>OZ026630.1:5305760-5983260 GCA_964020975.1 Hermodice carunculata
AATCATCTGGCAGCATTTGTCTAAACTGCAAGGGCTAATTCCCAGAATGTGGTTGCACACTCAAACCCTGAGTTGCTGCTCATTTGACTTCCTTCCTTATTGGGTCTTTTAAAAAATGAACTCAACTTCCAGGCCTGATTAAGAATACTTGGTGTAAATTCTTGGTTGCGTACAATCCTTCTTGATCAATTACTTCTTTTTAAAAGTAGGCTTTTCTTCTTCTTTTTTTTATTTTATTTTTTATTTTTGCTTGTACTTAACAAGATTGGGAAAGATTGCTTGCTGCAGAGAGACCCACACGAATGCATACATAAAGAATAAAGTAATGTGTTGTGATACACCAAAGCCTCCATATTTGTCTGTTTTGTCAGGGGATTGTCATGGACAGACACACTGTAAGAGTGTATCCACAAGGACACATCCCCCTGTTCACATCTGTGGACAAGTTGTACCTGGTGATCAGTAAAGCCACAGGTATTGTCCTGTCTGGTTCCTGGCAAATACTGGCAGCTGCAGAAAGTGTTAAGACTGACCAGGCTGACAGGCAGTTTGAGAGGCACATAATACTGTTAAATGTGGGGCATTGTAAACAGAGCCATATTCTAAATGTCGGCCATTGTAAACAGAACAATATTCTAAATGTGGGGCATTGTAAACAGAGCCATATTCTAAATGTGGGGCATTGTAAACAGAACAATATTCTAAATGTGGGGCATTGTAAACAGCCATATTCTAAATGTGGGGCATTGTAAACAGAACAGTATTCTAAATGTGGGGCATTGTAAACAGAGCCATATTCTAAATGTGGGGCATTGTAAACAACAATATTCTAAATGCCCCGGGGCATTGTAAACAGAACAATATTCTAAATGTGGGGCATTGTAAACAGAGCCATATTCTAAATGTGGGGCATTGTAAACAGAACAATATTCTAAATGTGGGGCATTATAAACAGAGCCATATTCTAAATGTGGGGCATTATAAACAGAACAATATTTTAAATGTGGGGTATTGTAAACAGAACCATATTCTAAATGTCGGCCATTGTAAACAGAGCCATATTCTAAATGTCGGCCATTGTAATATTGACATATTTCATTCACATATGTGGTCATTATTTATGTATAAACAAATTAGAAGTGGTGGACTCATTAAGGAGTTACTTTAGGCTTACTATACACAAGTTAACATTGGAATTTCAGATCAAAGAAATAGCAGGTTTTAACTTTTATTGTTTTTAATCCATGGATGCTATCCTTTCCAGAAATGTATACTGTACATGTGTCTACAACAATACTTTTCATTCTGTTGGTGTGGGAAGCCTGGTGGGTGTCCCAGGTCTTGGGTCCAGGCAGGGTAACCTAGGCAGAATACATTCAGGACCTGTCCGTTGGTGCATGTGAACACAAGGGGGGTTTGGTGAGAGACTATTCTAAGACACCTCTGTGTAAAACCACCGCTGATTGAGCCACAAGAATGCTTCATAATCTGCACAGTCATGTTTCAAAGCCACTGAAGCTTCTCTCCTGCCCTCTGTGTGTTCTTTATGGTGTTGCTACATCAAAAACAGCCTCAGTGAAATGTGTCCATGTAAACAAGTACCTGTGTGAAATGCTTCCATGTCATGCAGTACCTGTGTGAAGTGAGACAAATGAAGTGGTAGATTTAGCGTTTATGTTGCTGGGTGACTGATGTGTGGAGTAAGTTGTCCACACACTGATAGGCTATTATTGCCTTTGGTAGCACACAGGCTACCCACAATGCCTCAGTACTGACTTTGTGGCCTGGCCTGACTGGCCTGCCACTAACACACCTCACAGTGCGACCTTTGAACAGCACTTGAGTGGAGGGGTAAGGGTACTTTCTATTTGGTGAAGCTAGAGTGCTCGAAAGTTGGATGGAGTGATTGACACCAGAGAGAGGCTGTAGATGGAACAAGAAGGAGCCTCTCTCTGGCACTTGTGTCAAGTACCAAGATAATGGAGCTTTTGCTCAGGCTGCCTGCTCTTTGATGAAAAACAGATCCAGCTGAATGGAAATAGTCTAAATACCCTTAGAATTATCTGAATCCTAACAGATTCTGTATTTAAATCTGTGGCACCAAATGACAGATTAAAGTGTTCCTGCTTGGTGTATTGAACAAGGTGCATATGGAAACCCATCATGCACTGTGAATTGAAAGTTGTCATGGAATGCTTTACTGTAAATACCTGGTACCGGTAAATATATTGATGTTTTGGGTTACTTCAGGTTCAGGACTGTGGGGTTACTCTAGGTTTAGGGCATCATAGCCTGTGTCTTTAATGTCTGTACACTGTGATGGGCGATGCAAAACACTTAATATTGTTCAAATACAGGTCTGTGTCTATGCAGTGGCCGAGTGGCCAGTACAACGTACTGCTATCATGGATCTCAACAACACATTGGTAGGATTAATATAATGTAAGATCTTTGCTTGTTGTTTTCTTGGGGCTATGTCTTACTTCGGTTGACTGTGACATGTGTCACAGACTCATGGACCAATCAGGTGCCTTCATTTGTGTTTGAGGAATAAAGATACTGTGAGTGAGGCAGTCTAGTATTGCTGGCAGGCATGGTGTATGTGCATCCAGTCAGGGCTTCCCAGGACCATGATGCACATGGAACCCTAGATCTTGGTACAGTGGCTACTGGAAGCAATAACCTGGTGAACACTGCAGACAGCCAGGTATACATGCAGGGAGGGCCAGTCTGTCAGTATACATGCAAGTAGGGCCAGTCTGTCAGTGTACATGCAGGGAGGGCCAGTCTGTCAGTATACATGCAGGGAGGGCCAGTCTGTCAGTATACATGCAGGGAGGGTCAGTCTGTCAGTTTAAGTCCAGGGAGGGCCAGTCTGTCAGTTTACGTGCAGGGAGGGCCAGTCTGTCAGTATACATGCAAGGAGGGCCAGTCTGTCAGTATACATGCAGGGAGGGTAAGTCTGCCAGCTCACACTTGACCAATGTTAACCTACATGATAAATGGAAGTGCATTCAGTTTGAATGTTAGCACCTCCAGGTTTAGTGGAGATGTTGGTTTAAAAGCAGGGTTGTGACTAGGATGTAATGAGCTCTATGAGTGGGTATCTAATCAAGTCAAGCACATCAACTCAATCATGTGTTGTGTTCAGAAGTGACTGGGGCACTGTTGGATTGTAGTGTGGGTATATAGTCAACACAGAGCTGGTGCTGGGCACTTATAGGTTGTGTCTCTGTGTTCAAAGTGACTGTCCTGGCTTTACCTTGCCTGGCTAAGATATAGCCAAGGTGTGGGAGTTCAGGGGAGGGAGTCATGCTGCCAGTCTGTCGGGTGGCAGAGGCAGTGGAAAATTTGACCAGTCAGCTGTCGCAGATCACACAGATCTGCCCTAGCTGCATCAGTGGCTTCATTGGTGTGTGCATCATGGCACTGCCACTAGTTGCATCATGCATCTGTGCCTAGATCAATTGCTACATGACGCAGCTAATCTATTGTCAATAGATGCATCACCCACTCATATTAGTAGATGCATCATACACCCTTAACTTGGTCTAAAGATACACTCTATTTTGCACTCTGAAGTAAATGCACCATGCATGTATGCCTTTGTCAGTAAATAATTGTGCATCAGTGTCTTTGCCAGTAGATGCATCATGCATCAATGTCTGTCAGTTGATGCATAGTGCATCATTGGCTCTGTTCACAAATACCATTATTTATGTCTCATCAATAGAGGCAATGTAGAGTGCTCCTCAATAGAGGCAGTGTACAGTCCTCCTCAATATAGAGGCAGTGTACAGTCCTCCTCAACAGAGACAGTGTACAGTCCTCCTCAATAGAGACAGTGTACAGTCCTCCTCAATAGAGACAGTGTGCAGTCCTCCTCAATAGAGGCAGTGTACAGTCCTCCTCAATAGAGGCAGTGTATTGTCCTCAATATAGAGGCTGTGTACAGTCCTCAATAGAGGCAGTGTACAGTCCTCCTCAATATAGAGGCTGTGTACAGTCCTCCTCAATAGAGGCAGTGTACAGTCCTCCTCAATATAGAGGCTGTGTACAGTCCTCCTCAATAGAGACAGTGTACAGTCCTCCTCAATTAAGACAGTGTGCAGTCCTCCTCAATAGAGACAGTGTACAGTCCTCCTCAATATAGAGGCAGTGTACAGTCCTCCTCAATAGAGGCAGTGTACCCCTGTCAGGCTGTGATCAGTGATCTAGTCACCAGCTGTCCCATCCACCCTTGTCAGGGTGTGATCATTGGATGCATGATGCATCCATGCCTTAACATGGTCAGTTGCTTATTTGCTTGTACTTGTCATACTGATGCAGATGCATGGTCTCAGTTTGAAAAGTAAAGTGGAAAGTCCAGGCTGCCATAAAGCTGCTCTGTTCACCAGCTTACTGTTGCATATGACGTAACTTTGCTGTTATGTAATTATGTTGTAAACAAATGTCTCTGTATGTATTTAATCGGCTACAGGATATGTATAACACCATGCCATTGGGTGTTACCAGCCTGCAGCTAAAATGGATATATTTGCAGCAACACCTTACTAAGGCAAATACCACAAGCATGCATACATATCTCTCTAAACACCTCCCAATCATGGCTTCTAGAGATGAGATGAGGTGAGAAGTTTGTGTAGTCAGTGAGTGTGACAGTGAAGGCTGGGGGTACTTACTTGTACAAACAGCCTGCTGCAGGCTGGTGGTGTAGACAGTGAAAGCAGCCCTATCACCAGTGCTGTGACTGTATCTCCTCTCAGCCTGCTGCCCCTAGTGGGGTGCGGTGTACAGTGTTGCTGGGTCCATCATTACAGGGCATGCATGTTTGTGTTTACTTACATGGTGGTTTGATTGGTGGCAGGTGAGCCCCAGTGTGGGGCAGCTCTCCATCACCTTAGCACATCAAAGGCTTGGGCTCTACTTTATTCAGGCTCATGTATGTGTGTGGTGACATGGCTAGGACAGGTATACAGGACTGGTAGATGGACAGTCCACTTGGTCTCAGCAGGATTTATGTAGCACAGCCCCATGGTACAGGTGAATGAATGATACAACATGCATAATGTATGGCCCTGACCACTGGGTGTCAGTCCTGTTCGAGGCAGACAGAGTGGGAGCAGTTCCTTTGTCCATTGATCCTGATGGTCACTGGTCAGGCAGCCGGCCAGTCCCCTGTGGAGATTGTGCAGCAGAAGGCCAGTCAGTCAGCCATACCCAACCTGTAGGGCAGGAGGCCAGTCAGCCATACTCAGCCTGTAGGGCAGTAGGCCAGTCAGCCATACCCAACCTGTAGGACGGTAGGCTGGTCAGTCAGCCATACCCAACCTGTAGGGCGGTAGGCCAGTCAGCCGTACCCAACCTGTAGGGCAGTAGGCCAGTCAGTCAGCCATACCCAACCTGTAGGGCAGTAGGCCAGTCAGCCATACCCAACCTGTAGGGCAGTAGGCCAGTCAGTCAGCCATACCCAACCTGTAGGGCAATAGGCCAGTCAGTGGGTATTACCCACCCCAGCATGTTGGACAGTGGGCCAGTAAATATGTGCCTTGCCTTGCCCAGTCTGTGGGGAATGAGTCAGTCGCCCAGTCGATCACAAACAACCTTAAGCAGTAAAGGAGCAGTTGTAGCCAATAAACAGCCACAAGGGAAGCAAGACCCATAAGTCGGCTCTGTTGCCATACAAGTGTAGGTGTTGAAAGTATATCTTAGTTCATCACTGCATACCTGGGTCTATATCAGTGTATCTCTGGCATACCTCAGCCATAATCTGTGCATAGCTGTAGGCCTATCAGGTATACACCAGTGTGCGGTATATCAGTACCTGTGCTCATATCTACCAATACACAACTTGAAGACAGGCACTGTCGGTGTCTGTGTTGCATACCTGTACAGTATCAGGTATATCTGTGTGGGATGTACAGCTGGCATTCTTATGTGGATATATCTATGTAGATCTGAATGCTTCTGTCTGTATGTTTATGTATACTTGTGTACCAATATCAGTATGTGTGTGTGGCTAGAGACTATATGCCAATATCAGCAGGCTGTCTACCTTTGTAGAGATAGATCAGGCAGGTGCTCTGTCTCTCTCTCTCTCTCTCTCTCTCTCTCTCTCTCTCTCTCTCTCTCTCTCTCTCTCTCTCTCTCTCTCTCTCTCTCTCTCTCTCTCTCTCTCTCTCTCTCTCTCTCTCTCTCTCTCTCTCTCTCTCTCTCTCTCTCTCTCTCTCTCTCTCTCTCTCTCTCTCTCTTCTCTCTCACACACACACAATTCAAACAATGCCTTATGCTTGTTATCTCCCGCCACGAAGTGGGGGGAGAAAGAGTAATGACGACCGTCCGTGCGTCCGTCCCACATTTCTTGCGCGCGATATCTCAAGAACAGATTAAGCTAGGATCATGAATTTTTTACAGTTGGTCACCCTTATAAGTGTTCACGTTAAGTTCGAAGGAGAGTGACCTTGACCCCATTTCAAGGTCACCAGGGTCATTTATCTCTAAACTTCTTGCACGCGATATCTTAAGAACCGGATATGATAGGATGATGAAATTTTCACAGTAGATCACTCTTGTTAGGGTCTAGATCGAGTTCGAAGGTGTGTGACCTTGACCTAATTCCAAGGTCACCAGCGGCAATTCAATTTTCTTTGAATTTGTTGTATGCAATATCTGAAGAAACAAGTGAGCTAGGATCACTTAACTTTTACAGTTGATCAACCTTGTAAGGTTCTATGTCATGCTTGAAGGACCTTGACCTTGACCTAATTTCAAGGTCACCAGAGGCAGTTCATCCATCCCACATTTCTTGCGTTCGATATCTCAAGAACCAGTAAAGCTAGGATCATGAATTTTTTACAGTAGGTCACCCTTATTAGTAGTCACATCGAGTTCAAAGGAAAGTGACCTTGACCTCATTCAAGGTCGCCCAGGGTCTGCCAAATATACAGTTATCTTTGTTTTAAAATTATGTGGGCGGGAGATATGGACAGCGTCAGCGTCAACTTGTTACTGATTCAAATGCCAAACCGGCTCCTGAGATGGGGTAATCTTTTGTGTTCAAACAGTACAAGGGACTGCATTAAACTGCCAGTCTGAATACTCAGTCAGGCCTCCAATTTGCAGTCTTGGTTTGCACAATTTTCTTTTTTCTAAAGTATATATACACACACACACACACACACACACACACGCACACAAATTTGTAAAATGTAGATGGCAACTGGGGATAAGTGCCACGCCCTATCCTAACCACTTTAACCATCTTGGGAGAGTTAACAAGTAAACAGGGTGACTATGCAATAGCTTCAGTGAGCAGACTGGCTGCTTGTACCAGGCCAACCTTGTACCCAGACTCACCTTGAACACAAAGAATACGTGGCACAAAAACACATAGAGCAGCTTCCCTAATAGAAATCTGTAAAGTCTCACTGTCATCTTCTTGTTCAAAATGAGCCCAAAAATTCAGGTCCACCTAATATGGAAATGAACCAATAGCTGTGGCAGTAAGGATACTGCCCTGTAAGGGGCTTTTTTGTGCAGCCTGTATTCTCAGTGAGGATACTGCCCTGTAAGGGGCTTATTTTGGTGCAGCCTGTATTGTCAGTGAGGATACTGCCCTGTAAGGGGCTTGTTTTGGTGCAGCCTGTATTGTCAGTGAGGATACTGCCCTGTAAGGGGCTTTTTTGTGCAGCCTGTATTGTCAGTGAGGATACTGCCCTGTAAGGGGCTTATTTTGGTGCAGCCTGTATTGTCAGTGAGGATACTGCCCTGTAAGGGGCTTGTTTTGGTGCAGCCTGTACTCTCAGTGTGCACAGCAAAAGTAGCAGGTTTTGACAACAGTGTGTAAATTGTAACAGGTATTGTGTAATTAGGACAGGCTAAAAAATGATGCCAAGAGTCCTCATTTGGTGGACCATATCATTACAAAAGGATGCAGATGATAGTCCTCATTTTCATAGGTGGTAATTCAGTTGGATGCTGCTCAGCCAGACAGTGGTGTACAATATGGATGCAAATCTATTTCCAAACATAATAGAACTGTGGAAAACTAGTAGGCTGAGCATTACTATTTTGAAGTTTAGATTTAAATTATAACAGCAATAAAGAATTTCTTACATCAAAAAGGAGGGCATTACAGTCTCTCAGTTGAAGGGAAAATCACATATTGGCAAAATTGCTGCAGTTTAAGATCATATGTTGCTGGTCTCCAGGCATTGTGTGAGCAGGCAGCCCAGCAGCACTGTTATCTGGCCAGGCCCAGCCTGATGGACCTCCCAGGGGACCAGGCTACTTTGCCTGCCAGCCAGGCAGAGCCATACATGAAACACAGACAGGAAGAGGGCCCCACACAACAACAAAAAGACAAAATGAAAGTCTGACATGATATTTTGAAAAGGTCGCATCCAGGATCAAAAATAGTGTACATTAAGATACAGCAACATGTCAACTTTTACTACCAGAAATGAAGATAAACAGTAAGACTGGGACCAATGATAGATTACTTACACAGCCCTCTGCCTTCTTACTGTGGGTTATCCTGGGTTACTGTGACAGTATAAGCTGTGGTAGCGATGGGTTACGTACACAGCCCTTGCCTCCTTGCTGTGGGTTATTCTGGGTTACTGTGACAGTATAAGCTGAGGCGATGATGGGTTACACGTACACAGCCTTTGCCTCCATGGTGTGGGTTATTCTGGGTTACTGTGACAGTATAAGCTGAGGAAGTGATGGGTTACCTGCACAGCCCTCTGCCTCCTTGGTGTGGCCTGAATTTGGTTATTTATATTGATATTGTGGCAGTGTTCAGCTGGGGCAGTGATTGAATGGACAAAGACTTAAAATGCTTAGACTGACTGATTCTCTGGTGCAGATGATATGCACCCAGGCTGTGGGTAAATAGCTGAAGATTGTATTGGTGTAAAGCAGACAATTGTATGACTACAGACCTTCCATTGCAAAGTTATAGAGCTAATAATTATAGTATGTTTATTGAGTTCTAGAGGGTAGAGCTGTAGAGCTCATGGCTGTGCAGCTTACCATTATGTTCGTTTTGAACTCTGATTACTTGGCTATAGAACTTACAATTGTATGGCTATAAAACTGTGAATATATGGCTTTAGAGCTGAAAATTATCTGGTTAGAGCTCTTAATAATATGGCTACAGATGTGACAGTGGTGTTGAGGCATAGCTGCCATAAATGTATGCTTTTAGCGGCCATTGCATGGTTGGAGAGCTGACATGATTATATAAATATGGCTGTACAGGGTGTCAAATGGACCCTTGTCCATACATTGTGCCACCATACATCCACCGCTGTCTGTTTGCCCATAAAGTAGAAACTAATGGAGATCATCGGAACAATAAACAAAGCTGTTATAGCTGAAGATGGGACAGGAAATGGTGTCAGAGACAATACAATGCTGTCCCTAGAAACAGCGTTGAAAAGTTGAAGGAGAAGGAGGCTGAGTGGGGTACACCTGGGAGCTTGTGCCTTGTGCTGGCGGCTGCCTGGGCTTCATGATGTCGTGCAACATGAACCTATCAGCTTTCATAATCTTCAGGTGCATGCACAATTGACAAGACTGACTCAGCACAATAGGATTGCTGTCAGTCCTCCACCACTCCCATTGGTCCCTCTCCCTACTTTCCGCAGAAACGTCTCCGTTGCTTCTGGTGCTCTTTCCATTTAAGTATCTTGTTTCAGATATTTGAAATGCAATTTATACGCACGTCTAAAAAACCCCGTTAATAGGAATTCTTTGTGGTGCAGGCAGTTACATGGAATTGGTAAATGATCCCATAGTTTGCATGAATAAATAGAACTGGCAGAAAGAAACAGCACACACAAATAGAGTGAACATTCACAGAGCAGATATTTAGTGCAACCATTATACAGCTACAAAGCCATTAGAAATGCCTTGTACCTCACTTAGCTTTTTGTAGAAAAGCCACCCGTGTATGAAATATAAGTGTTTTATTGAAAGTTTTTCTTTTTTAAATATACAGGAAATTACATAACTGGGACTTTTTTTGTGGGAGAGGTAAACTGAATGAAAAGACCACCTTTATGATGCTGTACATGTTAATAATTGTGGCTCCTGAGAGGCGGTCTTCAGTGTACTCATACTTGATGTTTAATGCCGCCTTTGAGTATGACACAGATTGAAGGCGAGATCTGATAGCCACTATAACAGAAGCCTTTGTCTTGTATGTTTGCAGGTCACATCCAGGTGGATTATGCCATGAAGAATGTCACCAAATACAGTGGGGAGACTGTGCGATTGAAATGTGAGATCACGGGTAACCCTACGCCTCGCTATCGCTGGTACAAGGGCAGGCAACCAATAACCTCAGAGGATGAGCGATTCAACGTCAAAATGACAAACTGGGGATCCAGGTATGTGAATATTAAACAGTGGTCAATAGTGGAAGTTAGCACATGGCCTATTGACAGATATGTGTGCTCACAGCTTGGTAGTTTAGGCATTGGCATCTCAAACTGTACCCATAAATCATGTCTATACAAGTGTTGAACACTTACAATACAACAAACATAAAGCCTCATATTTTGCAAACAAAGGTGACAGGCTGCTAGGGCATGAACAAACATTTGACGTTGTTCAGGAAAAGTAAGACATTGGGTGTGAGAGTAATCCCTGGCTCATGCCACCGACACCGACACAGAATTGACCTAACACGTGCCATTCACACCAATACTGGTAGGGCAGACCACAGCAAAACAGTCACTGAGCCACATACAAACAGGCAACAACGCTGCTCAACAGAGACCTTGCAGCAACAAACACGCCGAGCCCAGAATGCATGGCTAACTTTCCAACTCGACTCAGGATTGTTAGATCAGCAGAGTGAACAATTCTCGCATACACAAGGGGAATTAAAACCAATCAGCTATTTTCTTCAAGGAAATTTCTACCAGTGTTCCATATTGTTGAGCTGAGCCGTGGATATTCCTTCATGTAAACATGTGTGGTGCAATCACATGGGGCTGACAGAGGAGAGATATCTCTTCCTTACACTTTACTTAGCGCTTTTATTTCCAATTTTATTGCCTGTGAGAGAAACACAAGAAGCTGAATTGTGGAGGGAAAGTGTTTCTAAAAAAAAAAAAAGAGTTCTTTGATGGCAACTCCTATGTAGAGAGGCACTGTTGATACAGAAGACATGACATGCCATAGGATCAATTCTATGTGTACAGAAGACAAGCTAGTGCTCAGGCAGCTCTTCTCACGCAAATCCTCTTTTCCTGGCTACAATATGCCTTTGTATACAGCTTTGGAAATAACTGCCACTTAGTCATTTTTTTTTCAATGTTTCACTCTGTCAGGCTCTCCTCAAAACTGTTTTTTAAACTATGTGGCAAGGAATATACTGTAATTGTATTGCAGGCTGTGGATTCAGTCCTAGTTTTGTTAACTTGATGCTGCCATCTCTGTCAAGGCTCTTACCATCTGCTATATGTAATGCCATAATACTTTCAAATTCAAGGATTCAGCTCAAAATACTTTGTTTTAAAAATGCTATTTATAAGGAAGAGTTAGTAGAGGGACAAATACAGCTTGTATCCATGGTTTAACTCACTATGTGCCCCCCCCCCCCCCCGTCTCCACCCTGTAACCCATTCCATACCAGTCCCTGATTTTTCCGTATATTTACCTAGATTTAAGACGACAATTGCATATTCAAATTCTTCATGAAAAGAGCTTTCATTCAAGTACCAACATGCCTATAGTCTTAAGTCAGTGGTTCTGGCGCTGCCTGGCAAGTCGTGCTGCAGCTGCCCTTGTGGCAGCTGCAGCATGACTTGCCAGGCAGCGCCAGAACCACTGACCAAGGCCTGTGACCATAGTATGGAATGAGTTAACTCACTGTGTGCCCCCCTGTCTCCACCCTGCAGCTTACTACTTGGTCCCTTTCCTCAACTTACAACAACTCACTACTTGCTCCCTTTTCCTCCACCTGTATCTGCCTTGCATACATGTACTTGTAAGTTCCCTACCCCATCATATAGGTATGTGTAGCTGTGTATTCTCCACACCATTATATAATCACACTTGGTGACCCCTCCCTCACACAGCTATCTGTCAGCATCTCACCCCCAGCATGCAGGCAGTTGTGAGTGCCCCACCCAGGCATACAGGTAACTGTTAGATGTTTCTGTGTAGACATGTTCTATCAGAGAGCCAGTGTTCTGGCAGCCTTCTACTGCCAGTACCCTCTGCTATATAGACATGTTCTATCCGAGAGCCAGTGTTCTGGCAGCCTTCTACTGACAGTACTCTCTGCTATGTAGACATGTTCTATCATAGAGCCAGTGTTCTGGCAGCCTTCTACTGCCAGTACCCTCTGCTATGTAGACATGTTCTATCCGAGAGCCAGTGTTCTGGCAGCCTTCTACTGGCAGTACTCCTTGCTATGTAGACATGTTCTATCCGAGAGCCAGTGTTCTGGCAGCCTTCTACTGGCAGTACTCCTTGCTATGTAGACATGCTCTATCAGAGAGCCAGTGTTCTGGCAGCCTTCTACTGACAGTACTCTCTGCTATGTAGACATGTTCTATCAGAGAGCCAGTGTTCTGGCAGCCTTCTACTGACAGCACTCCTTGCTATGTAGACATGTTCTATCTGTCTGCCAGCTTAGCAAGCTCTTTCAAAGCATAGACATGGGGACAGTATATATATTTGTGCTAATTACTGTTTAGCATAGTTTTTAGTTACATTTTACATAAACAACACAATGCTGATAAACACTGTTGAATACAGTCACATAACTGCATTGAATTATAAGGTCAGTGAGGTAGTGTGGAGAAATGTCCCCAAACCAGGTAGTATGGATTGTCAACACCAATCAGAAGTATCAGGGGCAGTAGGAAGGTGGTATGGAACACCAGACTACCTAGTCAGCATCAGCGCCATTTTCAAGGTAATGCGACCCCACGGACCAGTGCAAGTGCTGAAAGAAACAAGCGTTCTGACCCATATTACTGAGTCTGTTCTTGACAGTCGTGTCATTATGGCTGTTAACGAGAAATCTTAATTTTTGACACATTAGTATGCCATGCATACAGCTTCCTTATAACCGTACATTTCCCTGGTACATTTGGATGTCATACTACTGGTCAGGGTATAAGACAAAGCGTTTTGTGTTTGTTGACTGGTGATAGGCTATGGTTTAAAGTGAAGACATCTATTTCACTTAGTAATATCTTTTAGTTTAGGATTTGGTAGGAGAGTGTGTGGATACGCTGGTGTATGGTAGCCAAGGTGTGCGGCCAGAGACAGCTGTCATGTGGCCGACTGTCAGCAGACAGACCCGGCCTAATAGATAGCTGTGATGCTAATGTCTGTAGCCATCTGTTGACCCCACATCCCTGCCTAATAGATAGCTGTGCCTGCTAATGCCTGTAGCCATCTGTTGACCTCACATTTACTAATCACAGGTAAAGCTATGTTGTTGAGTGGTGCAGGCATGTGATACAATGGCTGGCTGTGGCAGTGGCCCGTTGGCCTGGCTCGAGGCACTCTGCTCCTCTCCTATAGCTCTCAGATAGATGTAGGGTTACCAGCCCAAGACCCGGCCTCCGGCCTAGCCCATCAGCTAGGTTTAATTGACTCTCATGTCCTGCCTTCCATTAATCTAATCAGACATACACGTATCCATGCAGATTAGACGGTGATCGTGTTTGTATGGAAGGCTATACAGGTGGGCCCATGGGGTGGCTGTGATTCATCTGTAGCTTTTACCAAATATACCCATGCAATATGATCCCTGCCGACAAGAAGAAATTACTCAGATCTGCCAGCTATGCCCGCGTCAAAAAAGCTGATACTGTAAACTTGCACAACTGAACAGAAATTATGTCTGGAATAATGTAATATGTGAGAGAATCATACGTATCTGATTTCAGTGTAAAGGGCCACATTGTATTGTGATTGTTGGCAGTGATGGGAATTGGACAGAAGATGTGGAGAGTGGGCTGCAATGTAGCCTTGTGTCAGATTTGACATACAAGGGATCAAGTGATAGGTAACAGCTACTTCAGGTCTGCTGCAACTGACGTGCAGATTGTGCTGAGAGAGACCGCTGTATTCTATCTCTTTCTTCTATCCTGGCATGGAGAAAGCTGCAGTGACAGCTTGGTGCTCTATTTGACAGGGATTGGCCTGTTATGGCAGACTGTCTGTTTGTGTACACTCTGGCTGGAATGTAACAGAAAGAGCCAAGAAATACAAACAAGCTTTGTATGAGCACAGGGTATTCCAGTAGACAAGTCAACTGACAACCACTCCTGTCCAAATCTGATACAGAACTTCATTATAAAGTAAAACCTGAGAGTTTGCTGGCAGAGTGTTTTATTAGAGGCAAAGTGGATACCACGGAATGTATTTGTCCAGTCATTGGTGTCTGCTCTGCATAGTATTGTGGTCTAACTTTGACAGTGTAAGTACAAACAGGATGTTATAAGTGCTTTATCATGTTTATCTGCACAGATGAGTAAATAGGTGCAGTAACAGTCAACAGCACTGCCACAGTAACTGAGGCGTAGAGCATAGGCACAGTAACTGAAGTCAACAGCACAGCCACAGTAACTGAGGCGTAGAGCATAGGCACAGTAACTGAAGTCAACAGCACAGCCACAGTAACTGAGGCATAAAGCATAGGCACAGTAACTGAAGTCAACAGCACAGCCACAGTAACTGAGGCGTAGAGCATAGGCACAGTAACTGAAGTCAACAGCACAGCCACAGTAACTGAGGCATAGAGCATAGGCACAGTAACTGAAGTCAACAGCACAGCCACAGTAACTGAGGCGTAGAGCATAGGCACAGTAACTGAAGTCAACAGCACTGCCACAGTAACTGAGGCGTAGAGCATAGGCACAGTAACTGAAGTCAACAGCACAGCCACAGTAACTGAGGCATAGAGCATAGGCACAGTAACTGAAGTCAACAGCACTGCCACAGTAACTGAGGCGTAGAGCATAGGCACAGTAACTGAAGTCAACAGCACTGCCACAGTAACTGAGGCGTAGAGCATAGGCACAGTAACTGAAGTCAACAGCACTGCCACAGTAACTGAGGCGTAGAGCATAGGCACAGTAACTGAAGTCAACAGCACTGCCACAGTAACTGAGGCGTAGAGCATAGGCACAGTAACTGAAGTCAACAGCACTGCCACAGTAACTGAGGCGTAGAGCATAGGCACAGTAACTGAAGTCAACAGCACTGCCACAGTAACTGAGGCGTAGAGCATAGGCACAGTAACTGAAGTCAACAGCACTGCCACAGTGACTGAGGCGTAGAGCATAGGCACAGTAACTGAAGTCAACAGCACTGCCACAGTAACTGAGGCGTAGAGCATAGGCACAGTAACTGAAGTCAACAGCACTGCCACAGTAACTGAGGCGTAGAGCATAGGCACAGTAACTGAAGTCAACAGCACTGCCACAGTAACTGAAGTCAACAGCACTGCAACAGTACCAGAACAGCCAATAACCTAGCTGTAGTAACTGTCAACAGCATACCAGCCATCAAAAGTCAAGGCCAATGAGTCATTCTGAGAAAAACCCACATAATCTACTGAGCTGTGAGGTTACATCTTGGTAGGGTATATTTTTTGTCCAAATTGACCCCTACATACATGACAGGAACTGTGGCATATATACCTGTTTTCAGAATGAGACCCCAGCTTTTAATAGGGATATGGGCAGAAGAAAACATTCAATAAAAACTGAAAAGTTATGAGAAAAAGACACAAATCTTGAGTAATTAGGAAAAGAGTGATGCAGAAAGTCAGTGAAGGGTCCTTGGAATGGTGGTGGTTGAAAGCCCAAAGCCTGAAGACAAACAAAGGACTCAATACAACAGGAGCTTGGGCAGGCTAGACACAAAACTGTTAAATATTTCAATCAATTTGATGCCATTTTAGGCACAAAACTGGCAGACAACCCCCATAGCTTGCTTGAAAGCAGTGATCATGCAGGTGAGAGGTGCTTGTATAAATAGTTAATCAGAAAAAATATGTAATAAATCCTTGAAAAAAAGTGAGTGCAATGCCGTTTCCATGGCAGTGATGAACTTTGTCTTCACTGTTCATTAAAAAGTTATGATAAAGCTATGGTGTGTTCAAACTATTCAAACTATTGAAAAATAACATTATCCCTTATACCAATTTTTAAAATAAAATAGCACAGGCAAGGTAAAAAATGTAATGATTTTAATATGAAAACTGCCTATAAGCCCTGGCTGCCTATGAGACACTGGTCCCTGCCCATTGTAGTTTGACAACCAGTGCAAGGGACCAGCAGGACAAAAGGGACAGTGGTGGGTATAGTATAATGAAGTGACTGCTGGCTGCTGATAGGACTATTAAGGAAAGCTGTATGTAGGTGAATACTGTGTGAGGCTTACTCTGATCACAGCTATTGCTCCTGTAATCCTGGCCAGTCTGGCTTCAATTATCTCCATTGAGTGGCAGCCTCCAGTGTAGCCAGCTACAATACCTGGTGGCATTTTAATCAAGGGCAGGAGATGAAGTCTACATCTGATTTCTTGCGCCAGGTAAGCCCTGTGGCAGACAGGCAGTCCAAGGCAGTCCAAGGCAGTCCAAGGCAGTCCAGGCAGTCCAAGGCAGTCCAGGCAGTCCAAGGCAGTCCTGGGCAGGCCAGGGCAGTCCAAAGCAAGCCAGGGCAGGCCAGGGCAGGCCAGTGCAACAGACACACAGCTAGGAGAAGCATATAACAGTAGGGGGGCAATCCTGGTCATGACAACCTTCCCTAAATTTGAAGGAGGTTTGACTCTTGCACCAGCAGCCCAGCAACTGTAACCACTACTTTGTATTTCCATTCATAGTTTAGATCCCTATGTGACTGACTACACTCATTTGACCCCATTCTATCTGGCAGTCATGTGGTAGCTCCTTTATTTGTATTTTAAACATGTTTGTAAACTGCGTTTTGACAAATTATTTTACTGATTATGCACAAAACACGTAGGTTTTACTTGTCTGAAATGGGGAATTTCAGGATGGATAAGTGGTCTTTTGGGGTCATTTTTAGGGTCATCTCTGGTCGGTCGTGAAGGTGGTCTCCCAAAAGAGGGGTCTTTCAAAAAAGGGACTACCATACAGATATTTTTCACAGATGAGTCTCTTACTCTGCGTGGTCTGTGTGCTCTGTGTTATGTTCACCCTGCTATTTATATTTTTTTCGTATTTTGATGGAATTTTCATTCATTAAAGTGTAGTTTAACTGTACATGTATGTCAACTAATAATAAAGTAGAAAAACATATGTATCCTAAGTCCAGGCAGTATACGCACTAAAGGTGGCACACGTGGGAGTCTGGAAGGTAATGTGAATAGACAGGTCACAAGTCTTCACATCCATTACCTGTAATGCCTGCACTTGTCTCAGCCACAAGTTCTACCTGTCTGTGTTAACAGCACTTTGTGAGGGAAGCTGCTGGTGAGGGAGACAGAGGGCAGATAGGTCTGGGTACAAACCCATGTACACAGTAAGGTGGCATAATACAGACAGAACTGAGAACGCTGTATACATAGTTAGGTAGATAGATAGATAGACAGACAGACCGATGGACAGAGGCAGACAGACAGATCCATAGGATTTAAGGAATGGGATGTTTTTCAGATAAGTAGATCTGATCTTCAAGGAGCATACAGGTTCACAGACTGTGCAGGCCATGGGGTTGGTGTTTCACAATTCAGATATGTAGCACCACTGCCTGCAAGATACCTCAGTTTTGTCACCCAGTGACCCATCACCTCCTCAGGTTATGCATGGAGTGTCACTTTAAAGAAAGTAAAAATAAATTTCTTGTGGACATGTATTTACGTTGTAGTATGTATGGAAATGAATCTTTAATGCATGGATATATAAAGTTACCCTTCTCTTAGGAGAGGTAAATTAAGTTGAATTTTCAGTTGGAAATGCTGCTGTGTTTGTCCGACATAGGGTCAGTGAAATGGCAGTGAAAGATAGCAGTTCACTTTGACTGTGCCACTGTGGCTCAGGGTGAAGATAGCAGCTCACTGTGACTGTGCCACTGTGGCTCAGGGTGAAGATAGCAGCTCACTTTGACTGTGCCACTGTGGCTCAGGGTGATCTGCTCAAGCAGTAAACAGGGCCACTCTTGGCTAAGCCCACACTTTTCTGTTTTGTGAACTCAAATCTGGCTGGTGTGTTGTTTGTTTATTAAGAGGTGATATATGTATGGCCATGAAAAAGCATTTTAATGAACACCAACATGTCAGACAGAAATGCTGGGAGCATCGATTGATGTACAAGCGGGCCAAGCTGAGTGATTAGTGTGGAGCATACTGTAGCCTGGTAGCTACATCAATGTGGACAGAGGTCCACCTTGTTAACAGTGGCGAAGGCAGTCAGGCCAATTACCAATACAGCATTCCCATGTGAACTGCTCTAACTGTACCAGTTGTAAACTTTATGGAGAGTATATGTCTGATAATGGACAGCCATAAATTTAATCACTGTGAAATAGACATACTATAACTGGCAATTACACAGGCCAGTAAATCTACTTAATTTGATGGGTTGCAGAACAGGTTAATTTATAAATCAGAGGCTAGAGCTGGACATATGATGGATGTTAGGAAACAGGCCAGTGACAGTGAGGGCCATGGATGCCATTGATGTTAGGAAACAGGTCAGTGGCAGTGGATGCCACATATTTTAGGAAACAGGCCAGTGACAGAGGACCATGGATGCCACATATTTTAGGAAACAGGCCAGTGACAGTGAGGACCATGGATGCCACATATTTTAGGAAACAGGCCAGTGGCAGTGAGGACCATGGATGCCACATATTTTAGGAAACAGGCCAGTGACAGTGATGGCCATGGATGCTATAGATGTTAGTAAACAGGCCAGTGGCAGTGATGGCCATGGATGCTATAGATGTTAGGAAACAGGCCAGTGGCAGTGAGGACCATGGATGCCACATATTCTAGGAAACAGGCCAGTGACAGTGAGGACCATGGATACCATAGATGTTAGGAAACAGGCCAGTGACAGTGAGGGCCATGGATGCCACATATTTTAGGAAACAGGCCAGTGACAGTGAGGGCCATAGACAGGACAAAGTGTGCAGCAGCAGCAGTAGTAGGAAGTGTTTGTGTGTAAAGCCTCCTATGATGTGTGTGGAGATAGCTCAGTGTGTCTTCCATGCTGCCCTGACTGACTGCCTGCTGTACAGAATGCTGCCCCTTGCCCCGGCCACCTTGCCATATATTGCTTCTTTCTCCTTTTCTACATTCCTACATCTGCCCAGCAGGGCTCAGTTGATACTTGTTACCATGGCAACACAGATATAACATATACATCCAAACAGCTCCACCCATTTGTATAATAATGGGGTTAATTTTGCAGAAGAAGATTGGGGCTGTGCATTGATCTGTCTTGAGGAAACAAGGCAGAGATACTGCCTGAGTGAAGTATACATCTTACCTGATGCCTAAGATATGCCTATTGTTACCTGAAATTTACACTTGTACATTGCAGGTGTGTCTATATATGTGACACTTCCACCTGCAGGGAGTATTGGTGTGCTGCTAGGCCACTGTACCATGGATCCTTCTGCTACTGTCAATAAAATCAGAGAGAGAGAGAGAGGAGAGAGAGAGAGAGAGAGAAGTGAGAGATGA
This sequence comes from Hermodice carunculata, assembly GCA_964020975.1. NCBI lineage: Eukaryota > Metazoa > Annelida > Polychaeta > Eunicida > Amphinomidae > Hermodice > Hermodice carunculata. The sequence continues at coordinate 5,325,459 of OZ026630.1, forward strand.
GAGGAGAGAGAGAGAGAGGAGAGAGAGAGAGAGAGAGAGAGAGAGAGAGAGAGAGAGGAGAGAGAGATGAGAGAGAGAGAGAGGAGAGAGAGAGAGAGAGAGAGAGAGAGAGGAGATAGAAGGAGATGGAGGGAGAGGAGAGAGAGGAGAGAGGGAAGAGGAGAGGAGAGAGAGAGATGAGAGAGAGGAGAGAGAGAGGGAGAGAGAGAGATGGCACCTGTGCAGTGATCATATGTGTAAGGCCTTTGGATTTGTGGATCAGTTGACTGGTGTAGGCAGAGTCCACAGCCCAGCAGATCCTACATGACCAATCAAGTAATCACTCATCCCTGCTTATTATGTTTAGTGCTGTCAGCTCCCGTCTCAGCCACTGGCCGCTGCCACTGTGTATCCTATTTTCCTTATATTTCTGTCCCCTCTTGACCTATTTCCTCCTAATTTGGTACAGATAATGTATGGGTCTGGGAAAATTTTTCCTATATATATATATATAACCTTGAGGTCAAAGGGTCAAGGTCTAATCCTTGTCCATTTTTCTGCTGACTCAGCAGTTTTCACATATTGGCCTATACCTTCTTAATGGTGGATCAGAGGCCCAAGGTTACTATTAAATGTTTAATACAAAAGTACCTATAGGCTTTCAGGTTTGTATTGTTTATTTTAAATCTGAGTGACCTTGAAAGGTCAAACTGCATACATTCCTGTTGATTACTATGTGAGTCAATAGGGATTGCAATGCTTATTCACATTTTCAACTTCTCCAAAACAGTTGGCCAGATTCATTTCAAAGTTGTTTGGGGATGTACATCAGGTAGTTATCTGCCAACTATGTTCAGATGCCAATGATTTTTGGATTTGTAAGGCGGGGGGAGGGAATTATTGCATTTCTGTTGATAACCATGTAAGTCAGTGGGGTCTGCAATGATAGTTCACATTTTGACTTCTTCATAATCGTAAGCCAAATGGTTTCCCTGCCACATCTTCAAATGGGTATGAGTAAAGTCCAGCAAACTTAGTCATTATTTACCCAAGTGAGACTCCCTTAAATTTGCTAAGAGGTGACTTTAACGTCAAAGGTCCAAACTTCTGCAGAAAAGTGGTGGCCTTCTTAGAGGGCTGCCTTCTGGTTGGAGACACTGCTCAGGGGGATGTATGAGGTTTTTGCATGAAAACTCTCGTCTAGTTGCTGGCTAGATCACACATCTCTGCTTATAGCTGACTAGATCACATACATAGATCACATACGTCTCCATGTAGTGCGAAGCAGATTAGGTACATTTCTGCCTATTGGTCTGTAAGAGCTGATAGGTGTATTTCTAGCCAGATCAAGTGGTTGTACATCTGCTAACATTTTCATTGGATTGTACATGTGTGGCCCTATTGTTGGTGGAGTGATCACACTTATGCACAAAAAACGTTTCACACACGTGGGCCCGCTCTTGGGTATAGACTTCAAAATTCTACATTTGAACATATGGTAGAATGATCGTCGTGTTAGCCGAGTGTGAGTTAGATCAAGAACAGCCAGGTTTTATTGGGAAACAAAATCCTACCCACTTTATGTAAACCTGAGCATCCCCTGTGTCCATGTGTACATCGAATTTGTGCACATTGATTTCTTCAGAGGCCACCAGGTGGTGGGACCGTATACTGGGATCTTAGTGGGTCATCATGTGAAGCTTTTCTATACATTTACATATTAAAAGTTCAAATTTTGAAAGGAGAAAAGTCAAAGTTTGGTGCATGGTGCTCTCTGATTTGGCTGGACCTGTCTTACACCTGAAATATAAATTTTTAAGGGCTTCATGTTCAGTGAACTTGCATGCTGTGGTGTTCAGATGCCACCACACACACCCATGTGCCAAAAAGAACACTTCAAGTGCTGGTCAGAATCACAGGTTTGTGAATACCTCACACAACAAACACCTTTCATGGGGACAAAATGCAGTCTGTGTATTGAAGCAAGTCTGCTGTGGCCTTGGAGCCACCCATTGTATCAGGTGGTCAGTGCAGACAACAGACCTATAAAGTACAGGTGCTCTATCATTACTGATGTATTCCCAGGGTAATCTGCTGATTGGCTGTAGTACAGTAATCAACCATTCAGTAAGTGGATATGAAAGGCCAGTTGGCGTGGTGACCAGTGTGGTGAGGCTGCACATGTGTAGGCCTGGTCATGGTCCTGTGGGTCTACCTACACACAATCACACATGCTCTCTCTCTCTCTCTCTCTCTCTCTCTCTCTCTCTCTCTCTCTCTCTCTCTCTCTCTCTCTCTCCTCTCTCTCTCTCTCTCTCTCTCTCTCTCTCTCTTCTCTCTCTCTCCTCTCTCTCTCTCTCTCTCTCTCTCTCTCTCTCTCTCTCTCTCTCTCCTCTCTCTCTCTCTCTCTCTCATTATGACAGTAAAGTTGTGGCGGCCACTAAGCTTGATACCAACACATAGAACATATGCACAGTGTGGACACACACTGCCCCTGTCATAGCAAGGTGTTCAAACTTTTTGTTCTCATCCCACACTGAAGGAGTGAGCTAGCTCTTCCAGTGGGCTGCTCACCCCCTCTGTCATGGTGATGGGTTATGGCAGAATATAACAGGCTGAGAATATCCACACTTGAGCTACAGAGACATGTGTTCAGTAACTGACAAGTTTAGAAAGGCATATGTCTTTTGGCTACGTATCTAATTTTTACAATAGTCAAAAGGTGTTTTCTTCAGCCCTCAGTAATGGTGGCCAGATGACAAAATGTCATTCTGGTATTTTTTGAGGTAAACAGTATTTGTAAGCAGGCCATTATACCTACATCTTGCAGATGTGTCACATAAATAAACAGTGGGTAACAGAGTCTGTGTAGAAGTGTATTATAGCAAAGACTATCCTATGCTAGATATCTTAATTAACCTGCCACAGTCAGCTGCACCATGGCTGGCAGGACATAGCCAAGGCTGCCCCATTGCTGGGGGTACACAGATTAAACTTGCCAAGTGCTAGCTGCACATACCTTAGGCTACCCCACTACTGGATATCCACAGGCCAGGCTGTCCCACTACTGGATATCCACAGATCAGGCTGTCCCACTGCTGGATATCCACAGACCAGGCTGTCCCACTGCTGGATATCCACAGACCAGGCTGCCCCACTACTGGATATCCACAGACCAGGCTGCCCCACTACTGGATATCCACAGACCAGGCTGCCCCACTACTAGATATCCACAGACCAGGCTGCCTCCCTACTGGATATCCACTGACCAGGCTGTCCCACTGCTGGCTGTACATTCATCAGGCTGCCCCACCACTGGCTGTAAAGAAACTATAAGGTGTCATTGCTATAGTCCACAGCAGGGATCACGCCATGCCACTTGTTGTCTTCAGCAATGGCAGTTTTTTTGTTTTGTACAGATGTGGTCATAGCTTTTGAAGTTTAAATTGTCTCAGCCTCACCCAGTATTCTGTCATCATCTCACCCTCCTATGAATCATGACACTTTGACCAAACATGCATGAATGAAATGCTACAAGTCTTAAGCATCAAATAGAAATTACTGGTGTGGACATCCAATCACACTTTGACAGCTATAAAATTAAAGTTGAAATTGGGAGCGGGCCATTGACACAGAAGAGAGGCCAGGTGTGTAATTACACAGCTGCTATCATAGATTGGGACAGCCTCTTTCTGACTTCAAACATGTGGGGTCAATTACCCTTCTATTCGGGGTTATCTGGTAGGCTTGCTGATATAGTCAATGAAGATGGATCAGGCAAAAGTCAAATTTATGACATTGTCACAAAATGTATGTGATTATGGGGCTATTATAAGACCAGGTTAATTCAGATTAATTGTGTTGTTATTGTGTGGAGAAAACATAATTGTATGGGTAAAGCTTGTTTTTTTTGTTGTTGTCTGTTTATTGTGTCACAATTTATCGGTCATTTTACCAAGGCATTGGAAAGTCCTGAAAACAAGATGGGCACTGACCCTGTTGATCTGTTGCTTGTGTCAACAAATGATCAGTGATATGAAAGTGGTAGAAATTGATTAAGACATAATGGTACCTTAAAAAGTGGCTGCATTTATGTAGTGACTGATTGTGGATGCAAGCAGGCAGTAGATCAACAAAGACGGGACAGCTCTGGCCAATCAAGGGACAAATTGAGGGAGCAATGTAGCTACATGTCAGCATAACTGAACATTAAAGCCTGGTCCTCCATGAGCCCTCCATCAGCTCACTTATAAACATACTCATCAATTGTGCAGGGATTAATATTGATAACTAGTTTTTCTGTTTGCTGACCCATGTTCGCCCCGTGGTCCTCCTGTTCCCATATTAAGAAACCAAACACAAATTGCTTTCACGAGCAATCTTTCACGTGTCTTAAAACCTGCCTCATTAATGGCCAGGTTTCGTGCAAGCATTCAATTAGGTCACCCGTTGTCAGCTCATTATTTCTATTCCTTTCCTCCGATGTAAATGCAGTTTTCCCAAATCCACTTGATGTTTTGTGATGCCAACGTGACAACGTTATTTTGTGGAATGCAACAGAGTCCTGGTGTAATTTTCTTTCTAATTTATAAAATAATTAAATCTGTAATTGTGCACCTGTGTTGTGAGGTACTTGTGAGCCATGTTTGTATCTGTTACCATGGCAACCATTGAAAGCATATCATGTTCTGCCAGCTGACAGCTGCATGCCACAGCAGCCCAGCACCACATCTGCAATTTGGTAATTATAACTTTAACTTGTGGCATTGTCTACATGTCAGACAATATTTGTTCATTGTATCTTGAAAATAAATGGAGTAGATGTTAAGTCAGCTGGTAGTTTTATCACTCTAGCAAGTCAAGTCTTCACTCACATTTCTGCAGAGGTTACATACAGCTCATATTGGTGTGCTTTGGCTGGGCAGGATCTCCTATAAAGGTTACACACAGCTGCTATTAGTATGGTTTAATGGGACAGGCTCTCCTGTAAAGGTTACACACAGCTACTGTTAGTATGGTTTAATGGGACAGGCTCTCCTGTAAAGGTTACATACAGCTGCTGTTGGTATGGTTCAATGGGACAGGCTCTCCTGTAACGGTTACACACAGCTGCTGTTAGTAGGGTTTAATGGGAGAGGCTCTCCTATAAAGGTTACACACAGCTGCTGTCAGTATGGTTTAATGGGACAGGCTGTCCTGTCAAGGTTTCACACAGCTGCTGTTAGTATGGTTTAATGGGACAGGCTCTCCTGTAACGGTTACATACAGCTGCTGTTAGTAGGGTTTAATGGGACAGGCTCTCCTATAAAGGTTACACACAGCTGCTGTCGGTATGGTTTAATGGGACAGGCTGTCCTGTCAAGGTTTCACACAGCTGCTGTTAGTATGGTTTAATGGGACAGGCTCTCCTGTAAAGGTTACATACAGCTGCTGTTAGTAGGGTTTAATGGGAGAGGCTCTCCTATAAAGGTTACACACAGCTGCTGTCAGTATGGTTTAATGGGACAGGCTGTCCTGTCAAGGTTTCACACAGCTGCTGTTAGTATGGTTTAATGGGACAGGCTCTCCTGTAAAGGTTGCACACAGCTGCTGTTAGTAGGGTTTAATGGGACAGGCTCTCCTATAAAGGGCAGACTTTCCTAAAAAGGTTAGATACAGTTGTGTGGGTTGGCAGGGCAGACTGACCTAAAAGGGTTAGATACAGTTGACAGTTGTGTGGCTTGGCAGGGCAGACTGTCCTAAAAAGATTAGATACAGTTGACAATTGTGTGGGTTTGCAGGTCAGACTCCCCTACAAAGGTTAGCCATAGCTGACATTTGTATAATTTGATAGGGTAGGCTCCCTTGTAAAGGTGCAGTTGAAATTTATATTATTTGTTAGGGCAGACTTGTTTGTAAAGGTAAGATACAGCTAGACCCCTGGGGACTGGTCACTTACTGAACCCCCAGGGGTTTAGTAGCCGAGGTCTCCAGAGCCAAGGTTATATTAACTCATAGAGAAGTATATTTATTTACTACACTATGAAGCTTTCTGACTTTAAAATGTATTTTGCAAAGACAAAATTCTCATAGCAGTATCAATACCCAAAACACAGTGCATTTCTCCATGTTAGCATGCTTGAAATTGGAATATTAGTGTACACTTTTCTCCTTTATTTCCAAAACTGTGGACCAGATTCACTTTAAGCTTGGTGGGAATGTACCTTTGCAGAGTCTTAATAAACTAGGTCACTCAACTTGAGTATCTGGGTCACTACTCTGTAACACTATCAGCTTGAATTTAAGCTGGGCTTATCTCTGCTTATCTTAGTTCAATTGAAGTGGAAGTTGCTCATCTCAGGTTGAGACTTACTTTGGCAGGTTCAGCGAGGATCAAGTGAGGACAGGCTGTTGACTCAGCCCTCGCCTGCTGATTCAGTCCTAGGCTATTGACTCAGCCCTGGTCTTTTTGTTTACCTGCAAATCTTGTGTGCCTTTATCTTCCTCATGGCTGTCAATGTGCTCACTGTGCTCACTGTGCTCATTGTGCTCAATGTGCTCACTGTGCTCACTGTGCTCATTGTGCTCAATGTGCTCACTGTGCTCATTGTGCTCATTGTGCTCACTGTGCTCATTGTGCTCAATGTGCTCATTGTGCTCACTGTGCTCATTGTGCTCATTGGCTCCTCATCTGGGCCTTGCCACCAGTTTTCACAACATGGTAATCAATTGACTTCACAAAGGCTAGTTTATGGCTAGTCTAATTTACCTAGTGTTCTCACAGCAGGTTTACTGTGGTTGTACAGATACATAACTCTTTTAAATTAGTTAAACTCTCTTGTTAGGTGAATTAAAGTAAAATTCATTATAGGTTGAATGAAAGCAAAAAGCAAGTCAGGACCATGAGAACATTTTATCAAAGCTGTGGCAGTTACACTTTGATATGTATATTACATGTTAAAGTTGTCTGAGGTTTATTCCTATCAAGCCCCCCCCCCCCCCAAAGGTTTCTTGGCCTGTTGTAGTTAGCACCCGACTGGCCAATAGCCAGTGTCGTCACTCAGGGTGGATTGTGTGAGGGTGTGAGGGTGCTATCCATATTACAAACAGCATCCATCACTGTGTCAGTGACAGTCAGTCAGCCTCACCCAGACACAGAGGCTTGTGAGCTGAGCGGCTCACCCTGCCCAAAGCCCGCTGCCTCCTGAGAGATGTGCTAATGCATTAATTAGGCCATTTTAACATGACTGTTATCGGGGAAAAGTGCACCTGAAATGATTACTAACATTGAATATTCAAATTGGTAATTGTCGGGAGTATTGAATGTTTCATGGTATTTCATGTGCATGGAGTGACAGAGAACAGGCAGGAATTAGGGGATAAAGTCAGGTAATTGACGAGTGAGGTGTAATTACATGTAACGCGCCCTGCTCAGCTCTCAGCCTCCATAAAACACTGCATTCCACCAGGTTGCATGGCAAACCAGACAGTTGTTATAAGTAAACAGAGTTGCTCATAGTATCCTGATTATTTGCTCTATTATCACAAGTAGATGATTCTGTAGAACTAGCCACTGTTGGTATTTTAAACTGCTTGTGATTTTTATGGAGCACTTGCACCATTTTAGTGAGTATGGGTTGGGGATAGGGTTACTGTGAGTGTCTTGATACAAGAGATCAATGAGAATCCACAACAGCCCTGCATCACAGATCTGTGTCAAGGTGACAGGCTGTCTCTCAAGCTGTCAACTCAAGGTGCTGCATGGTCCACTTAAACAGAAAATGAAACCTGGCATCTTCCACATAGCATGGCATTCTGAACTTTATAGAAAGTGAAACCTGGCATCTTCCACACAGCAAAGCGTTTTGAATGTTTTAAATGCTAAACCTGGCATCTTGCATACAGCACAGCTTTCTCATATAGAATGTGAAACCAAGCATCTTGCATACAGCACAGCATTCTGAACTTTATAGAAAGTGAAACCTGGCATCTTCCACACAGCAAAGCATTTTGAATGTTTTAAATGTTAAACCTGGCATCTTGCATAAAGCACAGCTTTCTCATGTAGAATGTGAAACCAAGCATCTTGCATACAGCACGGCATTCTGAACTTTATAGAAAGTGAAACCTGGCATCTTCCACACAGCAAAGCATTTTGAATGTTTTAAATGTAAAACCTGGCATCTTGCATAAAGCACAGCTTTCTCATGTAGAATGTGAAACCAAGCATCTTGCATACAGCACAGCATTCTGAACTTTATAGAAAGTGAAACCTGGCATCTTCCACACAACACAACATTCTGAACATGTATAGAATGTAAAACCTGGCATCTTGCATACAGCTTTGCTTTCTCAACTGAAATTGAAAGTGAAACCTGGGGAGCCAATATGACACACTTTGAGTGTGCAGTTGCTGCAAGAGTGCTGTGATTTAGTTGATACACTGTGATTTAGTTGATACACTGTGATTTAGTTGATACACGAGCAGACTGGGCAGAGAAGTGAAGTAGGAAATGGCATCATCGTAATATTTGTGACAGTTTTGAAAGAATGATGTATTTTCACTACATTGGGGGATGGAAGAAATTTCTGTTGACATTTGGTCAGGTGTAATGTCAGAGTTACCTCAAATCTCTTGACGGTGTGAAGCTTGAGTTTCTGGTGGATACTGTAACTCAAACCTGATTCACAAACATGCCGGATACTTTACATAATACAATATCCAGTGCATCCATATATCTGCAAAGCGTACAACAGCCCAAAGAAATGTGTTGGCAAAGAGAGGGTCATCATGAAGCAATCTTTGAATACATATGATGATGCAAGCAAGGTGGTGTTACATCATGTTAACAAGTGTGGCAGAGTGAACCTGATGCTGGGCCAAAGAGCCAATTGCCTGTGTAGATGTGGGAATTCATACCGCTTCAATTGGTGGTTGGTATAAGTGGACCAGGTGTGGGAGCCCCAGTCAGTATCAGTATTGCGTGAGGCTCCCACTCACCATTGTCTGTTTCAATACAGAAAATTCAATGAGTTAGAATGCTTGGTCTGAGGGAGGGACAGCAGTGAAAGTGGACCACTTGAAAGAGAAGCCTCTGATCATGTTTCAACTGATCTGCATCTTTTCAGGCACAGAAGAGCACTTGAGAACACAAGAGAACAGCTAAAGTTACATTGTCTCCCGAAATTTTACACCTAAAAAGTAGGGGTGTTTTACTGGGAACAAAGCTGGTGGGGCAAGAAGCCAGGGGTGGTCACCCTCTCCATTAAGTCTGCATTCTCTGCTGGAAATTATACAGACTCCGTTCAAAATGAGTCACCGCCATTATCCTATCTATGCACGATTTTCATTATATTAATTATCTAATCAAATTTCCCAATAAATCGGGTAGAAACGAGTGATTTGTAAGAGTGCGAGAGAGCAAGCATGATATTGTCGTAAGGGGGGAGGGTAAACATCACAGCAGGCAGTGCTTTGTTGTAAGGGGTGGGGCAAACATTTACCCTGCGCCCTGGCAATCAACACTCCACACAGAATATTTATCTTCCTAACAAGGACATGTCTCTCTCTGCCCCAGTATGTGTGGGAAAAATAGGCAACTGGCTAAAGTCAGCTCAAGTGTTCAAGCACGACACATATTAGTTTACAAGTTTACTTCATGCTCCTGCAAATAGCGGCTTGTGTGATTTGGCAGAATGTTCCAGTTACCTGTGATGATCAGGCTTGACTTCTCACTTCAGTTTTACAAGTGTTTAGGTAAAAACAAACAGTAAGAAAAAAGACAGCAAACGAGAAAGTCAACAGCGTGAGGGACCAGGGCATAGGTTGCATTGTTGAGGCCTGTGACAGCCAGCACCGCCAGCATACCTCACTTGTTTGGGCCAATTTCACAGTAATTAACACCCTCCCAGGCAAACAACTGACACACAAATGGAAATTAAAGTCTAATTTACACTTTCTTATGTTTCTGTAGACCCTGGAAAATTAATGTTAGAGAATTTATGAGCAGGAATGAAACCAAACAGAGAGTCTGCGTGGAGCAATTAAAAATCCAAGGGGAGTAAGTGTACTGTAGAGTAAATAGAAGTCAAGGTCAAATGTGAAGCTAAAGCTTTATCCCCCACAACCATCAGCTTGGGAGCCTTGCTTTGTGGGGTTGACAGGGAAATGACAAAGAAAGAGGAGTAGAATTAAAATGAGATGCATTCAGCCAAGCATGCTGACAGACCCCATCAGATGGAGTCCTTAAGGACAGGTAAGACACCCAAAATAAATCCCACTTTAATCAATCCTAGCTCAAACTGTATTTGCATTAGGATAACATATCATATATGTGTGCAATCGTCATACTCCAAAGAATTTATATGTCCCATAGTTGGGTGTCTGTGATGGTAATTATTGAATGAACAATTGAAAGTTGACCGCAAACCATCCACCCCATAAATGGCTATATAAATCACTAATTATTTGTGATAAAATCATAAATACACTTGAATCTTAATCCTGACATATTGGCAACAAAAAGCAATCCTGCGATTTTTTGTGTTTGGTTTGGTTTTTCTGTTATCCATCCTCGAAGTTTGATGTTTCAATTTTTCCCTTTGATTTCCAGGATGCTAATTTTCTTCATTTCATAGAAAAAGAACAAAGCAAAATTCAGAAAATCGCTGAATCGTTTTTGCAGTTGAGACATTACAGAATCAAAAGCCCTTAACTGGATCAAATTTCACCCAGCATTTTTCTTGGAATAACCATACTTAGGTTTCTCGTCCTATTATCCTTTCTGAGAAAACATGCTTCAAAGGCCTTTGATGTTGATCATTTGCCTCTGAAACAATACCGTTTGCTCAAGTTGAGTTGATATTTGTACAAAACGTAGTAAACATCGTTCCTTATCATTTGGTGAGGTTGTCAATCAATTCTTGGCCAATCACATGAGTAAAGGAGCCTTCAAAGTAAGGAAAACATTATTCAGTGATCTGTCAAATGGCGACAGCGAGAAGCTGGTTTCAAAGTGTGACATCATGGAGGTGGCCCTTCGGGCCCCGTGACCTCAAGCCTGGCAACAAAAGTTGTGTTGCCTTGCTTCGGTGGGGCGGCCTATGGCCGCTCGTGGTCAGTGGATAGATGGTGGGATTCGTCTTCCGCCCCCTACCTCTTCATCCCATTTTTAGGGATAGTGTTTTATTTTATTTACTCCTATCTGTACCTTTTGTGTAGTTAGCTTTTTAGACTTGTCTGTACGCTTTACTTAGTTAGCTTGTCATTATTTTGTAGTTATTTTCTCAATGAGTTCCATTTGTGTGCCAAGATGGAGCCAGCTGAGGTTTACTGTATTACAGTTTGACTGTCCTGCTTTGTGATGTATGGCCCTGCAGTAAGGCTTCAGTTTTACATGTTGATTGCATTCATATAGTGATAAAAAGGTTTGATAATTTATTCCATGAATTAAGGAAGCCCATTGTCTGTTGTAGGTTGCGCATTGAGAATCTGAAAGTGTACGATACAGGGTTCTATACATGTGAGGCCATGAACCCAACGGGGACACACAGCACGGTCGGCATACTCAAAGTCAATGCAGGTAAGACTTTGTTTTTTGTTTTTTTTTTAGGACAAGTCAGCTGAGCTTATGTGGTGGGTCTTTATGTGTCGTCCATTTGGTGTCTGGCATCCACAATTCACATTTTTGACTTCTCCAAAACCATTGGGCAAATTCACTTCAAACTTGATGGGAATGTACCTTGGGTGGGTCTCTGCCAAGTTTGTTCAAATGCAATTTTTGGATTTTTAGTGAATTTTTTTTTGTTCATTTTTTGGTCAAATCTTAAAAAATCTCCAAAACTGCTTGGCCAATTGCTTTGAATTTGCATAGGGTTACTTCTGGGGACCCCCAGACCTTAATTGATCAAGAGGTGGCCCTGCAGTATTTTTCTATGTTTTTATGAACTTTTGTGTGTTTTTGCTATTTTCAGCTTTTCCGAAACCAGAGTCACTTTAAACATGGTGGCAATATTCCTCTAGTGGGTCTCCACCAAGTTTGTTTGAATGGTCATGCTCCAATGATTTATATGAATGTTTTTGTCCTTTTGGGGGCCAAATTTGAAAAAAATCTTCTCCGAAACTGCTCACCTGATTGCTTTGAAATCACACAGGGACACTCCTAGAGACCCCTAGTTGTCAATTGGCAACTTCACACGCTCTTTATCATGTTTATGGAAGTTTTGAATGCTCGCCAGGCATCTTTATACTGCACACTTCCTGATTGACTAATATCGATAAACCAACCAATCATTTGATACTGGGAGTCCATGATTGTAGCACATGACGCTGGAGATGAGGCCTCAACAGGAGAGGTGTCAAATCTGTTAGTTTTTTATGCCCTTTGTTGACATCCACTGTTGAAATATTAGTCTAGTAATATGAAAGAAATGCATGTATTTATATTTGCTGTCAGTGTATTTTGTCAAGGTTATGAACAGAGAGTTGGGAAAATCATCTGTTTTACATATTCAAGATTGTGGCAATAATATGACACTTCAGCAGACATAGTAACCATCTGGTTGAGTAACCCCTAACTTTGACCTAAGGCTGAGAAAACTTACGAAAATTTCACAAATAACCATCACAATACACCAATACTGGAACCCAGACAGTGAATAACAATATTATTTTGGCAATATCGTTTAAAAATGCTTGACCCAGATCAAAATCAAAATGACCGAAACTCGAAAGGTACCGTAGACTTGTTGACATTGTGCAATTGTTGTCTCATGGGACTTGTAAAAAGTAAGTTTTGCTAATAGTATTTCTTACTACATTAGCACATAATAGATGTGGTTGACTGATGAGTGCATCTGCATATGATTTGCCACTGACGATGCCTGTCGCAACTGAAAGTGTTCCCAGGTAGCAGCAAAATAGATGTCTGTTTCTTTCATCATCAGCATGGAACTGCTAACATTGAGAATTCTGTGATCGTGTATTGTTAAGTTTAGTTTGGGAACAGTCCTGCCAGTTGGTGGACTGAGGTGTAGGGGGAAGGGGTAGAACATCTCAAAAGTGGCTTGTCTAGGGGGACCCCTGCTCAATTTTTTGTCCAAGTTTGGACTTAGTACTTTTCAGGGGGTGGGGGTTGCTTGGGTTGTATGGTCTTGTCAAAAGTATTATGTTCATGATGTTTATAAAGTCAAAATTAAAATTAAATGTGCCCTGTATAGCTGCACTTAGTGTACTAGAGGCATAGTACACAAGTGAAGTTTATCATATTAAAAATTTATAGTGTTCCTGTACTGAGTCAGAGTGCAAGTACTAATATCAGCAGTGGTGAAGACACAGATGAATCATCAGGATCTGAGTGGGGCAATACTGATATCAGTGATAGTGACCTCTCAGACCTTGAAATTGATGAAGTTACTGCGAACTTTTACTTTAAAAAACTTGGAAAAAGATGGAACAGCCAATATCAGATATGGACACTGGCTTCATACTTTCATTGCATCTGTCACTATTAAAGTCAATTAATGAAATAAAATTTTGTATGATAATAAATAAGCTTTCTTTTTTCATTGATTTCTTTGACAAAGTAAATACTGGATACAGTGGGCAACAAGGTTGAAACATGCTGAATCATTGAATGGGCATTTGCAATTGTTAACTGCTGTGCAGTGAATTTTGGATTTGTAGTGAATTTTGTTGATTTTTTGGCAAATGTTCAATCTTCTTAGAAACCGCTCAGCCAATTGCTTCAAAAATGCATAGGGACACTTCAGGGAGCCCCTAGACTTTTCAATTTGTTCAACAGGTGGTGCTGCAATTTTTGTATTTTTCTTTATATTTTATGATCAGCAAGGGGATATGTACATGTTGATAACAGTGATCATGTGTGTGAAACATGTAACCTTGCTATCATAGTTCACAGGACCACTTCAGTCTGTGCATGCAAGGTTAGCTGAGCACAGGACTGCCACAGTCTACTTGTTTGTATATATGTATGTAAGTATGTAAACACATACATACACATGTAGTTACACTGACATGTTTAGTTGTCTGAGTCAGTGGTATATTTGATGTTGCATGTATATTGACAAACTGTGAGTTGCCAGACAGACAACATAAAGAGGCAGTTGTGTTCATTTTGAATTTATCATTTGCCTAAAGCAAACACCCAGATTTTATTCACATATTTTATCTGAAGTTGACATATTGATGTTAAATGTTATTCCAATGTATGTAAAAAAGCAGAGTGTATATGTAGCATGTTTGTGGTTATGGCACCTGGACAATAAACTCTGTGTGGCTCAACAAATAGGACAAGTAAATTTCAGGTCAGTAGGCAGCGTGATGTATGGACTGTCAGAGTCACCACACAAAACAAGGGACTGCACTGGGTGTCCAGCTAACTAAACCATGAAGGTAGAGAATTCATGGGGCGGGGGGGGGGAGGTAGGTACTAGGTAGAGGGTATACAGTGGAGTGTTTGGTGTTTTAGGTACTAGGTACAGGGTTTAGAGTGGGGGGTTTGGTGTTTTAAGTACTTGATAGAGGGTATACGGTGGGATGTTTGGTGTTTGATAGGTACTAGGTAGAGGGCATATAGTGTTGTCTTTTGGGTACTAGGTACAGGGTATACAGTGGGGTGTTTTAGGTGTTATGTAGGGTGAACATTGGAGTGTTTTAGGTACAAGGTAGAGCATATACAGTGGGGTGTTTTAGAGACTAGGTAGAGTATATACAGTGGGGTGTTTTAGAGACTAGGGAGAGTATATACAGTGGGGTGTTTCAGGCACCAGGCACAGGGTATGTAGTGAAGTGTTTCAGGCACCAGGCAGAGGGTATGTAGTGAAGTGTTTCAGGCACCAGTAGTGGGTATCTAGGGGGCCACTATGTAGACAGTAAACAGGAATGTTTTAGGTGCTGAGTAGAGAGTAAACAGTGCAGTGTTTTATGTACTAGGTAGAGGCTATACAATGGAGTGTTGAACACACCATGTAGAGTGACTATTGCGGCTATTCAAGTAAGCAGTGAGTTGTGAACATGTCATTCAATGATTTTGCCGAGGATGGACTGTATGCACACTGGTCTGTACCTGTTAATGTCACAAACATCTCCAAACTTGAAACTTGGGATGGCCTTGGCAAATTTGTAATCTTCTACATAAATACCAGTAGATAGTGACATATTTGTGGTGTGAGCTAAGGAATGTGATGTTTGTCCATTTGCCTCTCTGCGAGGCAAAGGTCCAGTAGAAGAGGTCACAAGTAGCAATTGTATTGTATTTGTGTCTTTTTGCCCAGAACCACTTCCTAGTAGTCAATATCCTATTCCGCAGTTCGAACTCTTTACTCTCCAATAGCTAACCTGTCCCTGTCTAACCTGTATATGTATGGAATTACTATTGTCTATATTGCACACGTTCCTCTGTATGTGTATTTGGCTGAATCTACACCTATTACACATTCTTGTGGGCCAGAGGTGTGTATTGCTGTGAGATTCTACTTTAAAGTAACATTCAATTCATTGAATAGTTTTGCAGCAAAAGTTACAAAATCTACAGGACTATCTTAACTGTATGAAACAACTTACAACAAGAAATTCGGTGCTTCTAGGTAGAGTGGATTTAAAGTTACATAGATGCAAATTACAATGGAAACTAATAAGAATACACATACCTAGCCCACCGGCATACAGAGCCCTCTACTGAGAACCCACATGAACCAGCTGATCTTGACCTTACCTATACCATCAATTCTCAGTTTCCTTGCTCATGATTGTACATGTAATTTGTTTCTGTACAAAAATAGGTCATATATCAGGAATGCTGAATGGCACATTGGGTGGTACTATCCACAAACATTTTGAGCTAGATATATTTTAGGGAATAAGTGATTGGTAGTATTCACTTTAAGTTGTTCTGGATTAAGTAAATGTCACCTGCTACAGATATAAGGATGTGTGCCCTACCAGTGACTACCAAGAAGACCTGAGGCAGTCACTGCAGATAAAGGATAAGGCCCCTGCTAGTTACCACACAGCAAAATGACCCATGTCACCTACTGATTTAAGGATATGAGCCGTGCTTGTGATCACACACCAAAATGACCCATGTCACCTACTGATTTAAGGATATGAGCCGTGCTTGTGATCACACACCAAAATGACCCATGTCACCTACTGATTTAAGGATATGAGCTGCGCTTGTGATCACACACCAAAATGATTTAAGGATATGAGCCGTGCTTGTGATCACACACCAAAATGACCCATGTCACCTACTGATTTAAGGATATGAGCCGTGCTTGTGATCACACACCAAAATGACCCATGTCACCTACTGATTTAAGGATATGAGCCGTGCTTGTGATCACACACCAAAATGACCCATGTCACCTACTGATTTAAGGATATGAGCCGTGCTTGTGATCACACACCAAAATGACCCATGTCACCTACTGATTTAAGGATATGAGCCACGCTTGTGATCACACACCAAAATGACCCATGTCACCTACTGATTTAAGGATATGAGCCATGCGTGTGATCACACACCAAAATGACCCATGTCACCTACTGATTTAAGGGTGTGGGTCCTGCTTGTGATAACACACCAAAATGACCCATGCCACCTATTCTCCTCCAAGGGCTTACGTCATATACTGTATTTTGTTCACCTCTGGGGCTACTAGGCAGTGACTGGCCTGGCTGAGAGAGTCCACCAACCATGTGAATAATGTAGTCCCACGGGGCTCCTCAGTGCGGCCAGTCACTTGTTCACCTCCAAGTCTGCTAAGCCTTTGGTGATGAATAGAATTAAGGATGTGGGTCCTGCTTGTGATAACACACCAAAATGACCCATGTCACCTATTCTCCTCCAAGGGCTTACATCATATACTGTATTTTGTTCACCTCTGGGGCTACTAGGCAGTGACTGGCCTGGCTGAGAGAGTCCACCAACCATGTGAATAATGTAGTCCCACGGGGCTCCTCAGTGCGGCCAGTCACTTGTTCACCTCCAAGTCTGCTAAGCCTTTGGTGATGAATAGAATTAAGGATGTGGGTCCTGCTTGTGATCACACACCAAAATGACCCATGCCACCTGTAGAATTAAGTATGTGGGTCCTGTAAGTGATGACACACCATTGTGACTGAACATAGCCCAGTGATGATGATAATGGCCATGTGCTGGCGTGTGACTGCTAGCTGTTGGCTGGGCCAGTAGCAGGCTGGCATGTGACTGCTAGCTGTTGGCTGGGCCAGTAGCAGGCTGGCATGTGACTGCTAGCTGTTCGCTGGGCCAATTGTTGCAACCATGTTGAGGCAGCACTGGGCCTTATGCCAGCCTGCAAAACTGTTAAGAGTTTGTGGGAAATATTTTGTCTGGACAGCCAGGTAAGGGAGGCTGGTGTCTTGTATTGCTGGGAGCAGTACATTGAGCCTCCATTTCCCAGTCAAATGTCAACTTTCTTTTGCAGACATACAAAATATATGAAAGCTTTCAAAATAAGAGAAATACTTTTGGAAAATCTTAAGTGAGGCCCCTGTGGGTGAAGGGCTGCGTGATACCTCACACCTCTGCTCTGGCTGCAGCTTGTGCTGCTTCTGGCATTTGCCAATGTGGACACCAAATGGGCCCTCTCCCCTCAGACTGCCACCTCAACTCACAGGGCCGCCAAACAAAACACAGTTTTCCACAATCCATCTGTTTTCCAGAAAAGGGATGAGTGTTGGGATATTTTTGTATGTTGGTTTCTTTGATCAAAGGGACAGATGTATATCAATATACCAGAATGGCAGTGACAGTGTTCTGATGAATGGCTGGAAAAACACCAAGCCTGGTGAACACTTTTAACACTGATACTGCTGGGGGGGGGGGGGGGGGGTCTGTTACAAGGTGGAACAGCTTTAGGAACCAGTGATCTAGTGTTTAATAACTTCTACAATTATGCTGTACAGTTTACTCGTTTTCAACACCAGTGCACCAATTTTAAATGTTTTTTTTTTATACCAGTACAACAGTTTTGCATAGCTTTCAGAACCAGTACTTAAGTATTGTGTAGCTTTCTATATCAGTACTGCAGTCTTTCATGGGTTCCAGTACCAGTGCGACAGTATACAAATGGTGCCCTTGGCCGAGGGGGACAGGAAGAATTGTGAACCTGAGGGATGGTCTGTCCATCCGGCGCGAAGCGGAGGGTGGACAGTCCATCCCGAAGGTTCACAATTCTTCCTGTCCCCCAAGGCCAAGGGCACCATTTGTTTTATTATACCGAAGAACAATAAAACATCAAAGCTTCCATTTAATACATTTTAATAACACACATTCTATACATTTGGCACACAAGGCAAGATGGCAATCATGGAGAAAAGTTCACATTTCAAGAAATGGGTGGACAGTACTTTCACAGAAGTGGACAGGCAAAACTGTCCCATGCCCAATTAACCAATCACGTGTAGGGATTTCCCTCTGAGGTATAATAATAATGTATGGCTTCCATTACCACTGATGTAGGATTGTATAGCTTTCAGTACAAGTGCTACAGTATTGCATAGCTTTCAGACCCAGAACATCAGTATTGCACAGCTTTCAGACCCAGAACTTCAGTATTGCATAGCTTTCAGACCCAGAACCTAAGTATTGCATAGCTTTCAGACCTAGAACTAAAGTATTGCATAGCTGTCAGACCTAGAACTTAAGTATTGCATAGCTGTCAGACCCTGAACTAAAGTATTGTATAGCTTTCAGGCCCAGAACTTAAGTATTGCATAGCTTTCAGTACCAGTGCTACAATATTGCATAGCTTTCAGTACAAGTGCAACAGTACTGCATAGCTTTCAGTACCAGTGCTACAGTATTGCATAGCTTTCAGACCCAGTGCTACAGTATTGCATAGCTTTCAGTACCAGTGCTACAGTATTGCATAGCTTTCAGTACCAGTGCTACAGTATTGCATAGCTTTCAGTACCAGTGCTACAGTATTGCATAGCTTTCAGACCCAGTGCTACAGTATTGCATAGCTTTCAGACCCAGTGCTACAGTATTGCATAGCTTTCAGTACCAGTGCTGCTGTAATGTATACTTTTCATTACTACAATAATATTGAATAGCTTTCAGTTCTGTTACTACAATATTTCATGGCTTTCAGTACCAGTGCCACAGTAATGTATAGCTTTTAGTACCACTACTACAGTATTTCATGGCTTCCAGTACCAGTGCCATAGTAATGTATAGCTTTTGGTACCAGTGCTACAGTACTGTATAGGTTTCAGTGCCAGTGCTACAGTAGTGTATAGCTTCCGGTGCTAGTGTACGGAAAGTAGTGGCTTTCAGGGCCAATTTAGTTGGATTCTAAATATTTTTCAGTATATGAATAAAATGACTTTGAGCACACCATTGTCACAATTTGGAATAGCATGGAGTACCAGTGTAGAATGGACAGTGTAATGGTTGAAGGTGGAGGAGCAGTCAATAGCAGTGTAGAATAGTTTAAGTTTGTGGCACAGTGTGTGGCACAGTGTCGCAGGGGTAGCCATTGGCAACAAAAATGAGTATTGGACTTCTCCCTTGTATCTGTTTGTGACCAGACAGGTATGAATTTCAACTGCAAACTGATCACCATCTTTTGTTTTTGAGACATCTGTGGGGGCATCAAAGGAGTGGGCAACAGGAGAATGTCTGAAGACAGAGAGAAGGAGACTGTTGGGACAGAGAGAAGGAGAGTTCAGGGACAGAGAGAAGGAGAGTGCAGGGGCAGAGAGAAGGAGACTATAGGGACAGAGAGAAGGAGAGTGTAGGGACAGAGAGAAGGAGATTGTAGGGACAGAGAGAAGGAGATTGTAGGGACAGAGAAGGACAGTGTAGGGGCAGAGAGAAGTTGAGTGTAGGGATAGAAAGAGATTATAGGGGCAGAGAGAAGGAGAGTGTAAGGACAGAGAGAAGGAGAGTGTAAGGACAGAGGACAGTGTAGGGACAGAGAAGGACAGTGTAGGGACAGAGAGAAGGAGAGTGTAGGGACAGAGAGAAAGACAGTGTAGGGAGAGAGACAAGGAGAGTATAAGGACAGTATAGGGATAGAGAGGAGAGTGTAGGGACAGAAAGAGGGACAGTGTAGGGACAGCCTGTTTGGCAGCATACTGCACCAGTCCTCCTGCCACTGGTGCCAGCAATATAGAAGATAAACCCTGAACTCATTACTGAAGGTGGTGCTATGCCCCTAATAGGGGCCCATTTATCCAGTCATTAGCACCTGTACCTGCATGATTGGGCTGGTTGGACTGCTGTATATAACTATCAGCGATATTCTGGCAGCCCAGCCAGCAAGCTTGGTTACAAACTGTGTAATATAACTAAGCTTAATAAGATGTCTGGGTGATTATCATGGCATAGATTCGGCCCACCACCACCCACCATGGGGCAGGCCGTAGAATGTATTTGGCAGAGCCAAGATATAATTTGTTGTTAAAGGAGCGTTATGGATATAAAGTAGAGAGAATGGGCACATTCCATGACAGAGTGTAATCTTGTGATGATATGATAGTGCTAGTTCTCATTATATAAGATATAGTGTAATTACAAGTGGATGAGAACCAACAGACACTGTGGTCAGTTGAGTTCTGTGGGTATATGGAGATAGTAGCATGTGAGACAGTACTATCTGATAGTACCTGTGCCAGTCCATTAATAACAGGCTACATTTTGTCAGATCCAAGAGAAGACATGGAAGAGGGATGTGGTCCTTTGTCTTGTTACAAGATACCTAAATGACTTGCTGGGTAGACATCAGAGGGGCTACTTAGTGGCTGCTGATGTCAGCGGATAAGAGAAGGCTGGGTCAGACACTGATAGGTCAATTATCAACTGATAAACCTAAAAATGTCTGCTGCCTAGAAGTATGCCACTGAACCTGTGCCAAAGATAACGGTGGATAACTATGGCAGAGCACACTTCATTACTTCTTTGATATGGCCCTCTTTGTAAGTGGAACTCCTTGCAGAACAGCCGGCTATCAACTGCACATCACTGCAGGCCTCTGTTTGGGAGAGTCAATGGCTAGCTACTGCACATCACTGCAGGCCTCTGTTTGGGGAAAGGCAATGGCTGGCTATGTACATCATTGCAGGCCACTGTTGGGAGAGGCAATGGCTGGCTACTGCACATCACTAGTACTGCAGGCCACTGTTTGGGGAGAGGCAATGGCTGGCTACTGCACATCACTGCAGGCCTCTGTTTGGGGAGAGGCAATGGCTGGCTACTGCACATCACTGCAGGCCTCTGTTTGGTGAGAGGCAATGGCTGGCTACTGCCAGCAGGCATTGGTAGCACTCCTGAAGAGTGCATTTGATTGTTCACATCACCCATGTGTGTAGGTGGCAGTGTAACATTGCATTGCCAGCGAGATGGGTACCCTGCCATTAATAGCACAGATGGCTGATGGTTTGAGACAAGGTAGGCAAAAAGCAAAGCTAGTTTTATTGAAGCTTGTAGACTGTCATAATATTATATCTGTGCAGTAAATATAACAGCCCAGCGGAGAAGACAGGGTCATTGTCTCAGGCTGGGCCTACACCACCTTGAATGTACATGAATGTACATATACTGCCCTTTAATGTCACCACAGTTTGTACAGGCTACAATGGCCGTCCTAAATCCAATATCATTGGAGCTTGTTATCAACATCAGTACCAGTGGCAAAAGAAACTTGTCAAATTACTCAAATTGCATGGACTGCAGGCACAAATTCAATTTGTGAGATGACATATAATGTAAGCTGGCATTGTACACCACTGTGGTCTGGTATTGTACAACACTGTGGTCTGGCATTGTACAACACTGTGGTCTGGCATTGTACAACACTGTGGTCTGGTATTGTACACCACTGTGGTCTGGTATTGTACAACACTGTGGTCTGGCATTGTACAACACTGTGGTCTGGCATTGTACAACACTGTGGTCTGGCATTGTACAACACTGGGTCTGGTATTGTACAACACTGTGGTCTGGCATTGTACAACACTGTGGTCTGGCATTGTACAACACTGGGTCTGGCATTGTACAACACTGTGGTCTGGCATTGTACAACACTGTGGTCTGGTATTGTACACCACTGTGGTCTGGTATTGTACAACACTGTGGTCTGGCATTGTACACCACTGTGGTCTGGTATTGTACAACACTGTGGTCTGGTATTGTACAACACTGTGGTCTGGTATTGTACAACACTGTGGTCTGGTTCATGTTGTGACACTCTGTATTCACTGTAACTGATTCTCTGCAGTGGGGCCAGTGCTGCTGTTGTTGACACTGAACATTATGAATTTGAGTTTGTGGTGTGAGAGTTTATTTAGGTGTAGGAGATGAGGGGTAGATAGAGGGTGATTAGAGGACTGTGGGGTGACAGGTGGCAGTAGTTTACCCTCCCACCATTGTCCTTATGTAACATACTGTGGGATAGTTGGCAGACTGCCAATGACCACAATGGCCAGTACAGAGCCGGGTAGGATCTGCTGGCTAGAGGGAGAACATATGGTCCATCTACATGTAAAACACAGTCAGACCATCCTTTGTGATGGCAGAAGATGGACTTCCTTTCACAGCATATGGCTCACAGTTAAGACATGCCATGCTTTTTGGTGACATTGACTGAGAAATGAGTGATAATTGGTGAGAAGTACGTGTTTGGATGTACAGGTGGCTGGTTGTCACACATCTCTAGAAGCCACTAATTGCCAGGACATCCTATAAGGTGGTCAGGTTGCATAACACTTGATGGACTTCCATGGTAAGGTAACCCACTCAGCTGAGGCAGAGACTGGTAGTTAACTAATTACCGAGCCAAGTAATAGTTGAAGAATGTGATGAGATTGATGCCAGCTTAATATAAGTCAAAGACTGACGGCAGAGAAGGATGCAGGTATCATAACTACATTGAGTGATGACAGGCATTGAGGCAGTGGACTATAGCAGTGCTCACTGATAAGTCTTGTTACACCCTGTGTTGTATAGGGTGTTGTAAGGGGTGTTGTATAGGGTGTTGTATAGGGTGTTGTAAGGGGTGAGTGGGGGCTTTACAGTACACACATCTGATGTGACAGAACTGTCCACCAAAAGTGACAAGCGCAAATTGGATTTGGTTATTATCTGGTGGCTTCTGAGGTGTGCACCTTACAATAAGGCAAACAAAGCTACTTAAGCAGCGTATCATCTTGTGAAGGTACCCCTTGAAGTGCCAATATTCCTGTGACACTTCCACTTGCAGGCCAATAAGAATATGTCAAAGTGGCACCACATACAAGGATAAAAGACAGATGGACAATGCAGCTGTCCATTCTTGTAGATGCTCTCTGACCCTTCAGATGTTCTCTACTTACAGGTCCAAAATGAACAACTTGGGCAGTACCCTCCCCCTCCCCCCAGCTCACTCAAATACAAGGTGATGAAAACTCAGTTTGAAGCTGTTATGAGCCAGTCCTCAAAGGAGGCTTGCTGACTGCTGTGCTAGGGGCAATATGTACTTGTCTGGGTTGCCCTCTGACTTGACTGTGCATCATGCTAGACACATTCAGCTTGAAGTATCAAAGTCCCACTTGTAATGCTGCAGAATCTCAGAATGCTGGCATAACCCTCTTCCACACAGTGTGTTACCCGGTTGCCGTTGTTCCAAACCCATTCCTCCCTGAAGAACAAACTATTAACATTTGCACTTGCAGTGGCATATCTTTGAAGAATGATGTTATGACCTGAGAATAGTGTTGTTTTTTATAGGAACACATGGACAGGTAACTAACCACAAAGTTTGCTTGGCTTGGCTAGCCATGGAGCATACAATTCTTGGATTAAATTGTGGACTCTTTTAACATAAAAGATACAAAAAATGTATTACAGGTCTCAGATTCAAGAATAGATTGGCAAGGAAAGTATGTCACCTAAGAAGCTCCAAATAGACAGAACATTTTTATACAGGTCAGAAAGGCTGACACAAGTCAGAACATATTAATCTAAGTCAGAAAGGCTGACACAGGTCAGAACATTTTTTTCAACAGGCCAGAAAGACTGACACAGGTCAACACATGGTATGTTCAAACTGACATGTCACCAGGAATCAGGATTTCCAATCAAAACCAAATGTACCTTTGGATAGTCTTATTGCAGTGAACATCAGCTTCAATTTGGGTTTACTCTCATTAAATATTGAAGCCCCAAGTGAGGGTAGACCACCAGACACATGTGTGGTGCTGTGGTAGGAATTGGCCAGAAGCAGGGAAGCGAGTGTTGTGTTTCCATCAGGTGGAGGAAGCCCTAATCTCCCAGCATACAGCCAGGCTGCCAAGGGACTTTAATAATCATATGCTGCTCATGATAAGACAAGTTTTTCTGGCACTGCACTGTAAATCAGCTTTAGTTCACATGTATGGCAGCCTGACTTGTCTAGTTGAGTGTCTGGTTGGTGTTGCTGCAGAAGGGAAGTGGATTGTGCTCAGTGTAATGACCCGGCTTAGGTTAGGTTTATTTTACCATGGGTGTAAGTTGAAGTGTGAAAATGATTTTACAATTTTGATTTTTATGTTGCTGTGCTGCACTGGCTGGCATAGAAGCCATACATCTGTGTCTACATTCTGACTTGACTGGCATAGAAGCCATACATCTGTGTCTACATTCTGACTTGACTGGCATAGAAGCCATACATCTGTGTCTACATTCTGACTAGACTGGCATAGAAGCCATACATCTGTGTCTACATTCTGACTTTACTGGTTTAGAAGCCATACATCTGTGTCTACATTCTGACTTTACTGGTATAGAAGCCATACATCTGTGTCTACATTCTGACTAGACTGGCATAGAAGTCATACATCTGTGTCTACATTCTGACTTGACTGGCATAGAAGCCATACATCTGTGTCTACATTCTGACTTGACTGGCATAGAAGCCATACATCTGTGTCTACATTCTGACTTGACTGGCATAGAAGCCATACATCTGTGTCTACATTCTGACTTGACTGGCATAGAAGCCATACATCTGTGTCTACATTCTGACTAGACTGGCATAGAAGCCATACATCTGTGTCTACATTCTGACTTGACTGGCATAGAAGCCATACATCTGTGTCTACATTCTGACTTGACTGGCATAGAAGCCATACATCTGTGTCTACATTCTGACTAGACTGGCATAGAAGCCATACATCTGTGTCTACATTCTGACTTGACTGGCATAGAAGCCATACATCTGTGTCTACATTCTGACTTAACTGGCATAGAAGCCATACATCTGTGTCTACATTCTGACTTTACTGGTATAGAAGCCATACATCTGTGTCTACATTCTGACTTTACTGGTATAGAAGCCATACATCTGTGTCTACATTCTGACTTGACTAGTGTAAAGGCTATAAATCTGTGTCTACATTCTGACTTGACTGGTCTAAAGGCTATACAATTGTGTCTACATTTTGGTGTCTGGTTAGTTTAAAGGCTTTACATTTCAGTCAACACCCTGGCTACCGACTGTTGTAAAGGATGTAGATCTGTGTATACCCTCTATACTCTGGCTGAGATCTGTGTATACCCTCTATACCCTGGCTGAGATCTGTGTATACCCTCTATACCCTGGCTGAGATCTGTGTATACCCTCTATACCCTGGCTGAGATCTGTGTATACCCTCTATACCCTGGCTGAGATCTGTGTATACCCTCTATACCCTGGCTGAGATCTGTGTATACCCTCTATACCCTGGCTGAGATCTGTGTATACCCTCTATACCCTGGCTGCTGCCTGCCTCAAGGCTGTAGATCTGTGACCAGAGACAGCCTCCCAGCTGGTGTATCACTGGTTTATCACTGGTGTATCACGGCTTAACTGTAAAATGCACATATTTTCATGGCTATAATCTTTCACAGTTTTACATTTCAGGAAATTAAATACAAGTTAAATTTCAACATTTTGGACACTTTCCTATTAAACCTGTATTAAGAATGCTATTTATCATATTTTTATTTTCACAAGTCTGTGCCATCAGTGAGCATAGCAAAAATAAAAGTACACAGAAATTAAGTGAATCTACAATGGCCGTGGAAGTACCTTCACATGGATGACTGTCCACTATGAGCAACCCTACCATTGTACACGACTGCTTCAATTTCCATTCCATTAACAGATGTGTTAATTTTGAGCCAGGAACTCTTGTCAACCTATTGCATCCTGGCATAACACCAGTGTCTCCTTTCACAGTGAAATAGAATGCCAGCTGGAAGACAAAGTGCTGTCATTCCATTGAAGCTTGAGCGCGGTGCCAGTGACCACAGATACATTTGTTCAGGCTACATGTAACTCCACTCAGTATTCATGTCATCAAGCCAGCCCTCAATAAATGTACACATGCAGAATTTGCCCCTTAATTACACATGTTCTGGTCAAACCATACATGTTGAGCTGAATATTAGTTGCTCACAGTCAACCGGTTTGGATAATGTCATGTTGAATAAAAAAGAACAGGAAGCAACTTCTTTTTCCATCAAAAGATACGCTTTGATCACCAGTAAAATTATGACATTCAGTATCTCCATCATGAACAAAGTCTATCAAGCCATGAATCAAAGTATATGAAGCCTTGTTATCTCAGTTACATTACCATTTTAAACAACATGTGACAAAAATAGTTACCAGCAACCACTAAGTATGGGTTGAAGTGCTGAAGAGCCAATAGCTGTGATATGACCATCTGTACGAGCCACTTCACTGTACACTCAGCTATCATTGTGCATCAATGGATGGGCTTCCTTTACATGTGCTTAAGGTGTAATTTTAATCTATAATTTGAGGGTATAATTTTAATCTATAATTTGAGGGTATAATTTTAATCTAATATTTTAGGGTATAGTTCTAATCTATAATTTTAGGGTATAACTTTAACTAAAAATTATAGGGTGAAATTCCTGAGATCAGGAGGCCTGGGGCTTCCTTGTTAGTCCCTGATTTTAAGCTGTGCTTTATATTTCCACACCTTTATCAATGGGTCGGCAAAGCATTGAAAAGTACTGAGAATCATTTTGGTCGCTGTTGGTATGTGCTAAAGACACAAAGGAAGGCCACATGCCATGAAGTGGGTGCAGGCAAGAGACGGCATCAGTTCAAGTTAGTGGGCTATCATAAGTTTCAATGCTGTGCCTCTTTGCATATTGACTCATCACCAGCTCCCCCACTTGACTAATACACAGCCATTGAATATCTGTATGTTGATCTCTAATTAGGAGAGGTAGAAATGATTGCACCCTAGTTGCGGGGTGATTTAAGGATGAACCGTGTGATAGGATTACAGAAGCTCTAATGTCTGAGTCATGGAATTTGCACATTGTTGATCAAGAATTCTCTCATTGTATGCATAAATATAGGTTAGATATTAATAACTATAACCATTAAGGAGATCTCTGCAGACAGTGGTAGGAGCAGTCGAGGAGTTGATAAGGCGTCAGACATCTGGAAGGACTTCCAGGTGCCCTCAAGCTGAAGATATCAGATAAAAACAGAACAGGAGAAAAATAACAAGATTTGTTCCCTGCTGCAATTTTTAGTTTACAAGGTTGGCAGAAGGACTAACCATTATTTTTTATTTGAGTGAATAAATATAGACCAGACAGGTGCTTCATGAAGAACTTTTGTTAAGGATGTGGGTATATATGAATTAGGAGGGTCCTGAATGATGGGCAGACATGCCATGGGAAACTGGTGATTATACAACACGGAAAGGTGAATCACGGGACTGGTCATTAATAGCTTATGTAGATTTGACCATAAACAAAAGTTATGAGGTAGTAACAGCAACAACTGTCAGTGGCAGGGGCGGTGATGTGGGGCCGGGCCAGCAGCACTGAGCTCATTCTAATGGTGACTAATGAAGGAACTGTGGACCTGCCTGTGCATACCACCACAGAGCTAATTCTAGAGGAGTAAAGACAGTCACACCACATCACACAGTATAGTCTGGCATATTTCTATGACAAATAAGATGCTTAGATGCCCTGATTTCCATAAGATATATTTTATACACACCACAGTAAATAGAATGGTCATGGCATGGCGAATCCTAAAAATATTAGAAGTTGTTTCAACATAAAAAAAATACCCCATTGCCTTACTAACTGGAAATGGCTTCTCTAGCCTCTCCTCCCCCCCCCCCCTCCCTCAGGCTACCAGCTGTACTAGGGCTTTTGAATGCTTCTGCACTTTTCAAGTGCCATCAATACTGAATGAGTGAGCAATTCATGAATGCCTGGCCTGGCCAGGCTTGTGATTGGCTGCTGATTGGAGGTCACCAGGTCATGTGGGAATTATATGCATATTCATGAATGGAGGATGAGTCACATGATGTGTTGAGGTTGATGAAAGTGTAAGACATTGATGAGCAGTTCTGGTGGAGTGTTGGAGTGTGACAGCCATGCAGACAGGGCTGGTCAGTCGACTTGTAATTGGTCACGAACTTTGCTCACTTTCCCACAGTAAGCAGATCATAAAGAGAATGAACATTGACAAACACAATGTAGCTAATTTGTCAGGAGATTTGTCAAGTGGCAACTTATCTCTCACCCACTGATGCAGTTAAACACAGACTTGTGACAGTTTATGCTACTTTGGTTCAAAACCAAGCAAAATGATCAATAAACGTCTACAATGATACACTTCTAACAAAAATGAGAGCATATTAATGGGCAGGAGGTGTCACAGTAACATTGTCAGGAGGTGTCACAGTAACATTGTCCATACTTGTGCATGCTTTCATTAGTCCACAAATGTGGCCAAATAAACTGAAGGTTCTGATGTCAAGATTTAGAAAGTGTAACAAACTGTCATTGTCTTTACTTAAAGATACTGTCACAATTTTTATGAATGTAAAAGACTGTCTTAAAGGTGCTGTCACAATCGTGATAAATATAAAAGGCTGTTCTGAAGATGTCACAATTGTGATGACTAATACAGGCGGTCTTTCCCAGGGGTAGAAATTAACTGATTTTAAGCAGTTGCAAGGGTGTGCTACCACATTTAATTTTTTGTTGTAAATCTGAGAATTGAGCAGCAAATCATGAGGGTTTAGCAAGCACCTACAAGGCACAAAGCCCACATAGGCATGTGTGGGAGCATGCCCTCGCCCCGCCCGCCCCCCCCCCCCCCCCCGGAAAATTTTTAAGTCAAGCAAGCAAATTGGTGCATTCTGAGGCACTTTTTGACAGAAACTACAGAGCGAATTTTGTGATTTTGACCAGAAAAAAATTGGTTAGCAAAAGTTTGCTACCACACAACAAATATAGGTAGCAGATCATAAAAGTTGGAAGCAAATGCTACTGCTAATTTCGACCTTTGAATCTGCATGAAGACAGTAGGCTGTCTTAAAGGTGCAGTCACAGATCTTGGAAGAACGTAAAGGGCTGTGCTACCACCTGTTCATGTGGGTCCCCATCTTCCATATGTGTGGACATCCCAGTCATCCACAGTCACTGGCCATTGGGAGCAACAGGTAACAGGACTCGGCCGTGGACCAGTTGAGTGTTACCGATCAACAAGCAAGGCTGCAAACTTTTCTTAATGCTTGCAGCTGGACTGTTAACCAGTACTGTGACATTTAATTGTTCTACTGATCAGCACAGTCCGCTAAATCAGTACTGCAACATTTGATTGGCCTTTTGAATCAGTGCCATAACATTTAACTAGTCCACTGAATCAGCCCAGTAACATTTAATTGGTTCAATGAAAATCCTACAAGATTGGGCATGAAAATAAAAGTTTTGATTGACAAGGCAACGTTTTCCACATGTGTTTGTGCTTGTGTGGGAAAAGTGACTGATGAGGTTTATCAGTGGGTGTTAAGCTTTAAGACTGATGAGGTTTAACAGTGGGCATTAGGCTTTCAGACTGGCAAGGTTTAACAGTGGATGTTAGGCTTTAAGACTGGTGAGGTTTAACAGTGGATGTTATGTTTTAAGACTTATGAGGCTTAACAATGGGTGTTATGCTTTAAGACTGGTGAGGTTTAACAGTGGATGTTAGGCTTTAAGACTGATGAGGTTTAACAGTGTGTTATGCTTTGAGACTGGTGAGGTTTAACAGTGGGTCTTAGGCTTTAAGACTGATGGAGTTTAACAGTGGGTCTTGGGCTTTGAGACTGATTAGGTTTATCAATGGGTGTTAAGCTGTAAGACTGATGAGATGTATTAGTGGGTCTTAGGCTTTGAGACTGATGAGGTTTAACTCTGTGTGTTAAGCTTTCAGGCTAGTGAGGTTTATCATTAGCTAGGTTTTCAGGCTGATGTGGTGGCCATTTCGTAGACTTTGAGGGCGTATGTGTGAGTGCTCACTGACAATGTAATCACAGGCCCCCACGCCTGTGCGTGATGCCTTGGAGTGTCCAATGATGACTTAACTGACACTAGGTGAGGGTGGGGCAGTGATAAAGGTTAATTATGGCTTTTTAGTAGTCCTGAGGTGTCAGGGAGCCTGTGAGTTGACCCTAAGCATTATATAGGGCCCCCTATGACAGTGGAGATGGATAGCCAATAAGACCTACCTATAATTGGAAAACTCCAACACTTCACTACATGGCCTGCTAATATCAATGAAAAATATGCTGCTGGCTTGGAATCCTGTCAAATGATGTTCTCGTAAATACAGCTTTTCTTTCTAGGTATACAGTGGTCCCTGTCCTACAAGGCCCATCTTACCAAACCCCTCTTCTGTAAAGACCATTACTAGTAGAGAGAAAGCATGGCAGTTCTTTATTGCATCCCTCTAGAAGGCCACTCTTAATATAAAGACCACTCTGCAATACTCTGTGACTGCATTTGGGGTGTCCTTATGAGAGAGGGAACACTGTAGCAATCACACTGTGGTCCCTCGCTCAATAACAATCCAGTAAGAGACCAGCTGCCTTGAAAGACTACCTTTCTGAATACTTCACATTTCACCAGATTTGTACCTCTTACCAGCAACCACTTGTCTTGTGAGACCAGGATTGGGTTATCCTGAGGGGTGATCTTTTAATGCAGGTTTTAAAGTATCTGTTCATCGCATCTGGTAAATCAAAGACACGAGGGCTGCCATTGGTTAGATAGGCTGGTTAGATAGGCTGGTTCCTGGTGCTGCAGGCAGTAGGCAGGGTGTGGAATGCCTGCCACCAGGTGTCTGCAATCTTATAATTGGTAAGACAATATCTGTAACCTTTCTCTAATTGGCGATTGTGTGTAGAGGGTACCAGCCAGACACCAACATAGTGAGGATGGTTGTGAAACATTTGATCGTTGGTCAAACTCTCACTCACTCCTTTGGGAAAAAACCCAAAGTTCTTGTTGATTGAGGTGGGTCTATTGGCAATGTTTTTTGTCCTGTAGTGAGGTTGATGTTATATATTTGGGTGACCAATACAAGTAGGTTTTTTGGGGTTAGGATACTGCGTATGGTGCATGGGGAGCATGAGGGTGTGGCGTATGTATGTGGTGTGATATGTACAGGATAAGAGGGTAGGTTTAGGAATATGTACAGATATGATACGTGAATACATGATGTGTGTATTTGGCATGATGTACAGGATATGAGGGTAGGTTTAGGAATACAGTTCTGATATCTGAATACATGATGGGCGCATATGGCATGAAATGTACAGGATCTGAGAAAAGGTTCGGGGATATGTGTACGACATTTTATGTCATTCCAAATGCCCAAATAGATTTATAGTTTGTAGTGGAAAGATACAGCACTGTGCTTGTTATCTCGTATGATTTTATGTCAGTAACAAGGTAAATTTTATGACATTCTATGTGGAATGCTGCAGCAAAATTATTTCTTTTTTGGATAAATCATTCTACGATTCTATCAGTTTTCCACAATTGTAGGAAATGCTCTGTGCCATATGTGGGTATGACAGAGAATGTATGACGGGATGTATGGCATTGGAGGCCGCGTGGTATTGTCAACGTGAACTGAGAGACAAGTGTCTTCATGAAGGGAGAGAGATAGAGCTGTATGCTGCCAAACAGGTCAAAGTGCCAGACAGTTCTTTACAGGAAAAAAAGTTCTGTTCTAGTGTATAATGCCAGCAGTGTATAGTTCAAAGATGCTGACTGGATACTGGGTGAAAAAGCTGCCCTGTAGCCCAGGGAAAAGATGTACTTTGCATATCAGCGCTGAGTGTAAACTGTTTTGGTTTAAACATATTTTATTACAGGATTAGAGAAAAGGGCTATGCCCTATATGGACTCTACTCGCAATTGCTTGAAGAATTACTATGATAATTATTATTTTGGATACTAATGTTTACAGTTTATGTGCTAGGCACATGCCATATCGATACAATACATATGAATTGGGATGTGTGCATTATGTATATTTTCTATGTACATATATTTTTTTCACACAATAAGTGATTGATTGATTGATTGATTGATTGATATCAAATATTTACGAAAAAATTTCAGTTGATTTATAGTTATTTATTCTATGTTTGAGAGTCAATTAACATTTTCTAGAGTGAAATGCAAAAGTAGTAACTCACTGTAGATCACATGACCTAAACATTGTTACAAGTAAACTGTGACTGTGCGTAAGCCATGTTTGATTAAACGTCACGCTTGACTTGAAATAGCTGTGACGAACGTAAACAAGCATAGCACGCTAGGTCGGTGTTGAAAGTAGGCCTAGGACATACTTTTTGCAATGAATATCCAATTGAACATAGAATAAACAAAATCTGACATGGCTGGAGAGTGAGTTACTATTTTTCTGTCACTCGGGATCATTGTTGGCGTGGAAGATCACTTGTAATCTGTAGTCGCCCGTAATTTTACCCATCCACAACATCCCTCGTGAGAGAAAAACAGTAACTCACTCCCAGCCATGTAAGATTCTCTGTTTAAATGTTTTGTATGTTTGTTGCACTTGAATACTCCGATGCCTAATTCTCACATATATGAGGTATATTATACAGATATTTGTACATTCTTTCTCAGATAAAATCAGAGTGGGCTGTCTAACTTGTTTCTGTGGTAAAACATGTAAGGATTACAGAATCCATAGAGCCATTCTCACATGGTCTGAACAATCTCAACACCTAAATATGTACTCCTGTATGCAAAAGTGTTTGATGTAGATGGCACATGTTTGTGTCAGTTATCATTTGATAGAGTGGGTCATAAGTTCAAAGAGGCTCTCAAAGGTGTTGTTGTGTTACACGATCCCCTTGCTATGTAGCACCAGCAACTCCACAGACATCAATTCACGTGTTTATACATGCAACTGTTTTTAAAATTATCCCCAAGAAATGTAATCTGTTGGACTTCTGACAAGTATGTGCATTGGAGGTCAAACTGTGGACACAAACTTTCTCACTTGGACAAAGTTGTGGTTCAGCAGAAGAAAATGGTAGTTAAAGATGACGTGATAGATTTGACAGGGATCCCATGTAGGCCAAGTCTGATGGCCAAGTGGCATTCAAGTGTTTGCTTTACAATCGTCTACAGTAAACATCTCATATCATGTATGTACAAATTTGTGGAGGGAATCCAAGGAGCTGTACAATGCCGGGGACCAGTCAGTATGTGCTGGGGACCAGTCAGCATGACCACAAGCTGAACTCTCTCAAGTGACATAAGACGAGGCATTGTCAGATAAGTGTTTGAAGAAGTACTCTGCAAACAGCTACACAGTATTTAAGCTGATCATTTAGAGTCCAGAGGGCTTAATTTCTCGTCTCTTGACCAGTGGCACCCTTGGTTATACTACAGGTCCATGTGGTGCTACCTAACCCCATTACATGTGGTGCTACCTAGCCCCATGTATATAGATGAAATGGAATACCGGTACTTACATGTACATGCTGAGAATGGATACCAAGCAGGAGGGTCAGATGGCATAGAAGACTAGGGTACCAAACAGGAGGGTCAGATGGCATAGAAAACTAGGGTACCAGACAGGAGTGAAAGATGGCATAGAGGACTAGGGTACCAGACAGGAGGGTCAGATGGCATAGAGGATTAGACTACCAGACAGGAGGGTGAGGGGGTATAGAAGACTAGGGTATCAGACAGAAGTGCCAGATGGCATAGAGGACTAGGGAACCAGGCAGGAGGGTCAGATACCATAGACAACTAAGGTACCAGACACGAGTGTCTGATAGTATACAAGACCAGGATGCATGGCAGGTGTGTCAGGTGAGAGCAGAGCAGGTTACCTGTACTCCACCCCACCCCTGCCAGGCATTATGGTCTTCCACAGTGGGTCATTGAGGGTACAGCTTATTCTACCCCAGAGCCCAATAAGATGTGATTTCAGCTGTCCTGGTGTCTGTGATTTCTGGGTGGCTTACCCTCGTGACATCCATTCCAATGCCACCTTCATCACATTTGTTCATGTTGGCATCAACCAGTGACACTGACCCCTGTGACAGCTTCACCCGTTCACATTAACCCCTGTGACAGAGCATCCCCCCAGTGACAGTGAGGCTGATGCCACCTTGGTGGCTGTGAATTATTGTGCCCCAGTGATTCACAGATTTATTACAGTTTTTCCCAAGCTATAAAGAGCTAATAGCACCCATGAGACAGTGATGTCATCCTCATAGTCCAGTACAAGTGTCATTTGTTGAGGACCTGATGCACAATAATACAGCACCATCCTAAAGATGGCATTTTCTCAGCACGTCAGAGACAGGGTGCCACCCTGCTGCCGCCCCCCCACCACCACACACACACACACACATACATGTTGTCACCTTGTGGAAGCCTAAAGACTAAGCCAAGACAAGTGTACTTGACATAAGCCTGGGGGCCTCCATGCCTACAGATCCATTACACGCTGTTCTTCTTTTAATGAATTCTGTCATCATAAGAAAATTCAATAGAGGGAGTTCTTTGATTTATACCTCTGTTTGTATCATCCATCCATTTACTTCACTGTTTCTTAGTTCTGAAGAGATATCAGCTGACAATTGAAAGGAACATTAATGTCTTACTTGGTGATGGATCTCAAAGCAGGCCTTCATTATATGTAAATGCGTTCCAAACATCAAAGGTGAAAGTTGCATCCAAATTAATGGATAATGTCAACATACTACATGTGCAATAAACAGGCATACATTTAAGGATAGTTGATCAATGCATATATTTTCTGTGTATATACGAACATGTATGAATGTCAGTGGACAGCCAGTGTGATATTTGTACCATACTGGACGCCATAATCGTCGCAACTGGAGGGGTAAAATAATTTTTTCAAAGCCATACCTGCGACTATTATGCCGACTACAGTCTAAACTTCCCGGGGACTTAGCCCGGGAGGAAGTTTTCTTGACGATGGAAAAGACCGGTGGCCATGTTTGTTTACATTGCCGGTGTACATACATTGTGATCGTCGTCAAAAAGTCTCAATAATGCAATAAAATGTATAACTATAGGCTTACCCTTACTATAATCTGCGTATTCTTGTTCATAGTTTAATATGCAGACAGAAAAACGGGGGAAATACGCTCGATCAGTGTTCATAAGACAAGCATGCATGTTTGCCATGTGTTAGTCACATGACACAGTTGTTTATGCAATCTCGCGAGAGTCTCGAAAACGAGATTAGTCATGGCGGCAGCCTAATGGAAACGCATGTGGATCATCCACGATGTTTTTGCAGCGAGATTTAAGAAATTTAAATGACAAAATTTTAAAACAAATGCCAAAGTTTGATAACTCATAATGTTTTTAAGTAGCTGTATGACAGCATTTACCCGCTGATAGCGAGAATCTGACACAAAACGACAGTTTCAACATGAAAGTGAGGAGCGAGATTCCAGTTCACTTTTCACATACCGAGACCAAATAAAAAGGCAACACAGGTTGATGTTTTTAAGTTTATTTATTTTCATTTTAACTTTATTCACCAGCTTTAAATCACAGATTTTTGTTCATTCCTTGTCATGAGCAGCCTGGTTATACTTCTTCATGGTGATATCCGGGAGACCATTTTTAAAAAAAAATTTTGGGGTGCGACTTTTGTGCCGCACATACCTTGAGGTGTCTTATTCCCCCTCCACAGTTGGGGGTGCGACTTTTGTGTGGGTGAGACTATTATGGCGTCCAGTACGGTATATATTTATTGAGGACTGGTGCTTCCATTGATAACATATAGCACTCCGGTACACCAAGGTTTAACTGGTGCATGTATTTGGAGTGGGCAGTATAATACCTGGTGAGAGACAGCTGGTGCCTAAGTATTTCCAGTACAAGTATATATTAGACTGACCAAGACCCAGCTTTAGCACTTCCAAGAGTGACAGAGATGACCTCTCCACAGGTATTAGCCCAGCAGCCTGAGGCACATTGTATGCCTTACTGCATATCTGACCTGTCCAGGCAGGGCCTTGCTCTGCATCTCTGGTCCATTGACTACAGTTGAGTCTGGGCTGTACTTCACATCTCAGGCCCTCAGACTATTGCCATGCATGGCCACATTACAACTTCTCTGCATGTGATTGGTCCAGTATAAATCTCAGAGACTTCTCAACACAACTTGTTTGTTCCATGTCTGGACTTAAGCTCCATTGTGCAGGACTTACTGAGCAACATGTCCATCTGGCCTGTAGGACTTACTAAACAACATAATACCTGTCTGGTGTTTAGGAGTAGTAAAACATAATACCCATCTGGTCTGTAGGATTACTGTACAACATATACCCATCTGGCCTGCAGGGCTTACTGTACAACATATACCCATCTGACTGGTAGGATTATTGTATAACATAATACCATCTGGCATGTAGGACTTACTCTATATTAAACCATGCCTCTTTTGTTTCAACCAGTGATTTCTTCTTCAGTTTTTGAAGTTAACTCACTGCAAACGTCTTTTATATTGGCACTACTTTCTGTGACCAGAAAGCTGGACTTTGAAATTTTGCCACAGAGAACTCGTGTTCTCTCTACTTTTCACAAAAATATAATTTTTAATTTTTCATAGCTCCCAGCGGGATTCGAACCCTGGCTGATAATTTACAGTGGTTTTGTAGAGCTAATGTCTTGCTCACTACACCAGCAGGCTAGCTCTGGTTTCCAACCCACATTTCGGTGGCTTTCACAATGGTCACTTGTGCATGTAGCGGAACGCTTGGCGCGCACGTGCTTCGGTAGGTCAAAAAATAGTTCTGTGCAGCGACCCTGATAACAAGGGTAAACAAGGGACTACAATATAAAAATTATTGAAAAGATCACATGGTTTAAGAAGGAAATACAACTCATACTCGTGGGTTCTTGTATTCGATTCATGAACAAATCACTCGCGCACTTCGTGCGCTCGTGATTTCTTCTGAATCGAATACAAGAACCCACTCGTATTCGTTGTATCTCCTTATCATAAAATACCCATATAGCCCGTAAGACCTACTGTACAATTAAATAGCTGTCTGGCCCAATAAATGAACTAGTGCATCCTGTTATGCTACCAGTGTGACGATGTTACAGTCTGCATTTTCTTGTGATCTACCGGCCTGCCTGCCTGCCATGTGGTCATGAAGGGTTCTCTCCCTGGCAAGCATATGAACTTGGTGTGACTTTGTTCCACAGGGTCTGTTGCTTTATCATTATTTTAAGCAGAACAATTTCTTGAAGTTGAGAGAAACTGCATTTAAATCATGAACTCGCTCATTTTAGACTTTGAACATGAGCCCAAACATGGGAGAAATCCTTGCTGTTTGATGGTAGGGTAATGCAGTACAACAGTGTACTGGAGATCATGTTCAGGTATTCACCTTTCAAGGTTACAGTGGCAGCAGATTCACCTTCCAAGGTTACAATGGCAGCAGATTCACCTTCCAAGGTTACAATGGCAGCAGATTCACCTTCCAAGGTTACAGTGGCAGCAGATTCACCTTCCAAGGTTACAGTGGCAGCAGATTCACCTTCCAAGGTTACAATGGCAGCAGATTCACCTTCCAAGGTTACAGTGGCAGCATGTTTTCATGACTGTTGTGCCAGGACAGAGGTAAATGCCTATGGAATAGGCAGACATCTGGGCAGTCAACAGCTGGCCAGGGCTTCACTCCACATAACTGGCTGCTCTACTGACCAGCTTAGGAGGGGTCCGACTGGGACCACTACACATAAATACACCTTATAAGCACAGTTGTAGCAGTTGCCAGATACAGCAGTAGGCTGGTTCCCTGCCAATAGACTGTCACCTGCTTGGGTACCCACCATGGCACCACCATGCCCTTCACAACATTTATATTGTGGTAGTTGGTACTAGTGGTGTGACTTTGTGCTCAGGGCACTGGCAGATTAGAATAGAGACAAATGCTGGTCACAAGTGAAATGCCAACATGAGGGAGTAGGGACATTGGGTGTGAAGGTATTCTAGTGTAGGTTGCTTGCTGTAGCAGTGCCCTCTCTGAAGCCATGAGCAAATAAACACGCATCTATATTCCGTGGTAGATGACACAGAGGACAATGGGGGCACAATCTTTGACTCCTGGCAGTTTTATACTTGCATCTTCAAAGGAAGGATATGAGCCCTGCAGCAGTGCCCCCTACTGAGAGGAAGGCAAAGTATGTATTAAAGATGCCTTCAGCTAGACTATTATGAAGGTCACTAGGACGTGTAGCACTGATTAGACAGGTATCTTGTGATATGGTACTTAAATTGTGACCCTGTGTACTACAGGCCAGTCAGCACTGGTGAGGGAGTGGCTCACAGACATAAAGCAGTGTGCTGTAAATAGGCAGGAGAAGGGTGAAGTTTGCCAGAGAGCAGCCTGTAGGCCTACACAATATGGGATCACAACCCCTGCAGTTCAAGTCCAGTTGATGTACCTGTCAAAATGTGGCTGTAGCTAGAACTAACAGCATGTCAGAGCAGACAGTCTGGCAGGATTCTGTAGCTTCCTTGCTTCCTTTTAACATATCATTTTCTTGTGCTACATGTATCCCAATCATCTACCCTAACATCAGGCCACAGAGTCCTTCCAGGTCATCCACTCAGTCTCCGGGCCACTTTTTGGATCAGATCTGCATAAGGTCATAAGTATATTAAATACATTAATATACTAATTTTACAACCTGTCTTCATTCCACAGAAAAACAGCAAAATAGTCTGTTTATGTATATATTTTTCAATGTCACTAAGATCTCCATATATATATATATATATATATATATATATATGCATATATTCAAAACTAAGCTCGTTGTTTCTCTTTGATTAGGATATAGAATATGGATTTAAAATTCAGAGTTATGGGTGAATTAAGCTTTTAATATTCCTTTTCGTTTTTTTACCCCACACTCAGGAAGTTAAGCACATAAAACCATACCTCATCTATATTTGGACATCACCATGGTATTTCAGGTTTGCTGTTGCATGTATCCACTCTTCAAGCTATTTGTATCATGAACTTTTAAGGAAACAGTGCACCAATGACATTTTAGGTACAAGCACAGTATTTATGTGAAGTCTTATTTAGGTAACCTTACTGTATATAATCCATTTTTGTTGCATGGTTGTGTATGATAGCCATTGAAGCTCTTTTTGATGGATGTGGACTTGTTTATGTGTTGTTTAATATATGGTTTGGGGAGGTTTGTTTATTTGTTTGTTTTTTGTTTTTTTGTTTTTTTTTGTAGCTCAGGTGATCTTTATCACCTGAGCTTATAGCATAGTCTGTCGATCCGTCGTCTGTCTGTCGGTTGTCTATGGTATGGTAGCTCAATGCCCACACAGGATGCCATAACGTGCTGTGTATACATGTACCAAGAGGTAGCAAGAGTAACTCAGCACACACACAGGCTGCCAACCCATACTGTATGTACACACACAGGCTGCCAAGCCATACTGTATGTACACACACAGGCTGCCAACCCATACTGTATGTACACACACAGGCTGCCAAGCCATACTGTATGTACACACACAGGCTGCCAACCCATACTGTATGTACACACACAGGCTGCCAACCCATACTGTATGTACACACACAGGCTGCCAACCCATACTGTATGTACACACACAGGCTGCCAAGCCATACTGTATGTACACACACAGGCTGCCAACCCATACTGTATGTACACACACAGGCTGCCAAGCCATACTGTATGTACACACACAGGCTGCCAAGCCATACTGTATGTACACACACAGGCTACCAAGCCATACTGTATGTACACACACAGGCTGCCAACCCATACTGTATGCACACACACAGGCTGCCAACCCATACTGTATGTACACACACAGGCTGCCAACCCATACTGTATGCACACACACAGGCTGCCAACCCATACTGTATGTACACACACAGGCTGCCAACCCATACTGTATGCACACACACAGGCTGCTAACCCATACTGTATGTACATACACAGGCTGCCAACCCATACTGTATGTACACACACAGGCTGCCAACCCATACTGTATGTACACACACAGGCTGCCAACCCATACTGTATGTACATGTGCCTACAGCTAGCTACATTTGATCAGTGCCCACACAGGCTACTATGACATGCTTTACAGGTTAGACTGTGAGAGTAAAGAGATCGGACTGTGGAATAGAGTAAGGACTACTAGGAAGTGGGTCTGGACAAAAAGACACAAATACAATACAAATGTGCCTGGAGCCAGCTGCTGTGGTGTGGTTCCCATACAGGAAGCCATAAAACAATATTTACATGTATGTTGAGGTAGCTCAGTGCCCACACAGTGCTTCAGTGCCCACACAGTGGCTCAGTGCCTATACAGTGACTCAGTGCCCACACAGTGGTTCAGTGCCTGCACAGGCAGCCACATCATACAATATAACATGCATTTTTAGCCAGCTTTTGTAGGTCAGTACCCTAAGGTCAGTTCTCTAATGGTTGTTAACCATTAGAGAAAGGTTTTAAAGTGTTTAAAAGGGTTTAATGCAATAAGAGGAAAGGGTTTTGAAATGGTTTGGAAAGTATTTGAAAAAGGTTTGCCTTTCACTCAAATGATTGGAAAAAGGTTGCAAAAGGTTGATGCGTTTGGTGACTGTTAAGTTTAACTCGGGCTTAACTGTATGGCCAGATAACATGGCCCGGGGAGGTTTGTATGTGGGCATGGTGACAGATAGCATGGCCCGGAGGTTTGTATGTTGGCATGGTGACAGATAACATGGCCTGGAGGTTTGTATGTGGGCATGGCGACAGATAACATGTACCGGGGAGGTTTGTATGTGGGCATAATGACAGATAACATGGCCCGGAGTTTTGTATGTGGGAATGGTGACAGATCTAAAGAGCAAATGTACGCTGAAAAAAAGTACATTGGGAGATTGATCTGAGACAATACTGTCATACAGATTGTGTGTACATTACAGGCAACAGATACATTTTTTCTTTTTCCTTTTTTTTGACAAAATCCTTGACCACCATGCAACAATAAAACTGGTCGTGTACAAAGCAGTGAGCAGCAGTAGGAGCCGATGTGGTTTAGTCTGTAGCGTGAAGTATCCAAGTTTGTACAGTACATAATGCCTCGTCCATTTTTATTGTACTAATTTGGTTATGGTTACTGCTGATTCAATTTCTGCCAAGTTATCCTGCTTGAATTGCTATCCTATTCAGCTAAATGTAAATGTGGCCATCCCAACAGTTGAGGAGGACTGGAGCAGGCTGGGCTACTGGGTCTGCTAGCAGTGTTGTCAGCAAGGACTCTCAATGTCATTGTCAAGAGGGGGAGATTACAATGATCCAAAGTGGAGGGGGGAGTGGCACCCGGGGGAAATCATAGCCAGTGGCTCGTTAGTACATCCATAAGGCACAGGCCATCTAGTGGTTGTGATGAGAATGAAAACTGATAAGTAGAATAACTGTGCCACAGAGGGCTCAGGGTGGCAGTCTTACCCCTGGTTAATGGCATCATCATGCACCATGCATGGTCTGTGCACCACACATGGATTTATATCTGGGTATAACCTTCAGTATGGGGGGGTGGGGGGGGGGGGTGTCGTCTCTATGTAGAGATGTGCAGCCCATCAGAGTTGTTGGTCTGACAGAGTACAGTGCAGACTATGGGCCACATAGTCTTGCAGCAAACCAGCCATACATCATATTAAATGGACAAAAGCTGCCAGTGTTGCTGACAAATAAGTTGATAAAACAGATTTTAGGGCATTATGGCTCCCTGGTGTCAGCTTAGTCAGTGGTTCAATCTCCACAGACTGGCTGTAATCATCAGTCAGCCCAGCCTGCTGATTGGCTGTCTGTGTTCTCCATCCCATTAATCTCTTGTAGCTGCCTGATTGGCTGACTTTTAATCTCCTCAATGGGGTTAACATTATCTTAAAACGTGACAGTATTTCTGATTGCAGAAAAAGAGGTGGGAAAATAATGACCCTATAGTCCCACCTCCTGATAGGGTGGGTTCTGGGTACAGTGCATTGTAGCTCCATAATAAGGTCTATGCTCCTGATATTTCAGGCCCTCAGACAAAAAATCATCCCCCAGGTTATCCAATGTTCCTAGGTTTGTCAGAAAAGTACTTGTGTGATATTTTGGCCTAATGAAGGGCATAGACTTGCCTATTATGATATTACCAGAATAAAGACAATCTTTCCAATCAGACTAAAACATTCCCATTTGTCAATGCTAATACTCTCAAACCAAACAGTACATTATGTATGTGCATGTGTTGTACGATTTTGGTGCTGACACTCTCAAACCAAATGTCATATAATGAACGAAGTACCATTTTGATGCTTGATATTTTCAAACCGAATATCACATTATGCATGTCACACCATCTTACCAATCAAACTAGATAACAACAGATTATTAGATTTTATGAAAACTGAGCCTTGGTGGTGGTAATAGTCTATTGAACTCCGACTGTGGCTGCCTATGCATTAACCAGGAGATAGTGCAACTTGAGTCACAGAACAGTAAAGTCAACAGCACTTGAGGGGAAAAGGGGAAGTGTAGCAAGTACATGCAGTTTACAAGGTTGGGTGCAGAAAGGCAGTCTATATATAAGTCTACCTGATTAACCCTGTCTGCAAGAGGCCTTAATATACATGTAGACTGGGGCTGGGGAGGCTGTTGGCCAATTGCTTTTCAATAAAATATGTTTAAACCAAGCCTGTCCGCAGGGAAAAAAAGGAAAGTAAAATAAAGTGCTTCGAATTACCACAAGATGACAAATATATATCAGATATATATACTCTGTCAATAGTGGAAAGAGGAAAAGTCAAATAAAGTACTTCAGATTACCACAGGATATATATATATATATATATATATATATATATATATATATATATATATATATATATATATATATATATATATATATATATATATATATATATATATATATATATATATATATATATATATATATATATGCATCAAGTTACCAGAGGATGACAAACATAAAAAATCAGCAACTTTTTTTCAAATTAATAATAAGATAAAATAAGCAAGAACAAGTGTGATTTTCTTTGCCTCTTATCACTTCCCTTTTGGCTATGGTCTCAGTGGTTTGTCTCTGACTACAACTGTGCATGCCCCCATCCCTTTAAAATTTTGGATTTTAAGGAAAACCAGTTTTCATTCCTTCAAAAATGGAACTTGACGCATTTAATTTTAATTGACTTTGCCCAAATTTGGCAACACTAATCAGGTTGTCATGAAGGAAGAAGTGAAATTAGGATCTATGACTGCCTTTTTTTCAATTTGATCAATCAAACATTTACACCATTTCCCAGATACAGTTCACCTCTTAATGTAGCGCATAAGATGAGAGAGAGGCCACTGTGTACATTGAGTGTGTGTTCATTACAGTAGCACACAGGATGAGAGGGAGATCACTGTGTACATAGAGTATGTGTTCATTACAGTAGCACACAGGATGAGAGGGAGATCACTGTGTACATAGAGTATGTGTTCATTACAGTAGCACACAAGATGAGAGGGAGATCACTGTGTACATTGAGTATGTGTTGATTACAGTAGCACACAGGAGG
This sequence comes from Hermodice carunculata, assembly GCA_964020975.1. Classification (NCBI taxonomy): domain Eukaryota; kingdom Metazoa; phylum Annelida; class Polychaeta; order Eunicida; family Amphinomidae; genus Hermodice; species Hermodice carunculata. The sequence goes on from OZ026630.1 coordinate 5,369,407, forward strand.
AGAGGGAGATCACTGTGTACATTGAGTATGTGTTGATTACAGTAGCACACAGGAGGAGAGGGAGATCACTGTGTACATTGAGTATGTGTTGATTACAGTAGCACACAGGAGGAGAGGGAGATCACTGTGTACATTGAGTATGTGTTGATTACAGTAGCACACAGGAGGAGAGGGAGATCACTGTGTACATTGAGTATGTGTTCATTACAGTAGCACACAGGATGAGAGGGAGATCACTGTGTACATTGAGTGTGTGTTCATTACAGTAGCACACAAGATGAGAGGGAGATCACTGTGTGCATTGAGTATGTGTTGATTACAGTAGCACACAGGATGAGAGGGAGATCACTGTGTGCATTGAGTATGTGTTCATTACAGTAGCACACAGGAGGAGAGTGGGGCCACTGTGTACATTGAGTATGTGTTGATTACAGTAGCACACAGGAGGAGAGTGGGGCCACTGTGTACATTGAGCTAAACACATGTTCATGATGCCATGGTTTCTACCTTATTTTGTATGATCAGTAGCACATAAAGCCTTTGTGACTGCATATCATTTCTGAAATTCATTTTCTTGAAAAGATTGATAAAGTATTCTTGTGGATGAACCCCATGTTTGTCTTTTTGTTGACAGGTCCCAACCCCAACAAGAAGCCTGATGAGGAGGAGGATAAGACGCCTCTGAGAGAGAACCCCTTCCCTGCTGGTGGAATACCTGGTTCCAACACAGGCCCCCGACCTGGCAACAACCAGCGCCCTCCTATAGGCCGCAAACCCAAACCAAAGCTTCACGGGTCAGTGGAAATTGATATTGCATGTCATTTGACCCCACCTTAAAATACCATCAGTAAAACGTGTCCAAATTTTACTGGCTTGCTTTAGGCTGACGGGTATTGTCATCATCTTATTGCCATGTCTGTCCTACGTACATCCTTCACCGTTGTAGATGCAACAACATTTGAACAAACAAGCCATTATCGTGGAATGTGTACTGCAGCATAATCTCATTGGAAGCTTGGCTGAGTTAGACCTTCAGCTGCCTTGACTTATTTTCAAGGTCACCAGAGGGCATCTTATTTTTACCATTACAGGCACAATAACTTTTTTCAAAATGGAGCTTCCTTACTGTTGGAGCATCTCGTTAGAATCTTGGACGGGTTCAACATTCAGTGACCTTGACCTATTTACTAGGTCATCAGGGTTAATCATATTTCTCTCATTTTGGACACAATGACTTGAAGAAATAGAGTCTGCCCGGCAAGTTGGAAAGAAAACCTCATGACTTGCCCAGAGCACTGTTACTTCATAAAGTGACTATTTTTGGATCAATGCTAGCTGAGGGAGTCTCAAGGTCATTCCAACTGTTAAACTTATCATTGCCATGAACACTAATGTTTTAATATTAATGATGCCTCCCCCTTACCGGGGATGCATAGTGTTTGGTACATTGACAAGATCTGCCACCGCAGCAGCTTCCCTAAATCTTATTTTGGCAATAACTCCCTACCTGGTCACTTTTTTCTTTGATTTTTGGTACACATTATCTACAAGTCAGGGAAATTCTTAAATTGTATACCGTCATCATGTTTTCAAAATATTTGGGGGGGGGGGGGTGACATGTGACTCAATGCTGCATTTCAATTGTGCACACCAGGTGCACAATTGAAATGCAGCATTGAGTCACATGTTAATCATTGTTTCATTATTTTATCAGCAAATTTGACACATTGGCTTCTATCTTCTTAATAGTGCCCCCCAGGATGATGGTTACCATTGAACATTAATAGGAAGTACCTGTGGGTTTTCATTTGATGTAGTTAAGTTTGATTGAGTTACCTTGAAAGGTCACACTGGAGGTCAAACTGATATGTTGACTTATGTCTTAGTAATGGTAGAGCCTAAACCCACAGTTACTCTTAAACATTAATAGGAAAGTATCTGTGGGTTTTCGTGAGGTATAGTTAATCATGACCTTGACTGACCTTGAAAGGTCAAACTGAAGGTCAAACTGACAATTTGGATATTACACTTCATATCAGGGCTCTAACTCTATTGTCCTTTTGACTTAAAATCATGAAAATTTACACAAGTGTGTATCTAGGCACAAGGGTGTGTTATGCACAAAAAGTAGGTTACTAGGTCAAATATCTGGGTCACTGATATATCCTTGTGAATTAGTAGTGCTTGGCGTAGCTTGATGAAACTCCACACACACATCTATAACTTGACCTAAAGGTTTGTCAGGCTGTCAGCTGACGAGGCAAGTCTTTCTCCCGGTGGGGATCCTCAGTGGTTGGTGTGACACACCAGGTGCACAATTGAAATGCAGCATTGAGTCACATGTTAATCATTGTTTCATTATTTTATCAGTTTATCAGTAATGTGAGAGTTCCACAGGGAATGGATATTGCGTAAGTTGCTCCAGTTTCAGAGTGCTGTCAGCAGCATGTATACTGTGTACAGAGGTTGCAGTATGTACCTGGAGATTGGTTTCAGTGTTGATTTGAAGGCACCTGGGATTGGTGAAAATAGACGTAGCAGACTGCCAGTACACACCCGGTCAAAATAGCTGTTTAACCTCTGCCATGGCACGTCTACAGGTGGTGTAACTCAGAAAATAATCAACAATTAGCTATGTTGATGACAGCTTGAGGCCACTGGCCTATATGGAGGCATTCTGGTCTTGCAAGTGGTTAGAGCTCCACAGTCACGAGATGTGCCAAGACAACACATGATACGACAAGTGTCACTCAGTACAGCTCATCAGCACATTGTGAGTGGCTGTTAATTCAGCTGAAGTGTTCATTCTTTACTGCACAGACCCTGGTTGATTATACAGGACCGTACAGAGGTTATCAATTCAAAGAAGACTAAAGAGAACTAGTTTTAGATTGTCGACATGTAACCACATGGAAACTGAGTCAACAGCTTTCCTGGGCAAACTGTGGGTGAAGGTAGAGGATAAGGAGACAGCTGTTGACTAAATCACTGAGAGGAAACCAGCAGACAAGACTCCTCAGGTGCTGGTCATTGATAGTGGACAGGAGTAGCAGGAAGATATATCACTGTGAAGTCACTCAGGGTTAATAACTGATTGTCTACAATCCAACCTGAAAACTAGTTTTAGTGAGAGCTTCTGAGCCATCAAACACTTGGTTGGTCTTGACATCAACATTAATAACCAAATGTAGCAGTTGTAATTAGCTGGGTGTCTCAAGTGTAACTCAATATGCCAATTATAGCCAATGCAATAAGTGTAACGAGATTTGTCGATTATAGGCAAATGTAGCAATTGTTATGAAATGTAGCAACCTGTGACTTTAATTGAATAGAAAGAAAAAAACACAGATAGATTGTCAAAAGTAAAGCAACATGTGTGTAGAAAGTAGAACTGTTTGTCAAAATACATTTCACACAGAGATACAGTCTGCAGTGACACAGGCTAGATAGAGCAAGAGCCTATAGTGACACTGGCCTGACAGTGGCAGCCTACAGTGACACTGGCCATAGTGACAACCTAGTGACACTGGCCAGAGTGACAGCCTACAGTGACACTGGCCATAGTGACAACCTAGTGACACTGGCCATAGTGACAACCTACGGTGATACTGGCCAGAGTGACAGCCTACAGTGACACTGGCCATGGTGACAACCTACAGTGACACTGGCCATGGTGACAACCTACAGTGACACTGGCCATAGTGACAACCTAGTGACACTGGCCAGAGTGACAACCTACAGTGACACTGGCCATATTGACAACCTACAGTGACACTGGCCAGAGTGACGACCTACAGTGACACTGTATAGATAAAGTAAGCCACCAGTAACACAGGCTCAACAGCTTAAAATCCCACGGGGACACTGACAAACTTGTAGGGCTAAATTCAAGTTGCAGTTGTTAGATGAGAGATTTACAAGCTCACCCTGATGGAAGGAAGGCTGTTTCTGGGACAGGACATGGGTGTTGCAATGGCTGTAAGTTGTGCCTGCCAAGACAAGACAAAGTATGTTTGTTTATCTGTAAAATGAATGAGATGGGTGGAATGTCTTAGTCAAACAAAGCGACAACACTTGGCACATCAGATATGTGTGCCAGAAGCTTGAGCAAGCTGCACATTGTGTATAGGGGCACGTTTAACCCCCAGCAGTCGATCAAAGGGGTTGGCCAGATTACTAGGTCAGAGATCATGCAACAAGCTGTACAAAACATAATCTTTTAACTGGCCTTTCTCCAATGCCCTGTCTGCCTGCATAAGCCAAACCCTAAATCTCTTACTGAAATAGTAGACTGGCCACAAATATTGGATTTCCTTGTTTTTGTCCTGGGGAAGTGGAGGGAAGCATAGGACTGACACATTAAACATGAAATACTTTAATTATCACCTAGTCCTAGCTGAGGCTTAACACAAATGCCAGGAAATCGAAACAAACGTATTGAACAGGTGTGTGTCTAGCTGAGCCTGATGTATCATTATGGGGTGTCAAGACTATAATTATGGTGAAAAGTAAGTGGGAATTAATAACAGTAGTCAGTAAAGAACTGCTAATGGAGGGGGATGATGAGGTAGATGACAGCATCAGAGACAGGGGAAGGGTGGCGGGGGGGGGGGGGGGGGCGGGCAGGCTGGGGGTGGAACAATAGGGTTAAAGAACAAAGGAAGAGACAAAGTGTACTTGTTGGGGTTGTGTGGTGATGGGGTAGCGGTGGGCAGACATCCAGCCCCAAGTGTGGGTACATAACACCACCCTGCCATACAGCACATAACACCAGCCTGCCATACAGCACCCTGCCATACAGCACCCTGCCATACAGCACCCTGTCATACAGCACCCTGCCATACAGCACTTACAAACTGTCTGCTGCAGCAACAGTCAGTGACAAATGGAAGGTGCTTGGTTGAACTAAGACATGTTCATGGTCCAGGTGATGCAGTGACATGATCACATAGAGAGAGCAATATAGTTGTATAGAGATCATCATACAGGGCAATAATATGGTATACACATACTCACACAGGGCAAAAATACTGTATGGAGGGCAATAATATGGTATACAGATAATCACACAGGGCAATAATACTGTATGGAGGGCAATAATATGGTATACAGATAATCACACAGGGCAATAATATGGTATACAGATAATCACACAGGGCAATACAATACTCACTATGTCAGCCTGAGACTGCAAGCAGACCTTGCATACACCCAGTACAGTGGCACCTGTCTTGAGAGGCCACCTGGCTTGAAAAACCACTTTTGGCAGGTCTCTGGTGCTATCGTTTCCATGTTATTGTGCCTTTCATGAGAGGCCACCTGTCTTGAGAGGCCACTTTTGGGCCTGCCCTTGGGGTGGCCTCTCAAGACAGGGACTACTGTACTGAGCATGTCAGCCTCACAAACTCCAACTTGACGATAGATCCACACATCCACCCAGGATGTAGTTAACCTCTGCAAGTCTGTCAATGTGGCCACAGTTTTTTTCACTGTCAAATTCTAATTGTGTGACTTGGGACAGAGTGATACCTACTTATACTGAGCTCCTTAAGCCTACAATGATAGACTGCTGTACTCTGTATCAAGTCAATTCTTTCAGCCTGCAACAGTGGGCACACTTTGTTGCCCTGAAGTATCTTTTTTAACTATAATCATTGATAGGGATAGTTCGTTGAAGTATCAGTCCCCATGTGTACTTGAAGACAGATGGGGGGGGGGGGCGGAGGGAGTGGTAAACTGTCTCTTGTGAAACAAATAGTGACATAGGCACTAACTCTAAAGTACAGTAGTGAACTTTACTAACTTGGAATAATGACAGAAAAACAGGCAGTTTTTTGTGGCAATATAGCCAGTTTATTAGGAGCATAACTGTGCAGACCTCATAGCCTGGAGAGTGGTGGTAGGAGATGCCCATAATGCTAATGAGACACCAATAGAGATTCAAGGTGAGTGTGGCTTGGTCACCAGTGCCCTATGAGGGGAGGCTGGGTGGGGTGGCTGTGGCAGAGCTGGGCTGTGGCAGAGCTGGGCTGTGGCAGAGCTAGGCTGTGGCAGAGCTGAGCTGTGGCAGAGCTGGGCTGTGGTAGAGCTAGGCTGTGGCAGAGCTGGGCTGTGGCAGAGCTGGGCTGTGCAGCTGGCCAGGTCCACCAGGTTGCCATATACATTTAGGTGACAGCAATGAATGTCAAATGAGAAATGTTGATAAAAGTCACCTGTCACCTGAGGCCAGCTAGAGGCTGGTATTACCATGTCACATCTCAACTAATTATCCACTCCTATGTCATTTTTATGGTTTGAAGCAAATGAAAAACAAAAAGAGTTGAAAAAATAGTAGTCTGTGTGTGTGTGGGGGGGGGGGTTAGTGGTATTCGCTCATTACCTATCAGAGTGCTTTTGACACATATATGTTTTGCTTGATTCATTTTATATCACAGAACTGCAAACCATTTGCTTTTGCTTCTCCTGTGAACAGAGCTGGTTATGGGAAAAAATAGCACCTGACAGTTCAGTTTTGTTGCAGAGAGAAATCCTACAGGGCAAAACTAAATGTGTGAAAGTTTTTAATGTGTTTTGCCAAAATGGTAGGAGTTAAAAAGAGAGAGTTATTGACTGACACCACACAATGGATGTGTTGTCAAGTAGATATGACTGCAGGCAGTAGGGTTGGCCAAGTTACAGCTAGTATGTCCCTGGCACATCTGAGGGTTTAGAGATGAGTGCCAGGGGGAAGCAGCTCCCCCTGTAGACCCAGTGGAATGGGGACATCACATGTAAGCAGCCAACAAGAGCTCTGCTGTCACAAACAGTGACAAATGCACTGGGTTTTAGCACAAGTCCATGAAGACTCTCTCTATTAAACTTGCAACAATGAGCAGTACCTGGGACCTGGCTCCTGTCCAGAGGCCACCACCATTTGTATGTGACAACACAGTTTGTCCAAATTGAATTGCTTTAGTTTCCCCATTTTGACTGTCATATGGAGGCCAGACAAAACACATATCTGCATCAACCTGGCTCCCTGCTAGTGCTGGAATTCCTGGTCTCTTTGTGTTGATGGTTCATGTTTCAGACAAAGAAATGACAGCATTATGTGCAGGGACTTGCAGCAGGTATTGACTGCCCATTTGAAATGGCTGGATAGTCTTGCTGTTTCAGAAGTTATAAGTTGAAATATATGCCTCATATGAGATGGCTGTGAGAGGCCAGGCTTTCATCAATCTGCAATGTCAAGTGGCCATATGGTTTTGCCTTTTTGAAGGCAAATCTGTTATTAATACACAATGCTTTTACATTCTTTATCTTTTACACTGTTTACGAGTACACAGAATTCAACAGGCTTTTTATGACATTCATGTGTATTCATACTTGATGTCTTGAAGCGCAATATTTAAAGTTACATTAAACAAAGTAACAAAACAGAACAAACTAACAAAGCTGGGCTTTATTTCAGTTTTAAAACGCCTTAAGTTTTGTTAATGAAGCCACAATGAGACTTGTCATGGCATGATATGAGACAGGATTTAGGCCAGTTATAACTTCATAATTTGATAAGTGAGACAGGCGGAAGTATTTTGTTATATTAGACAGGGACAGGACCAAGACCAGGTATAACTTGGACTATGACATGGTGCTGGGACCAGGCATAAATTGGTGTACAGTGGTACCTGCTCTAAAGGCCAGGCATGACTTGGTGTACTGTACAGGGGTACCTGCTCTAAAGGCCAGGCATAACTTGATGTACTGTACAGGGGTACCTGCTCTAAAGGCCAAGCATGACTTGGTGTACTGTACAGGGGTACCTGCTCTAAAGGCCAGGCATAACTTGGTGTACTGTACAGGGGTACCTGCTCTAAAGGCCAAGCATGACTTGGTGTACTGTACAGGGGTACCTGCTCTAAAGGCCAGGCATAACTTGGTGTACTGTACAGGGGTACCTGCTCTAAAGGCCAGGCATGACTTGGTGTACTGTACAGGGGTACCTGCTCTAAAGGCCAGGCATGACTTGGTGTACTGTACAGGGGTACCTGCTCTAAAGGCCAGGCATGACTTGGTGTACTGTACAGGGGTACCTGCTCTAAAGGCCAGGCATGACTTGGTGTACTGTACAGGGGTACCTGCTCTAAAGGCCAGGCATGACTTGGTGTACTGTACAGGGGTACCTGCTCTAAAGGCCAGGCATGACTTGGTGTACTGTACAGGGGTACCTGCTCTAAAGGCCAGGCATAACTTGGTGTACTGTACAGGGGTACCTGCTCTAAAGGCCAGGCATGACTTGGTGTACTGTACAGGGGTACCTGCTCTAAAGGCCAGGCATGACTTGGTGTACTGTACAGGGGTACCTGCTCTAAAGGCCAGGCATAACTTGGTGTACTGTACAGGGGTACCTGCTCTAAAGGCCAGGCATGACTTGGTGTACTGTACAGGGGTACCTGCTCTAAAGGCCAGGCATAACTTGGTGTACTGTACAGGGGTACCTGCTCTAAAGGCCTGCTTTCGTTACTCACCATATGCTTTTGGATCACCCTTTCATGGCACTAGAGTCTATTTCTCTTATACTTACATGTAAGTCTGTTTACCAACATAGACTACTTGTTTTCCCTCAAAATCATTCATTTATTTATTATGTCTCCCGGTGGAAGCCGGGGGAAATATTGGTTTAGTGCCCGTTTCTTCCGCTTCTTCTTCTTCTTCTTCTTCTTCTTCTTCTTCTTCTTCTTCTTCTTCTTGTTCAGGTTCTTCAACACTTGGTTTCCGTGCGATAAGTCTTGAAGGACTTGACAGAATTTGATGAAACTTGGTAGGATTATGTATCTAGACAAGACCTAGGTTGGGATTGTATTTAGGTGACCTTGACCTAATTTTCAATGTCACAGGGTCACTTATGTGAAATTGGTTTCCGTTCGATAAGTCATGAAGAACTTGATGGAATTTGATGAAACTTGGTAGGCTTATGTATCTAGGCAAGACCTAGGTTGGGATTGTATTTGGATGACCTTGAGCGAATTCTCAAGGTCACAGGGTCACTTATGTGAAATTGGTTTCCGTTCGATAAGTCTTGAAGAACTTGATGGAATTTTATGAAACTTGGTAGGATTATGTATCTAGGCAAGACCTAGGTTGGGATTGTATTTGGGTGACCTTGACCCAATTTTCAAGGTCACAGGGTCACTTATGTGAAATTGGTTTCCGTTCGATAAGTCTTGAAGAACGTGATGGAATTTGATGAAACTTGGTAGGATTATGTACCTTGGCAAGACCTAGGTTGGGATTGTATTTGGATGACCTTGAGCGAATTCTCAAGGTCACAGGGTCACTTATGTGAAATTGGTTTCCATTCGATAAGTCATGAAGAACGTGATGGAATATGATGAAACTTGGTAGGATTATGTATCTTGGCAAGACCTAGGTTGGGATTGTATTTGGGTGATCTTGACGTAATTTTCAAGGTCACAGGGTCATTTATGTGAAATTGGTTTCCGTGCGATAAGTCTTGAAGAACGAGATAGAATTTGATGAAACTTGGTAGGATTGTGTATCTAGGCAAGACCTAGGTTGGGATTGTATGTGGATGACTTTGAGCGAATCTTCAAGGTCACAGGGTCACTTATGTGAAATTGGTTTCCGTGCGATAAGTCTTGAAGAACATGATGGAATTTGATGAAAGTTGGTAGGATTATGTATCTAGGCAAGACCTAGGTTGGGATTGTATTTGGGTGACCTTGACCTAATTTTCAAGGTCACAGGGTCACTTATGGGAAATTGGTTTCCGTGCGATAAGTCATGAAGAACTTGATGGAATTTGATGAAACTTGGTAGGCTTATGTATCTAGGCAAGACCAAGGTTGGGATTGTATTTGGGTGACCTTGACCTAGTTTTTAAGGTCACAGGGTCATTTATGTGAAATTGGTTTCTCTGCAATAAGTCTTGAAGAACTTGATGAAAATTGGTAGAATAATGTATCTAAGTGAGAGCTAAAATAGGATTGTAATTTTCAAGCAAACTTGGTCATTTGTAATTTGTTATCACCTGTAGCTTATTCAGAGACGTAAGTGTTCCACCGGGAGACATTTGATTTTCTGTTGGAAAATCAGTCTGTTCTAGTTTTTACTAATTTTTTGTTTTTTATTCTGAGTTTTTAGACACTATTGTTTCAAAAATGCCAAATATGTGATTGAGGTAGTAGTGAAATTAATCCTGTGGATTGGAATAGTCAACATGTTCAGAATTATGCAAATTATGGCCATTTGAAATTTTAGATGTTTAATTTCTTCAAAATTGTTAAAGGTTGAGGTACCACTCCAACTTTAATCCCTTAGGTTTGTGCAACAGAGGCACCCAATAAACCACAACCAAAGATATAGAATTTCAATTTATGCTAATTATGAAAAGTTGAAAAGTTAAAATGTTGAATATCTTCAAGACTACGCAGGTAGCAGCACCATTCCAACTCGTAGGTTTGTCATGTCGGCACATCCAATGGACCACAAGTGAAAGCATTAGAATTTTAATTTATGGGCACTGGAAAAGTTAAAATGTTCTGTGTCTTCAAAACTATAAAAGGTAGAAGTACCATTCCAACTTTAATTCATATGTTTGTGCTATAGGTGCTCTCAATAAACCACAACCAAAAATCATAGAATTCTAATTTATGTCAATTAGGGACACTTTAAAAGTTTAAATGTTGAACATCTTCAAAACTTGTAAAGATAAAGCTACCGTTCCAACTTGAATGCATAGGTTTGTGCTATGGGCACATGCAGTAATGTATTAAGCAATGTACAATTAATTTTATATTTCAAGTGAAGGTATGTGCATGAATTCAACATTAAAAAGACTACTGATATCATTTTTGCATTCTCATATGCTTTGCAGCGGGTGCACAAAATGGACACAAAAAGTCAAGATTGTAGGATTTTAATTTGTGTAAGCTTTGAAAGCAGACAGAGAGATTTGCTTTTGATGCAAATCTGACGTCCGATTTAAATGCTACATAACCTTGTAAGCACTCTATTTAGGAACACAATTTTAACTTGTATACATGCATAAGACAACTATGTACCAATGAGACATATTAAAAGAAACATGTCACTTGCAACTATGCACTCAATTGTTTGTGTCTCATTTGAACAATTCAATAAAAATTATTGTTGAGGAATTAACTAAATACTGAAGAGGCAATCTTTCAAAGTTTTCTAGGCACACACTGATTTGCTGCCAAGCAAATCAAATTTTCTAGTTTTATCTTTATTTTAAGATCTCTGACAATAAAAGACAGACTAAGAGGTGGTCTAAAATAGCAGATATTACTGTCTCAGGCGAGTTTCTTGCTACATTAACTAGATGACACACCCTGTAACCAGGTAACATCCCTGTAACCAGGTGACATGCTTTGTAATAGGTAACGCACCCAGTAACCAGGGTGTCTGCCGGGGATATGAAGAGAAAGAAGAGTAATGCCATGTAAAAAGATCCTCAGTCTTACCGGCAGCCTGGTAACATTACGTCACTATGCAGTGTGTGTACATATTGGTGGTGTAGGTTTGCCTGAGTAAACAGATCTAATGGCTGGGTAATTGACACTTGATCCTGCCTGTAGATGTAATGAGGTGACCATGCTGGGCAAACAGGGAAGCCATTTTACTGGCTCAAGCCCCCTGTCTTGTTGTCTTCTGCCTGTGGTAATTGTACACAGGTGTATGACACTCACCACCACCAGGTGGTGCTGCCAGGCATCACGCCTTGACATTTACTTGGCTTGAGCCAGCTAGTCTGCAGGAGCAGCTGGAATGTGCTGGCTTACCTGCAACTTTAGTGGTGGGATCCGTGTTAATGGCTGCCTTGCAGGGAGGCCCAAGAAAGAGGAGCTGAGTATATGTCTAATAATGAGCCTGATTGTGCTTCCAGAGGTCCCAGAACCACAGGTGTATTATTCAGAGAAGCCCTTTTCCCTTTGTGGTGGACCTGAGTGAGTGAGGAGTGGGTGGGTGGGAAGTTCCTGTACTGGATGGGATATAATCCTGTGCCCCAGGGTCCAGGCAGGCACCCAGCATCCTGCCCATTAATGAGGATTGGACAAGTAATTAATAAAACTTGCAAATGAGCGATCTGTTGCTGCATGGGGCAGGCTTGTGGCTTGCTGTGACATGCAGTGTGACCCCAGCATGACCCATCCAAAGCCTGCCCCATCCTGTCATTGTGGCCAAACTGTAGGTCACAATGGAAACTCGCCTGATGATTACTCATTGTTGGTCTGACACTCAAGGCAAAGTTTACGTCCAGTGCCACAGGTCTGTCCATTCATATTCTGTTCATTAATGTGACCATAATCAAGCAATCCTCTTAATATTGTGTGGGAGCCATCAGGAAATTATAACATGTGTGTCAATGTTGTATTGCTCCAGGGGCCCTGGCTTATACACACATTAAATTGAGTTTGCCATCTGCTAAGATTTCTTTCCGTTTTGTCTGTGCTTAAGTCTTTTTCTGTGCAGTTATTTTCACAATGAAATCACAAATGCGTGCTTGAGTGTCTCTGCAGAAAGATTGGAGTGTGTGTGTGAGGACCATCAACCGGGGCCAGGGAGGACTAGTATGTGCCAGTTAAACTGAGCACACAGTTCCTTGTCATTGTCAAAAAAAAAAGAAAAAAAAGAAAAAGAACTGTATTCAAAGAGGCTTAGGCACACATAGGAAAATAGAAAACACATGTATGTGGTTGGTGGCAAGAGGCTGGCATGTGGTGGGTAGTGACTGCAGGCAATGGTGATGTACTGTGTCAGCACTGCCTGTTGCTGGAGATCCATCCTGCAACAGTGCTGGTTAAATACAAAATGGATGCATTCAGATACCTAACAGCATTGATTTGGTTCCAATCAAATCTGAATTGTAGAATTTCACTGACTACTCCACACCCTTCTGGACCCACAATACCTAAGGTATACTCACTGTAAGCTGACTGATTTACCTGAGATGTACTCACGTCAAGTTCACTGAGTCACCTGAGGCATACTCACTGTAAGCTGACTGAGTTACCTGAGATATACTCCCTAAGCTGACTGAGTAACCTGAGGTATACTCACTTTAAGCCCACTGAGTTACCTGAGGTATACTCACTGTAAGCTGACTGAGTTACCTGAGATATACTCACTGTAAGCTCACTTAGTTATTTGAGATATACTCACTGTCAGCTGAGTTGTAGAGTGCGGGGTTTGAAGGATTGAAAAATTGAACTTAATGATTGGGTGCAGGTAGAAAGTAGGAAATGTCACAGTACACTGTACTGAATGACAGTTATTTTAGAGTTTAAAGAAAACACGTTAACATACTGTAGTCAATTAATTTTGGTTGACAATGCCACAAGATTTCAGAAATATTGACAGTAATTTTTTGCTCTTTGAGCAATGAATGGTCAACATGGGGATATGATGAGCCCAACAGTTGTTGTTTGCATAGAACTTCAACCTGCTGAACAGTATCTCAAAGGGGACATGGTCCTATGGGATAACAATAGGTCTGTGAAGTCATATGGTCAGTGTTGTACACAATCATAGGTTGCCATAGGGTCCATATCTGAGGTATCATAGGGTAGTGTCCTTGTCGCCAAAGAGCCCATGTCTGACAGACTTTTCAGTCATCAAAGAAAAGAACATGTCATGTGGTAATACAGATTGCATAACTGACTACAAGGTCTGGCACCGTGGATGGTCTGATGAAATACAAAAAGGTATGAGGCATGCCATATGGTGCTATAGGTTGGCACATTGCCATATCATGAGGTCTCACATGTTGCCACACATGTCATATGTTCCCATAGCTTGCCAAATGGCCATATCATGGTCTTACAGGTTGCTTAGCAGTCCTATCATGGCCTTACAGGTTGCTTAGCAGTCGTAACATATGGTCTTACAGGTTGCTTAGCAGTCCTGTCATGTGGTCTTACAGGTTGCTTAGCAGTCCAATCATGGCCTTACAGGTTGCTTAGCAGTCATATCATATGGTCTTACAGGTTACTTAGCAGTCCTATCATGGTCTTACAGGTTGCTTACCAGTCGTATCATGGTCTTATAAGTAGCTTAGCAGTCCTGTCATGGTCTTACAGGTTGCTTAGCAGTCGTATCATGGTCTTACAGGTTGCTTAGCAGTCGTATCATATGGTCTTACAGGTTGCTTAGCAGTCGTATCATATGGTCTTACAGGTTGCTTAGCAGTCCTATCATGGTCTTACAGGTTGCTTAGCAGTCCGATCATGGTCTTACAGGTTGCTTAGCAGTCCTATCATATGATTTACAAGTTGCTCAGGAGGCATATCATATGGGCATATAGGTTGCCAAATAGTCCTGTCATATGGTCTTGTAGTTCACTAAATGTCTATGTCATATGGCCCATGTAACAATTATCGTCTGGCAGGTTACCCATAGTGAATGTTGAGCTAACATAATGGTCCTAGGGCTGACTTAATGTTGTCACCCATACTCCTGGTTACACCTGGACTTCCTGTGACAGGGAGAACTGGTGTGGAGAAGCAGGGCACACAAATGTGGATTGGCACCATATTGCTCAGCTGATGGGACCAAGTCACCATGTAAATACAGTTAGGACCATTCCTTCAGCACATTGAAACAGGCTTTCATTCTGCCCTCGTAGTACTTGTAGTACTTATAGTACTTGTAGTACTCGTAGTACATGTGGTGGAGTAGATACCAGACAAGGCAGACATGTTGCTTGTGCATATGTTGAGGTGTGGGTTAGGGTACAAGACATCAGCAGGGATAACTGAAGGCAAGGTTTACATGACATGATGGGAGTCCCCCAACCAGCCAGTGTACATACAAACAGGAACTTCTTACAGACTACATGCAAATTTGACACTCTTCAGGATTGAATATCCATTTTTTTCTCCAAGAAAATGTTAAGAATATGGAATTTCAACTTTGATCTATGCTACATTGGTAGAATTTTGTGAGATAAATATTGCGGAGGTGTGCAGGTGCACAGGTGAGGTAGAATGGCAGGGTTCATAAACATGTCACATCACACAGCAAGCCGCCATACAGTCAGAGAGCCCCAAACTGTACAGGATTTCACAGAATGTCGACCAATTCTCATGAGACCAGACAGGTTTAGTGGGAGTACATCTAATTATAGTCAGTGCGAGCAGTTAGTGTCAATTTGCAAGGAAGCTTTCCTCTATTTTTACGATAAAGCAGATTGTGTATCTCAAAGCGACAACAAAGAGATACTATATCATTTTTTGTGTATTTTCAAGTTGTTAAGTGGATATCATATGATCCAAAATATGCATCAGAAGAGACAACGAGAGCTCCATTGATGGGTCTTCATAGAATGTATTTGTCGAAATTTTTCAGCTCAGTTATCAAAACATTACTCCAGTCTGTGTACTCCATGGATACCTAAAAAATGAAAGGTGCTTGACCATATGGCAAAATGAAGCCATATAGCATCTTGAATGCAGTGATTCTCTATGGGAGCAACAGTTGCGAGTTTTTTTACCAGGTGGTAATAATGAAGTTACAGGGCACATATGTAACAACCACTGAGTCCCCTTTGAAATGGAGGCTGTATGGCTATAATAAAGTTATAGGGGATATATGGCAGCCACATGGCTAAATAAGATAGCTTATACAGTGGGATCACAGAACCCACTTTCTAAGTTTAAGCCATACGTCTGTTATAAAGCTGTAAGGCATATGTAGTAGGATGACTGAGTGCCCTTTGGAAGTGGAAGCCATATTACTATTACTAATACTATAGTGAAGTTGCAGGGCATGTATGGCAGGACCACAGAGCCACTGGTCCAAGTGGAAGCCATATGCACAAGTCGTCTGAACGGCATATAATAAGAAAATAAAACTGTATGTGGCTTATTTCTTGCCTTTCTATTGCACTGTGGGTCAGATAGTAAACACAGAAGTTTATTGTTAGTGTGGGAAACTGAAAGCTTAAGTTTAGCGCCTCTTTCTGTGAGGAAGCACATAGGTGCACCAAGGTCAGGTGAAGCCAGAATAGCTCCATACTTGTGTTGTATATGCAGTGACCGAGGTCCTTGTGAACATCACCAGTGTACAAGTGGCTTGTTAGGGAAGTTACACTATAGAAATGCAGTAATTGTTGCTTTGTTTGAAAGCCATAGGCTTCTATCATTCCCCTAGGTCAGGGGTCAAATAGATGCCCAATGGTTCATCTAGTACCACAGCCATATAAAAGGCACATTGATCCAGCTTAGGTGTTACAAGGACATACATGTACACAATAACTGTGAGAAGTGAGGAGCGCTGTAGATACCCCAGTGTGGCAAGTTCAGTCAAGTATAGTAGACTGACTGGTCAGCATGTAAGAAGGAGGAGGAGGAGGAGGAGGAGGAGGATGGTGATGATGATATAAACCAAATTACATGGCAGGTGACAGCTATATATATATGAGAGAGAGGGAGGGAGAGGGAGAGAGAGAGAGAGAGAGAGAGAGAGAGAGAGAGAGAGAGAGAGAGAGAGAAAGAGAGAGAGAGAGAGAGAGAGAGAGAGAGAGAGAGAGAGAGAGAGAGAGAGAGAGAGAGAGAGAGAGAGAGAGAGAGAGAGAGAGAATGCAGTGGGTTTTGTGGTGTCGTGTGTAATTTCATACAAGGTTGGTGTTTCGCCAGCTGTCCAGCACAGTTGATTGAAATGAAGGCAACTTGTGGGAGGGTCATTGAGCACATGTCTGCAGAGACTCCTTCCATTATGGTATTGCCACATCTATCAATGAATGGAGCATATTGCCCTCCAACCACTGATTGACATTCAGTAGAATAGTGGTAAAACCATGAATCTTCTATTCTCACTAAGATAAAAGGGAACAGAGTTATATCACCACTGTGGCTGTCCCTGCCATTCCTAAGGGACTTGCTGTAAGTTTGCTGTCATTTATTTGAATTTTGCAACATGACAACATGTGCAATTGATGTGGATCCCACAAGAACAGTGATACCACACCATTGGCAGTGCTGCAGTCAGAAACCTGAAACACTGTCTTGCATGTGCCACAGCAGATATTGCCTGACACACAGGAGACCGCCAACAAATCTTGCCAATATAATCAGATATGAGGAAGCAAAAAGTTCATCTGGCCAACTGTACTGTTGTCATGTTGAGATGCAAGAAGAAGCTGTGGGTGTGTGTGATTTGTGCTCGTATCATCGGCTGATTTGGCAACATGACTGCCACAATCATGGCTTGTTGATGGCTCCAGGCAGTACTCCCTGCACTTTTTTTGGGTGAATGTCATCCGTATGTGGCAAGATATATTGCCAGCAAGATGATGGAGGTAAAGACAAGAGACAATATTAGACAGGAAATGACAATCTCATCAAGCAGAGCACAGTTGTTGCCACTATCAGCTATAATGATGCCTTTGTGTTTATTTATTATCATGCTAATCTTGCCAAACTCACATTATGATATGTAGCAAATTAATTGTTTTAAGGTTTGTGTGAGATCCTTGATGAAGCAAATTAATTAAATTGGAATCATTTACAGTGGTTCTTCTCATGCATTTTTAAAGACTACAATTTTAGCTTAATGATTTAAATAACTAAGGAATAAATTGAGTTTTTACAGCAGAAATATCACTTTCCTTCAAACTTTGGGCTTTAATTTCCATAAATTTTATGTTACTGGTTAAGAAAAATACATGAAGTTTTAATGTTCAAAAGCAGTAGATGTAAGTGTATTGACATGAGAAAGCATAGGCAAGGGAGTAACGAGGTGTAGTGAGCCAGGCACCGTCGTGAGGTGAAGAGGCACCATCATGAGCAGGCAAGTAGTGAGTGGGGTCTTTTTTGTGAGCAACAAACAATTTGTAGACAGACTGTGTTATGAGCAAACAAGTAAAGAAGAGGTTCTGTTATGAGTAAACAAGTAGATAGGAGGTTCTGTTGTGAGTAAATAAGTATGGAGGATGGTATGAGTAAAAAGTAGATAGGAGGTTCTGTTGTGAGTAAATAAGTATAGAGGATGTCATGGTATGAGTAAACAAGTAGATAGGAGATTCTGTTGTGAAATAATAAGCAGATGGAAGGTTCTGTTATGAGTAAACAGGTGGAGAGGAGGTTCTGTTGAGAGTAAGGAGTGAGCAAATGATGAGTGGTCTGTGTACAGTGAGTGAGCAAATATGGTGAGTGGGCTGTGTCCGGTGAGGGAGCAAACATGGGGAGTGGGCTGTGTATGGTGAGTGAGCAAACATGGGGAGTGGGCTGTGTATGGTGAGTGAGCAAATATGGGGAGTGGGCTGTGTACATGAGTGAGCAAACATGGGGAGTGGGCTGTGTACAGTGAGTGAGCAAATATGGTGAGTGGGCTGTGTACATGAGTGAGCAAATATGGGGAGTGGGCTGTGTATGGTGAGTGGGCTGTGTACATGAGTGAGCAAACATGGGGAGTGGGCTGTGTATGGTGAGTGGGCTGTGTCCGGTGAGTGAGCAAACATGGGGAGTGGGCTGTGTATGGTGAGTGGGCTGTGTCCGATGAGTGAGCAAACATGGGGAGTGGGCTGTATATGGTGAGTGAGCAGATGATGAGCACACTCAGTGCTGTGCTGTCGTCCCTTATGTTGCCTCTACTAGGTGTGTAAGGACACTTTATCTCCAGCAATTAGTGGTGATAATTACGCTGATTAATGGCATGTTTTTGTGCTATGTGTCAGAGGAGGCTGGAGTACATGCTGAGGAATGTCCACCTTAAACAGCATAAGAAACACTGAGCTGCATCTGCTGTGCTTAATGTATGGCCTCATTAGTGCCCTGTGGGTGAGGAGTATATTAATCATGTGATAATGGTGGGTACAGTCAGTGTCACCATGAGAGCATCGCTGAAGGCTGAGGGCCAATTCTCCCTCTGCTGAATGTGTGTTACTCCTATTGGCCACATAAGGCAGCACTGTTCCTACCAGGTAGCCACACATTCATTATGAGGTGACTGTGTATGTTTTGGCTGGTAGCTTTTAAATGGCAATATTTTTGGTGAAACATTGTAATCATAATAGACCAAATTTGCTTTGGTACATTCTCCTGTGATTTTATGATGTTTTGATTCACAATTTGGGATTTGAGTGTTTGGAGCCCTATGCCTCTTCACTTTGTCAAATCAGTACGTACCAGAAGTGAGTGCTGCCATCTTGGAGTAAATGCTTTAACATAAATTTTACTGCCATAATGCAAAGGCACAATTGAACAATTGTAGCACATTTAGCCATTGATGGACAGACACTTGCTATGTTCCATCAGACCAGCAATAGTTTACCCAATGATGTTATTGTGCTAGGATCTATGACTTATTCAACACTGTTGCAGGCCTTGCTGTTACCAGTGCTTGTCATTAGAGTGTACATACTGGGAGAAAAAAACATGTGCACAGCAAGGAATGGACATTATATGAAGGGGGGATCTTCTTCAGCATTATGGAAAGAGAGGGGTCCTTCAGCCTTATGGAAAGGAAGGGGCCTTTGTTCAGCTTTATGGAAAGGGAGGGGTCATTGTTCAGCATTATAGGAAGGGATGTGTCATTGTTCAGCAGTATAGGAAGGGAAGGGTCCTTGTTTAGCATTATAGAAAGGGATGTGTCATTGTTCAGCAGTATAGGAAGGGAAGGGTCCTTGTTTAGCATTATAGAAAGGGATGTGTCATTGTTCAGCAGTATAGGAAGGGAAGGGTCCTTGTTTAGCATTATAGAAAGGGATGTGTCATTGTTCAGCAGTATAGGAAGGGAAGGGTCCTTGTTTAGCATTATAGAAAGGGATATGTCATTGTTCAGCAGTATAAAAAGGGAAGGGTCCTTGTGCAGCATTATAGAAAGGAATGTGTTCTTGTTCAGCAGTATAGGAAGGGAAGGGTCCTTGTGCAGCTGCAAAAAACAGATCTAATTTGTTTGTAAAACAGATTAGAGATGCACAGACTTGCTAATCAAGAAAATGAATGTGCTGTGTCTGCAGAGGAATATTATTAATTATATGTGATATTCAGATAGAAGAAATGTTGCCACACAGGTTTTAATATATTAGAAATATAGAATATAGCATGTAGATAATTCCAACATTATAGAGACTGAGGTAGAGATTGCCTGGTATGTGTAGCCAGAAGTAGTGTGAGATACCAGCTGCCTCCCATGTCGTGATGCAGCCTGGCTTATACCTGTAGTTTCGAACTATAAATAGACCATAATTCCCTGATCTGGGTAATATACAGGTATTATTTCTAAATGATGAACTGGATAAGAATGATTTCATGCACTCCCACCCACGGACCAGAGGCCAGCATGACGGAGATACCGTGCTATCTATAGCCAGCTGTGTGGTGGAAATACAGTTTTATTGGTGAGGAAATGTCAGATTAGATCCAGGGTACTAGGCCAATTGGACAGAGGTCAGTTTAATGACTGGCCAAAGTGAATATTACAGTGAATATTACTGTACAGTCACACAGTTTATCGGACTATTAGTATTCTCCCTGCTCCTAGCATGTCACAGTTCAGTAATACTGTGGCTCCTGTCTGTAAAGGGTCACTTCCATGACACATGGGCTCCAAATCTCCTGATAAAATGGGAGACATTCTACATCACAAAAATCTGTTACATTTTTCTAGACACACGACATCATATAATCCCTTGAGTTTTTCTGTCTCCCACTTTTCAGACAGTGCTGGTCATGTTAAATGAGTAGGAATCACTTTTTGCAGTAATATCCTCAAAGCACTTCTATTATTGTTATATTGTACTGTGTGAGACTTTCATGAGCACCACCTAGCTTGAAGAACCATTTCAGTGTGCATGACTCAATGGTGAGTGATACTCCTCCTATGAAGAGGAGTGCATACAGGATAGAAGTGTGAAGAATGGAGTACAAATTGGATAAAAGTATGCAGAGTGAAATACATGCAGGATAGAAGTATGAGGAAAGGAGTACATACAGGGTTGAGATATGGACAGTGGAGCACATACAGAATAGAATTATGAAGAGTACATATTGGATAGAGATATGAAGAGTGGAGTGCACATAGGATAGAGGTATAAAGAGTGGGGTACACACTAGATAGAGGTATGAAGAGTGGAGTCCACACAGGATAGAGGTATGAAGAGTGGAGTGCAGGCAGGATAGAGGCATGAAGAGTGGAGTGCACACAGGATGGAGGTATGAAGAGTGAAGTACATACAGGATAGAGGTATGAAGAGTGGAGTGCACACAGTATAGGGGTATGAAGAGTGTAGTGCACACAGGATAGGGGTATGAAGAATGGAGTACACACAGGATGGAGGCATGAAGAGTGGAGTCCACACAGGATAGAGGTATGAAGAGTGGAGCGCAGGCAGGATAGAGGCATGAAGAGTGGAGTGCACACAGGATGGAGGTATGAAGAGTGAAGTACATACAGGATAGAGGTATGAAAAGTGGAGTGCACACAGTATAGGGGTATGAAGAGTGTAGTGCACACAGGATAGGGGTATGAAGAATGGAGTACACACAGGATGGAGGCATGAAGAGTGGAGTGCATGTAGGATAGAGGTATGAAGAGTGGAGTGCACACAGGATAGGGGTATGAAGAGTGGAGTACATACAGGATGGAGGCATGAAGAGTGGAGTGCATGCAGGATAGAGGTATGAAGAGTGGAGTACATACAGAATAGAGGCATGAAGAGTGGAGTACACACAGGATAGAGGTAGGAAGAGTGGAGTGCACACTGAATAGAGGTATTAAGAGTGGAGTACGTACAGAATAGAAGTATGAAGAGTGTTCACTGAGGATATGGGAATTGTTCATGTAAAATGTAAATGTTAATAATTTGTCCAAAAAATGTAAATTATACATTTTAGCATAGATAATTTTGCACCAAAAAATATTTCATTGAAAGAAGCAAAGTGTCCAAGATCTTAGCAGGTACATCATCAGAGGACAAAACTGCAAGGAACATTTTGTTTAAATGTAGAGTGCAAGATAGTGAACTAACTTCCTGTAAAGCCTAAGCCAATGCCCTCTACACCTTGTCACAGTGAGTGAATATGTGAGCTACATCTAGACATCACAAATATTTCCCATGTCGGGAAATAAAAGTGCAGTGTCACGAAATATTGTAGTGTGACCTTTTACGTGACCATGTTGATATAAATTTGTTTCGAACAGTCCTTGAATTATTAGCATTTTGCTAATGGCAACCTTGGTCCCTGGCATTGACATCCGTAAGACTGGGCTGCCCATTTCTCCAGTCTCTGACAAATAAATCATTTTCCAATTAAGAGTGAATGACAAGAGATGGAAACCCAAGCCTTGCAGCTGCTAGGCTTGGTCTCTGGAGACTGTAGACCTCGCTCATCTCCATTGTTGTGGCAGCTCCTGATTGGGTCATCGTCTGATCGCCTCATGTCAACAGGCAACTCTCAATCTTCTCTGCTCACAGCAGATCACCAGACAAATGTATTTTTCTGCCCACAGGCATTCTACCAACTTGACTTAATTTTTTAAAACTTATCTATCTATCTATCTATCTATCTATCTATCTATCTATCTATCTATCTATCTATCTATCTATCTATCTATCTGTCTGTCTGTCTGTCTGTCTGTCTGTCTGTCTGTCTGTCTGTCTGTCTGTTTATTTATTTTATTTGTTTGTTTGTTTACTTACTTATTTATCTACCTCCTTGCTTGCTCAGTTTGGAAGGGAATCTTCCCGTCAGCCTGAGTGGCTGGGAAGCAGTTCCCTTCATGCAAGCTAACTGCAGTACCTACTCAAACCTTCAGGGACCAAAGACTCCTTGACTTACCCCTTTAGCCCAAAAGTTATGAATACACCGTCCGGGCCAATCAGGTGCAGGTTACCGTACTAAATAGTTCTTGGTTGTCTTGTGCTCATACCTTTGGGAGCCATTTACCTGTAATTAGTTCATTGTTTCAGCTGGACTACTACTGGAAGGTATCAGTCTGTTTGTGTTGTTTGGTTTGACAGATATTTTTTCCATAATAAATTCTATAAACAGAGGGCGAATCACATATTCATACACAGTGACATAATGCTGGCAAGCTGTGCTTGCAGCATGTGTTTCTTGGCTATGACAGATAAACAAACACTGGCATAATTTTTGATCCTATCTATAGACTCCGCCTATTTTATCTTGCATGTTTTCAATGAAAGGTATCTGCACAACACCAACTGCATACTTTATTTTAAAAACTGAAGCAACGAAAATTATATGCCTTTATGCTAATATGAACACAGAGTCCACAGGACTTGTGTCTCACAGTGGGAGTCCAGTAAATATTCATCAGAGCAGCTTTAATTTTAGAGCATCCCAGTCTTTGTGAATTTGTACACAACTGCAAACAAAGAGTTGAAGTCGAAGTCCATAAAAAGTCACATTTCCAAAACATTACCTTACAAGACATTTCAGCAGGAAAGTCTTGTATCAGTGTCAACCAGTGACATGTGAAAGATCCCAGTACATTACATAGTAGGCCCATACTCAGACATAGGAGTCCGGTAGATCCATACTTGGACATAGGAGTCCAGTAGGTCCATAATCAGACATAGGAGTCTGGTAGGTCCATCCTTAGACATAGGAATCCAGTAGGTCCACATTAGGACATAGGAGTCCGGTAGATCTATACTTTGACGTAGGAGTCTGGTAGGTCCATACTCAGACATAGGAGTCCGGTAGATCCATACTTGGACATAGGAGTCCAGTAGGTCCAAACTCAGACATAGGAGTCTGGTAGGTCCATACTTAGACGTCAGAGTTGTTAGCTCCATATTGAGGCATAGGAGTCCAGTAGGTCCATACTTAGACATAGGAGTCTGGGAGGTCCATACTCAGACATAAGAGTCCGTCAGTATCTCTGTGTGGACATGGAGGTGTGTGTCTGTCAGGGAGCCGTGGTCAAGGGAAGTATCTCACCTCCACCCAGGCTTCCTACCTGATCATACAGTGGTCTACTGTGGCAGGACCATCAGGCTTCCTACCTGATCTGGTCTACTGTGGCAGGACCATCAGGCTTCCTACCTGATCTGGTCTACTGTGGCAGGACCATCAGGCTTCCTGCCTGATCTTGTCTACCTGTCTCAGCACATGGTGTTGTACTGCAGTCAATCCTGTCCACCACAGTTTCTCATTCATTTAGCAACTGAGCAGTAATATCCTGTCCCAAGTAGGAGAGCGACATGTATATGTCTTAATAGGAGTCCCCCTAGCCACATCAATTTTTTATCATTATGTACATATATCTCAATATTGAAATTGTCATTGTATTGATTGGCTAAAATAAATGAGTTTTTGAGTTTGAGTTTGACCTGGCCTTACACTGTGCCTGTCATTATGGTCCTCTGGGCCTTCTCCTCATAAACACAATGTTTTCTGGCTACAATCAGGATGCACATTGGGTGCAGTCTCCACTGATTATTGTCTCTGAGCTGATAGGTCTCACTGTGGACACAGTGTTTGTATCTGCTGAGGTCTGTACTCCCAGAGGTTGATAAAGTGGTGACGAGGGAGTCATGTCTAGTTAAACGACCCTATCCAAAAAGGCGATAATGGGGCTGTACCATAAATATGTCAAATAAGGCAAGGTTTTAAGAGACCCAGCACATGTGGTGTGTGGTCATGTTGCATATTTATCAGCTCTTATTGCCAAAGTGGTCATTGTTCCAATTATGCAACTGCTTAGTCAGCGTGTGGCTTGAGACCACTGATGGTAGGGATTAAAGGTGTTTTAAATCCAGTACAATGGGTAAGTTATGTTGTCATGGAAAATGGTCTCATTGCTGACAGAAGGGAACTTTTCAAGACTTCAGAAGTTTGATTGTTGTACAGTAGAAAAACAATCAAGATGTGTATATCTGGATTAAATTTTGGTTCCAGAATGCAAGAACTTGTGCAAGCTTTGTATGTTCTTGTGTGTGGTACATACTTGTATGTTTTCATGGGTAGTGTCCGTAAAGCAGGATGTGTTTGGAAGTGGCTTTATTTTCCAATATGACTTTCTGTCCCTATATTGTCATCAGTGGTAGGCCAATGTTGTCATCAGTGGTAGGCCAATGTTGTCATCTACTGCTCTCTCCATACCTTCATTAGCTGACAGCTATGTGCAGCAGGCAGTTGTCTCTGTTTGTCCGTAACTATGGTCTGTACATGCTTTGTTTGTCACACCCTGCCACAAGAATAGGGAGGTTTTTATCACCTGTGTAGGAAACTATATATCTTACGAACACTAAAAAAAGGAGTAGCCGGACACTCATGGAGTGTAGTTTCAGGTAAAACTTATAAAAGAATTTCTTATTCTGTAAACAATTCCAACAGTGCCCAGGAGAGGGCACTGTTCACTGGGACTGCTGCAAAGTAACAACAAAATTCCTCTTTTTTTTTTCATTTTTGATTTTAAAAAAATTAATGTTGGGCTTGGCAATTTTTTTCTTTGTGTTTTTTACTTCTAGCATTTTTTTCTAAATTTCAAAGCAACACATTGTTGCTTGCTTTGTTGTCTTCACAGGTCAACAGTTCAGCCCTTCCGACTTCTCTGGGCCTTTGCCTTTGGGCTTCTCCAGCAAGACAACATACAGAATGAATTTTATGAAAAAAAAAAAAATTATTATTATTACACGCATATACCAATCACAAGAAACACCAGATTAACTGTTCATATACTAAACTTTTGCACCAAAGAGAAATTTTCTCAGTTTTATATTTCTCCACAACACATTTTTATATATTGAGTTTTCCTTACTGACCTGTGACCCACTTAGGGGTCAAGCTTCATTCATAATTCTCAGTGGAGATGTCAGCAAAGCATATTACAGTGATAGAAGTTTTTTTTTTTTTTTTCAGGAAACAAACCAGTTTTGTATCAGTGTCCTCATTTATTCTGTGAACTTCACGGGCATATAGCGCTAGTCTATAAAGATACACTGTGACTATAATGACACAAGCTCAGCCTGTAGAGGCTGATTATGAAAGTGCTCTTTGAAAGACATTGAATGTTGATGTGGATGTTAAGGCAAACACAGAGCATTGTTACTTTTTTTATCATCGCTTCCAGCAGGGACCATGTCATTTCACTTGACAGTATTTTGGGTTAGAGGTTAAGACAGTGCAAGTTTATTTTTGATGCTGGAAGTCATGCTGTGTGAGAGATTGAATATGGACAAAAATCCATGGCACCCAATCGTTTGTGGAGATACGATCACTTTAGGATCATATATGGTTTAATTTGCAAAATGAATAATAAACAGTACCTTGGCTTGCCTCCTAAGCCTCACCCAGACTATGAGAGCAGTCAGTGGAGGCTATATGTTTGTCATCTAATGATTGTACACACTTTGACAATAGAAGCAGCAGCCATTGACTTCAACGTTTGCAGCTACCTTTGACTAGGCTGCAGTGACGTACCTGTTCCAGTGATATGTGTTGCTGATTGACCAGTGATGTGTATTGCTGATTAACCAGTGATGTGTATTGCTGATTGACCAGGGATGTGTATTGGTGATTAACCACTTGTTCCTCTGTTAATAGGTTCTATGAGTATGATCAAGACCCAAGCAAAGAGGGTTTCTGTCAACCATACCGTGGTGCCGCCTGCTCCAAGTTTGTTGGTAACAAGAGTATCTACGTAAAGACAAAACTACAGCAGAGCCAGGTGGAGGAAAAACTCACAGGTAAATGATATATATATAAAGCCAGGTGGAAGAAAAACTCACAGGTAAATGATATATATATATAAAGCCAGAAGGAGGAAAAACTCACAGGTAAATGATATATATATATAAAGCCAGGTGGAGGAAAAACTCACAGGTAAATGATATATATATATATATAAAGCCAGGTGGAGGAAAAAATCACAGGTGAACATTACAGTGGAATCTCCCCACATAAGGGACTGAGAAAATGTGGTCTACATAGGGGAGTGCTCTTAATGGGGAATATGATTTTATTAAGCACAAACAAAAACAGGTGTATAAATTGGTAGCCTTAATATAGAAATGGTCTCTTTATAGAGGTGTCTTAATTGGAGATTCTGCTGTATTTATACAGCCAAGTGGAGGAAAAACTCACAACTGAATGATATTTATAAGGCCAGGTGGAGGAAAAATCAGAGGTAAATGATATTTATAAAACCAGATGGAGGAAATCTCATAGGTAAATGATATTTATAAAGCCAGGTGAAGGAAAAACTCACAGTAAGTGATATTTTACTGTCAGATGGATGAGAAGCTCACAAGTGAATGATACTTCATACAGCTAAGTGGAGAAAAACAAGAGATTCCAGGGATATGATTTTTCAACTTTGGGAGGAATTTCAACTTTTCTGTCAAAGATATTAATTCTAAAATGTGGATTTTGGATGAAAAATTTACATGTGATGAGATTGAGACAGGTATGAGGAGGGGGTGATTCACTCCTTTACAGTTTGATATTCTCAAACTTTAGAATTTACATTTAAAACTATGCACACAAATAACAGTAAACCAGGAATGAGAACAGGAATACTTTTGGAATAGAAACAATTTAGTGCAGTGATTCAACAGCAGCCATTAGGTGTGACAGAGGCAGGTTCTCTGATGGCTAAAGCAGCTTTCACCAATAATTTAAAAGTTCTGAAAGTTGCAGGTTGAAACGTAAGTGAAGAGAGAAGTAATTTATTGACTGAAAGTCAGGAGGTCTTTGGCAGTTAGTCCACAGGAGTGGAATGAACGAGAGCAGTAGCACTCACTGGACAACACTGGGACATGCCCAGTGGTCATAGCTCAGAACTAGTCTAGTTTATCAACCTTTCCCTCATGCAGACTAAGAATTGTTTCTTAATCCACATATAATTCATTGAGGCCCTGAGCAAGTTGATTTGGCAGAGATCAAAATTTGACTTGTCCATTTATTTTGTCTGATGCCTGAATACATCCTTTGCCCTTTGGCTGACAGTTTGACCCTACTTACTGACTTACCCCATCAGCGGGCATGACTGACTGCCCACACATCCTGAGGCACTTGTCATTGTGCAGGGGCATTGTGGGAAATGTAATAAAATCTATGAAATATGGACAATACACTGTAATTACAAGGATTACACCTTAATTATAAGGATCTGGATGTTTAAAAACAAACCTTTAACTTCATTTTAATATGGGCATGAGCCGATAAAAGTGATGCCACATCAGCAAGATCAAAGGCTTGGAGAGGCACAAGCCATCTCTGACTGGTCTCTAATTGGTCTCTAATTGGTCTCTAACTGCACGTGGCTGATTTTACTGCCATTTCATATTCAGTTCACCCATTTGTGAACCTCAATAAAATTCCTCTCACTTTTAATTAACCATCATTGTTACGTAATTGGTTGTTTACAATGATGTTGCCCCATTATATGCAGTGGTAGTATGTGGACCACTCTACATGAATGTAAAGTTGGGGGTTGCTCCTAGGACTGCATGGCTACTAGCTCATTCTACAACTGTTGCGTAAGTCCCAGGCAGGAATTTGTTTGGATGAAGGCACTGGTCAGTAGTCTGGATATGTCAGACCTGACCTTTGACCCAAACAATGGAGTTTTGTGTTGATCATTTGTCTGTGGTTAAGTAATGTAATACAAGTGGTCAGTGCCTCAGGCAAGAGTGACCTGCCCACTGTCAGTGTCTGGACCCAAGCCACTCAAACCCCTGGCTGCTTCCACAACTTGGATCTGTCCCAAACAATGAGCCTTGATTGATCAATTATGGTCCATTACAAGCTGGAGTGTCGGAGATGTGCCAAGGCATGAATGGGTTGTCAGGTGATTGGCACACTCACCACTGGGTGGCAGCACTTCTGCTGGTGTGTAAATATGACTGGAATATGAGTGATGGACCTCAACTTCAACCTCTGTTGTATATGTAGCCAATGGTGGTATTTTTATAGTGTAAGTTCTGTCAAAGACAAACACATAAATAATGGCTATCTGCATGCAAGGTGCACCATTGAGCCACAGTGAGGTATCCACAAATTTATAACAATAAGGGCATCTGACTGTCACTGCACATTGTAGTATGGAGACAATGGACTTCAAGGGTCTAGCCAGGGAATATGGTATGCCTCAAAGTCTGTGTACCAGTCAGCATAGACAAGACAGTGATAAACGGCACATACATATAAAGCCCAGAGGGCTTGTTCTCCAAATGTACTTCATGTAACCCTCCATAACTTCCCTTTTAGCTCCTACTGCACAAGCCACCCACTATGAGAACCATGGTTCAGGTGGCTGTGATGACCAGCTCACACTTCGGGGACACCAGTGATCATGGCTTTTGATCATGGCATGTGATCATGGCATGTGATCATGGTATGTGATCATGGCCTGTGATCATGGCTTCTGATCATGATGTGTGATCATGGCCTGTGATCATGGTATGTGATCATGGCTTGTGATCATGGCATGTGATCATGGCTTGTGATCATGGTATCTGATCATGGCTTATGATCATGATATGTGATCATGGCTTGTGATCATGGTATGTGATCATGGCCTGTGATCATGGTATGTGATCGTGGCTTGTGATCAGGAAGGTGGGCCCAAGTAGCATCATCAACATCAATTTTAACAAAAACACAGTGTCTTAGTTTAGGTCCTGATATAACAAGATACATAGGATAAGGACCATCCAGTGAAGATTACAGCATCTTGTTACTTCACTCCATGATTTGCCTGTATTTCAGCTGCCTTCACAGTAATTGCAACTTCCAATGACCTGTCAGCCAAGTGTGGGGACTATGCCATTCCCTCCCTCTGCTTCTACGCCTTTCCTCTCTGTGACAATAAAAGCCGTAAACCCAAGCCTCGCCAGATCTGCCGAGATGAGTGTGAAGCTCTGGAGCACGATCTGTGCAAAACAGAGTACCTCATTGCCAAGTCGCACAGAATTCTGGGTAAGCCATTATATGTGTCACTGAGTCCCGCCTACTCTCTGCACCAGGTTTTTACCTATAGTATTTATTTCAGTGCAAATATTGAGAATATGTTTTCATGCATCATTAATTCTATCATTAGGTGCAAACGACAAATAATTGTGCTTAAAGTAACATGGATAAAGAACTATTCAGAGGCATTCCAGGAGTGGTCATATCACTTTGAACGACAGACTACTTGTTGCTCATGCATGTCACAGGTAGAGGTCATCACCTAAGTATAACACTCTGGTACTCATCACCTGAATTATTATATTCCAGTAATGAACTCACCTCAGTATTTTTTTCTGAAGCACTGTTCTTACTTCAATATTAGACGTGTATTATAGATTTGACAGCATCAGTACTACATTATAGTAGTCTTAACAGATACAGCAGTACTACATTATAGTAGTCTTAACAGATACAGCAGTATAAATTATATTAATACTGAGGAGGTATGTTGCACCAGTTATCCAGCCACTTGTACATTTCCTTTTGATTGGCAGACTGTAAGGCCTAGAATGAATTCTTTGACTCTTTTTTAATAGGGGACCAGTTTGTGCTCCCTAAATGTGATTTGCTGCCACACGTGGGCACCCAGGAGGCAGCAAACTGTGTGAGGGTGGGCGTCCCCAAGGAACACTCCAACCACAGTAAGTGTGCAGTTACACCACTTGAAGTTAGTTCCAGACTAGGCCACCAGGTGATGCCATAGGCTGGCAACCTTACCTAGCTTTCAAGATTTGCTTGTTCAATATACATGTAGGAAATGAAATCAGCGAATTCAGTGAAATAAAATGAGCCAATTCAGTGTTCAAATTACCCCGAGAATGGAAAGATTTTCTGTCAATATAGAAATGTCACTGCTGACTTGATTTCCATCATGGCTCTGGTTCTAATAGTGTAATTTATAGATCGAGGCCTGACTCAGCAACACCTGCAAGAAGGTGTTTTTTTCACAGGCACACAAACAGGTCCATTGATATTCTTTATGTCTAAGAACCAGGCCAGCACCAGGTCTAAAGAGCTTCGTGAGAGCCGGTTATGTTACACATATACTGTGGGGGTGGGATCAGTTGGATGGTGGTATCTGAGCATTTAGTAACTGCCAGTAGTATACTCATCAATAGAGCAGCACTGAACATGATCAGCAGATGTGTTTGACCAGAGATGGTGGCGTGGAATTGTGTGACAACTGCCAACAGCATTTGTCGATACAGCAGCACTCAAAACAAGACAGATGTATTTGACAAACAGATCATAGTGTGTACCTTAAAGACTGTTTT
The DNA here is from genome assembly GCA_964020975.1 of Hermodice carunculata. Lineage (NCBI taxonomy): Eukaryota > Metazoa > Annelida > Polychaeta > Eunicida > Amphinomidae > Hermodice > Hermodice carunculata. Next base: position 5,400,626 of record OZ026630.1, read on the forward strand.
GTGTGTTCACAGGGCATCACTGTTACAACGGCACAGGCAAGGACTACCGTGGCACTGTCAGTCACACCAGGTCGGGCTACGAGTGTCAGAAGTGGAGCGCTATAGAGCCACACCAACATTTCCTGAAGGGACCTGGTTTGGGTATGTGATTCACATGCCTAACTTTACAATCTCCGACATTTTGTCTCTAGCCCTGCCATAAGCCTTAACATGTTGTCATACACACTGTATCTGGATGTTTTTATGCTATGTACCATGTAGCCTGGTTATATGCTGTGCTGTCATCAGTTCCTGCTGTGTGTCCCAGCCTAAGATTTGTTAGGCCAGGAAGATCGTTTGAAAATTTTGTTGTGAGCCATCTTGTTTCTAGTCATTGATAGTATCAAAACCATTATACTTAATTGTATGCAAAGGAAATCTCTTCCATCGTTCAAAACCTGTTGTGGTTCAATTGCTTATGCAGGTCATTGATATACCATACAAATCATTGTTTTCTATCAATCTATCTTGTAACTGAGTCTTAAATATTAAAATTCTGTTAAACAGTCATGGAATCCATTGAGGAGAGTTGTTTATTGAGTTGTTTTGAAAAAAAAGTCGCTTTCCCACTGCTTTCTTCGAATGTAAAACTTGCTCGTATTGCCAAACGCAAATATATCAAATTCAAATAAATGTGCAAAATACATAGACTACAGTCCTGCAGTTTTGAACTTCTTGTGTGTAGGTTGATATCATCTCCTCCGGCATCTCTTGTTTTGAGTAACGCATAATTTTGCTGTTAATGTGTTATCAGGGGACCACAACTTTTGTCGTAACCCAGGCAGTGAGGAGGCGGGGCCGTGGTGCTTCACAATGAATGCTAATGTACGCAAAGGCCTGTGTGATGTACCCAAATGCTGTAAGTATGGCTCCAAGCATTGATATAATCCCATAGAATATACAACCTACAGCCACCATCATGCTGCTTGGTGGAAGGGTTTGGTTTATGCCATCACTCAATAGGGGGCAGCACATCCCTGTCAATTCTGAGACACTCCATGAAACCCAAATTTAAGGTGGCCACTGTGAAATTCATTGTTCAGTTTTTTTATTTACAGTAATTAATCCTTAATGTATACATTAGGTATAATAGACCTAATTGGGCCAGAATTTATAGCATTGCAAGTGTAGGGATAAGAAGGCAGTCCATACCCTGTGATGAGGGATAAGAAGGCAGTCCATACCCTGTGATGAGGTAGGCCTGGAGCAGGGTTTCCATCTGGAAAAACTGCTGCAGACTGATGGCTGTTCGACCAGTGGGGGAAAAAAAGCTGCTTTTTCGATAAAATTTTGCAGGATCTGTTAAATTTTGAAAATGTACGTATAAGAAATTAATGTCATGAATTGGAAACTCCTGGTCTTCATGAAGAGAATGGGGGGTCTACGTATTTGCCATAATGCGCAAGCACACATAATGGTATATACAGAGAAAACCCATAATCTTCATTTCGCTCAGGATATCCCAATTGGCGACGTTCATTCCTATAATGAATTGTCACATGTATAACAACAGGACTAAAGTATTTAATGTTATTCAATGAGCAGAGTAAGAATTAGTGATAAGGTACACTAAATGCCTCACATTAATTTTAAACGTTGTCATTTTATTCCCTCTGTTGTATGTTCCCATACTCATAGATACTGTTAATGTGAAAGTCTTACCTTAAGTTTTCTGAGTAGAATGACATTGTGTGTTTGTACTGACAGAGTAGGGCAGTGTTGACACGATTGGTTTATTTATGTTGCAGCAGCCATGTTGGGCGGTGAGCGAGTGAGCGAGATCCTGCTGATTCTGGTACCCAGCATTGCAGTGCCCATTGCCTTGGCTCTCCTTCTGACCATTGTGTGTATGTGTCGTCGCAATAAGCACTACAACAGCCCAGCCAAAGCTATCACCCGCACCGGCCAGCACATGGAGCTGGGTGCTATGTCAAACAAGACTCCAGTGCGTGCCCGTGAGTTCCCAATTGCATCGATCAGGTTCCTACAAGAGCTGGGAGAAGGAGCTTTTGGAAAGGTGTACAAAGGTGAGCTGGTGGCAGACCAGACAGTTACCAAAGTAGCCATTAAGACTTTGAAGGAGAATGCAGCACCAAAGGTACAGAATGACTTCAGGCGGGAAGTGGACCTGATGACCGATCTGAAGCATATAAATATCGTGTGTCTCGTAGGCGTGTGTGTCAAGGAGGAACCCATGTGTATGCTCTTTGAATTCATGACTCATGGCGACTTGCATGAGTATCTGATCATGCACTCACCCCACTCGGATGTGTCTGTGAGTGACGATGAAGGCACTGCTCAAACTTTAAATCACTTTGATATGTTGCATATAGCAACACAGGTATCGGGAGGTATGGAATACTTAGCCAGTCATCATTTTGTACATAGAGACTTAGCTGCCAGAAACATATTAGTCGGTGACAACCTGACTGTGAAAATCTCAGACTTTGGCCTTTCAAGAGATATCTACTCGTCAGATTATTATCGCGTACAGAGTAAATCGTTGCTTCCGGTGAGGTGGATGCCACCGGAGTCAATTCTTTATGGCAAGTTCACAGTGGAGAGTGACATTTGGTCCTTTGGTGTAGTACTTTGGGAAATCTTCAGCTTTGGTCTACAACCATATTATGGTTATTCCAATCCAGAGGTAATTGAGATGATCAGGGCACGCCAGATCTTGCCGTGCCCTGATGAGTGTCCCAGTAGGATGTATACGCTGATGGTGGAATGCTGGCATGAAGTGCCTTCCCGCAGACCCCCATTCAAGGAAATCCATGGGCGCCTGCAGGCATGGCGGGGGGAGAACATGGCTGCTCATAACCCACCCCTGGGGATTTCTCAGATCTCGGGGCACTCGGGCAGTGGTCAAAGCCATCATAGTCACCCGAGTAGCACTGGACCAAGTAACAACACCACAACGACGGGACTGACGGGCTGCAGCCAGCAGTCCGTGCAGCCGATGCCCTTCATGTGCAACCAGGTGCAGCTGCCTCCGCGCACCCAGCCCGTGCCAGTGCCTATCCCTATCCCTCCCCCACCAGTGCCCGCTATGCCATACCAGCACCAGCATCAGTTCCAACCTCAGCAGCGACCACCAGCCTACAATGCCAATGGAGGCATCCCAGTCCTCTACAGTCCTAATGGAGGACTGTACAAGAAACCCTCCCCACCAGGGTCTGTGACCAGTCAGAAATCCTACAGCTCCCCCTCCCCCTCATCCTCTGTATCCAACTATAAACAGAACAACCACGGACAGCAAAACTACAATATAAAGGCAGCCAACAATAAGCATGGCCCACATAGTCCTACAGCTAACAACATGGTGAACAACTACAACAAACCACCCAACTCCAATGCCATGTACATTCCGCTGAACCCTGACCCAAGGACATCGGAGATCTGAATCTTAGCCCCATTTTGTGTTCTATTGTTACGCTATGCCACCTTGATGTTCATCAGCCCCAGTTACTCCATGTTGAAATGTGCCTTGTACATGGGAGCTTGCTGGCAACACTCAGCTGGCAACTGCTAATAATTATGCCAGCCCACAGGGGGTGCTAGTGGGGTTAACGGGGTAGGGCACCTGTCCATAACTGGTGTGTGTTGATTTGTAGGAGAACTTGTGTGAGATGAGGTAACATGCTGCATGGATACTGGCTACACTGGCTAAACATCAATAAAGTGATTGGACAGGGAGAGACACACACACAACAATGATTGGTTGAAGACAGTTATACGCTGATGTCATTGGTCGAGGAAGTGTGTAGACACTGCAAAAATCATTTGGCGATATATTGATGCAGTGAAGTGATTGGTCAGTAAAATATGTATACACATCAGTGATTGGTTATTGCTTGGTGCTGTGCCACAGTGATTGGTCAGTAAGATGTGTATACACATCAGTGATTGGTTATTGCTTGGTTCTGTGCCACAGTGATTGGTCAGTAAGATGTGTATACACATCAGTGATTGGTTATTGCTTGGTGCTGTGCCACAGTGATTGGTCAGTAAGATGTGTATACACATCAGTGATTGGTTATTGCTTGGTGCTGTGCCACAGTGATTGGTCAGTAAGATGTGCATACCCATCAGTGATTGGTTATTGCTCGGTGCTCTGCCAGTGTGTGGCAGTGTGTGCTGGTGCTCACTTGTGCAGACAGTGGGTGTTGGTCAAGGTCAGCTTGGCTGATGTACTTCACAGGCCTGGCCTACACAGGAGCCCACAGTATAGTAGTCTGTCTTGCTGCATGTCAAATGACATAATATTATATGCGGACATAAGGGGACTGGAACATTGTCTCTTCGCCAAGTCTTTGCCAAGTGCGGGGACATTTTCTGTACTTGCTACCTGTCAAGTGCAGGGTCATTTTAAGTGCTTGTTGCTCATCTGATCATGAATCAAGATTTATATTAATTATGGCGCAATATTATACAGCTGAGAGCTGACCAGTGGTATATGTATCTATAATGTTCACAAACAACATGTAGCATACATGCATATATCCACCTGCTTCCACTCTATGACACAGAGGCTTGGTCACATGATCAGCATTTTGGCAGGGCCAAGTCAGTTGTGATAGGGACCAATACACTGCCTTTGTCAGACCCACGCAACAGCCATCCTGGACAGACAGACAGACGGCTTGCAGCTGTTTGAGGGACACCAGAGGAGGCTGGGAAGAGGGTCACTGCATAGATAGCCCACTTGTATGGAACAGTGTTGTTGTGGACTTGTGGTCACAATCAATTGTCTCTACAGATGAAAATAAGCAATCTAGACATAAAATGTAAAATTAAACCTAAAAAGGTATTCACTCTCAGAGTGTCCTCGTGCTGTTTGTAGTCTTACACAGCACTGAACTTTCTTGTAAACATTCAGTTGATAGAGCAATCCAGGGTTCTTCCTACGTCTTTCCCACAGAACATGTGCAGCAGTTCATTTTTTGTTCCTCCAGGTGGCATTGTATATGAATGCATAGAGCCAGCTTGGGATTCTATGAAACACTTTGTACTGCACATTGCCTGGTCATTCACTGGACAGGAACATTGTGTGTATAGCCAATAAAGTGTTACAAGGAACCCATACATTATTAATGTGGATAGCACATCAAAACTGATGATAAAGTGTTACAGGGAACTCGTGTAGGTACCGAGAACAATATATATCTTATGATTGAGCTATCAGTAGGTAGAATGTTCTATAAAAAAAGATTATTTCATGCAAAAAAGTAATTTTCAGTAAAATGTCTCTTGAGATGAAAAAGAACAGAGCACATTTTTAACAAGATATTTGTGGCTGTAGCTAATCAATTTAATTGGTGCTCAGTTGCTGGACAAGGACTTTTATTATTATTGCAGGCCAATGTACTTAAGAGAGCAGACAGGAGCAACTGCATTATGTCATGATTAAGGAAAACAGAAGATTAAGTTTCTCATAGTGGTCACTAGGGAGCACCACTGGATTGCTCAAGTGCATATTCTAATCCTTGATCCATCCATTGTATAGGTGTATAATCAAACTGTGGTGCTAGATGGAAGAGTGTGATGTGCAGGGTAGAGACATGGTGAGTGTGCAGTGCCCAAAACACAGGTGTGTTGTACACAGACAGTGCATGCACACGGCCCTTTGTTGTCAATGAGGTATAAACTGCATTTCATAGTGATGTGAAGTTGTTGGAAGATCTGATTAAAAATGGAATGAACAGGGTTTCTACATTAAAGTTTAAACACAGAATGATGTTAAATATATATGTTTACAAATGATGTTTTACAAAATATCAATGAAGCAGCCCTGTCATGTTGTAGCAAAGTGAGAAAGTAGCCACAATGTAGGAAGAGCAGAGGGCTGTGGTGTCATTGGGCAAAGACAAAGCCTTTACCTGCTAACAGTAACAATCACAGAGCTGTGGCTGGTTAAAGACAAACCCTTTACCTGCTAGCAGTAACAATCACAGAGCTGTGGCTGGTTAAAGACAAACCCTTTACCTGCTAGCAGTAACAATCACAGAGCTGTGGCTGGTTAAAGACAAACCCTTTACCTGCTAGCAGTAACAATCACAGAGCTGTGGCTGGTTAAAGACAAACCCTTTACCTGCTAGCAGTAACAATCACAGAGCTGTGGCTCAGTAAAGACAAAGCCTTTACCAGCTAGCAGTAACAACCACAGAGCTGTGGCTCAGTAAAGACAAAGCCTTTACTTGCTAACAGTCACAGAGCTGTGTCTCAGTAATATTTTCCCATAGAAAGACTTCCTTCAAATGGTTGGTCTCCCACTGTACAGGTCAACACAGTCAAACCTCATTATAATGATACTCACATATCTGACATATTCACTTAAACACACAAATTTTGAGTGACTTAAAGTCAATTTCCTTATCTGTTTTACTCATTTATCTGACTTTCAGATAGCTACATTTTGTAGGCAACAGATGGAGTCATTATAACAAGGTTTCTGTGCAGGAAACAGACGGTGTCATTATAACAAGGTTTTTCTATATGGAACAGATATTTTCGTTATAACAAGATTTCACTACCTTTGAACTGAATTTGGTAAAATTGAAAAAAGAAAAGAAAACAAATGTGGTACACATGGTCTTATTTCTGATGAGAACTAGAGTATCAGTGCTTCACTAACTGCAGGGAAATGATACATTTGTTTGGTTTGATTTTCAAATGTTATAAAGTTGTCATATCACTTGGCCACAGACAAGACCAGTGGCAGAACCACAGCAGATAGAGGGTTTAAAGTTGGGTCATAAGGGTGACAAATGCACTGGTCATAATTTAGCAGTCTTTGGATAATCAAATTAAAAAAAAATAAATAAATAAAATAGAAGGTTACAAAATAAATGTTGAATTACAAACTGCTCTGTGAAAACAAGAGAAGAGGAGACTGGTGGCTGAGTGGAAGATGACAGCTGTGGAGTCTGTCTACTGCTTGTATATTGGATCCAAAGCCATGTGACCAAGAAGCTAGCACAATGTATGGAGGTGGAAACCTCACAAATCTGAAAACCAATAAAATGAATTAAAAATTTAAAAAAAAAATGAAATAAAAATAAATAAATAAATAAATAAATAAAAAGAAGCACTTTGCAATAAAAGTTTAACTTTAAAGATAGCATCTAACTAAAAGAAATGGCACTGATACATCAAATATTTTGGATTAGCCCATGTCATATATTGATACATTTTGGTAAAATTGTGGCAGAAAGTTGATACAAATTGCTGGGTGTGATGACAGTGCAGATTGGAGTGATGAATCAGTCATTTGTCTCAGTGCTCCACAAAGTTACTTTTGTTTTGTAAATTGCAGTAAATTGACATGCCTGGTTCATACTTACCAGTTTACTTTGTATGATTTTTATATAAAATGCCAATCCGATCTGCATAATAATGGTTTCTAAGAATATTTTAGGTATATTTTTTATGCAAAACAGCAAGACCATTATCAGTGTTTTAATGCACCTTACAAATATCTTAATTTATTGCAAATTTTTATTATAACTATCTTTATATATTTTTGTATCAGCCAGAAACTAAAAGATATACATACTGATAATGGCACAGGACGGCAAAGAATAAATGTATCCATAGTGGTACAGGAGCAATGAGTATGTGTACCCATAGTGGTATGGGAGCAATGAGTATGTGTACCCATAGTGGTATGGGAGCAATGAGTATGTGTACCCATAGTGGTATGGGAGCAATGAGTATGTGTCCCCATAGTGGTATGGGAGCAATGAGTATGTGTACCCATAGTGGTATGGGAGCAATGAGTATGTGTCCCCATAGTGGTATGGGAGCAAACAATATGTGTATACCCATAGTGGTACAGAAAAGCAATGAGTATATGTACCCAGTACATATACCCATAATGGTACAGGAGAAATGAGTATATGTACCCATAACGATGCAGTAGGGCAGAGTATAGTTACCCATGGTGCCACGTGTTGTTGCATTCATGGGATGTTTGATGAATACAGATATTGAGTGGGGATGACCAGCAACTACGAATGTGTAGAGTACAGGTCCTATGTAGAGTACAGGTCCTGTGTAGCGTACAGGTGCTGCCGTGCAGTGTTGGTAGCCAAATGTTAAAAGGAGCCAGTATTGTATGACCTCTCGGTAGCGGAGAGCAAAGCTACTCCTATGGTGTCATAACCCACCACAGGTTCAAACAAATATCCAGTCAGTTTTATTAGTGTCTTAGCAAATAATTACTTTACAATGTTAATGTACAGGCTGCATATTCAATATGCCAAGTTTTTATATTGTTAAACATGTGACTTGTATCAGTATTCTGTTGGTGGACAGGTCCTTCAATGCACTGGTTGTGTTAAGGGAGAGAACAGAGCAGGTGGCAAAATAGACTTTGTCAGGCAAGAAACTCAGCCTTCATTTTGAAGCAGGTACAAAAATTGATATGGTCTGTCTGTCAACACAGATATCTTAACTGATAGCACAGCCTGTGAACAATTTATATGTATATTGTCACATTGTACATTGTTACACTGTATGCACATTGTCACATTGTACATTGTTACACAGTATGTACATTGTTACACTGTATGTACATTGACACATTGTTGTGCCTTTGCACAGTGTTCATTGCATGCACATTGTCACATTGTATGTGCATAAGTATATTTGTATGTACTTCAACACACTGCACTGGAGCTAGGATGAAATACCAGGCAGGCAATATATATATGTCCACAGGTTTGGAAAAATTTATATCAAAGTTGCTGCTATTCAATAAATGTGCCAAGGTGATTGTCAACATCTTGAGATAAACACCTGTCAAATATCATAATATTTCTTAAGAGCACATTTTTGTTATGAAGTCCTGATGGTTGCAATCAAGTCAAAACTATTTTACCTTGACATCTTCAACTCAAAACTGCAACACTGAAGTGAATGTTTGATGACATGAAATCAGGCCTCTGGACTGCAGGCCTGTGGCAGGTCTGTGGACTACAAGCCTGTGGCAGGTTTGTGGACTACAGGCCTGTGGCAGGTTTGTGGACTACAGGCCTGTAGCAGGTATATGGACTGCAGGCCTGTGGCAGGTCTGTGGACCACAGGCCTGTGGACCACAGGCCTGTGGGCTGCAGGCCTGTGGACTGCAGGTGCAGCTTTTGTTTCCGAGTGAATGGTGCAGAGTTTCTACAAAGACAACACTTCACTTTCCAACTGAGGAGGTCAAGTGCATAGTTTAGATCTACCTCTTTATTCTAAATTGAAACATGAAGAGAAATAAAATTTCACACCATGTTATTTTCAGGTAAACAAACACAGTGTAAACAAAAACTTGTCCCAAGTTTTACTTGCAGTCAGAGCAGATGAAACAGCTTTCACAAATCTTGATGAAAAAAAAATGGACTGCAAGCCACTGTTTGGAATAGAGGACATACTGGGTATGCAGAGATGCCAACATTCAAAATGGCAGTTCAGGGACATTTAAGTGAGAACATTAGAGGCAGAGCATATTTAACAAAGAATATCTAAGAAAATACTCAGTTTCATTGCGGAACAAATATAAAAATTCAAAATTTCAGCTAATTTCAGGGACTGTTCCTGATGATGAGGGACACTTGGCATCTCTAAGTATGTATCTGCATAGTGGTTGGAACTTGTAGACAGTGCCCCCTAATAGCCAGACATGGTTTTATCAAGGGTATGAAATAGTCCTTTGTTTCAGGTGGTCCTATACATCAACAGTGAAAATTGTAAAAGAAGAAACCTGTAAAAGGAGAGCTCAGAGAAATCGTATTTTGTTTGGTTGTGATCTTGACACCTGTTGTAGCAAAGGTCAGACTGAGACAGAAGACTATATTTGCAGTGTGAAGATGCCCCTCACTAGTATTTGAAATGACCTGTGGTTAGTCAATAGTGCATAATACAAATCTTCCAGTGTGACTGGGATACCAGAACCGGGATGATGTCACAAGGACAGGGACAGTAGTCATAAGTGTGCAGACAGTCCTGTGAGTACATGAACAATGGACTGCCACAGCTGTAGAGATGACCCTGTGAGTGTATGGACTATGCCACAGCTGTAGGGATGACCCTGTTAGTGCATGGACTGTGCTACAGCTGTAGGGATGACCCTGTGAGTGCATGAACTGTGCTACAGCTGTAGGGATGACCCTATGAATGTCCTGTAAGTGCATGGACAATGGACAGTCCCACAGTTGTAAGGATGACCCCATGAGTGTCCTGTGAGTGCATGGACAGTCCCACAGCTGTAGGGATGACTCCATTAAGTGTCCTGTGAGTGCATGTACAATGGACAGTCCCACAGCTATGGTGATGACCCCACAAGTGTCCTGTGAGTGCATGGACAATGGACAGTCCCACAGCTGTAGGGATGACCCCATGAGTGTCCTGTGAGTGCATGTACAATGGACAGTCCCACAGCTGTAGGGATGACCCCATGAGTGTCCTGTGAGTGCATGTACAATGGACAGTCCCACAGCTATGGTGATAACTCCATGAGTGTCCTGTGAGTGCATAAACAATGGACAGTCCCACAGCTATGGTGATGACCCCACGAGTGTCCTGTGAGTGCATGGACAATGGACAGTCCCACAGCTATGGTGATGACCCCACGAGTGTCCTGTGAGTGCATGGACAATGGACAGTCCCACAGCTATGGTGATGACCCCACGAGTGTCCTGTGAGTGCATGGACAATGGACAGTCCCACAGCTGTAGGGATGACCCCATGAGTGTCCTGTGAGTGCATGTACAATGGACAGTCCCACAGCTATGGTGATAACTCCATGAGTGTCCTGTGAGTGCATAAACAATGGACAGTCCCACAGCTATGGTGATGACCCCGTGAGTGTCCTGTGAGTGCATGGACAATGGACAGTCCCACAGCTGTAGGGATGACTCCATGAGGGTGAGGACATCCAACAATCCCAGGACTTCAGGGATGATCTCATGATGCAAGGAGGATTCTATGACAGCAGGGAAAATCTCTAAATGCTGACAATGTAATAACTCGGGGGAACATCCCGTACATTTAGGGGTCATCTCATGGATGCAGGGCAACCCCACCAGTGCATAGAGGAGCACAGTGACAACTGTGCAGTTCTTCAAAGCAATAGAATTAAAGGTAAAACTAAACAGCTTTCAGCAAAGATGAAGTATTGTAGGCTAATTATTTATTTATTTGTTACGGCTGTCTTCACCACGTTCTTGTATATATTATATGAAGTGAGTGTAGGCCACATAAAGGCCGCCTTATTTCTCAGACTCCACATCACAGCTGATGTTTACGTACAGTTCAGTTTTCTTTGATTAGTGAGCGCTCGTACAGCGTGAGTATAGAATGTCAAATGTCAATGTGAGCAGTTACTTTGTAAATGCATATAGCACAAATGCTGTTTTATGTTACATTGTTTTGTATAAAGCCGATGATATTCTGGAGCCAAAATAACAGACATTTTGTAATATATATTGGCACCAGGGTACCCAACAGCATTTGAAATAAAATTTTGTCGTATGTCCAAGGCATTTGAGTGTTGCGTTCTGTTTTACTGTCCCATACAAGAGGACTTATCATTGTAGCTGTCTGCCATAGTTTTGTTTATAGGATTTGATTTTATGGATTTAAAAGACAATTCAATGCGTACCAGTATCATGAAAATATAATTTTATTCTAAATCATGTCAGAATGTTGTAGGTGTATCGACTGCCCTGGGTGACACTTGTCTTGGTTGAAGACACTTATTTTCAAATGAGTGGATGAAGAATTCATCAAGGTGGGGTTTTTTGGGTGGCAGGGGGAGTGCACATCCTGAAGATTGGCTTTGCTGTCACGCAAGTTCCTGACAAGATCTAGAAGACAGTCATGTCTATGTAGTCTTTTTATCTTGTAAATGAAAAAGACCATCACCTTGAAGTTATTCTCATAAAACTTACATTGGATACCAAATAACAGGTTAATATTTTGAATTTTGAGAGAAAGATCATTTTTGGGTGAGCACATTTGCAACAGTGCAGTCCTCAGGGGGAAGTTGCATGTGATAAACAGGACTTAATTCAAGCTGAACTCGTGGTTGGCACCTGTCTTCTGAGAGTTTGTAATCGAATTATCTGACATCCATTATGCCAGGACAGTCTACAAAATCTGCCAATATTAAAAGTAACCACATGAAAGGGACTCAGATGATCTGAGTACTGAGGTCAGTAGTTCTGTCTGTCTGTGTGTCTGGCTGCATTTGTCTTGCTTTCAATGTGGCAAAATTCACAGGAAAGAGATGAATTTCCAAACCTGTCGCTAGAGGTCAGCACCATGCATGATTTCTCTTAAGTCCCTGAAATTCAATTCAATTTTCATTTAAATCAAGTGTCCGAGAAACAGTGACAAAAAAATATTTCAGTATGAAGCATAGACTTACCATTATTTAATGTTAGGGGCACCTAGATTTGTTTTATATTTAATGCTGTGGTAATTCATTTGATATGCTGGCTTACAAAGTGCTGAGAGGATCACATGGTGCCCATTTGAAGATCAGAAGGAAATATGTTGTCCATGTCATCTGAGTCGCTCTGTATCAAGGTTGAGGCACATTGAACTCATTACTAACAATACAGATATTTGGCAAGAGGGTTAAATTCCCAATTTCCTCCAACTATTGACATAACAAAAAAGGCTTTCATCAATTTCTAGTATTGCACATTTCAACTTGGCACATTATGTGTTCTATGATTTTTGAAAATGCAAAATATTTAATATACAGTTTAGTTGGCATCAACATAATAATTCAGCAAACTTGTCCTCTCAAATGATGTTTGCCTATGTTACCTGCAGATGTACATATCCTTGTGGCAAACAAGATCAGGCTAGATATGCCTTAAGCACTTGGTGTTTTCTTTTTGTTTTGTGCTTTAGTTAGCTCAGCTGACTTGTCAGTCAGCATCCACACAATTGTCAAAATGCACAAGAAACCTGTCAAATTTAGTTATATTATCGCAGCAAAGAAGTGCATCTCAAAACAAGTTGCTAAGATACTACTTAAAGTTCTGAAACTTGTCTAAAAATACCATACTAATTATTATGAAAGAGTTCATACATACACAAGAGTGAATAAAATGTGGATCACTGCAAGTACCACGGATATCTTACAGGACATAGATAATATCAACAAAAAGGAAGGTGCCAAATCTATTCAAGCCTTTGATTTTTCAACATTGTATACAAAGATCAACTTAATAGACCTGAAGGAAGTGTTAATTTTAATGTTGGACAAGGCATTTAAAGGAGGAACATGTCAACACATTAAAGTTTCCAACACTGATGCAAGATTTGACAAAGAAAAGGATAAAAGAAAGTGTTACACCAAAGTAGAATGTTCTGATTTGATAAAGTATATTATCAACAATCCATACTTTAGCTTTGGTAACAAAGTATTTCGACAAATAGTTGGAATACCCATGGGAACTGCTCCAGCTCTTTATCATGCCAATTTATATTTACATTATTATGAATCCAAATGGATGGAAGAACTGGCAAAAACAAACTACACTGCTGCAAGAAGATTCTCTTCACATATAAGAAGATTCATCTATGATCTATGTAGGCCTACTCTTAACAACAAGGATGAGATCAAGAAATGTTGGAAGGAAATTTACCCAAAAGAACTCATTTTGAAAAAAGAAAATGAGAGTGACAATAAGGCAACTTTCCTTGATCTTGAAATAGGGATTGACAACAAACAGTATGTGACAAAGATTTTTGACAAATGAGAACAATTCAAATTTGGCATGGCTTCATATCCTGATATCACTGGAAACATTTCAGAGAACCTAGCCTACAGTATGATCATTGGACAGGTTTTAACCTAGCCTACAGTATGGTCATTGGACAGGTTTTAACCTAGCCTACAGTATGTCATTGGACAGGTTTTACGCATTGGCAGAAACACATCACAAATAAATGAGTTTGTACAGAGAATAAGAATATTAATTAAAAAACTATGCCACAAAACCTGTGACACCAAAAAGCAATATAAAAAACTCTGTTGAAGTATTTCCATAGATATGGACTAATAATGACAAAATACAACAGTCATTTCAAGACACTAATAGATTATACTGATCTATAGATTTAGGTAGGGCTAACATAGAAGTGGTGGTAGAGTGATATTGGTATGCTGTAAAGTTAACGTAAACCCACCTAGAGATTTTCTCTCGTCTGTCTACAGTCGGAAACCATCTTTCATTGTCAACTCTTCCTATTTCATCACTTGGGTGCAGAGGTGACTATTGTCAATTACCTTATACACTCACTTCACTATCATTATTAGTACATAAGTGTCACATACTAGAAACGTCCGTCCGTCCAATGGGAACAGATCCAGCCCCATATATTGCCAACCTTTATCTGAGACAAGGAATACTGAGATATTCAGAGACAGTCACAGGTTAGATTGTGGAGAGTAAAGAGTTCGGACTGCAGAATAAGGTAATGACTACCAGGAAGTGGTTCTGGACGAAAAGACACAAGTACAAACACAAACTCGGCTAAAGCTCAACACAGTCTAGTCAGTTGCAACTTTGATTTTGTGAATAGCTTAGGTCAGCTGAGCAGGGGCTGTTCACATAGCCCCTTGTTTGAACTAACTTTCAGAACAAGTGGACTGTGACAGTCAGGTGCTCGGCTGACCTAGGGTTTATAATCAGAGAGTCAACAAGGTACTGCATGCCAATGGAAATACCATACTCTTTTGCTATATGTACATGCATTATGTTGGCATTCCTCTATTCTCCCTGCTAAGATACTATTACTGAGCATCACAGAAGTGAAAAAGATGGTGTCAAATCAGGAAGTAACAGGCACAGCACTTGGCTGGAAAAAAGTTGGTAGAGATCAAATCAAGGTACATTTCTACCAAGTTTGAAACAAAGGATTTTGGAGAGGAAATTGCAAGTTACAAAAACACAACCAAAAATACATAGCATACACAAACAAAAAATTGAAAGCAAAAATTGTAGCTGTGTGTGTGTGTGTGTGTGCGTGCATGTGTGTGTGCGTGTGTGTGCATGTGTGTGTGTGTGTGTGTGTGTGTTCACTGTGACCATTGTGTGCTAAATATAATTGCAAGCAAAGGCAACCAGTCTCTAATGCAAATCCCCTTGCAGGTTATTTAGCAGGAAGGCAAGTTTAAATTCAGTTCATGAAAGTTTGTCTGAGACCTCTGGAATAAGGTCTTTGTCATTTGTAAATCATAACTCGTCAAATTACAATATCTCCAAGTCATAGGCGATAGTTCTGGGAATAAAATCTTGAAATGAAAGTCAAATCAGTTGCCCCATGACCTGAAGAATTAGGTAAAGGTGACCAAATGTCTGGACAGTACCCCTACTGTCCAGGCTCCGGTACCAGGAGTCTGGGACTGTACTCCTACTGTCCAGGCTCTGGTGCCAGGAGTCTCGGACTGCACTCCTACTGTTCAGGCTCTGGTGCCAGGAGTCTGGGATGGTACTCCTACTGTCCAGGCTCTGGTACCAGGAGTCTGGGACGGTACTCCTACTGTCCAGGCTCTGGTGCCAGGAGTCTGGGACTCAAATTATGTCAAGGAAGGTACACAGCATTTTCATTTGTCATGTAGTTATTTCATTTTGTCAGTGTTAATCACTACAAAAGTAGTGTTTGTATGAAGTACTGCAATTATTCTTTTCTTTCCTTTTGTTTTTTTCTTTCTCCCTCTCTGTTTTAACCTTTCTTGCAGGCACTAGCATTCATAGACCTCCAGAAGGGAAGAAATAATTATCCAGGTCAACAGCTTTTGGTATTTGGCTTTGGACACATCCAAATGGTGCTAAGTGTGTGTCGTATGTCTGAATATGTCAGACATATGACACACATAGTAAACAAATTTTCTTCGAGATCCTTAAAACAAATGTCATTAAATGAAAATGTCAAGTATCTGAATGTTATTACAATGAGATTTCACTATATTCTATTTCTAAAAACTTAACACGGAAGTTTTGACATTTTCATTTCCTGTGAATTTGAAAGATCCTACTTGTAAGACTGTAATCCTGTGTGCCAGTGCCAGCCATATCCAAATGAATAAAGGACATGCATATTAATCTCCTAACAATATATCTGTCCTTTTACTCAATAATGATGACAGTCAACTGCCATGATATGGGCATACTGAATTTCAAGCATGCTGCTAACATTTGTAAAGACAAAGAAAACTGATTCCCAAGACAGACCAACTCTTTGTTCATCAAGTCCAGATCAACATGTGTTTGGACAATGCAAGTATGATTTTTTAATCAGTTTATTTTATCCAAGTGGTTGGAAGTTTGGTAAGAGCAACACATTTTACCATATTTGATATACGTATTTTGCCAGTACATGGGAACTTCCTTGTGGAGTGATATGGACCAGAGCAGCACCGCAGTTAATATGAATGTCCCATATATATTATACAAAGTTTCAACATAGGAGTAGACTGGAAGAAAATTTTCATATCTGTACCACTGAATTTATGTTATCTTTGAAATAGTATGTACATTAATTCATTGAACTCATTAGCTAAAATTCTGCTTTTTTTTCGGAAGAATGGATGCTCAGTGTGGCTTTCACACATCCATATCATAGAAGCAACCAATGACATCTTGTACTTCAAGAGTGGATGTCTACATATCACGGAGAGTGGATGTCTGCACGACGGTTGTGGTATATTTTCAGAGAGTGGATATGTCCATGTGACAGTTGTGGTATTCTTTCAGAGAGTGGATGTCTACATGTGACAGTTGTGGTATACTTTCACCAAGAATGCATGTCTACATATGATGGTTGTGGTATATTTTCAGAGAGTGGATATCTGTGACAGTTGTGGTATACTTTTATAGGATGTCCACGTGACCCTTGTGATATACTCTAACAGTGGATGTCACTCACACAGTTGATGCTGGGGGAGTGGGGAGGGCAGTGATTTCAACTGTGTGATTTCACTCACACAGTTGATGTCAGGGGTGATTTCACAATATGGATGTCAAAATGTCACTGCCTGAGTACTGTCACAGACAGCAAACATGTGTCACTTGCTACTGTCAGAGAATACAGTGCGTGTCACTTGGTATACTTTTACAGAAAGTGGATGCCTTGATGAGGAGAACCTTTGAGTAAATAGAGAGTTCATGTGGTGATGAGAGTTTGGCAGAATTAATTGTCATTAGTGTGGCCATTCCCACAGACTGCACAAATAATAAACAAAATATAACAACCAAAATTTTTATTCAACAAGTTTATAAATTGTATTGACCAATTTATACATTTATCCTCCACCATGCATTACACATTGGTTGATATGAAATAGTTGCACCAAGTTTAACATTTGAAGAGGTCAACATTTATGAACAGGTAATTTAAGCACCAATTTTGTGTTATTGTTGCCAATATTTAATGATATATACCTGTGTTAATGGTGTAGCTATACATTATAAAATATGAATATTACTCTACATCTACACAGTCTGTCACCGTATGAATATCACTCTGCACAGCCTGCCCATGTATAAATATCGTAGTATCGATTGTAGATACTGTAACAAAATAACACAACAGGTCAAGTTATCAGCACAGACACAGGGAGTATTTACAACACCCCCACAGGCGGTTCATGCAAACACAATAATTTGGTGTATTTGCTAACCTGTGGTGTCTGCGGGAAACAATATGTGGGTCAAACTTATTGCCCACTATTGAACAGTCTCAGAGAACAATTCTATTACACAAACAGGAGGGACACAACCCAACCTTTGGGGAGACATTTTGCCATAAATGACCATCAGAATCTGGACCTTTAAGTCCAGATACTAGAGCACATCCCTACCCCCCCCCCCCCCCCAGCTGAAAAAGACCACTTCACTCAGGCTAAACAGAGAATATTTTTGGATCCACCAACTGTGCACCATGGAACCCTTTGGTTTGAATATCATGCGAAAGTAAGCATACCTGCCAAGTATTATGCTAAATTTCTCAGTTCCCATGCTTGCTTTCCCCGGACATGGTTTGACAAATATTCTACAGGTAAAATCCATCTGTATGTATACAGACCACACTTTTTATTGGGATTTCCTTCTGAATCAAATGTTACATCAATTGGTATGTAACTATCTCATGAACACACATCATTTACCTTAATTTGTCCATGTACCTTGTGGATATTCCCTCTCTGTGGGGCATTCCTTCCGTGGAGAATAATGAGGAGAGCATTGGCTTCCCCCACATTAATTACGTCACAACCAAGATCACGTGGTGTTCTCTGTTGACAGATTACATGTGCCATCTGGGCCACAGGCTGATGCATTGATCCAACCGTTAGCCAACGTTACGCAAACACAAAATAGCGCAAACCAAAACGTAACAATAGGTTACCACAGGGTCAGTTACGTTATGGTATAAATACCGGTGTTTATGTCCATTACAAATTGGTCTCTGAAGAGTCCATTTTAGGATGAAACCGGTCAGACTGCTTCAAGTATTTCTACTCAGAATACAGGCCTCTAAGTCATATAGCACAACTTTTTTATTTGCAAACCGGCACATTCGCCTCATTGGCATTTGCCAAGTCTTTCATCGCATGTATAAATATCACCCTACATCTGCACAGCCTGTCCACATATGTGGCAATTCTGTGTAGCACCAGACCCTGGTCTTAATGGACTTGAGACTGGTTCCTCCAGCAGGCCAGTTGGAGCAGGACTTGAGACTGGTTCCTCCAGCAGGCCAGCTGAAGCAGGACTTGAGACTGGTTCCTCCAGCAGGCCAGCTGGAGCAGGACTTAAGACTGGTTCCTCCAGCAGGCCAGCTGGAGCAGGACTTGAGACTGGTTCCTCCAGCAGGCCAGCTGAAGCAGGACTTGAGACTGGTTCCTCCAGCAGGCCAGCTGGAGCAGGACTTGAGACTGGTTCCTCCAGCAGGCCAGCTGAAGCAGGACTTGAGACTGGTTCCTCCAGCAGGCCAGCTGAAGCAGGACTTGAGACTGGTTCCTCCAGCAGGCCAGCTGGAGCAGGACTTGAGACTGGTTCCTCCAGCAGGCCAGCTGGAGCAGGACTTGAGACTGGTTCCTCCAGCAGGCCAGCTGAAGCAGGACCTGAGACTGGCCACAGAGTCAATGTTTCTGAATAGCCTAGATGGGGCTTAACTTATGTCTCTGAGCAAGCCATCTGGAGTATGAAAATATTAGCTTAGACTGGCAGTATGGACAAGTGGCTCAAAAGAGGCAAGCTGAAGTGTAACATGAGACTATAACCTACTCCTGGTGCACTGGTAATGTAAGTACATTGATAGAAAACTGGGGTGAATGGCCACTGGCTTCACATCCATTGAGTCTCACTTCACTTGAACTATGTGATGATTTGAATCTGTTATTATCCACCAGGTAATTCAGTGGACACACAGCTTTCCAGTAGTCCCTGGCAAGATCTCTTAAAGTCAAACTAGTTCAGATCTGATGAGGAGTTGAAAAAAGCTTTGACAGCAATATATAGCCATAAAAATTATAGCATTACACTTGTAGCTACAGGTAGACATCAACTTGTTCAATCTGAATGACTGTTGACATATTTACAGTGCCAATAAACGAAGCCAAACACTTGGTATCAGTGCCCTACTGTGGCAACCTTACCTATTGCCTTAAGTATTCATGACAGAAATTTGAAGTGATTCCTTTTTTGTGACAAAATGTAATATAATACTGTTTACAACATGCAGTTTTCACAGTACTATGATACTCTTTACACTATATGTTTCACAGTAATGCAATACTGTTTACAGCATAGTCTTCCCATTGATAAGATACTTGTTTACAACATATACTTGTCTGGCACATTCAAGAACTTTATATATTCAGGACCACGGTTGAACACAAATACATGTTGTGACATGGATATCAAAATATATGTACTCATTGTTTGAGACAGAAAATAGTGTATATTTATTTGTGTGACTGCATAGCTGTATACTGAAGGTAACATCGTCACAGTTATATGGCCATACTGTGAGTACACATTATCACATGTTAGGAGTCAATACTGGTTATAATACCTGGATGACCATAATGTCAATAGCAGTTATCACATGCATTACAAGTCAATGTGGGTTATAAGAGATATCCTGCGAGTCCGTGTAGGTTAACTTACATGTATAAGCACTATATGATCAGTTAATATTTGATTATCCTAGAAACAAATACATTGTTGCAGACAATATGGGTTATCACAGGTTTATCCTTAGTCAATATGGTTATCACAGGCATATACTATATGTCAGTTGGGGTTATCACAGTTAAAACATCTGTCAACATCATTACAAAAATACAAGAGACTGTAACCAACATGGCCGACTTCTATCTGGAATCACAGTTAACATTTAACTCATTCCATACTATGGTCCCAGGCCTTGGTCAGTGGTTCTGGCACTGCCTGGCAAGTCATGCTGCAGCTGCCCTTGTGCCAGAACCACTGATTTAAGACTATAGGCATGTTGGTACTTGAACGAAAGCTCTTTCCATGAAGAATTTAAATATGCAATTGTCGTCTTAAATCTAGGTAAATATACGTAAATATCAGGGAGTGGTATGTAATGAGTTAAGATCATATCATCATCATCTGACCAAAAGTATATTTGCAACTTGCCAAATATTTCATTGACCCAAATATAATGCTTTAATATGTTAAATTATATATCACAAATGGATCTGAAAAAAATGGCATGAATGCACCTAATTAAAGACATTTTTCATATGTTCCAAGGACCAACACAAAACTTTTCTCTGATGAACACATCATGATTACACCAAACCAATTACCACACAAATTACCAGAATAAAATGCTTGCACATCTCCAAAACATGCATCTGACTGAATATCCTGCAGCTCTGTAACCAAAATATGCTTGGATCTGACTGAATATGTTTTTTATCAGAATCTCGTGCTTCTATGGACCAAACATGTGTGTTACAAAAATACATTGATGCTTCTATATATGACATGACCTTATACTATATTGCATTAGAACAATCTATCATGCTTGCATCTATGCTAAAATATTATTTCTGCATTTGAAACTAGACCTAGAAAACTTTGAATTAATTATACTTTTCCAATCCTTAATTCGTCCACTTTGTCAATACTTTTTACCTCATTTTACACCCAGGCCTATTGAGCTGGATTTACTTGTGGCACAGAGTATATCTGATTTAACTGTGACAAATCGTATATTGGATTAAACTGTTGTGACACACAGTACTTTGGATTTAAATGTGACAAATCATATTTTGGATTAAACTGTGACACAGTATTTTGGATTTAGCTGTAACACGCAATATTTTGGATTTAACTATGACACACAGTATTTTGGATTGAACTGTGACACATCATATTTGAGATTTAACTATGACACACAGTATTTTGGATTTAACTGTGACACACAATATTTTGGATTGAACTGTGACACATCATATTTTCATACAATGCTGAAACTTCAGACAGACTTCCACCAGAAGATGATGTTAGTTGTAAGAGTATGTTGACAGGCAGTAGTACAGATGACATCAACAATTGATTGTTAACCCTTAAGGTGCTAATCATGGCTATAGTCATTTTCTCATTATTGTTAAACATATAATGGTTAAAAGATTCAAATTCCTCATGAATATATCCTTCATTCAAATACCAGTAAGCCAAGTCTAAAGCAAAAAGTCATCTTAGTCAATAGCTTTCTATGGGACATTTTGCATGCAATGCGCGCAAAGCGTCTCAAGGAAACCTGTTGATTCAGTCTTAAATCAGCACTTTAAGGGTTAACTCAGAAAAGATTACTGGATGAACTGCTGGTGAATGGCTGTATGTGGCACTGTCAGAAACTGTGGACTGAGAGAGGGTACCCTGCACTGTACCTCACTGCTACATTGTGATTAAACACTTACTTTTTAACTAAAATACATTAAAACATAATAGTTCTTTGATATAATGCAAATAGCAGCAAAACATTGTATATATCTGAAACTCAAGAAAAGCTTTACCTCAAAATAATGATTTTGAAATGCAGTACAAATGGAATGAAATTCAAACATAAAATCTGAACATAAATACCCATACAAGAATCCTTCTTGTAATTATCAAACTAAAATTGTTGTAATAATAGATTTCATCCATCAAACCATTCTTACTTTCACTGCATATTCCTTTCATATAAATACACCAAAACAAAAACTTTTAAAACTCTCAGAGTGTGCCCCCATCACTGCCCTGCTCTCTGGTGAACGCAGTTGGTCTTCCCATCATGCTGTGTGGTGCCTCTGACCCTGGCATTCACACTGGCTTCCTTGGGAAGGGGAAGCGGAGGATTTCCCCACAGTGGGCACATGTGGGCTGAGCCTTGCTGTCCTTCTTAGGGATGTGCCAGCAGTGGCTGCATCGCACACGATACTTCTTGTACCTACAACCAAGGTTATGATGTCATTTTATACACCTAACAGGGGCATGGCAGTGTCAAACTCAATTTATACAATAAAGTGGACAATAAATATACCAACAGAAAAATTATTCATATTTCACGATCAAAATATCAAGAACCTTTCCCTTTCAAACCAGCTTGTAGTCAAATGTCGTCTTCCAACTTTTAATCTAGAAACTAATGCCTCTTGACTTTGATCTTACCTTTCCAGGTCACTCAAGGTCAAATATGAGTTCCAAATGAAAACACATTAAATTTGTCATTTAATATTCACGACAATAGTAATGATGGTTCCAAAATGTACTGTTCTCCAGATGTAAGAATACTGTACTTCACCTTGAACTTTCAAGGTCACTCAAGATTAAATGTGACAGCATTTAATAAAAGCAAATGTTTTTCTGTGCAAGTGTAGGTAAAGAGAAATCTCATGCACTGCACAGTTCCAACAGTATCAAATCTCCAACATGGTGAAACTTTCACGTTAGTAGTGTCATTGAGAGCTAAAACATTGTATGCTTTTTCAGTTCTAGCTTTCACAACTTGTAAGTATATGTATAGTTTACCCCAATTAAAATGTGTTCTCCAGCTCCATGTTGTTTTCAGAACAAAAAAAAAAACTCACCGAATACCACATGCATTGCACAGTGGAGTACCATCCTCAGCGTCTCTCCATAGTGGCGTCTTTTTGGTTCCACAGGATGCACACTGCTTGCCTGCCCAACACACATGCCTCATATACTTGTAAAACATACTTGTCAACACATGCAATGGACATTGCATAATTTCACCTCTACTTTCTTTTATTTCTATACGGCCTAAAATATATGTATATTTGATTATAGACATATTTCATTTGGCATTCAGAACACAGGATAGAGCCCAAAACTTTTTCAATGCCAAATGTGCTTAAAGTCAAACTACTTTGAAAAACTAGAGGATCAGGACTGATCCTGTGCTCAAGTGAATCATAAGTTGACCGTTTGAACAAACTTGGTGGAAACCCACTACAGTAACATTGTCACCAAGTATGTAGTAAATCTGGCGGACAGTTTCATCAGAGAAGTTGAAAATGTGAATCTGTATCAGAGGCCAATTGATTTACATAGTAAACAATCAGAATATATGCATTTACCAACAAGTACCCAAAATGCACCCAAGGTACATTGCCACCAAGTTTGAAATTAATCTGGATGACGGTTTTGGAGAAGAAGTCGAAAATGTGAATTAGCATTAGAATGCTCATTGACTTCTATAGTAATCAAAACGAAAGCTGCATTGACCGGTAAGTACCAGAATTGAAAAAATCGTTAAAAATCAGGAATCCACAGGATACCCACATGGTGTACAACTTTGTTTGACCCTTCTACAAGTAACATATCCACCGTGATTCAGCTTAATCTGAGTGACGGTTCTGGAGAAGAAGTCGAAAATAGCTATAACACACAAAAATTCATAAAAAATTAGAAAAAAATTGCAGCACCACCTGGTGAACAAATAAGAACTAGGAGTCCCAGGGAGTGTTCCTGTGTGATATCAAAGCAATTGGGTAAGCGGTTTCAGAGAAGATTTTTTAAGATTTGTCCAAAAAAAGAAAAAAAAAAATCATTAAAAATTTAAAAAAAATCACTGGAGCATGACCATTTGAACACACTTGGTAGAGACCCACCTAAGGTACATTGCCACCAAGTTTGAAGCAGATCTAGCCTGCGGTTTTTGAGAAGAAGTCAAAATGTAAATTAGCATTAGAATGTTCATTGACTTCCATAGTAATCAATAGGAAAGTTGCATTGACCGGTAAGTACCGAATTGAAAAAATTGTTAAAAATCAGGAATCCGCAGGATTGCCACATAGTGAACAACTTTGACCCTTCTACAAGGAACATATCCACTATGTTTCAGCTTAATTTGAGTGACTGTTCAGGAGAAGAAGTCGAAAATAGCTATAACACATAAAACATTAGGGAAAAAATTGCAGCGCCACCTGGTGAGCAAATTAAGAACTAGGAGTCCCAGGGAGTGTTCCTGTGTGGTAGCAAAGCAATTGGGTAAGCGGTTTCAGAGAAGATTTTTTTAAATTTGCCCAAAAAAGAACAAAACAATTCATTAAAAATCCTAAAATTACTGGACCCTGACCATTTGAACAAACTTGGTAGAGACCCACCCAAGGCACATTTCCACCAAGTTTACAGCAGATCTAGCTTGCGGTTTTGGAGAAGAAGGCGAAAATGTAAATTGTTTATGACAGAAGACAGATTTTGAGACTATGGTATAAGCTCAGATGATATGATCACCTGACCTAAAAAGGCTATGAATTACAGTAAGGGTAGTAGATTCATGTTCCTTGTAAAAGGACCTTTCGTTAAGGTACCAGCCTGTAGTTCTATAGAATATATGGTCCATGTCAACAGCTTTCCTCAGTGATCTTTGGGTGCATTGTACCAAAAGTATACTGAGGAAAGCTGTTGACTCAGTTCACAATGTGGCAGTGAAAGGGTTAATTTTGCTAGTGAAAAAACAAAAAAAGTGAGATGTTAACCTTCCAACATCAAACAGTCCTAGAAACCAAACAAAGGAACACTTGCAAAAAATGAGACCTGCTTTTTGTTTTCACTTCTTATAGCGTATTTTGCCATATGAATTTCAAAATTTGAACGAAAAATAAAAATGTTGAATCCATTTCAAACTGAAAAATTAGGCAAAATTGTGAGTTCACTTTGTGCTATTGCTGTATAAACACAAGACAAGTGACACAAATGACAATGACAAAATGCAATTCTCAAAAAAAAGTATATATATTTTTATATACTTTGTTGGACTTGTTTTTAGTTTATTGTGTTTAATGGCCTATTTTGTGGGTGCCTCTGCTAAGCAGAAGTATATCCTTAAAAGAGATGGGTGCTTCACAAGATGATGTAGACAAGTTTAGATGGCAGAGAATTCATGACTTGAACCAAAAAGAGATTGTTAATATAATTAGTTTCTATCAAAGAGCCATCGAGAAATGGAACTAACCAGGTTGGTGACATGGCTGCACCCAATGAAATATGAACCAACGCCGTAGCTTTGAAATTTATGCAAATGAGACAAATTCACAAAATTTATATTTTGAATGTTCAATTTTAAAACTGTTATAGACAGAGGTACCATTCCAACTTTAATTTGTAGGTTTGTCACAAAGCTCAATTGCTTATGTCTCTTTTGAACAGTTCAATAAAAATAGTTGTTGCAGGAGTTAAATAAAAGAACTTTGTTGGCACACAGATTGATTTGCTCACAAGCTAATCTGATTTCTCTAGTTTAATACTGGTATTTGCATCTGTAATGGTGTAGGCTTAAGTTGAACATTTCCCAGTTATTGTGCACCTCTGTATGAGTAGCTGTCCCATACCATACTGCCACATTCTATATAGTACAATTCTAATGAAGCAAAAGTAGCTCATTTCCAGTGTTTCACAATCTGATCTATATTATAATGCTTTCATAAAATTCAACTATTTCACGGCTTTGAGAACAATTTGATTTCAATATACATATGTATATTTCATATTGCAAGTAGGCCCAGAACTTCAAGACAAAATAATTTTAAATCAATAAATTTTCCTTGTTTTCAGAGTATGTTGTAAAGTTTTACATGTGCCGTTAACTATCTAAAGTTATTCAATTATTTTTCATTTTTCATTTTTCCAGACCTTTTAGTCATTTTCCTTCTTAACTGTATAATAATAATAATAATAATAATAATAATAATAATAATAATAATAATAATAATAATAATAATAATAATAATAATAATAATAATAATAATAATAATAATAATTATTATTATCATTATTATTATTATTATTATTATTATTATTATTATTATTATTATTAAGTTGCATGAAATTAACATTTTTGGTTTCAACCAAACTGGACAACAGGATTTTTGGGTTTGTCAAGTTTAGTTATCATACGGTTTTTTAATAAAAACAGATAAATTGAGTCAAATTATGGTAACCAAAGTAAAATCTCCACTAGCCAGCCACAAATTCCACTAGCATTTGGCTGGTGGCTGGTGCTAATTTCAAGCTCATCATCATCGTCATCGTCATCGTCATCGTCATCATCAATCGTCATCGTCATCGTCATCGTCATCGTCATCGTCATCGTCATCATCATCATCATCATCATCATCATCATCATCATCATCATCATCATTTTTATCACCAAGATTGTGCTCACCGGCAAGATTTGTATAGGTGGCGCCAGGTCTCCGAGGCTTTGTGATCTGTGGCTCTGGCTCCTCGCATTCACTTGTGTATTCATTTGGAAATATGTTGTCATCACTTCTGTGTCTACGGATGATGCGACTCAGCCTCTTGCTGCAGCTAAATAAGTGTGCTATACCCAATACACATTTGCCGCATGATATTATACATGAATCTTTGTAGTTCTGAATTAAACGCGAAGTTTTATTTCAGACGTTACATTGCCTGCCAATATGTACCAGCTACATGTGAAACTGAATGAGCACATTAATAGTAATGACAGTACTTCCCATACATTACATTATTCAAGTCCAAGTTTGAGTTAGAAAATTATTTAAAAGAAAACATACTCATATGAAAAAGAAAGAGCTTTAGTCAGTTGAGAATCTGTGCTTACATGTTGGCTATTGAGACTGGTTCTTACACCAGGCCAAAAACTATGGCAAACTGTTTTGACATTTGATCTGATTTGGTGATATTACTACATTTTTTAGCAATATCACCAAATCATTTGGTGATATGACCAAATGGTCTCATTGACTGATATTCCTAAATTATTTAGTGAGATCCCTAAATGATTTAGCGATATCGCCAAACAATTAAGCAATATCACTAACTGATTTAGTGATATCACCAAATAGGATTAAATGTCAAAATGGCTTGCCATAATAAACACTTGTGCAAGGGTGGAAATGTCAAGTTTGTAATTTTGATGCTATTAATGACAAGAAACATTTTCTGTTAGATTGCAAATTTTATGACAGTTTAAGAAAGCAACTTTTTGAAAATCTCATACATATAAATATTAATTTTAACTTCTTGAACAAAGATAAGTTCTTGTATATAATGAATGTGAATTTTGGTTTTTTGTGATAATTTTGTTTGTTTCACTATACTGTACTTGTTAGGTTTATGCCAATAAAGCTCATTCCATGTGTGACTTGTAAACTTCCTTACCAGTATCATGAAGACAAACTGAGTTATTTCTGCAGTCCAAATGGCTGCAAAATATTAGTACCATATTCGTTCCTATTGTAGCACATACCCTAATAGAAGCACACCCTTACTTTTTACTTTTGGGGGGTTTATTACAAAATTCAATATTTTGCAATATTTTTTCAAAATTAACTGCTTCTTATGAAAGAAGAGGGTTCACTGTTGTTATTTTATACTATATGGATTCTATAAAGAGTGTCATTGCTTATGGTATTTTAAATTAAGACATTATCACAAACCTCCGCGAAAACCATGTCTGCTCCAGGAAATCTCAACGTGCTACTGTTGGAATGAGTAATGTATTACAAATAATCCATGGAGGTCTAATCATACTGTAGGTCTATGCAAGGTCATAAAGATAAAAACTGTTTAGTTGTTTCCAAAATTACTATTAGAGCTACAAATCAACTAAACTGTCTTATTTGTTTAGGACATTTTCTCGATACTAAAACATGTCTTTATAAATCCTTTGTCTTTTCAAATTTTAACTATTGCCCAGCGGTTTGGCACTTTTGTGGTGCTGAAAATTCAGCAAAGTTGGAGAAAATTCAGTTTAAGGCACTTAAGTTTGTGTTCAACAGGTACGACCTGGAACATGATGAGCTACTTTGTATGGCAAACCTACCAAACTTGGAGCTAGCCCGTATCCGACTCTATGCCACAGAAGTTTTTAAGGCTGTTCATAAGCTCAGCCCTGCATATATAAGTGAACTTTTTAGCTTGAAGGAGCACCGGTACTCATTAATGACTGTAAATACTCTTTACCGCCAAAACAAGAACTCTACTAAAGGCGGTCTTCATATTTTCAATAGCTTTGGTGCTAAAGTGTGGAATGAACTTCCCAGTGAGCTGAGAAAACAGACTGATCTTAAAACTTTTAAACGTCTTATTAAAAACTGGGAAGGCTTTAAATGCCGGTGCACATATTGTAAATTCCAGATCAAATAATGTCTTTCTTCTTCCATTTTTGAGGGCCCTGAGGAAGATAAACAATTTGTTTATCAGGTTACCCTCGTAAAATAAAGTTTATCTATCAATCTATCTATCTATCTATCTATCTATCTATCTATCTATCTATCTATCTATCTATCTATCTATCTATCTATCTATCTTTTTTCTTTCTTTCTTTTATATCTTTGTCATCAACATATCATTTTGTAGCCTACCTCGTATTGTTAGCATCAATGTTATATATCAATCACAGCTCGGTCTTAATAGCTGCTGGTGAAGTTAATGTTGCACTGTTTTTATCTACCGAGTAAAAATAAAGATTTGTATCTTGTATGGTTGTTAATTACACAAAGTTTGCATCTATTATTTTTTTTCTTTTATTGAAGTTTGCATCTATTATGTATGTTCTCTTTACATGTATTTGCTTGTACCATACTGATTTCTATCTGTGCATGTACAATAAAGCTTGTTACAAATAACAGCTACATATATTATACTCACTTGTAATAAGCAGTGATGTTCAGTTGAGATCTGTTCCTTTGTAACTTTGTTCTCAAATGGAGGGTCACACCTTTAAACTTAGGATCTGCAGGAGATGCACTTTTCTGCGGCATAGCTGGCTTCCTGGGTGATCGTCGCTGCACTTGGACACCATGCACACATGCCGATATTTTCCCGCCATTCGACTCTAACATCTGCACGTGTTCCGAATCTTGTGATGACTGACTGCAAGAGTCGGAGTCACCAGACGAACTATCATTCATGTCTTCTAATGCCCCAGCAACCAAGGAAAGCGCATTTAATAAGCTGTCAGACGTGACGGACATTGTTGCTTGATGTTCCGTTTATTCGAATGACATCCCTCACTCCGGAAAAGCTTCAGGAGTTGGATCAATTGAACTTGATCCTGATTCTTTTTACTGTCAAAAAATAAATAAAGAGGCCTACGTAAAAATATGTAAAGTTCACGGTTGTGTAGACCGGAGTATCGGTAGGGATGTGAAAAGTAGTTTTAACAAGTTTTAACATGGGCAGTCGTATTCCCCGTGAGTACACACTGAGTCCCCACCGAGTGTCAATGGTGTCTGTAGCTGGTAACCTGGGCCTACAGGAAATATGACGGGGTAAAAACTAGAGCTGTCCAACTGAAGTGAAGAATTGTAACAAAATTTTGCAACAAAACCGTTCAAAACTGGTACAGATTTTCTCCAAAATATGCGTTTCTCATGTAAAGAACTGTAAAAAATGCTACCCGTAGAGGAAAAAAATTGCTACAGAGATTTTCAGCTGGACAGCAATGAAAAGTCAAAGGTCAAGGTCACAGTGTCTTAATTTTGTTAGCATACATGACACACTCCCACATCAGCTTGAGAAGTATACACAAACCAAGTTTGGCATCTGCAAGTATTAGGCCTACGGTACAGGAAATATGGCCTGCTCAAGCAGGCCAGTTTTCTGTGATGGGTCAAAGGTTAAGGTCACAGTGACCTAATTTTGGTTCAAGCACACCCCTACTGGCCCTAGTCTAAGTATCCACACACCAAGTAAGCTGTAAGGTATCTGTATTAAGTAGGCCTAGTATTATGTTATAGGAAATACAGCCCGCACAAGAATTTTCTATGATGTGCTCAGAGGTCTATCTGGGGGGAGGGGGAGGGAGGGCAAAGAGCGCCGTCCATTTTAGATACCAGTCAACATTTAGGAACCTGGTTAATACTTCTAGCTAGGGAGGGGGTGATTTGGTTCCTAAATAGTGACTTAAATGCCATTTTATCTCACTATTACCGCTAAATTTTAAGATTCTACACAAGCGCCACCGAGAATCCAGGATCTTTCTATTATGGTTGAAACTGCTGTTATCAACGGGCTCTCATACCTCTCTGGACAACATCGTGAGTAATTAGGTGCCATTAGCCTAGATATTTTCCATGATCTGCGCTTTTGCCATGCACGCATTTTAGGCCTACTTGTGTTGGTTCCTTTTTGTTCGAAGTGCACCATCATGCAACAGTATATACATCTAATGTTTTGATCAATGTTAATGCTGGGTCGACACTCGCTGCTTTTACATGTGATGACGTCACAAGGCTAACGGGTCACATTGGGGCAAAGAGCGCCAGTGTGGCAGGCAAAAGGCGCCATACCCGGCGCTCTTTGCCTCCACTGTTGTTATCTCCAGCCTGCTCATTTTACTACATTGAAATAGATTCCTATAAGTTATATAGGCCTACTTGAGTTAAACAACTGAATGTTTTGATTATATGTAATCATAAGTCTATGTTGTTGATATGTGAGCTTAAGTCAGCCCAATTTTGTCTTAGGCTTGCAATATTCAAGTAAAAAGTTCAGGAATTGGAAAGGGTGGGCACCCTCCAAGGGTGGGGCAAAGAGCGCCACCAAGCCATGTTTTTTTTTTTTTCAGACTGAACATTTGTTAAAATTTACAATTAAATTCTGACTAAAATACAATCATTTAATAGGTCATTTGTTACTTTAATGATATATGTCAAAATAACTGTGTACGGGCCCACGAAAGAAATGCAGCTTTCTTTGTCCCGCGTTCCCCGACCTAAGTTTAGTGTGTGGCACATTCCTATCCCAACTTCGGATGTATCCACACACCAAGTCTGGTCTGTGTAGATATTATGGTATAGGAAATATTGTCCGTGCCAGTTTTATATATGATTGAGACAAAAGTCGAGGTCACAAGAACCTTATTGTGGTTCGCAACATACCCCATATCCCAAGAAGTAGGCCTATCAACACGAAACGTTTTGTATTAGAATATGTTACAGTAAAGACGCAGGAAATATAGACCGATCAGTCATTTTGGTAACGAGGAGGAGAACAACTACAACAATAAACGACCACTTAAAAACAATAGGCCTATGTCTCCCGGATTCCACCGGAAGATATAATTAACTGGATTACCACACTGTTATTTAAGAGGTAAATTTCCCAATGTTTCATACGAAAGTCACAAAACGAATGTATTCAAATATAAGAAATGGTAAAGACAGATGATTAAGGCAAGCCATTTTAGCGTTTAATTCATAATTACACATTATGTGTGTAAATGATTATACATTTTAATTGTGCAAAATAATTTTACATATGTGAACAAGATTAACACGTTATATTCTTTCCAACATATATGTGAAAGAGATTTCTACATAGGCCTATGTGCAATGGTTTTACACATAAAGGTTTAACAACACTTTTTACACATCCGATGAAATATTTTTCACTAAATTTAGATAGTAATCCATTTTACATATGTAAAAATTTGGACACGTGAACCTGATTTACATATATCAAAGCAGTTTTCATATTAATGAGTTTCATGGCTTTACTATTATGTGTAAATCTTATTGATATGTAGGGCCTATATTTGTTTACATATATGTAAAAATGATCGTTTGTTTTGTACATGAAAAAAAAGTTTACATCTTTGTGCAAAAGATTTACAAGAATTACACCAATGTGAAATTCTTTTTAACATAGACCTATGTGCAAAAGATTAATACACATGTTTAATAGTGGATTAATGCTAAAGTGGCTTGCCATGGAGAAGCAAAACATTTTGCGTATGCCGACGATACATGCATGCTTCAAGGTGGAAACGCGCATTTTCTTTCTCTCTCTTTCTTCCTTCCGTCATTCCTTTTCTTCTGTCTCCTTCTTACAAATTACAATGTAACTTTTTTCTTTTAATAAAACACATTTAGGCCTTCCAGAGTGCCTTGGCTCATCCAAGCATGTTCTTCCACAGTATCCGCTAACAAAGATAATATAGGTAAAATAAAGTACGATGATAGATTTTATTGCTGCGAAATTTTAAAATTTGTTAAGCAAGTACAGTTTTCTTTTTCCTGTGTCGTTGTAATCTAATGTGAAGTGTCATTCGTTTGAATATTGTTATTTCTTCCTTTCTCTTTCCCTCCCTCTTTTCTTTTTTTCCCTTCCCCCTGCATCCCTTCCTCCTCCCCTCTATCATTCTTTAAAAAAAAAAGTAGGAGAAAGTCTACTGGCTACGGAAGTGTTTTTTTTGTTTTCGTTTTTGTTTTTTTAATTTATTTTTTAATTTGTGCAAGTTACCGCTTCATTAAAGCACATGTCACTTATACCATGTTGGCTTTACACTCTTTGTGTGCGTTCAAGCACTCTTTCACTTGCTGCATAAAAGTGCACAAACGCCACACGCAGTCATTCATTTACGGTCGTGGATCGACAAACACGTTGTAGTTTCTTTGACTCGGTTCATGTCAGCCAGGAAAGAGGGCAGTTCTTTCAGAGGAACACCATCAAAACACAAACCGTACAGAAAGGCAGGCACTTCAGGTGCCGTTCAGCTTGTTTGAAGGGAAGCCACAAAAAGTCCAAAATTACATTTCCTCGCTACACTTTACAAAAAGAACAAAGTAGCAAAAACAAGTAAACAAGCACCCTATAAGATTCGAAAATACATGATTAAAAAATACAAAGTCACTTATGCATGGCAATACATGTAAAATGTGGGCTTCTAAGTAAAAGTTTAATTTTCATTTTTATGTAAACTTCAAATATAAATATCAAGTATACTATCAAACTTTTTTTCAGAATATGATGTGCATGCAAAGCAATTATTTGACAATTTAAGCGTTAAGAAATTTGAAGCAATACATATAGTCTTGATAGGCATGTGTATGGTCTAAATAAACAAAGGTCTTTTCCAACAATATTTGAGAGCGTCTTTGTATCAAACAGGGATATACATTCTAAAAACAAATGATACGTCTTTAATCTGCTTTAATTTGTACGTATTTTCCTTGTCGCACCGACCTTTCCTCCTTTTTTTTCAATAAATGCCATGGACCAAGTACTTGGAATGAGTTACCTTTTAATTTGCGCTTACTTTCTTCACTTCGCTTGTTGAAAAGAAAGCTTAAACATTTTTGTATATGGTCTTGACTATCGTTCATTTACTTTACAGGTATTTATTTATGATGTTAGTTGAAAATATACCGTCGTGTGCTTGTTTAAATGTTTTCAGGGTATAACTGAGTAGTTAAATATAATTATTAAAGTGTATTTTATCCCCAAGCTCTTTAATTCTTAATGAATGTACTTGTAAGATGATGAATTCTCAAATGTGTATTGTAATTTACCGCAGGAAAATATGCTCCACTAATGTCCATGTACAACATGTGTGACTGAGACCGTTCTTAGGCAACAGAACCGTGTCACAGATTACCGAGCTAGCTGGCAAAATAGCTGTAGTAGGACAACATTTAGTGCTCTCCCATTCCCCCCGCTTTCTCTTCCTTCCATCTCCTTCCCCTCCCCGCCCTTTCTTCCTTCCTTCTCCTTCTCCTCCCCTTCCCTCCCCTACCCCCCAACACACACACACACACACACACACACACACACACACACACCACCACCACCACCACCACCACCACCATCATCACCGAGCTGTCTGGCAGAGCAGCAGCAATAAGCCTGAAGTAATATACATTTAAAATATTTTAAATAGTCGACCAAACAGTTCTATTGAAAATCAAACTCTAAATTAAAAGCGTACCTTTTTAGCTTGCCGTCGTCTTCAATTAAGACTACAGTATAAAATAATTCTTTTTTTTGTTTTTTTTGTTTCAAGAAAAACTGATCTACAAAGCCTGGGTGTGAGGTGTACTCCCACAGTGGTTTGTTCATATGCCCATATTCCCACTGCGTATAAATTTTTGTACCCTCATTTCATGATGCGAGACTGAATATTGAGCCCTCTTTTTTTCTAAACTGAGGAAAATTGCAAGCTTTTTTCCAGTAATGGTTAAGAATTACGATTTGGACCAATTTCTCACCATATATGCATGAAAATGTATTTTGCACCAACATATAGATGCTTAACCGTCTATGTATAGGGAATGGAACTGACGCCTCTCAGGTAGCCTGTAACTTCCCCTTGTGAGAGCAAGTGGTCCTCCCTTTCCCGCTCCCCTCTTCCCCTTTACAAGATCCACACAATGTTTCTCAATAAATCAGTTACAAAATATTTACATATTTTTACAATCATATTTCAAAACATTGTCAAAATATTTGTAAAACAATGTTTTTCTCCTGTGATATGTTTAGGCCTATTGTAATATTCAAACCATAATTTTTTGCTTTCTGATATATATTTTGCAAGCTAATTACATGATTGTGCTGGCGGAAAAAAATTTTGGAACATCTTCAAGCACCTCTAAACAGACGCGTCTATAGTTAACAAAAGAAAACTAAAGATGATTAGTTTGATGTACGAGTTGACGAAACTATTAACTTAAAAGTCCTGATTTTAACATTAATATTTGCTATTATTAAAACAACACCGTTTTTTTTCAAAATAAAGTAATGTTAGTACTTCTGATCCTTGAGCATTTAAATCCCGAGAGATAAATTAACCAGTGTTCAATCAAGCAAAAGCAGCAGATGCGCGTGTAAATAAACGTTTTTATCTGACAATGTATGAAAGTGAAGTACTTGTAAACTGCTTACCAATTTGGCGCCGTATCTTTCAATTCCGATGGAAAAACACTAGATGCACGAAAAACACAAGCATGAAGCTTGAAGTGTGTGCAGTTGAGATCTGTGTCAGCTGATATTTCCACCAGCAGCGACCACACTTTGGCGCGTGAATAATTTAAATACACCAGTTTTCAATTTAGAACACATTGTGACTTGCACCGCGACCTTATTGGGAACATAAACAATCTTTAGTAATTACGCGAAAATGCACGTGCAGAGATCCAATAGTGCTCCGACGGTAGTGTCACAATTCATTGCAGCTAGTTGTGTTCAAATGACTGTGTGGTTTCCTCGCACCTGTGCCAGAGGCTCCTCAGAGTGAACCTAATAATTACCAGGTTCATGACAATCGGTTGGGACTCCGGTCTTGGTGATTTTTCTTTTGTTAGTTCGCTCATTATTATTTTATCTGTAAATTGTTTGTCTGTTGTTTATCAGTTTTTCAAATAGAAACAACGCAACAACATTTCCGTGCAACGCCTTTCGCACGAACACCTGTTGCAATGCTTGTAGTATTGAGATACTACTCCAAAACGACCGGCAACTTTCAAAAATGTCTGAGCATTGTTTTTTTTATGTAATTTTGTCCTGTCTCATACCGAGATTGAGCACTTTATACAATATCTTTGCATTTTGCATGGTCTTGAGATATTATTCCAAATTGACGAGCAACTTTCAAGACTGTTTTGACATCTTTTTTCTCTCATACTGATATTAAGCAGTTTATATACTTTTTCTTTGTTTTTGGTATGGTCTTTCAAGTTCACTAATTCTCTAGACGAGTAAATTGCGCTTAACACAATTTAGTTAATGTAGTTTTATTAAATTTCAGAATGATACTGTGACAAAAACACACACAAAAACAAACAAAACCCAAAAGATGAAATGAGGCGAAATAAAATGCTGTCTTCTTGTTTTCAGTTACAAGAACAATAAACAGTTACAAAATGCTACCCATCACTACATAAACTCCGAGATTGAGCATTGCATATATCATCATCATCAGCAGCAGCAGCAGCAGCAGCAGCAGCAGCAGCAGCAGCAGCAGCAGCATCATCGTCATCAGCATCATGGGGGGGTGGGGGGTCTCATGTGCATGTGGCCCAAGCTGAGCAGAAGTTTATTTACCGTGATGCATTTGCACACACGTCATGCTCTTTTCAGCCAGTTTCTTTCATATTTATAACTCAGGTCTCAAAGGGGCTGCAAGAGTGGAACATTCAATGTACACCCAACCAGCAAATAAAACCATTGTAAGTGATATGTAATATAGCACCATTTTGCTATCGTGATGATAATGATGATGATGACGACCACAACTGTTAAACGGTGTGTCGCCACAAATGAAATGAAGTTTCGCAGAATTACCGGCGAGTTTTAGGGGAAAATAAAACCGACCCCCCAAAACATGGAAACATATCAGAGGTATCCTATCTAAGACTAAGTCGAAAGAGTCAGTATCTCAAATCTATCTTGCCTCGAAAGCATCCCCTGACTCACTATTGTGTTCACTGATGTGGGCGCTCGCTCAGAGCACATCAGAAACATATATAGCGATCTAGGGGGATCCTATGGAGGCCAAAATCTATCACCAGATGTGGAAACAATAACCTGCACATGGCGGACAATTGAAATAACTTTTTCACAAATGTGTCAGATGTGTATCTCACAAACGGTGAAGAATTTGTTGAATCTATAATATAAAATGCTTTCATTTCCAAGAGAATCCCTATTGGTTGATACCTCCAAGCAGTACTGACTTTGTCAGGAAGGAACTTGAAACTTAGACACCGGTAAATGAACCAGCAATGACAAGATTGGACCAAGCATCTTGAAACTATCGTGAAAATAAATAGATGAATCCCTCGCCTGGATTTTTAACCACAGCATTTCAGCAAATATATTTCCAGACGTATTGGAGCAAGCACGGATCATCTCGGTTCATAAAGCTGGCAAACTGACTGAATAAAAACGACTGCAGGCCTATCTCAATATTATATACCCTGTCGACAGTTCTAAAACGCCATGTTCACATCAGCTTTTATAGCTGTATGGAAAGTTTTAGCCGGTTTCAAGAACCACAGTCTAGTTTTCTATCTTTGCTCTCTTGCGAGACTTGTCTTATAAATATGGTTCATGAATGGGCACCAAACATTGACATAAAAATTGTTTATATGGTATTTAATATACTTCTAGACATCAGAGAAGAAGTCTTTGATTTTCTACATTACCGTATCATTTTGCAAAAAGTGCCAGCTTCAATCACTCGCGTCCTTATGCCATAACACACACACACATAAGCGACCCTCATTATTTATATTTACATTTTCGCCTAAATTTCTCAGCTCGATTGCACCAAATTTAGTACATAGAATTGAGAGAAACGACCAGAAACGGATTTACCCAGCATGTTACAGTGTTGAGTTCCGGAAACCAATGTGGGCGTGGCTATTGGAATGTGGACGGGACACATGTGTTATAGTCCGATAACACACAAGGCTCGTGTGTTATGGTCTCATAACACACCAAGCTGTCTCCTACACTGGCAATGTTAAAACTTAGATTGAATGTAAATATTAAATGATAAAGTCAAATTAGCCTTGAAACTGTTTAAGCCTCGGATTTTACCCATTTCTTCATATGGTTGTGAAATCTCGAGTGTATTCTGTATGAAAGGTCTCAACAATGATAATTTGATACATCTCTGTGATAAGCCTCCATCAGAGAAACTCCACATCAGATTCTTCAAATACATATTAGGTGCAAACAGAAAGGCATCAAATGCTGCTGTTAGGGGCGAGCTGGGCAGCTTCTAAGTGGCACGTGTCGTTCCTTGAAATATTAGTTCTGTGTACAAAACTACTGACAACTCCTTAGTTTACAAATCTCTACTTGAAAATTTTGATATGCTGTTGAATGGAAAAAAAACTGTTGGATTTAGGATATCCTTGCTTGTGTCAATTTACAGGAAACATGGTTTAATTTGAGAGGTAACAGACCCCACACTGCCATCAAAAATCTTAGGACACTGTTGCAGAATATGTACAAACAACAATGGTGTCAGGTGATAAATGGTAGATACAGTGAGGAATCACACAAATTGCGTACTTTTTGTGCCTTTAAATCTAACTTTGAGTTAGAATTTTATATCCTTCAAAATATTCCAGTTAATACAAGAAGAAATTTGAGCAAACTAAGAATTAGTGCACACACTCTGGCCATTGAGACTGGAAGGTATACGAAATCTAAAACGCCAATTAAAATGTAACAACGTATTTGTAAAATATGTAATTATGGTGAAACTGAGGAGGAATCTGATGATTCACTTATTGTTAAACTGTGATACAATGCATGCAGAACGCAGTCAGTTACATGCTGAATTAGCTACCATTCCCGATATACAGATTTTGAATTGATGAGTTATAATGAAAATTTTGATCCCCATCATGACATTGGGAGGGAGCAACACAAAAATATGCCCTTTCATTATGAAGCATGTAAACAAGATTTTCTACAAGATACATCATATTTCAGGGTATTGAATATAATAATGAACATTTGGGTGCACCGAATGGTATTTCGTGGTGAGTTTGTGCCTGTAAAGGCTGAACAATGTTCCTGATATAACTCTGATGCACAATAATAAGATATTTATGCGTAGTTATTTAGTTATTTATAGGAGTGTTGTGTTATATGTATCAGTGTCTATACAGACTATACCTGGTGTCTCTTAGTAAATGTTACTCAAGTTCCCCTGTTGTATGAAATGGGGGGGGGGGGGGAGGGCGTGCCTTTGAAACGTAATATTGCCCTTGCAGCAGTGCAGTGCATCTGGGCTGTATTTCAAGTATACTTGGATTTCGACAATCACACATCGCACCCATACATGGGAAAGTGACGGCATTAAAACCTTTTCCCATAGGCTGTCAGGAAACATAACCCGGTTCACATGCTCATGTAATTTAAGAATACAACATATGTAGTCTATCAAGTTTAAAACATTGGGCTTTCAGTAGGTATTTATATGTTTAGGGTCTGACAGTTTTGACAGAACTGGCAACCAGATATTTGTAAGCGGAACACTCCCCGATAAATAATTCTCCCTACATCCATATTGTATTACGATTACACCTCTCACCTATGACCATGACCTTAAATTTGTTTGCCTTGAACTGCATGCCCATTTCAATGAAGTCCATCCTTCAGGTTGTTTTAAGAACATATATTGTACCCTACATTCTTAACAAGTTACATATAAACTGAGACTACCACTCCTTGGAGTGGTAGTCTCAGATATAAAGAAAAATATAAAATAACTATGGTATATACATTCTCTGAGATAATTCCGGGTATGATATTCAAAATATGAACAATTTCGTGCCTTAAACATTTTTTTTTTAACAAATTAGTCTTTCTAAGGGATTTGATACTTTTGATCACAGCATTCTTTTGAATAAATTGAAATATTATGCTGTCAACGGCACAGCTTTGAATCTATTTAAATTTTACCTGACTAATGGCCAGCAATGTGATGTCTATTGTGAAATAAAATCTGATTCTTTACTAATAAGTCTAATTCATGCAGGAGTAACTCAGGGATCAGATTAGCTTCTCTAGTCGCTCTGATTTACATGAATGGCATAGCTTAACCTCAACCCTTTTGAAATTCATTACTTGTGCTGACGATGCTACTTTCTTTTTTAATGCTAATAGATACTAGTAACCTGAAGTGTCACTAGTCTTTCAGGAGCAAGAGGGGGTCATCATTGCTGAAGCTAAGAAAATATTTGGATTACAATTCAATGGCCCAAAGCTTACCCAGGCATAGGTAGTTACAGATGCCCATGTAACTTTCTTCTCAAAACCGCAGTTTGTACATCAAGTAATCATGAGACAGAATCTTTTATGCCCAAAATAGTCCCCACAACAATTCATTTTTCTTATTTATATCACAAGAATGCACGAAGTCAATAACGGGTGGGCTAAGGTAATGGATCATATATTTTCTTTCTAGGGTAAAGCTCTCATTAAAAAAAACAAACAAACAAACAAATAATAAAACAAAAACAAAACAAACAAAAAAATAAATAAATAAAATAAAAACAAACTACATAAGATTAATTTTCAAAAGACAATTATTGTCAATCTGTTTTTCTTATTTATATCACAGCAATGGATCAGGCCAATGAAGAGTGGGCTATGTTAATTAATAGTATAATTTCTTGCCAGAGTAAAGTTTTCTTTACTACTACTACTACTACTACTACTACTACTACTACTACTACTACTACTACTACTACTACTACTACTACTACTACTAATAATAATAATAATAATAATAATAATAATAATAATAATAATAATAATAATAATAATAAAACAACATAAAATTGATTTTCAAAAGCTTTTCATTTTCAGAGTATATCAAGTCTCTGAGAAGATTTGTTTGTTTATTTTTATTTATTTTATTTATTTTCATCTTATTTCTTCTATTTTATATTATTTTTATTTATTCTTTTTCATTTCAATTCATCATTTTTGTACATATGTTTGGCAGGGTTATCTCATCTTATTGTTTTGATAAATAGTAATTATCCTTACTTATATGGGCCAAGCAATGTTTTCCTGTGCTGCAGTATTTATGTAGGTTTATGCGAAGTAGCTTGTAATAACTATAAAAGATAAAATGCTGAGTTACATTTCAATGATAGATCCCTGAAAGCAGTGTGGAATGATTGATCCCCAAATCAGCCGGTGCCCGATTGAGCCTGCGCAGTAGTTTGTCGCGAGGCAAAACAATCATGGCGAACAAGAGAGGCTGATAACCGCCCAGATTTGCAGGCGGGGCACTATTAATTTGCGTCGAGAGAGCATTTAGATGTTAAACTTGCAGTTGCATTCATACAGTTGACAGAGGTTAGTACTAGAACTTTGTTTGTCACGAATGGTGTTAGTTCGTGGCGTATAGTGTGTGAAATTCATGCCTAGCATTTTGGTTTATTGAAATTATGCCTTTTGCTTTGCCCTGGCTTGGCTGTGATATTGCCTGAAGGCTGGCTTCATTTCACTTCATTCACATCATCACTTCAGTTCGCAAAGACCATGGGCAGCAATAGCACGTCCATGCAAAGACACAGTGCAGGCTTAGCGATTGTAGTTAACATCCGAGATGAAAAACGGGCCCGCACTGACACGCACAAGGCAAGCCACAACAACTGTGTTGTACTGTTTATTTGATTCACCACTGGCACAAACATATTTATAATAATTGAATTTGGAATGTTATCTCTATCACAAATAATTGATTTGAAGATGTTGAAGATTGATATTTTTCAAGTGCCCCTAGTTGGAATAATTTAAATGCTGCAACTTTGTTTTACTAAATTACTGTTCATTGGATTCGCCACTGATGCAAACCTACAAATTGAAATTGGAATGACAACTCTATCTATTTTATCAAATTACCAAAATTTGGAAGAATTAATAATGGGATATGCATGTGATATCAACAATGCTGATGGATGGTATTCTGAGGTTCACAGGACTGTGACAGCCATCTTGTCTCTTTTCCTTAAGTTTTGGAAGGTGATATGCAACCATTAGTGTTATTTTCAAATAGAACACAATATATATGTACCGGTACCAATATTTTCAACAATTTGTTGGGGAAAATTCATATTGAAAGTTTTCAAAAGGTTTCAGGTATTCTATTAAGCTTTTCAAGGCAAAAGAAGCCTTGGAATGTATGGTCAGTCATAGAAGGTGGATTATGATGGTCACCCCCTGAATTTTTGCTCAAGCATTCCTGACATTCATAATTCAAACCTCTATCTAATTTCTGCAAACATTCCATGTTCCAGCTGGTAACTACAATCCAAATGTCACAAGAGATATAGCAATATTTACAAAGTTCTGTTTAAAAAAAAAAGAAGATAAATATGTATAAAAAGTGTCCACTCAGCATCCATCAATTACCTGTTTCCACTATTCCAATGACATAAAGTCATAATGTATCAGAGTACATTTTGTTTAAAAATTCCGGAAATACCTCTTAAAATATAAAAAAAAAAAAGATTTGAATACCAAGACAGATTGTGCTGAGTCAACATGAGTGGAAAGGAAATTCAAAGCTTTTCACTTTCATACCAAAAACTGCCAGTGTAGATTGTGGGCCTTGTCTTGCTCATTTCAGACATGATGTTGACATAATATTGGAACAAGCAAGCTATCTGAGGACAAGAGTCAAAGAAACACCATGTTGTCCAGAGCACATTTGCTGATTGAGAGGGATTATGACAGGCTTCAAAAGCAACCAATATGGGTATGTATAAAAGTAGGTCAACTATAGCTGACAATCTCACATTGCACATTATACAAATTCAAATGACCAAAAGGCAAGTAGACTAAGCCTGGTATATGTTTATAAATCTATATCTTTTAGTGATGTCCACATTTGTTAATTGTTTGGTAGCTGTTCATGTGGAGACAAATATTGACCACCCAAACATAGGCTGCTGTGTGTGTGTGTGTGCATGTATGATTAGTTTTCTTCCATGGACCAGATCCTCTTGAAACCTGGTGGGCATGCACATTGAATGGGTTTGTATCAAGCACACACAAAGTTTCATTTTCTTGTGGGGGGAGGGGGCAGTCAGTGAACACCTGTGGGTACCTCCTTTTAGCTCTGCTGACTCATAGGTTCGTGCAGTCACTCATGTTTGTCTGAAAACCTTGTATGCATATATATATATATATATATATATATATATATATATGTGTGTGTGTGTGTGTGTGTGGTGTACATGTATACAATCATGCATTTAAAAACTTTCAGTTTGAGCTGTTTTTGAAAAAAGGGGTTGGCTGAAAGTTACACAGTGTAATGATGAAGTGCTGTAAGTTGATATGGTACATGCTCTTTCAATGTAACTTACAAGGGACAACTGTCATCCTTTAATATCTAAAATTTATTTATTTTATTTTTGTAATGATAAATGCTCAAGCAACATTAATTTCTGTTTGAAATGTGTCACCAACAGGGAATAGAGGCACACCCACTGCAGGATGACAATGTATTTGAGTGGACAGCCAGGGTGATGGGGCTCAAAGGAACCATGTGGGAA
The DNA here is from genome assembly GCA_964020975.1 of Hermodice carunculata. NCBI lineage: Eukaryota > Metazoa > Annelida > Polychaeta > Eunicida > Amphinomidae > Hermodice > Hermodice carunculata. Next base: position 5,444,022 of record OZ026630.1, read on the forward strand.
GGTATGTAACATTAGTTTCATGACAGTCAAAAGGTGGCATTAATAGGTCATTGACATACTATGTACATGTATGAAGCACATCACCATAGTACTGGCAATATGAGAAGAACATTACACTGCTGCAGGCACTATATGAAGAACTTCCCATACTCCTGGCACTATATGAAAAACATTTTCATACTATGCACTATATTAAGAACATTCCTATACTGCTGGCACTATATTGAAAATATTTCCATGCTACTGGCACTATATCAAGAATATTTCCAAGCTACTGGCACTTAAGCATATTGTAGTACTACTGGTACTACAGTGGTACCTGCTGTATGTAGCCACGCCTTCTGCCAAGAAAAAGTGGCCACATACAGCAGGTGACCTGTCACCACAGGTAAATTTTACAAAGAAATTGACTCCTGTGTCTGAGTCTAGTGACCATAAAAAGCAATGCGGCTGCTGACGGCAGCGGTTGTATACAGCAGGTACCACTGTATATACAGAACATTTTCATACTTCTGGCACCACATTAAGAACTTGCACATACTGCTGTCATCAGCTGCAGAACATTCCTATGCCACCAGCAATACATAAAAAACAGTGATTTCCAGAAATTTTGGAGGTAATTGTTGTCACTTTAGTGATGAATTCGTAGTCATACAGCAAACCTGGGATTCAAACTAGCTTTTCATTTTCAACTGTCCATGGGTTACTGGGACTTCGAAAAGAAGTTGTCCCGGTGTCAGCCAAGTTCTGTATGCATGGACTACTTGTGTATCAGTTTAATTTGTCCCCAAACCACTTTAGTCCCAATGCCATACTCCCAACTGTCATAAATTTACACTTTGGTGATGATAGGTCACTGTCATTTAAATTGCAGGTCAAACTACACGTATTGTGATACCTCCTGTTTTATCTTCCATATATGCACTTCATCCAGATATGTTTCATATTACCGGTGAAACTGTACACTATCCAGTGAAGTCTTGCTGCGCATGTCTGATGTCTCTGTCACTCTTGACATGTGGAGTACTGAAATAGAATGCATGGTATGAAATTGAAACAATCAAAATAAAAAATATACATCACACTAATAGTCAAAATTTGATTTAACCTTCAAGATTTTCTGTCATGGTCAGTATTTGATCACTTAAAGTCAAAACAGGTTGATACAAATATAAAACTAACTGTAAACAAACACATCACACACATGGACTTAGTTATGTAATATAAATATAAAATCCAAAGTATAAGTGAAAGAAGGCTTTCTTAAGGTCCTGAGACATCATCCACTCCTAGGGCCGCAGGGCTGCCACTGTCGAGTTTCCATCCTGAAGGATGTAATCTCCCTAATACTTGTTCAGCGATGACAGGTCTGTAACCGGATGTCAACCTCTGTTCCCTTTGGACTAGGAAGAGCAGGTTGTAGAACCCTGGTATCTTCGACCCACTCTATGACATTGTTGCTGCATAGCTTTAACACCGCCTCAAGGAATGCCGATGCTTTGGGCTCCTTTTGTGTGAACCACTTGGGTTTGTGGCATAGCGGAGGCCTGGCTTTGCAGAAAGGCAGTGAATAGCCATGTCTCAGGGTATTTAAGATGAACAAGTTTTTTGTGATAGACTCCCACTGTGAGCGAAAAAGGAAAGGTAACCAATGACTGGGCACTCAGAGACATCTGTAGTGGTGGGTGAGGGCAACCCTGAGACAGTGTGGTCCAGGAGGCAAGAGTCAGGAGCCCTGAGGCTTCCCCTGCTTTTGGCTTTACTGGCATTCTTGGCCTTCAGGAATATCACTGCCTACTCTTCCTGGGCCCTTGCAATGCCTGGGGCGCAGCTCGTGGGGTGGGGGGCAGGGGGCATGGCCTGAGAGCCATGCTTCTGGGTGGTGTATGCGCATCAAAAGTCACTCCCCCCACCCACATGTACAGGAACTGATAGGTGGTGCCACCTGGACTGCCAGGTCTTTAGACCAATCAAGTCCCAACTATATTGTGTCAGGCGTTGTGGCTCAGACACAAAAGTCTAGGTGATGCTGGTCGAGAGATAATGTTACATAACTAATAGGTGGCTATACATGGACTGTAGAAGAAAACATTACATCTGAAGGACAGAACCTAAGATAAATTCCATTCAACAGAGGGTATATTTTATATCTGTATAATGTTTACAGAGTGAGGTGTAATAAGTTAACACTTTCTCACTCAAAATGGTCTAGATGCCAGTAATTTCAAATGGCATCTACTGCATATTGTCCTTTCTTCAAATGAATTCAATGACCGTGTCAGGGAAGACTTACCACGATAACCTGCTCTTGGGCAGCAGCTTTCCGTGACCCAGCCCAGGGTGCTGTTGATTCAGCCCAGGGATAGGACTCCAAAAGGGATAAAGCAAAATAATTTTAGCGAGTTGCAAATAAGTGTTCATATGATTGCAAAACAAAAAGGCCCACACACCTGACCCGAACCTCCTGTTGAAAACATAACCTGCTGTCTTTGTGAAATTGGAGAAATTGAGGACAAGAAACATGTTATTAAAACCATTACGATAGCTTAAGACACAACTTGTTTGAAAAAGGAGCTGAAGGAGGAATATTCAAAACATTAAATGGTCATAATGAATTCATATACTTAATGCAAATGGAAGAAAAGGAGGAGTATCCAAAACATTAAATGGTCACAATAAATTTATATACTTGATGAAAATGGAAGAAGAAAGAACATGTTGGCCAATCCTCAAGTTTGTAAATATATTTCTTTTTAATTAAGGAGACAACTTATAGGATTCTGAGCAAATTTTAATTGTGTATAAATGCTGTTGATGTCCTTTTATTTTTGTATTTACAACTAGTCTAGTCAAACATGGGTGCACTAGTCTTCCTTTTTTATGTGTTTTTTCTCCAGCCTTAAAGGGGCAACTGCACCATCTAGTCTGCCGCATGGCATAATGACCCTGGCCTAGCTGCTCTGACAGCTTTGGGGCCGTGACGAGGGAGTCAAATGTAAAATAACCTGAACCATTATAACCTTACTGCCTCCTTAGTCAATGGCCCCAATCTGTCCCAGTAGCTAGGCCAGGGTCATTGTGTCAGGTGGCCCCTTTAAGTTGTTTGTCTTTTTGTTGTGTTTATAGCTTTCTTATGTCTGTGTGGCACCATATCTTTGTTATAAGATTTTTGTCAATAAAGATTATGTAATGGTTTAACAGATGAGGAGAACAATGTTCAGATTTGCTTACTGCTCTCCTATTTCCCACATTGTGACAAAGGAATCTTTATAGTAGAGTAACCTATGTGACATAATAATCCCTTAATAGTAACCTATTGGACAGTTGTATTGGTAATTGTCAACATGATGTGCATGCTATTTCAGGTGGCATATTTAGGCTGTATATCAAATTTGATGAAAACTACAGCCTGAGGCCCCCGGAGGTCTGCTTCCACACCATTCCTTTCCACCCAAATGGCAAGTACATGCACACTGTGCTGCTACTGCTTAAGAAATATATAAGAGAAATGTGCAGAACAACATACACAATAATCCAACATAATCTGCACTAGATATGTTTTGCTGTTTGTATTTCTGTGTAGAAAGTGACAGGTGTTGTGATTAATGTAACCCATGGCTTGATGGAGTTGCTGTTTTGTAACCAGAATGTACATGAGCACAAACAAGCATACAACACAAACTAAATGGACCAGTGCACTGAAAAAAATATTTTCTCTTGCCTAACTCAAAAGAGCCAAGTGTGACTGACAAGGAGTATCTTCATATGAAAAGTGATTAAAAACTGGGTTGATGAGAAAAGATCAAGAAATGAAATCCAGGATGGTCAAATGGGAGATTTTATAAACCAAAGGATATATAACACAAGCCATGGTCATAAGGACTTCCAGACTGAGTTTCGAAACATGATGACACCTGGGAATCCAGGTTCAGTTTATAATTGTAATATGTGCCAGGTTTTGTGATCTGCTTCTGTTTTTCTTCCTTTTTTTTCTTCTTTTACATACAGTGGACATGGTGACTGGCAGGCCATGCATAGACATTCTGGATGATTGGAGTCTCTGGAAGGAGAAATACAGTTTATCTGTCATCCTACTGTGTGTTCAGGTACAAACTCAAACTGCTTTTGGTAACTTTAATTTGTAGTATAGTTGAAGATATTAGTTCTGCTGAAGATTATTTCCACCACTTTTTCCAGTGTAGTAAATATGCTACACAAAGGGACCAACTCCAAACTGAAATTACTCCCCTCGCAGCATTCAATCGGAAACCCTATTATTTGACAAAAGTGGCGAAAACAAAAACAAGAGCATCAATTACAAATTTTTTCGATCAGTTCACAGTTACATCAAATCAACTGAAAGATTTAAAGATTAGCTACTTTAAATTTGCAAAATGCTACAGACTGTATATCCATCACTAGACTAAGGTGTGGTAGATTATACTTAGCTCATGTACTGGCCCAACAGTCTTCTTTTTTTCTCTCTCCTCTTCTCCTATCTGTGCATAATGTGATGTACCAACTATCAGTTATCTGGCAGTTCAACACTTCCATGTATGTATCGTCACTGCTTGTACACAAGGTCTTCATTTAGGCAATATGCCTGTTGACTAATTTTTTTTTTTTAAATGAAATATGTTTAAACCAATATAGTGGAATACAGCAAGTATCTACCTTTTACTTGACCTTCACTGATGTGAGGAATCTTCATAGTTCATCACTCATCTGTCGTCAATGTGTTCCCAGATGGTAGTCATCACTACCTTTGTTGCCTGTTGTGCAAACACTGCTGTTGAGCTCTGGTACACAATGACAGTCAAATCAAGACTTAATCTACCTACATTAGTAAACAAGGTACCTGTAAGTTTGCCAAATAAACAAATTCACTCAATGTTTCTCTTGCAAGACTCCATATGTGCTTTCCTTGCATATCAGAATGGATGCCGTGACTTGCCAGAGTCTTACTTCAGATATTGGATTGTATAGCATGAGGGAAAGCATATTCCTAGCTTTGTGTAGACTGGGCAAGTGTAAAGGTGACTGGTGGAGCCTGTCAACCTGGAACACTGCTCTGTGATTGCCAGACCGGTTTCGTCAATACTTGACACGAGAAAGTCATTAGAATAGGGGAAGTGGATGATTATGAATATCTGGGAGTGAGCATTAAGGCTACCGGCCAGGGCATGTTCCGATACCATGTCGATAAAATTAAGCAGAAAGTCAATAGAGCAAAGGGTATGATAAAGCTGACGGCAATGAATAGTTTTAATAAGGCATTTACAGCGAGAGTTCTTTGGGAGAGGGTTGCAGTCCCAGGAATGTTATATGGTCTGGATGTTATTTCAATAAGTGAGAAGGACTTGGAATGGTTGGAAAAGGCACAGAGAGAGATGGGAAAGTGGATACTAGGGGCTCCCCCATGTGTAGCAACAGAAGCAGTACTGGGTGAACTTGGATGGATAAGTGTCAGGGATAGAATAGCAAAGTCGAAGTTGAACTATTGGGGCTATTTGCAGGAGGTAGGAGAAGACAGATGGTGCAGAAAGGTGTATCTTGAGGCAGTTAGGGAGAAGACAAAGTGGATGACAGATATAAATAAGTTGGCAGAGAAGTATGATCTGAAGGGGCCAGATGAGATTGAGATGTGGTGGAAAACGTACGTGGGAAAGTTGATTACTGAGAAGCATGTTGTTGAATGGAAGAGAGGGGTGGAGGAAAAGAGCACACTCATTGCATACAGAAGGCTTGATAAACCAGGAAGAGGAAAGTGTTGGGATTGTAGCAAGGGTTCCAAGTTGTTGTTTCAAGGAAGAGCAGGAGTGATTAATCTTGAGAAACGGACACAGAAGTGGACCAGTGGGACCGATGGGAAGTGCAAGATATGTAGGGAGGATGAGGATGAGACAATAGATCATTTTCTTGTGTGGTGTTCAGAGTATCAGGGATTGAGAGACAGTCTGTTTGAAGGGTGGAAAGAGAAGGATGAATTATGTAGAAGTTTAGAACAAGTTCAGAGCATGGCAGAGGGTGATAGGTTAGCCTGGATGTTGGGGTTGAAAGGAGAGACGCCAGGAAGTGGAGTAGGGATTGAGTTAGTTAAGGGCTTTCTGGTGAAGTGCTGGGAAAGGAGAAGTAACGTGTTAGGTTTGAGGGAGTCTGAAGCCAGAGTAGGAAACTGAGAGAGGGGAAGGGAGAAGGTAGCCCTTATAAGGGCTCCCACGGCTCTGTCTATGGCAACATAGGCAGGGACGGTGGGTATGCCGAGCGCAAGATGCGATTGTGGGATAGGTGTTGATTTCTTGGCCTCCTTTTCAGGACCACGGCAGACAAGTGGCGCGCCAAAGACAATTATTATTATTACTTGACTCGTCAGTGGCTATGGTCTAAATGAACGGATTGTGGCATTGGTGAACGTGCCCCGTGGGCCCCAGTCTTAGTAACGAGGGTTACGTAAGAGATTTGACGTAAACAAATTTTGACGTCAGTTGTTTACCAACTCGTCAAGGATGACTGTCGGTTTGTGTGTATGGGCACGTGCTATGCACCGCATGTTTACAAAATGTGCCGCGGTTGCTATGGAGATAAGGGTGTCTCCATATATCTGGGCTACATGAAGAGAAATGCTTTTGTTCATGGAGGTAAGCCTATAAGTGGCCTAAAATACTTCACAAGTGCACATTAATACTGGTGACAAGTAATTTGTGGACCAGAATAGGGTGCACATAATACTGGTGACATTGAATGTGGGGACCAGTAAATATTAGGATTAATTGTCCCAATAAAATTTTTACAATCCGTTGCACCCAGAATAGAACTTGTTCTGGGTTGTGTTCAGGTTGACAGTGTCATGGGCAAGTGAGCACGAGAACTTGAAAAAAAAAAAAAATTCCTAACTTTAATGTTTTAAAGTTAAAACAAAACAAAAAACATTTCATGCATTTATGCTTCATTTAAAATGATTGCAGTACATATATTCATATATATTCAAACCTGACATGGCCTCAGTAAATATGCAGTGAATAGATAGAGGAGAAAGTAGTGCATGCCTGCAAGTGATATTGACTAATGGGATGTGAGCAAAAATCAGTACCGTACTCGTTAGTAAAAGATAAATTGGTAACCATCAGTAAAAAGTCTGTAAACAGTGTGTCAGAAATTGATGGAAATACATGTAGTATACTGTGATTTCATTTAATTTCACTGTGTTCTTATTTTTGCTTATTTCACTGATGCTTAGAAACCATAAAATTAAGAACCTAGTGAAATATTTTTAACATGGCATTGATAGGAATTATAACAAAAATAGTGAATTTAAAGTTTCAGTGAAAGGTCCAAAATGCAAAAGCCGTGAAAATAAATATATTCAAAGTATTGATGGAAATACATGTAGTATGTAGTATAGTGATGGAAATAGTATTAAGTGTTCAGATGGAAATACAGTGAAAATTTGTTATAATGACACCATGTGCTCCCCAAGAAATGTGTCAGATAACTGAATATGTCAGATAAATTAATCAAATAACAAAGAAAATGAACTTTTCCCAGGAAAATTTGTGTCATTATATTGAATATGTTGAATATCTGAGTGCTGTTATAATGAGGTTTCACTGTAATATGTAATATCATATTCATTGCAAGTAAAACATGCACCAAACAGAAGGAAGCCCCCCAACTTACCACCACCACCACCCTTGTATTTTTCCAAAATATTGATCTTTGTTGAAAAGAGGGGCAATACTCTGATTGTACTTCCAAGTTCCAGTTTTCCAAGTTTAAAATACACTGTGAAGAGTGTTCTAATTTTGAATCAAGAAGAATGTAAGTTTCACAGTGTCTCAATTGTGTTTGGTCCAGGAGTGTTTCGCAATGGCATGGCATGGCATGCTACTATTTGCATAGATATGCTAAGGAGTCCTTGGTGATCTTTCAGACGCTTCTTAGCAACCCTGTGCTGGACAATGCTGTCAACCCAGATGCAGCAGACATGATGAATCATGCCCCACACTCCTACAGGCAGATGGTGCTGGACTGTGTGGCGGCCAGTCAGCGTGTGGAAGGTAGGACTAATATGCCTCCAGCAGGGCATTTAATCATAGTATCAAACTGCTTTCACAATCTGCAATACAACTGGTCAAGAATCTCTTGCCCCAGACAAACTGTCTCTGTTTAGTCTTTTGCTAGAATTTTTGAATTGGTCACTAAATAGCATGTAAATCTGACAAAAGTCTCAAAGTTATCAAATATACACATTTTTGCTGTAACACAGAGAATGAAGGGGACTGTGACAGTCGTGTGCTTTGATGACTTCTGACCTCAATGGTAGGTGCTTGCAGGAATGAGGAGTCGGTGTAAGTGTACACGGTGTAAGTGTACACGGTGTAAGTGTACACGGTGTAGTCTCGTAAGATCAGAACACACAAGTCAACATATTAAAAACTAAAGGTTTATATGTGTGTCCCCTCTTGATTTCAAAGCTGCATGTTGGCCTAGCAGTTTCAAGGGAAAAGGCCTATTAAGACTTACGGAAATAAAATCACAACAATGTATTAAACAAGAGGGCTGTGGCAATCCTGTGCTCAGTGGATGCTCAGGCTGAATTGGTCCTTTGAACTGCAGAATTAGATCAAGGTCACCTTTATTTAAGACCATCATGGTGTATCGGCTCAAGAGTTCTTCGGGACCACTCAAGACAGTGGTGCAATAGTTTCCAGTTACAACTCAAAACACCAAATTCACTAAATTAGTGATGTGACCTTGGGAATTGGATTAAGATCAACCATGTGCATATCATTTTCACCCATTTTCAGGATCATCACCATATAATTTTTCTGACATCAAGAGAGCAATGCAAGTAACTACAGTGTCCTGTGACCGATCAATGTCACCCATGTGCACTGTCAAACTGGCCCTTTTGGGGACCACCATTAATTGCAATATCAAAGTCTTCACTCATACAGTTCTGGGGTCATATATATATATATTCACATGAAAAGTGACATGATCCACCATTACTATACTAAAATATAAGCCAAGCCACTCAAGGTCAAAATTAATAACATCAAAAGAAAGCCCATAGGTACATTCCTGTTAGTCTCCATAAGTAATGGTAGGCATAGGATTCACTGTTTCAGAGATATAAACCAATACTTCATTTGCTACCTTCGTTATAGTGGCAGTGCCAACATGTACATGTATCCTTACCAATAGTCTGTATTTGAATTAGTTCTAAATTTGCCTAAAGGTGGTGCTGCGCATCCTGTTCATGGTTGACCGCTTACATCTTGGGGTCACTTTCTATGACCCTTACTTTTTCTCCATAGATTAACATGGGGAATTAGCAGATATAAATTAAACCTCTCTATATGTTGCCAAATAGGGATTAAACTTTCATTTTATCACACCTGGGTGTATTTGAAAGATAAGTAATATGTACTTCAGGTAGATTAGAAGATGATAATTCCAGAAATCATCCTCCTATGTAGGGTGAAACTTTTAGGTTCACTGTAATGTAATGGGCTTTACTGACCCACCTGACCTCAAATGGCATGGGTTGCTAGGTATTACAAACATGCATCATGGGAACAAAACACTGTGTGTCAAGAAATTAAACCAACCCAGATCACCCCTATTACCTGTAATTTTGAAAATGTGTTCAAAGTCAGAAAATGTCAGCAGTGAACAAATTTTGTGTTGATCAAGTCAACATACCTTCCAACTAAGTTTGAAGAGACTGCAACATGCGGTTTGAGGGAGGAGGTGGGAAATAGTAAAATCATATAAAAAATAATTGAAAATAAAAAAAGAAATCGCAGTACCACCTGATGAATAAATTTAAATCTGGGGGTGTGCAAAGGTGTTTTTGTGCAATTTTGGAAGCAATAGCCAAGTAATTTTGGAGATTGTTTTTCATGATTCTGCAATTCCAAAAAGAAAAAAAGAACATGCAAATTTATAGAAAGGCAAAACAAGAGGATCATCATGATTGTGTGCTCTGCTGAATGCAATCTGCTGCTTCTGCAAGTACAGACTTTACCACTCCAATACCTGTACTGGATTAGTGCTCATTAACAGGGACCAAAAGTTTAATCTCACCAAGGTATGTGCCAATGTGTCAGTTTAACTGCTAAGGGTCATTCAAAGTCAAAGTTAACTGTGCCAAAAGAAATCCCTTCGGTACATTCCTGTTTATGTTTATAAACAACCATGGGCAACTTCATTGCAAAAATAGCGAAAATTTGCAGTGCCACCTGGTGACGTAAATGTGAAATATGTGACCCCGAGTGACCCTGCATGCAGTATTAAAGCAATAGGTCAAGCAGTTCCTGAGAAGAGATTTTGATTTTAAAAAATACTGATTCATCATCTCCTTTACAAAGATGGCAGAGTTCACCTGGGGAAACCTGTGTTTAAACTCAAAGCATACCGTAAAACCTATTGGACCATATTGCAATATATGCACTCTATTGCTATATGCATGTGGAGTAGCAACTTTCCAAAACATGGTCCCAAAGTGTGATATGCCATTAACTTCATCAAAAATAAACCATATACTCATCACTTTTATCAGCATTAGTCAGATTATATTCAGATAGAATTCAATGTAATTCTGTCTAGCTTTGCTGGTGAAGATGTCAAAAGTGGTCTTAACATACAAAGATTAATTAATATATGTATATGTGTGCGTGTGTGTGTGTGTGTGTGTGTGTGTGTGCGTTATAATTGCAGCACCATCTGGTGGCCCAAATGTGAACTATATCTCTCACACAAACACACACACACACACACACACACCATGACCCTGTATGTAACATCAAAGCAGTTGGCCAAGTAGTTCTTGAGAAGAAATTTCAAATTAATTTTAAACAAATAAAAAGTTGATAAAAATTTATAAATTATTACATCACCATCTCCTTGGCAAACCAGGTAGAGGACCGTCACTTAGGAAACATTCATGCACAAAATCAAAACATTCCATTCAACGATTTTTGAGAAGTTGGATATGTAAAAAGTCAAACAGACAGACTGCCAGTCATGTACAAATGGATTTAATAAGCGCTGCTGACTCACGTCATCAGAGCTAAAAATGCAGTGCTACTTGTGAAACAGGTTAAGGTCTTGGAGGACACAGAAGTCATCCTGTCTGATTTTGAAGCAACTGGCCAAGCAGTTTCAGAGAATAAAATTTTGCCACAACATGGTCCAAAAATCCCTGAAGCATGAACAGTTTTAACAAACTTGGTAAAGGTCCACCCAACATACATCTGCGCCAAGTTTGAAGAGGATGCAGCTAACAGTTTTAGAGAAGTTTAAAATATGATTGTCTATGAACGTAATATGACAGATGGTTGAAAGAGCTACAGGATTGTTTATACATATATGACAGATGGTTGATTGTTTATGCACATATGACAGATGGTTAAATGAGCTATATAATTGTTCATGCACCTGGCAAATGGTTGAATGGGCCATATGCTTGTTTATGTACATAAGACAGGTGATTAAATGAGCTGTGATTATTTATACATGACAGATGGTTGAAAGAACTATATGATTGTTTATGCACATATGACAGATGGTTGAATGAGCTATAGGATTGTTTATACATATATTACAGATGGTTGATTGTTTATGCACGACAGGTGGTTGAATGAACTTTATGCACATATGACAGATAGCTGGATGAGCTGTATGATTGTTTATGCACATATGACAGATAGCTGGATGAGCTATATGATTGTTTATGCACATATGACAGATGGTAGAATGAGCTATAGGATTGTTTATACATATATGACAGATGGTTGATTGTTTATGCACATATGACAGATGGTTGAATGAGCTATATAATTGTTCATGCACCTGGCAAATGGTTGAATGGGCCATATGCTTGTTTATGTACATAAGACAGATGATTAAATGAGCTGTGATTATTTATACATATATGACAGATAGTTGAATCAGCTATATGATTGTTTATGCCCATATGAGAGATCGCTGAATGAGCTATATGATTGTTTACACACATATGACAGATGGTTGCATGAGCTATGTGATGGGGCAAGTGACTGCAATGGAAGAGATTGAAAATATGTAACAGTTCAATCAGTTTCATTTGTCTGAACTCATCAAGAACTGAATGGAAAAGCACTGGGAGGCCCCTATATATACATATGTAACCTTCTAGCATGACACAATACACATGTATTGTGATGACATGACGGGAGGATGTACATTGGCTGCGATTGATTGGCACAGCCTGTCAATTTCAATCTGATTGCTTGAAAAAGAAGTACCTTCCAAATAAGGAAAGGTGAACAAGAGGACCAGCTAGGTCAGTTAAGTGTGTATTGGGCATGGTGATCCAGTAGAAGGACTGTTCTATGGATCCCTAAATAGGGGAGAGCAGAAAGAGGCTAATACCTTTTCTGAGAGGTAATGTGCGGCTTCCTACTACATGTAGACTGGGTGTGATAATTACTTTGAGGTACTATTATCATGGGTGAATGAGCAACCAGAATAAAAATGTAGCATTAGCCTGAGCTCATTTGCCCATGATGTTGAGGCCAAATGGCTCAAATAAAAGAAGTTGATGCATCCAAAATTTTTCCCTGTCCTGATGCAGAAGCTTACTACAGTTTAGATGGGGAGGGTATCCAAAATATTCAAGAATTTTTACTTGGATATGAAGTCCAGCATCTGGATGGTCCTGTTGAGCAAAGTGACGAACCATGGGCTGGTCAGTAGCTGTGTTACTGATATAGCGAAAGTGTTCCTGTAGTCTATCACATAGACGGCGTTGTTTTTGTCCATATACATGTACTACTTGTTTCAAGTGGCACATATGAGGGGGTAGATGAGATTGGAGCTTTCACAGCCTTCACTGGGAACAGAAGAGGATCTGCCTGTTTGTGTGCTCAGTGCCTGTCCAGCGGTTATTAGATGGGTGCAGTACTTGCAATCAGTGTGATCACAAGTATTTTTGTGTTTCCTATATGAGATCACTGGATTGTGATCTTGGGCCGAGGCATATCTGATCAGACTCAGACTTCTTTTATTTCACCATAATACGCACATATACATAAGCATATAATATGAGATTCAATACATGTATGTAGTAGGTGAGGAGACTCCCATTGAGGCGAGGAACGCCGCTATCATGGCAGCCACCTGGCTAATAGTTAAGACGACAGAATTTCTTGAGAATTAAATTATCACAGGTGTATTGACTATAATAATATGTTCCTGGTAAGTTTCAGTGAACTTTATATAAATGAATGGATCCTAAAATTTCATGATGCACATTAAATGTGAATTAATTAATGTTATGCAAGTGTACTGCAGACATAGCACTTTGGCTTAGAGCAAACTGCTATTATATGTGACTGATCCCAGAGTAGACCAGCATGTCGTTAATATTACCTGTTCATTGGAGACCTATTTCAATCCCTTTGTTCACCAGGACTGTTGCATGGCATGATGGTTCCAACATCCTCCATTGTCATGGATAATTTGTTTGATGATGGGTAGTAATGCTGGATTATATCTGGTGGCCAGAAAAAACAATCCTGGTCTGAAGTGTTCTGTACTCGTGTGGGTGCCAGCAGTGAGACTGTCTTTTGAGTCCCCCAAGGTTTTGAATTTCCTTACTAATTCAGTTAGATAGCCTCTTGCCTGACAAAAGTTCAGCATTTTGTTGGTGTTACCCTCATAATCCTCAGGTCTCAAAGAGATGCACTTGACCTGGACCCCCCCCCCCCCCCCCCCCCCCCCGATGGAGTGTATTGGGTGTGCTGTGACTATAGGGCCCTTTTGATGGAATGTACATGTATTGGGTGTGCTGACCTAAAGTGAAGATAAGCTATGACAGATGCTCCTCTCAAACAATAAGCTCAGCTGATTGCAAAGCCACAAAAGTGGCTCAAGGTACATGTTCATGTCTTATGCCACAGTGAACAGGTTTGAGAGACATTTATGTGGTCAGCTTCCAATAACCACATGTAGGTTTTAGTGACATTTTGATATTTTGGCTCCAATGTGCCTGCATCTCATGCACTGTCAGACATCTTAGATCAATTTATAAATATTTTTGTCTTGATTATTCATAAGTTACTCTATATATTTACAGCTATTATTTGCAACTATTTATAGCGGGTTTAAACCCACACTCGATGGAGGAGAAAGTTCGGTTTGCACCTACGGAAGCACCCTCACCAAAACCTCCCACCCCTAATACAGCACCCCCTAGGGCCTCCCGAGTATCATTTGAGGAGTACCATACCACTTGGAGTGGCATAGCTACATCCAAGTCCAACGCATCAATGAAAAACCCACGTATGTATACGTCCCAGTAGTTATTTAACACTCTTATCAGTTCTGAAAAGCAACTAGATCTCTAAGAAAACACTGTCTTATCTCCAACAAATCAGGTAACTGTCATCATTATCAGATATATGTATTGTGGAGTGAATATTTGAGTAAAAGTGACAGGCTTACCTTTCATCTTACCAACTTTCTGTACAATTATTTGTGACCCTGCCTGAGAAAATCAGTTTTCATGTCAGATTTTGTGTTTGTAATATACTGATTCATTGTGCTTGCTATTGATGTTATATGGATGCTACCTGTTGATGTTATATGGATGCTACCTGTTAATGTTATATGGATGCTACCTGTTGATGTTATATGGATGCTACCTGTTGATGTTATATGGATGCTACCTGTTAATGTTATAAGGATTCTACCTGTTAATGTTATATGGATGCTACCTGTTAATGTTATATGGATGCTACCTGTTGATGTTATATGGATGCTACCTGTTGATGTTATATGGATGCTACCTGATGTTATATGGATGCTACCTGTTGATGTTATATGGATGCTACCTGTTGATGTTATATGGATGCTACCTGATGTTATATGGATGCTACCTGTTGACAGTGCTGGAGACCATCAAGGACAAGCCCAGTTTGCAGGCAGCTCACTACGGCCTGCCCCTTGAGGAGTTGCAGAACCAAGCTGAGAGACAGCTACAGGAGTGAGTATGGGGGCTCTGTGATGACACCACCACAGTGTAGTGGCAATATGACAACATTATGTAGCTGTACACAGAGACAACCCCGTCAGTGAAGCTACGGGGGACGTAATGTCAATATGATAACAACTTTAGTCTTAAAATAGTGTTTAATCATTCTGGGACCCAAATTCAACAACTAGTGACATAGATATCACCATATGAAGTTAAAAAAATAAATAATTTTAAAGTAATTAAAAATTACATGTAGATAGGTAGGTGACCCAGTGGCTCTGTTTTTCAGACACAATTCTTTAGTGTACGGGCGTTTCAAGGTGAAACCTACAGAGGAAGAAGAGAAGGCAGCCAAGATGGACAAAGTGAACAAGATGAGGAAAATCTACCTCCAGCCCAGGAAAACTCCCAGTAAGTATGTGTGAGATACCATATCAGCGACAGGTAAATATTGCTATAACTCCCTGAGGTGGAGCCAGAGGGGTCGTCATGATATTCACCATGCAGGCCCATAGGGTATTTCGCATATTCTATGCAACTCAAATAAAAATGTATTTAAGTCCCTGAAATTACTTTCTTCACCATATGGTTTGTTGTTTACAACCCATTAGGGTTCATTGAGTGATCAGCGAGTAGCAGGTGCTTGTGAGGCCAGAGACTGGCTTTGCTATTGTTATCCCCCGCCCACAAAGTGGGGGAGGGGATATGGTAATTGGCACCGTCTGTGTGTCTGTCTGTCCTTCCATCGATATAGGCCTACTTTCTACTTTTGCTATAAACTCAGCTGGCAAACTAGTCACAAGAACCAAAAAAGTGATAGGCCTACCAATTCTCTTTTTATTTTTGGCACATTTGATAAAATTTGGATTTTGAGTGGTTAGGCCTATACATATTGGAAACACTATAGTCTGTATTGAATGAAGAATATTTCAAAGGTTGAGAGGACTGGTTTAAAACCACCAGTTGTCTTTTGTGGGTGACTGCCTGTCTCAAGTCAGGAATGAAATTTGTTTCTTCACATTGGTATTGGAAGATGAATGTTGATGCTTTGGTAACTCTGGAATCTCTTTGCTGTCATTGTTAGGTTTGATATTTATGAATATGGGTCATGCTTTTCTACATTTAAGTGTACCATACTGGAGATGTTCGTCCGTAAACTTTACTCATTAGCACTATACAGCAAAACCTCCACTTGTGAATGCCTCTCACTTCTGAACAGTCCCAAATGTTTACATGTTATTTAATAGGCACCTGGGTGTTCCTGGATGTTCATAACCTCTCACTACTGAACACCTCTCACTTCTGAACATCGAACACCTTTTTTCAGTCCCAAAGCCACAAATGAACTTCCCACTTCCGAACATGTGCTTTCTCTGTGAGCCATAACCAGGCCCATGGTCAGTTGCTGTTTTTTTTGTCACTAAGGATAAAAGCTGGCACATTGCATGCATGTTGGGCCAACACAGGATGGCTGGTAAGACATACCGTTGTTATGCTCTGCTTCCCACCCTGTCTCTGTGGCAAAGATAACACCTTGATTGGTACAATTCATCAAGATTATTGTCTAATTTTCTGCGAAAGAAGACCTTAGCTCAGAACTGACTTTGGTTGGTATCTCTGTTGACCAATCAGCCATCAAAACCAACAGCCCACTGAGTAAGCTAAGCAGGCAATTGAGAACCCTGAATGCTGGAATTGTCTCCAAATACAGTGGAAACTGTATTGTTTTCATAGCATTTTGGTGCACGTGTGATATTCCACCTTGCTCTTGAGCATGTTGAGTGTATGTGACCTTACCAACAGTTACACATTGTCTAAATAAGTAGACATGTTTGAGTGAAACTGGTTGTGACTGAAACAATTTGATGTTTTGACAGTAAGAAGTATGACAGTATGGATGTAATGCGTGTTATTAGCATACATCATGTCCATGTAGTGACCTTTGTGTGAAGAATGAATGGATAGTTTTGCTGAAATAGCTTTACACACGTATGTCAAGTTTATAACCCAGCAGCTGAATACCCCAACCTCCGACAACTGAACACCTCTCACTACCAAACAATTTCGCTCCGTCCCCAGGGTGTTCGGTAGTGAGAGGTTTTACTGTACCATCCACAGTTTTCAAGTTAGCCCAGTATAACTTTCAGGACATATAGGGTGTATAAAAATCTTGGTCCTTTTTTTATATTGGTGGCGCCACCTTCAATATTATGCAATAAAGAAGTCAAAATGTGAAAATCTTGTGAACACTCTAGCATCTTTAATTTTTGGCCTATCTTCAAATTTGGTGGAAATGCAGGGGAGGTCAAAGTCTAAGTTGCTTATGATACTAGTGGCATCATTTATAATTTGACAGAAATTATGGGCCAAAACGTGTTTTAAAATATAAAATTCCATGTCTGCAAATTAGTTGGATTAAAATTACCAAATTTATAGCAAAAAAAAAGACATGTCCAATGCTAGAATATTATGTAATATTAGTGACCTTGACCTATTTTTTTGCGGTCACCATGGCTACAAAGTTGAAAGAGGTGGTTTTGTAATGGTAGGGTATAGTTTGGACAATGAGAATTGAGCCTCCAGATCAAAAATTGCACTTGATTACATTTGACATAAAATTGTACTTGGGGCCTACTTTTTGGGTCACCATGACCCAGTAGTTATGTGGTTTGGCTCTTGTCCAAATTTATTGTTTTTCTTCAATAAATCGAAAAGTTATTGCCCGATTTGAACAAACAGACCATGTATGTAAAGCTGGATGTGAGACGCATATTTTGAATAGTAGTAATTTTTAAATCTGAATTGAAAGTCAAGCTCAAATGGCCAGTTTGAATATAAGGGTCATCTTGTGAATGCTTTACACCCCTCAATTTTCTAGTTAGGCCCATACGACATTTAGTAAGTGTATAAAAAAATCTTTGTCAACATCAATGTTGGTGGCATTACCTATAGTATTATGTAATATACAGGTCAAAATGCTAAAATCTTGTGACCAGTCCAGCATCCTTATTTTTTTTTTTTTTAGTGTATCCTCATGAAATTTAGTGGGATTGTGGCTCCCAGATAAATTTGCGTAATAAATCATATTTAAAAACATCTCTCCTTCTTATTACCCATCATTCTATTATTTATCCCTATATATGTCAGCAGAGCACCAGGTTCATAGGCCTCTTTTTATGGTTACAAAGTGTACAGTTAATGCTGAATTTCTGACTATAGGTCTTTGTCAATGAGAGTTCACAAAATAGCATGGCTATTTGTATTCACAAAGATGTGGCAGAAAATAAATAAAAACAGGGTACCTATCAATGTACTTGTAATTCCTACTGTTGCTGCTTTGTGAGACCTAACATTTCCCTGTATTAGGACAATTTTATGTGCAAATTGTGTGCAGGCAAAGTCCTTAAAGAGCCATTCCATCAAAAACAAGTTTGCAGAGTAGGAATGGGCTTTTTGTAATGGAGGCAATATATTACAAATTCATTTTATAGTTTCTGCATTATTTTTGTATTTAGCCAAATAAGAGCAGTTCTTGGCTTGTTCAACTTTAAATGAACAATCCCACATCAAAATATAATTTCAACATTTATAACAAAGACATTGTTACAGACAATTTCAACCTGTTATCATGCACCTCAATACTTTAATCCTAACATTTTTTCTTTCACTGCAGCATCTGTCGCCACACCATCCATGCGCTCACCGTCCATGCCAGGAAATCTTAGACCAGAGGTCGATCCCTGGGAGCAAGAAGTGGATGAACTTGTGGCATGGACAACTAAACTTGATGAAGACATGATCTGAGGGTCATACACCAACAAATTGAGGAATGACAATCAGCTGTAATTAATGGTTTATGCTGAGCATATAGTTGACAGCAATGGGTTAATTGTGGCTGATAGCAGTACATTGTGATATTTATATACCAGTACAGGAGTAGTACATTTGCTGCCAGAGTCAATGGGGCCTGTCTCAGCAGCAAATGTAGCAACTCTACTCTAGAAGATTGTGTCAGTATTACATGAAGGAACTCTTCATATCCAGTCAACAAAACAATACCTTTTGATCAAATGTTTTCATGAAAAGAGACTTGAATATCACTCCTCAAACTTGTAAATATGTACATTTTTATTTCAAGTGGATAACATACCATGACAAGGTTATGCAATAAACTAGTATAAAATGAGACTTTCCTGAGAGCTTTGTACATACAGCTGTACCTGGTATAAGGACTCAGCCGACTGTGAGATCAAGACAGCCATGGAGTCCATTCACCCTACCCTACCATTTGTTTTGCAGGACTCTTGAAGTTGGTAGCATGGAGTCAATATGTTTGAAGTCAAATACCTGTAACTCTACTAGAGTCTTTATGTCTATAATTTATAAATACTGGGCCAGGGAGCTGCCAGAGAAGTCTTGATTTCATAGTCTGCTTTGGTTTGTAGGATTGTTTCACTAAGAATACGGGACACTTGCAACAAGTCATCCCAACAAACCGTGTAGTATTGATATGAAACAAGGGTCGCACAACACATACTCAGCATATGGCACCAGCAGAGTCTAATTGGATCTTCATGAGATGCAGGGTCTACCATGTGTGACTGATAAAATGACAGTATAAAATAGAAGTGGACAATAATGACGTCTACTGAATGGATTAAAAAAAAAAGTTGCAGATTAAACTGAAGAATAAAGTTGAAGCAGCCTCCCCGACATTTCAGGCCTCCCTGTTGTGACATTGTGTGAGTGTACAGGCAAAGACTCACCAATAGAATTTAGAAATTACACCTGCTACAGTCTAACAAAAAAGATGTGTAACAATCCATCCCTACTGAATGGCCAATAGAGATTAGACCTGCTATCGTCTAACAAAAAAGATGTGTAACAATCCATCCGTATGACTGGCCAATAGAGACTAGACCTGCTTTAGTCTAACAAAGAAAATGTGAAATAATCCATCCCTATGAATGGTCAATAGAGACTAGACCTGCTACAATCTAACAAAACAAAAGGACTGTGACATTCCTGTGTTGAGCTGGCATGTACATATATCTTGCAATTTTTTTAAGATTTGCCCAAAAAAGAACAAACAAATTCATGACAAATTTCAAAATCAATAGAGCATGACCATTTGACCAACTCTGGTAGAGACTCACCCAAGGTACATTACCACCAATTTTGAAATCAATCTGAATGACTGTTTGGAGAAGAAGTCAAAAGTGTGAATTTGCATTAGAATGTCCATTGACTTGCACAGTAATCAATAGGGAAGGTGCATTTACCGATAAGTACCCGAATTGAAAAAATCATTAAAAATCAGGAATCCACAGCAGTTTCACCTAGTGAACAACTATGTTTGACCCTTCCACAAGGAACATATCCACCAATTTTCAGCTTAATCTGAGTGACGGTTCTGGAGAAGAAGTCCAAAATAGCAAAAACACACAAAAAATTCATTAAAAAAATAGAAAAAAAATTGCAGTACCACCTGGTGAACAAATTTAGAACTAAGAGTCCCCAGGAGTGTTCCTGTGTGATATCAAAGCAATTGGATGAGTGGTTTCAGAGAAGATTTTTTAAGATTTGCCCCAAAAAGGACAACAAAATCATAAAAAAATCCAAAATTACTGGACCGTGACCAATTAAACAAACTTGGTAGAGACCCATTCAAGGTATATTGTCACCAAGTTTGAAGTGAATCTGGCAAACGGTTTTTGAGAAGAAGTCGAAAATGTGAATTGTGGATGGACGACATATAATCTACCCTCCTAAAAGCTCAGCTGACTTATCAGCTGAGCTAAAGTGTTTAACAATCCATTCCTATGAATGGTCAATAGAGATTAGACCTAGTACTGTCTGACAAAAAAAAATGTAACAATCTATCCCTTTCGTGACAGTTAGCCTACTAGTCTTTATTTTTATGACATAAACAAATTCATGCATTTAAACACAGCCTCATAGTTTTGGTTTGGGTGTTTAGCATAAATTGCAAAGATTGTCACTCACAGTATACACAGACAATGGTCTTCCACTTTGTTGCCTGGAAGAGAGATTGAAAAAACACAATATGATTTAGCCATACCCAAATAGTCTGCAAGCACAACAAACTAAGACTAAGACTAAGACCAAGTTGTTGGGCTCATTTTTAACAAAAAGCCTGAGTAAAGTACTTGCTATTTTGACCCTGATTGGCCACACACTCACCTTGAACCAGTTAATGAGATCCCGCCAAGGTACAGTGTTTCTATGTTCTCAATTAACACATATTTTGTGTGTACATCACTGACATAACATCATCAGCAATGCACCAGTTCATGCCCACATCAATATGTCTGGCATGCTTCAGGTTCCAAGCTGAAATTGCCATGTGACAACTCGAGGCCTGTAACTTTGGACAGTTTAATTTTGACAGTGCTGACATAACATTGCTTCTTTTGACAGTTCACAACTTCCTCTTTTTTTTTTTAAACAATAATCCTGTATTGGCCATTGCCTGGTTCCTCTATTGCCTTGTGGTTTGCTAGTAAGTCAGCTGTTTGAATTCTTGAGTTCGTATTACATTGTAGTGTGCTGAATGATATTCATTTGTGGGTAACACTGTACCACAATCCACAAATTTCTGCCCTTCCCATTATACCTATCGTAAATTCTCTAATTGAAGCTGCAGCTCGTATTAGATTACATTTTATTTTTTTCTAAATTGGAGATGAAGTAGGGGTGCGTCTTCCAGTAGAGCCTTTTCCACGCACCATGACCTGATGAGCTCTTATGGTAGCTTCATGAGCAGACATGAAAACACATAACGTCATCAGGTCAAGTAATAATAAAAGGATTGCATTTTTAACATACACATACTTTTTATTGATAAAAATACCAAAGACAGAAAAAAGGGTACTAAGAAGCTTCTGTAATATTGATAAAATGACGTAAAACATGATTGGCGAGTTGTACACATAAAACTCTGACAGGAACTTTTCATTTTGATTACTTTAAATTAGCAGCCTGAAGTTGGGGTGCGTCTTCTATTGGGGTTTTGCTGCTGAACAAAATGACGGAGATTAAAACTTTGTAGATGTCAGAACGTCGGGGTGTGTCTTCTAATAGAGATGCGTCTTCTAACAGAGAATTTATGGTAATTTAAATTGACTAATTTTGCATAATTTAAGGCAAACTTACAAAATGAAATCATGGGATAAATATAAAGTTCAGGAAGCAAATTCCACACCTATTCGGAATCAGTAATACATGTAGTAACCATGATCTTGCTGAAGTCATACATACATTACACATTTTCTTCATGGATAAGATCATAAATTTATGTTGTGAATAAATCAACAAGAAATGTGATAGATTCTTTATGTTTACTTTTCAGTTGAAATAGAAATACCATTATTCACAAACAGATTTGAATACTTCTACTGTTGTTGATAATGTAGGCACTGATATTGGGTCCAAAAAGTGACAAACCAATCAAGAATGCATGTGGTAGTGAGTCCTTGAACTAGGTGGCTCAGTCAGTGTCTATTAAATACATACAGGGGCTCTGTCCAATGCTAGGAATGCAGCATTTCAGCTGGGGTTATGCTCTTCTGGCTGTTAAAACTGATTATGTTTGTGATCAAATTTTGTGTGAAATTCTCAAATCCACACTACACCGTCACACTAAAAGTATGTTGTCAGCGCATACAGTGACATACAGTAACATCAATTGCTTGCTCGATCTCTGACCTGGATACATTTTTGGAAGACAGTTTTACCAGACAGTAGAAGGCCTGAAGATGTGCCAAGCAGGCAAATATGTAGAATACTGAAGTTGAATTTAGATTTATCTCTAGTTGTATTATTTAACGTCCATTTTCTTTTCACAAAAAGCTGTCTCAAAAGCCCCAACTAGAACGTACATGTACTATGATTCGTCAAGTACAATGTCTGATAGCCTACATTTCAGTGTGACCAACTGATGTCATTTGCATGCATGACATGATGCTCATCATTGATCAAGATTCTACAGACTCTTTCTTGGATCTAAAACAGGTTACACATGCCAAGGGCAAAGTTGAGACAAATTTCAGTTGTGGTATATCTGAGGTTTATGAATGCATAGCCACATACATGTAGCAGCATTGTTCTCCTCATATCCCAGCACCACTGTGTGGTGTGTGTGCAGGATCAAAGTCAGTCCGTCTTGCTTGTCTTGCATGTAACTGTTGAACATTGCCATGTGGCAGATGCTGTCCCATATGCTGATGCCAGAGTGGTGCACATGATCTGTCATTTTGTATAATGTGGATAGTGTCCCAGGTTCCAGTGCTAGAATGGAACACATAATTTTTTATCCATGTAGTATACATACTCTCCCAGAATCCAGAACTAGTGTCGGACAGTTGATCTGTGATCCATGTGCTGGTTGGGCCCCTGATGTGTGATTTGTATTACACAGGTACAGTCCTGGATTCAAGTGCTGGTACAGTTGGCACACTATGCATGGAACACAGATATTCCAAATATCCCGATGCTAGTGTTCATGACCAGGACACCATGTGTCTGACCCATGCGACACTGACGCTGTCCTTGACTCAAGTGCTAATGTGGCTGGGGCACATGCCCATCTACATAAAAGTTCCGTGTTGCTTTAGGTAATTTAATTTCCATGCCTTCTAGATCCTTTGTCAGTATAATTTGACAGCCTGCAAATGGATAAAGCCCATGATCATAAAACCCACAATTGTACACATTTAAAACATTCAAATAACTGTCCTGTACAAACTACAAGTCTTGAGAGAGACAAGTGGTACAGGACAAAGCACACTGGTATCAATGTAAACACTGATTACATGGAGCACACACCATGGACACTGGGCAGGGCCACCAACTTGGACACACAAGTTAGAAGAGCATTTCCTCACTTATTTTCTGAGGACATTTCACATTTACTTTTGGACCTAGTCAACAGCTTTCCTCGACACACTGCACCCAGAGCATGCTGAGAAAAGCTGTTGACCTGGAGGATTATATTGTATGTAACTACAGGCTGGTACTTGAATGGAAGGTCTCTGGACAAGTAATACTGTATGAATCTGCATCTGTATCATAATTCAGAGCAGTTCCTTCAATGTAGTTTGATGTTAGTGGCAGTTGGCACTGAAAGAGTTAAAGTGTACTGACTGCAAAATTAGCATAGTCTGTAACTGTGTGCTTTCAAAGTCATACCAACAGTGGTTTGGGAGAAGATTTGAGAAGATTTTGACCCATATTGAAATACACAATAATCCAGTGCCACCCAGTGAACAAACTTTGTAGATGCCCATTAAGGTACATCTCACACACAAGTCAGAAGAGAATCCAGCATTTTTTTTCAAACACTTAACAGGAGGATTGTTGCTAGGTGAGGCCATACAGAGACTTGTTATGGAAAGCCAGCTAAGGACATACTGAACTAGAAAGCCAGCTGAGGTCAAGTGGAGACTTGCCATACAAAGCCAGCTGAAGTCAAATGGAGACTTGTCATGCAAAGCCAGCTGAATCGACGGCAGACTTGCCATACAAAGCCAGCTGAAGTAGATTCGAGACTTGTCATGCAAAGCCAGCTGACTGAAAAGTCAGTTGAGCTAAAAAACATGTTACTGTTTGTTTGTCAGTATTTATTCATAAACTTAATCAAAACTAAAGTGAGTGAAACCAATGGTACTTGGCGGACTTGTCCCATATTAGTGCTTGACAATTTATTGATGCCAGGAATAAGCTCAAACATGCTTTAATTATCTCCAACATATAAATCAAGCATCAATAAATTGTACTTAAAATTTTACACCCATAACAACTATGGATTCTCTATAATTAGTTACATGGTAGGAAGTTGCCCGTTAAAAATGCCACACAATATCTGATGTCTGCACTTTGTGTTAACAATATTCTGATACTGTACATAAAAACAGCAGGATTATGACAGCACTGTGCTCAGATGACCTTTAGAATTAGATAAAGGCCATTATCATCTGCAGAGTATCTAAGTGCTGGCTGTGTAGCTCTTAAGTAACCACTCAAAAAAATTTTTCAATAGTTCTCAAGTAACAACTCAAAACTAAAGACTTGTGAGCTTTTGAATTGGGTCAAGACTAATCGTACACATCATTTTAGCCCTTACACAGGACCATCACTATGGCCAACATTTAAGCTGTAGCTGAAATAATTCTCCCAATGTAAAGTGCGAGTAAATGCAGTGCCCTGTGACCTTTAATATGTGACCCGAATGTCACCCATGTACACTGTCAAGTTGGGCCTGATAAAGGACTATTGATGTTTGCAATATCAAAGTCCTTACCGTTCTCAAGTCATCAATGTTTAACTGAAAAGTGGCAGAACCCACCAAACTATCAGTGAATACATGAGTTTGACCTTATAAGTTCACTGAAGGTCTAAATTAACAACAGCAAAAGAAACCCCATAGGTTCTTTTCTATTTATTTAAGTGTAACCATGGACACAGAATCCACTATTTCCAAGATATAAGGTAAAATGTCACATTTGCTGCTATCCCCAAAGTAACAAAGGCAACATGGATGTACCCATATCGATGCTTCATAAATTCATAAAAAACATTCATTAACAAACGGAAAAAGCCATCAGCACCATGCAGAGAAGAAAATTAGCAGAAATCAAGTCAAGGTACATTACCACCCAGTCTGCAGGTAAGGGAGAATATACTGAAAATATCAATAATACATAAAAATTCATAAAAACTATGAAAAAAAAAAAAATGTTGCACCACCTGTGGAAAAAAATAAGGTTTAGAAGTGTCCCAAAGTCATTTTGTAGCAATTGGCCAGGGGGATTTGAAGACGATTTTTCAAATATTTTGCTTAAAAAAAACACACACACAAAAAAAAAAAAAAAATTATTGGAACATCACCATTTGATCAAATTCAGTATAGGCCCACCCAAGTTACATCCCCACCATGTATGAAGTGAATCTGGATGACAGTTTTGAAGAGTAAGTCCTGAATGCTTTGGAATTGTTGATGAATGGACAGACAATGGATGGACAACAATGGACACAGGACTAGACGATCAGTTAAGCTAACCTTATCGGAATGAAAAATCTGCTGATCTAATTTAAGTTTGTTCATTAACACTTCTCCCATCTCTAGTCTGCCCTACAAAGTATTCTATGTACCAAAACATTTTTGACAAATATTGTACTTACTTAACCTGGAGTTTTCTTTGAGAAAAGGAGCCATATCCAACATGTCTTCCTCCCTGTAACAGACACAAACAAACCTTCATCTAAGCAAACAACATGTATACACATCTAATTATTAATTTAAATTGACAACAATAAAATTCATTATAAGTGACTGTGCTAAACATTTTAAACATGGAAAATCCCAAGAGGTTTTTAACATAAGAAAAATATCTTATCGAAACTCGCTTGTATCCAAGTAAGTTTATATGCAAGTAAACTTTTGTGCTTTATCACTATCGGCCTAAGCAACTGTTCTCAACATACCAGTTATCTTCAGGAAGCTTTACAAACCCACAAAGCAGAGAGTGCCACTGGCATGAGGGAATGCTACTATAAAGGGATCACTCACTCTTCGAGAGGCTCTGGTATCAGGTCTGTAAAGTCTTCATTCACATATACATGGCATGTACAGCAGGCAAGCGATGCTTCACATGCTCCTACAAGTGGACAATTATACTGTATGTATGTATGTATGTATGTATGTATGTATGTATGTATGTATGTATGTATGTATGTATGTATGTATGCATGCATGTACATGCTCTTACAAGTAAAAATTACACTTTATGTATGTATGTAACCTGGAAAGCAGAAAAGAAGACTTCTTACACATACAAGTACAGCGGTATTTGTTTGCAGCCACTGCCACCAGAGGTCACCTGCTCTGCCTGGCCACAAGAATCCATGTTTTTGTTAAGGACAGCTAAGACACCAAAAATAAATACAATTTTAATCGATCCTATCTCAAAATGTATTTGCATTAGGATAGCAAATCATATTTATGTGTTATTGTCATACTCCAAAGAATTAATACATCCTTGGGAGTCTGTGATGTTAATTGTTGAATAAAAATTGAAAGTTGACCTCAACCATCCACCCCATGAATGTTGATAAAAGTCAGAAATGATAAAATTATTATTACACTTGCATCTTAATCCTGACATATTGGAAACAAAAAACCTGCAATTTTTTATGTTTGGCTTAGTTTTTCTGTTATCCATCTTTAAAGTTTGTCATTTCAATTTTCCCTTTGATTTCCAGGATGTTCATTTTCTTCATTTAACAAAAAAAGAACGAAGCAAAATTTTGAAAATAGCTGAATTGTTTGTGCAGTTCAGACTTTACAGAATCAAAAGCCATTAACTGGATTAAATTTTGCCTGGCCGTTTTCTTGGAATAACCATTCTTAGGTGGGGTTCTCGTCCTATTATCCTGTCTGAGAAAACAAGCTTCAAAGGCCTTTGATGTTGATCATTTGCCTCTGAAACAATACCGTTTGCTCAAGATGAGCTGATATATTTGTACAAAATGGTGTAAACGCCGCCCCCTTAACATTTGGTGAGGTTGCCAATCAATCATTATCCAATCATATGAATAAAAGAGCCTTTGAAGTATGCAAAACATTCTTCGGTGATCTGTCAAATGGCGACAGCAACAATCTGGTTTCAAAGCCTGATGTCATGGAGGCGGGACTTTGGCCACCCCCCACCCCCACCCCGTGATCTCAAGCCAGGCAACGAAAGTTGTGTTGCCTTGCTTCGGTGGGGCGGCCTACAGCTGCTCGTGGCCAGCAGAGGGGTGGCGGATTTAGTCCTTAGGCCCCCACCTCTTCATCCTGTTTTTAAGGATGGTGTTTTATTGTATTGACTTCTATCTGTATATCTTTTTTAGTTAGCTTGATAGACTTGTCTGTGGCTTCCTACCTAAAATCACTTTGCCAACAAGGTTAACCGATAGGACTGCTACTCTCATTGATCATATCTTTTGTAATCTATCTCACAGTTTGAAATGTTCCACATCTGGTATTATCTTATCTGACATTTCTGATCATCTTCCTTCCTTTACATGTATCAAAACTGAACTTGTTGTTAGTCATCCACCCAAATATGTTAGGAAAATTACAAAGGATCCTTACTCACTTCAATGCTTCTATGATGAGGTAAAAAACTCAAGTATGAGTCAAACTTTTATTCAGAATTTACAGTGTGACCCAAACATTAACTACAACAAATTAGATAGTATAATAAGGAAAGCCAAAGAAACACATCTTCCAATAAGAAATGTCAAATTTAATAAGTATAAACACAAAAAGTCCCCATGGGTTACAGATGGTATTCTCACTTCGATAAAATTTCGGGACACATTGTATAAAAAGTTAAAATGTACTGAAATAGCAAACCCCCAACATGATACCTTGAAACAAAATCTGAGGGTCTATAACAACATACTAAATAAAAGTATCCGCCTACAGAAAAAGAAGCATTACCATTTTCAATTCGAAAAATTTAAAAATGATACCAAAAAGACTTGGGATGTGATAAGAGATGTCTTGAATCTAAACAAAAACAAAACAAATTTCCCTTCATTCTTCCAAATAGAAAATAATAAGATAACAAATAAACAAGTCATTGCTGATCGTTTTAATGAATTTTTCACAAATATTGGTCCTAAACTGGCGGCAGAGATTGATCCTAGAAACAAGCCTTCTTACAATTCCTATCTAAAACGTCCAACTGATCACATATTTTCTTTCACCTCAGTTGGGCCGCAGGAAATAATTCAGATTGTACAAAAGTTTAAACCGAAAACCAGTGCTGGGCATGATAATCTATCAATGAAACTGCTTAAAGGCTTAATTCCTTCAATTTCAGAACCACTGTCAATTATCATAAATCAATCCTTAACCACTAGTATATTCCCAGATAAATTAAAAATAGCAAAAGTGATTCCCATTTACAAAAAGGATGAAAAATCCTGTTTAGATAACTATAGACCTATTTCCTTACTTCCAGCCTTGTCAAAAGTTTTTGAAAAAGTTGTCTACAACCAGCTGTACAGTTACTTTGAAACCAATTCATTATTTTATCCCAGTCAACATGGTTTTAAGAAATTACATTCTACTGAAACAGCCTCTTTGGAATTTATAGATCGAATTTTCAATGTTCTTGAAAAAGGCAAATTACCCATAGCTATTTATCTTGATCTGTCAAAAGCGTTCGATACATTAGATCATCAGATTCTCTGCCAAAAATTGAAATACTATGGTGTCTCTGGCATTGCTTTACAGTGGTTTAAAAATTACCTTACAAATAGATCGCAATTTGTTCAATACGATGAATTTTCTTCTAAAAATCTAACAGTTAGTACTGGCGTCCCTCAGGGATCGATACTTGGCCCACTCCTCTTCATAATTTATACAAATGACATGCATCTTGCCTCATCTGTTTTTGAATCCATTTTATATGCTGATGACACCACTCTTGTAAAGAGCCTTTGTTCTTTCAGCTTCTGTCCCACCCAAAATTTAAATGTCCAAACTACATCTCTCTCTATAAATTGTGAATTAAACAAGGTGTATAATTGGCTGGCAGCAAATAAACTTTCTCTAAATATCGCAAAAACAAAATATATGATATTTCACTTTCCTCAAAGAAAAACAAATTTTACACTAGATTTAAAAATCAATAATGTTCCCATTTTAAGAACAGAAGAATTTGATTTCCTTGGTCTCCGAATTCAAGAAAATTTAAAATGGGATGCTCATATAAATAAGATTGGTACTAAACTTTCCAAACTTGTTGGAATTTTCAAAAGAACAAACAGTTTTATACCCACTGAAACTATGCTAGTACTGTACAACTCTCTTTTTCTGCCACACCTAAATTATTCTCTCCTTGCCTGGGGTTATTCATGTAAACGAATTTTTCAACTTCAAAAAATGGCCATTCGTCTAATATCTCATGCCAGGTACATATCCCACACTGATCCTCTATTTAAAAAACTCTGTATTCTTAAAGTTGAAGATTTGTTACAGTTAAAGGCATTAAGATTTTACTTCAGATACACAAGAGATGACTTACCAAAATATTTTCAAAACATGTTTTCAGTCCCTCCACCGTATCATACTTACTTCATCCGTGGTCGTAATAATGCACATTTCCCAGTACCTACGAGAGCTAGATCCAAACAGTCTATCAGGTATTACATACCAACTTTACTCCAAAATCATCCCCCTTGTATCACTGATAAATTACATACTCATTCACTCTCAGGGTTTTCAGGATATATAAAAAATTACTATGTAAATCTATACTCAAATGTATGTACCATACCCAACTGCTATGTTTGTAACTCTTATATCGATTATGTTTTATGTATGTGTTGACTGTGTTTTACTAAATTTTGAGTGAGTTTACTTAATCAGTTATTATCTCTCAAAGGTGGCTCCTGTGATAGCGGAAACTTATTTCCTTAGCAGGAGTCATCCTGACACATTACTTGTCGTAATTTTACTAAATAATGGTAACTGCTGTGATATAATTTTGAAAATTGTATTCCTTATGTATGTATTGTTATTGATGTGTCAAATAAATGTCATCTGAGTCTGAGTCTGAGTCTGTATATTTTACTTAGTTAGATTGTCATTATTTTGCAATTATTTTCTCAATGGGTTTTATTTCTCTTTCCAACCTGAGTTTTGTATCACTATTTAGTATGGTTTCTCTTGTGTTCACGTTTATGCTTATTTCGATGTATTTATTTATACTTTTATTTCTTCATCCTTGGGGGTGCGATAAAATGATTATTACGTACATGGGTATTGTTGCTGAAAGTTCCAGTTTTTTACGCCTGCCCTTGGTGTGCAGGGCTACTGAGGTAATCCATCGTGCTATGGCCTTTGATGGGACATCGTCCGACAATTCCCGCTGTTCCTGAACATTTAAAGTTTTCCTTCATTTGAAGACAAAACAAGCAAGATAACTATAAAGCAAACCAGTAAGGCTGGGACATGTTTGCATCATTTTCCTGTCTACAAACACACTTTTGGCATGCCACCTGATTTCACGACACTGCTGTGATACCACTCTCCTCTTGCCATGGGCTGTTGCTACCTGTAGCCAAGTGACAGACAGTAAAGTATAATTGACGGGTGGCATTGTTCCGCTAGGGTGTTGAAAACCAAAAGAATGACACATGGACTTTCAGATGTCCACATTTCTATGTGTTTTTTTGGTGTGTTTTTCTCATATTTCTATTTTAGTTAGGAGCTTGAAGTTTTGCCAACTTATAGAAAGGAAATTTATTTTGTGAAAACCATTGAAATCTCAAAATGGCAAAGGTTTCTGGTGTCTTACCTGTCCTTAAAAGGTTGCATCTCGAGGCAAGCATTGCATGCACTTAGGTACAAACATGACTGTGACAGTGACAGTTTATTCCTAACTGCTTTCTGATTAATAGTTATCTTTGTGGGTTTGTTTCAAATACAGAAAATACAAAGTGTGTAGCGCTTACCTTCAATTTCTATGCCATATCTGTGTGCTAGGTACATGACATTATCCCCTTCCTTCCCGCTGACATGATGACGATCCCCGTGCTTGTCGATGTATACGATATTTACTCTGTCAAAATAATAACTAGGAAGATGATGATGATGATGATGATGATGATGATCATCATCATCATCATCATCATCATCATCATCATCATCATCATCATCATCATCATCATCATCATCATCATCATCATCATCATCATCATCATCATCATCATCATCATCATCCACACCAAAATTTGGGAAATCAAAGACAAATACATCAAGATACCATTACTCACACCAACAATTGGTCACTGTAACAAACTATCACCTCTAAAAACATATCCAGTGAAGCTTTGACTACAAATGATTATCTACATGTTACCATTTGTGATAGCACTTAAACAGACCACTGACTTACTAAAACATACACTGAGAGAGGGACACTTCTTGACTTAAAATGTACATAATTGTAAATAGTTCACAGATAAACTGTGCAGCATTTCAAAAGATTATCAATGTTGTTGAAAGTGACAATAGGTTGGTGAAATTTATCCTTTGAGTGGATTTTTACGGGTGCAGGTGCAATGACGCAGTCACCCATTGCAACCAATTTTAGTTTGCATGAGCCATAAAACCATTGACAATTGTATAATTTATGTGTTGTTATGATACTCTGATCAACAAAGTATTCTGTTGGTCCAAACAATATGGCCATCAGCCATAAGACCTAGCATATTCCAGGTTTGTTATCAACAATTTTCGTGTGATTTCCCACTCAATGGACCAAATCGGTCAGACCCTGCTTTGGACCCAGGGATCATCAATAATGTAAGCAGCCACAACAGGGGCTGATACTCAGGGAAAATGAAATGCTGAGAATGATCCTGCAAATTTAATTTATAATCAGCAATCTGTAACACTTCTCGTATTTTATGAACACATGTATACTGTAACCCACTACATGTACCATACTTACAGGCAACTTCATGAAGTCCATGTACATTTACATCATGATAGGTTGAAAAATTTAAATTTGTTGATTGTGTGAGTCATTGTGATGAACATACTTACACTTGGTCAGGTGACTGGGCGTCCTGCATTTCATACTCTCCTCCACGCAGTGCACCTTCAAGTAAAACACAAACACAAAATACAATTCTACATAGTGTCGGCATGGACTTGGATTTGCAGTTTTCCAAGAATGGTTTATTGTAAGACTTTGGTGAGGAGTCAACCACTTGAAAAAATAAGTTAGGAGTCTGGTGTTTTGATGCCATCAAAAGATATGATGTCAGTAAAAGTGAAGTATTTAGGTCCTCAAACAAACAGAGCTCACTGGCTTTCTACTTCTGTAACCCTCTGAAAAGTACACCTGGTGGACTATGGCAGAACTAACATGATAAAATCAGCAGACTTCTGCACTTTGCAAAACCATGTATAGTTTTAAAACATACTGTTTGTCCCAGCAGCACTTCATAAAACATGTACATCCAAAAGCCATGTAGTAAAACCTGCTATATGCGGCCACCCCTTCTGTCGAGAAAAAGTTACCACAAAGGCACATACAACAGGTGACCTTTTCTCAAAGGTAAATTAACAAAGAAATTGACTGTCCCAGATATTTGGCCATAAAGAGCAAGTGTCTGCTCATTGCATCACTGCAGTGGCCACATACAACAGATACCACTGCATGTATCAAGACTAGAGAAGGAAGACTTTCTGTTGAAGTCATGCCTTCTGTAGATCACTTCATGTCTGTAAATATGTAGGACTAAACAATGCTATCTTAACTCTTTAAGTGCCAAATTTGGGACTGAGTCAACAGCTTTTCTCTGGAACTAGAGGCATAGTGTCACTTGAATGAAAGATCTTTTTACCAGGAATCCACCCCTGGAAATGTGTCTTCACACATTCGCAAGCCCCTATTCAGGGCATCAACTGTAATATTATTACAGTGACCATTCAAGCCAAAATCCGAGTTTGAACCCACTGACTTCAGTGGCATCAAGCTAGGTTTTCAACCAATGAAAACCCAGCAGATTAAAAAATCTTTTGAATCAAATCCCACTGTGGAAACCAACTCTCTCATCCACTGAGAATCTGTACCTACACTATCACAACTCACGTACATATGTAGCAATGCACTTGTTACCCCACGGTATATATATAGACTACTTACAGTGTTCCCAACAGTTTCTGATGAGTTGCAGGTTGCAATGAAACTAGTCAGACATTTTTTTCATTAGCCACAATGGCCACTTCCCCTGTCATAGTCGTCTTTTTATGAGGAATACTAATCTGAGATCCTAATGATAATTCAGACTAGTTTCACTTTAGTAGATCGACTTAGCTTTAGACGTAATTGACACTCAAAGGGTTAATTAATCCCATTAAAACTACCAACACACTCTTATGTTTGATTATGGCACGAAGCAACACCAAAATAGTGTTCACAGAACAGTGTTTTCTACCTGCAGCAAAGTATGTGGAGCAGCCAGTACACACCTTAAGTGATACATGTGGACCAGTCAGTACACATCTTAAGTGATACAAGTTGATCTACAAATTATAATAAAACCAAGGTGTAACCATAAGATACCAATTTTTAGTGCCTGACCGATCCTTGCTTATTTACTGATACATATATATTGGTATCGGCAGAATTTACCGAGTCCGATACCGAGAAACATTTGGATTTGAAAACAAAAACAAAAAAAAACAAAGATGCAAACACAGCTTGATATGTATATTAAAAAACTTCTTATGACACACAGACACAGAACTATGGATGCGGGGCAGGTCAGCACAGCTTTACTGTGCCCGTGTCACCACTTGCAAGAGCAGGAGGTGATGTGATGACTTGCCACACCTTGTTGCTGCCATGAAAATAAATCAGAGTGTGAGAACTTTGCATACCGAATCAGAACGTCAGAAGCTTATCCAAACTGATCGTGAATCCTGTGAGGGCAGCTGACTGCAGTAAACAGTGGCTGAGAGCAGCAGCCAGGGGCAGGCCTGCATTGACTGCCGCTGAAATCCAATTGAGCTTTCTGGAGCTCAGCCATGGACAGCGGCAGCCAGGGGCAGGCCTGCATTGACTGCCGCTGAAATCCAATTGAGCTTTCTGGAGCTCAGCCATGGACAGCGGCAGCCAGGGGCAGGCCTGCATTGACTGCCGCTGAATGCCAATTGAGCCTTCTGGAGCTCAGCGGTGGACAGCGGCAGCCAGGGGCAGAGAGCCTTTTGCTGCTGTATGCTACCCACCACCCCTATCTGTCTCTCTGTACCAACAACTACATTTTATCAAATGTAAAATATGAATCCAAGTGAATTGAAAGGAAAGGAAACCATGTGTATAGCTGTTCATTTATGGTACATAACATTTCAGTTCAGCTTTATTCAGTCCAACTGATCAGTACATTCATTTGGTATCAGTCCAAATGAGAAGGCAAGGTCTGTTGGGAAAACCTCAGAGGTTCATGGACGTGAGGCCACCAACACCAGAATGCTGGCCTAAGCCAAGAAACCCTGCTTATCGACCAGAATGGGACCACCAATGCACACACCACCACCCACCCCCGATGCCTCCCGCCAAGCTGATAGCAGTCTGCCATAAGGTAGATGCTGTCTATTTCCACTCTTCAGGTCCTGGAGATCTAACAAGACCAGCGAATCATGGAAAATATGGTGGGCGCTGGTGATCATGCGGTTCTGCAAGGCAGTGTTCTTTGAAATGGGTCAGCCGTCCTTTGGCCTAGTGGATGTCGACGACATCTGCCCGATACAAGTCTGAGATAGACCTCCTCTTTTAAGGTATATGTATGCCAACCTATATAGACTGTATCCGAGTCTTAATCCTGAGTGTGCCATAAGCCTGAACATAGTGGCTGTGCCAAGGGGACGAAAAATCTAAGGGACAAGTATCAGGCACCTCCTTTACAAAAGAACCTTCTTCGCTGGCAAAGGTGTAAATGCCCTCCTCCAGCGCGATCAAGTCTCGCAGGTAGTGCCCGGTGAAATTTGTAAACAATCAGCAGCAAGCCCTGAGGATATCTACGACACTGACGTTCTGTAGGGCATGCAAGGATGCATTAAAGGCTCACACCTTGTGAACTCTAGGCGAGACCTGCTTCAGGGATGAAAGCCTGTCTAAAGCATATTCATAGGCCTTCAGGATGGTCTCCTTAATCCACGATGAAATTGTATTTCGGCAGATCTGTTCCTTTAGGGACTCACCCAGGGGCAAAAAGAGAACAGACCTCTGACACCTGGCTCCATCCATGCATGACAGGTACCAATGCAGAGCTCTCACTGGGTACAGGGCTCTTTCCTGAGCAGGTAGAGCTGTATCCGTAGAAAGAATGATAAAAAAAAGGCTGTAGATTATTATTGAGCCACTTGGTTCTTTGCAAGGAAGCCCAAGTGAGGTCTCAGGGTCACCTGGGAGTGGTCAGGCAACCATTTAGATTCGGTCACGTGCCAGAGCGTGGATCTCACTTCTTCTAGCCCCCAAAGACAGTGTTAAGACAAAACAAGTCCTCTGGCAATTCTATCTGCACCCGATTCTAATAAACCTCGGTCACGAATGTGCTGTATGACAACCTCCAAGAATGGAGGTTGAGCACTTGAAGGTACCTTTGGAACACACTCATCTGTGGTTGCAGCAGAAGTTCTGGCCATGCCAGTAATGTAGTGGGGACTCGATACTTAATTCCAGAAGGTCCAGGGACCAAACCATCCCAGGCTTCCAGGGGGTGCCTAGGATCAGATTGCAGTCGTGGGATGAGACGATTGGCCATAAAAAAACACTTAGCACCTGAATCTACAATTCACTGGCAGCCAGGTGCAAAATGCCAGAGCAATCAACATGTTATCACTGCATGGTCATAGTATTATGCCACTTGCTTAGCTTTAGTATCCCAGGTTTATTACTTTTCAACATTCGTAGTAAAGTGGAAACTACCAGTTACATGGTAAGTCAACATTATATTGTATATTGCACGTGTCACACACACACACACACACACACACACACACACACACTACAAAGTAAGTATTTTTTCAGCCTCAGGGACTGCTGGTACCATTAGTCAATAAACCAAATGCTTATGTTTCTTTGAGTTGGCTAAACA
Organism: Hermodice carunculata; assembly: GCA_964020975.1. Lineage (NCBI taxonomy): Eukaryota > Metazoa > Annelida > Polychaeta > Eunicida > Amphinomidae > Hermodice > Hermodice carunculata. The sequence continues at coordinate 5,480,737 of OZ026630.1, forward strand.
AATTTGTGAAGAGCTAATTTATTTTCTTTAACTTGGAAAATCAAAACTGAACAAGTTTAACTTTAAGCATCCATTTCCTAAATTAGGCCTAATGTAACGTCTAACGACCCCAGACACCCTCTGTAAATAATGACGCCTTTCAATTAAGAGATACACAAATTTTTAGTATTAATTGCCAACAAATCTAAGCAATTATAGCCCCGCCACACACCCGTAAATCAACAACCTTTTTTTTTATTCTCTGCAGTCTGCTGCAACACTTGCAGGGAAACACCAGCCTGGCTGGGCAGTCGTTCCTCCAAGCAAAGACATGTCTAAGGCTCCTCTGATCTATCCGTGGCAGTGAATGTGGGTCCACGAATGGTCATTATCAAATCTGAGCTGGCGACATGGCCTTTTGCTTTTGGGACCCCTAACGGTTATGCGAATTGTGATCTGGAAGGCCTCCAGAAGCGACATGGTGAACTGCACTGTCTGAAGACAGTAAGACACAACATGCACAACAAAAATGTTACATAATTTACGATGTTAATTTAGATCAATCTGAAACCTGTTAAGTTTTTCTATTCCACAGAAACTCATTTTCAACCCCAGAGAGCGGGTTTGGCAGGTCCAGGTACCTGCGAAGTTTCAGCAGTGCGAGTTCATGAATTGTTATCATTGATCACACTTTATCGACAATGTTTTCTGAATAGACATGTACGTATTATTTGACATAATTTCCATAATGCCCGATAAGTTTGAGCCTTTTAGTGTGAATAAAACTGTGGACATTTCCTGGGATTCATAAAAAAATGCATTAAATGCAATGGCACTTCACACAGCGAAAATCTCGTTACTGGTTACCCGTGAGAGGTAGTCCATGATTTGGAATCAACACTACACTGCACTCTACACACCACAGTGAGAGCTCCTTTGCGTTCGCTATAATTATAAATGTGTGTATATAAGCACATATATGTATGTATCTATATATATATACATACATATATATATTCTGTGCATTATGGGAATGTGCGTGATTCCGGAACCTTGCTGCGCATTTTGGGAATTCTTACAACGTACATCAATTCCAGAAACGCGCAGAGCGATTCTAAAATTGCACTGGCCGAATGTAATGTAGTGGCGGTAAGATTAGGAGTGGAACACTGGTGTTAAGTCCATGTTTTAGTGTATCTTAACCAAGTGTAACTGTTGAAAATGGTAACCTGAAGCTCCAATACCATGTGTCTTCACTGCAGTATAAGGAATGGCAAGGAAATGGTCTTTTTTCTTTCTTTTTTCCTTTTTTTTCTCCCTTTTTTTTTTTTTTTTGGTTATTTTACCTTTTATTTACTTAACAGTAAATTTTCATGTTTAAACAACATAAAGTATCATATTAACAGCTGTGTGTTTTGATAAAGTGATAACAGAAGATTTGCGTCATACCTGCGTGTTCCCTAGTGTGATGATTCATGCGATGAGCTGTATAGGAATGTAAAACTCTTTATTATTTATATTGTGGTTGCCTTTGCAGTGCATTTTGCTGGTAAAGAAAAAAAACGAGAAAAAAAAATGTGATAATAGAGATTTTCTTCATTTATAAGGTTTAATTAAAATTTATATTTGATTGGATTCGGTAGTTCTGCCAATTTTTAGATAGCATCATATGCCTAAGTAACTTCTGTCATTTGATTAGGATTTTTAAAATAGGCTGCGTATTTCATGAATATTTCGATTGTGTGATAGCCTACCTGTGTTATATCAACAAATAGAACTATTAGGTCCATAAGGTTAATTAGCATTCATAAAGTTTGAAGGGCAAGTAACATTGTCATGATTTCCCTGACGTTAAGAGCATGTTGGGAATATTTCGACTGCATGATCATGCACGATTCCCATTGTGACCAGCATATTTTGGACCTCTCGAAAGTTGCTGGAAATCGTCTCCTAATTGTGGATGGAAAGTAATACATGTATATTATATGTATTTTATTCATACAGTTTAAATGAACTAGTATTAACTTGAATTTGGTACAGTTATTCCAATTTAACATAATGCCAAATGTCTAGAGATATCTGTTTCGTCTTATGATTCTTAAAATACGAAGAGCATTTCGGGAATGTCTCCTGTTTGCAGGTTGTCAATTGAATAAGTAATATGCCTATATATGTTACAAAAAGATGGGCTAACATTCATCCAGTTTTTAAATGCAGTTGTAATCACTTTAACAAATGACTGGCACTGAAGCAGCTTTTGTCAGATCTGATTAGAATTCTTAAAAAAAATGCTGTGCATTTCAGGAATGTTTACCTTGTAAAATATGGCCCACACAGTGTCCCACAAGGTGCTGCTTGTTTCCGTTCTCCCACCCCCTAATTTGTGACTCTCAATTGTTTCTGTCCTCTCCTGTTTGAAGATTGCCGATTGTAAGTAGGCTATAGACTCACATTCACAAAGTATAAATGACTAAAATACATGGTCATGATTCCTGTAAGGCGAAGCCCATTTTTGAAAATCGCCTTGTGTAACTTTCTGTGGCGTGCAGAGAATTTTGGAACTCTTGAAGGTTGCTGTCATCCTTTATTTGAAGTGTTGGTGGGAAGTAATACGTAGGTCAAGATTAAATGAAGTAGTAATTAACTTGAACTTGGTATTAGTCATCCAATATCATATCCTATAGTATACCGAATAGCTTACAGATTTTGTACATTCTCAAAACATCCTGTGCATTTCAGGATAGTCTTCTCCATGTTTTGAGATTGTAGATGGAAAGTAATAGACCTACATATAATATAAATCAGATTCATAGAGTTTGAATGAGGTGGTATTCATTTGATTTTTATATTTTTCTTCCAATTTAGGCCTAAATGGCAATGCATGCATTGTTATTGTGGTCCTATTGGGTTTCCTAATTAATGGGCTGCGTATTTCAGGAGTGTCTTTTAATTGTGAAAATGTACAAAAGCTGTAAGCTATTCGGTATACTATAGAATATAATATTGGATGACTAATACCAAAATCAAGCGAACATTATCACGTTTAGAAAAGGATTCTTACATTGTGTTGTGCATTTCGGGAATGTCTTCATTGTAAAATGCATGGTCCTGATTTCTGTAACGCGCATCTTAGGCCTATGTGGGCACTGTCAAAAGCTGCTGACCTCTCCTCTTTGCAGATTGTTGATAAGAAAAAAATATGCTTAGATTTACCAATCTAATCAATATTAATCAAATTAATGAAATAAGGCAACATATCCTGTGGTTCCACCGTGAAGTCGGTCAGCAAAAGAGCGAGCGAAAAAAAAAAAAAAAATGAAAAATAGTGGTCATTAGAAGAACTCCCAGAAGTGGGATGTGATGGATCAATGTTTGAGCAGACATAAACCCAATGTGTTTAAACGTCTGTTCAAATTATGTTTTATCAGACATACACCCAATGTGAGTGTTTAAACATCCACCCACCAAACAGGATATATATTTGGACATCAAAGCTAAAAATACATATTCCCTTTAAAAAATTCTCATAATGTACAGATTCTTAAATCGCGCAGCACAATATAGGAATTCTTAAAATGGTGTGCATTTTTGGAATTTCAAAAATGCGCAGCACCATTCCGGAATCGTGCAGATTCTCAAAATGCTTGAAACAAGGATTAAAGCTCGGCTCACTTTTCATGGTGCTAGCCAATTACACAATAAAAATTTGATGTTTGGAAGGTGTACTTTTGACTCTTTTAGTCCAGCACGTTTTACATAGCATATATAGGTTGCCATGGGTTTGTTTCACCCTACTTCATGTTGTCAATGCATGCTGTTCACACCTTTTGACAGGCCGACAGCCTAAAGTGCCAGGATGGTGATGTTGTGGTTCAGCAGGGTATCGAACCTGGGACCTCTCACACCCCGAGCCAGTGTTTTGCCATAACGCTAAAAGTCTGGATGTTGAGCACGAAGGCTCAACACTGCCTGGCCCTCACTACACTCCTTCACCTTTTCTCCCAAGGACCAAGGAATGCCCAGTGATAGCACCGAACTCAACCCACAGGCTGCTCCCTGATTCCCAGCCACGACGAGCACAATCCCACCAGCCGTTGTCCCTCAGCCATCGCGGCCTGTTGGCGTGCATTCATGTTCACCCTGACACCAATGTTCTGGTTTAGGTGGCAGTTTAGCCAGGTATCGAACCTGGGACCTCTCGCACCCCGAGCCAGCATTTTGCCATTACGCTAAAGTAAAAGTCTGGACGTTGAGCTTGAGGGCCTAACACTGCCTGGCCCTCTCCATGTTGTAATTCCAATATGGGCCTGGTCCATGCTGGAAAATTCCAGCTTGGCTTAAATTCCAACACATGGATCGGAAAATGAACATTTCTGAAATTTTGACCACAGCTTACTTTACTTCATGATTTGGCATTTCAACATGCCATTATTTATGATCCAGCAGACCAGAACATTCGTGGATTTAAAATGTCAAACCATGCGACCCGGATGCTTACCTGCTGCGGTGTGAAAATGACTGCTTAAAGTTTGTTTTTTGACGAGTTTTGACTTGATGCATCTCATGCCTGTCAGGTTACGGCCCGCTTGATACCTGAAAATTTGTAAACAAAATTGCCTGGAAGCACAGCGGACCAAGGGCGCAGCCATCTTGTATAGAACTCTGCATGCACCCATCGGGACATAGTTTCGTATTTAGTTCATCCTACGAAACTACACACAGCTCTGTTTATCAGTCCTGCGGGCAGAATAGAATCAGAGGGTAAGAGAAATTGAACTGGAAGAGAGGTCAAAAAGGATTGTTTCTGCAGGCTTAGGTGTTCTGATTTTATGATGAAGATTGTAAAAAGATGAAAGTCAATCTTTGGATTATAAGATGACAATGGGAAAGTGGTAATATTACCAAATATCATCATGTGAGTGAAGGAGGCCAGCGCGAGCAAGTTCGTCCAAGATGGCGACGGTTTGTTGTTTCAGACTCAGGCTGCTGCTTGGATGGAGTTACCTCTCACTGATTCTTGCAGTACCTGTGGGTAGTAATAATGCTATGGACGATCGACCAGCACAACGGAGTTCTAGCCAGTCAGGAATGGTTCATTTCAACAATCCTAAACTGCTGAATGGAGCCGACAAAAGTCTGAATGGAGGAGATGGCTATGCCTTTGATCTGAGGCAAGAGACTGTTGATCCTCGCAAAATGGGAGGAATTCGAATTGATAATGAAGCCAGAAGATTGGCTCATAGGCTTAGCCACCTGAGCAATAATGAAATGGGAGTAAAAGCAATGCAGGTAAGGTTTTGATAATTGTGATTAAGTTCCATGTTATTATGCAAAATTGTGATTTTTTTCCACTGACATGGATGCACGAGTTTTGATTGATGTGGTGCATGGCCATGGTAGAGAGCAGGTAAACATTATAGTACATTTCTTGATTTTGTCCTCGAGTTTCCAAGGAGCCAATGTGACTGGTTATTAAATCAGTGAACAAACACCATATGTTACAACTTTTCTTGATGACACTATTGTGTAGGAACCATTGTGTATATATGAAATACAGCATGCATGTGTTGTGCACATCATTGTCATTGATCATCTATTAGTACTAGGCTGATCAGACGTATGGTATCTTTGTGAGTTTTCCCCATTGTCATTTTTGATACATGTCTTGTAGCCACGGCACATCAAGCAAAAGAGACACTTTAAAACCTAACTGCAATTAGGTCAATGTCAAAGCTGTCTTTTGACAGCGTCAGCTGGATCATGACATAGCTTTAAAACATATAAGTAAATAAATAAGTGTGACTATCATGTCAAACTGTTACAACCTTTTAATTTCTCATAATTAGCTGTGCATTGAACAAAGTTTTATGATTGTTTTACCTTAGGCCACATATCCCAATTTGTCATCAATGGTTCTCTTTAAAAATGATGTGGGAGGGAGTTTTTTTTTTCTTTTCTGCTCCAAATGATTTACAGTTGTACCTCTTTTGAGAGACCACCCCTACGGCAGGTCAAAATGTGGTCTCTCAAAACAGGTGGTCTTTCATTAGAGGTACAACATGGAAAAGATAGCACAGTGTTCTGATAGAGTGGTCTTAAAAAGATACGCGGTCTCTCAAAAGAGGTACCACTGTACTGTATTAAAGCTTTCCTTAAGTCCCCATTGCCCAAACAGGTCATTTGTTCATTCAGAATAATACGAGAATGCTGTAATATAGTTCTCCTGGTTGGCACTATAGTATAGGCGCTGACTGCTCAAGACATTAATTGAAGCTTCGTCAGCAATTGTTTTTGCAAATATTCACTAATAAAATTTTTTGGGAAAAAATGGTGTGGCAGGAAAAACCATGTGGGCACTGATGGTCGATAAGCCAGGATATTATTTGTGTGACCGTACCTTCTGCTTTGGTTTGCTTGGTTTTTCACATTTCTCTTTTGTATTGTTGTGTGGGTTTTTCATGTGTGGATATTCAACAATGTCTTGGAAAGATTCCAGCTTCCACAATCATCACAGCCCAGAATATTGAATTCAGTGCTTATTGGAATGGGGAGGGGGGGGGGGTAGGGGCAGGAACTGACATATGATCATCCAGTATGACTGAAGCATTAAAACTTACCCAGGGTAGGGGTGTGGCTTTTGGAGTCCCATCGGTATGTTCTACTGTGACTTTTGTTCACTATCACGCTACATTTGAAGAACAACGTGAACCACAAGACATTTCTTAGAAGCCTAGCACATTATCAGAATGTATAATTTATATTTACAGACCAGAGGTCATATAGGTATAAATTTGATTGCATCCAAAACCCAATGGGCAATGTCAGGAACATACTATTGTCTTTTTAATGCGAGGCATACTTCATTAATTTCCCGTCACAACTTCATACTTCGTTGTCTTAGTAACCGTAGTATCACCTGGCAAGATACAGGCAGCTGCATGTGCACACAAGCAGAATGTTACTAATAATTTGGAATTAAAGAATATTTAGTGTATGCAGTTGGAAATTTATTCCTATATCCAATTTAGGAAGCACTAAATGAATATGACTTTGGCATTTGTAAACTTGAATTCTCTAAAAGACCATGATTTTGCGACAAAAGGGGTATAAACCCTGTCTGTGTCAGTAATATGCCTTTGTGTCCTCCAAGATTGACAAACATGAATCCCATGCTTTGTGGCAAACAATTTATTGCATGTCTTGTATTGTGGTATTATTAGTGAAAACCTCCCTATACCGAACACCCTTGGGACCATAAAAAATGTTCAGTACACTGAGGTGTTCAGTATAGGGAGGTCTAATAGCATTGAAAGTATATATTTGGGACCAAGAAATGGTGTTCAGTATAGAGAGGTGTTCGGTTAGAGAGGTTTTACTGTATGTATGTCCAATCAAGGCAGTTTAGTCACATTATGTGCCTGAAATATACATGTTACCCAGTTATTTTTAAAAAAAACACAAACACACACGCTTTTGTTGATAAGTTAAGTCCAAATAATATAATTTAGTGAAAGTTAACATGAAAGTCTGTTGTGGTCCAGAACCTACTGCACTATACATTGTAACTAGGTTTAAATACTACCAGTCTCTACTAGTGTCACACTTAATCCAATGGTGCCAAAGGCAGTCATCCACAAGGGAAACCTTTGGTATAATGTGAAACAGAAGTTGAAAAAATATCATTTGTCAACACAGAAAGATAAAGAAAATTGTCTTATTTAAGTTACTAGGCATTAAAAATAAACTAAACTTGTAGCCTGTAAATTTACTTTATACAATAAGATATGTAACTTACTCAGCACATTTATTTAATACTTTAAAAATGCATATTAAAACTAGAAAAGAAAGATTTGCTCAAAAAAGCAAATCTGGCTCTGTGTGTGAAAAATTTGCACAATTACAAAAATATGCAGTGTTGCAACACTTACAATTCGAGTCCAACATGAATAAAATTGGATGGAAAGTGACCAAATTATGGCTAGATGAAACATTCAAAAGGCAAAATGACCTTGACCATTAGAGGTCAAATGTAAATGAAACCTATCTGGATATGAGAAGAAATGAGAATTTGTCTGTAAAAAGTATTCTTTATTTCCAAAATATCAGCAACATCCCACCTGCCCACATACACAACTGCCCATCTGTAGCTACAATTTGTGTCCAACATGATCAAAATTGGATGATAATTGGCCGAGTTATGGCTAGATGAAAATTTCAAACGACAAAATGACCTTGACCTTTGACTTCTGGAGGTCACATATACATTACAAAAATGTGCACCGTTACAATATATACAATTTCAGCTCAGCATGATTAAAATTGGATGAAAATTGACCGAGTTATGGCTGGATGAATATTTCAAAGGTCCAAATGACCTTCCCCTTTGACCTTTAGAGGTGAAATGTGAATTATTAAAAATATGCAATGTTACAATTTATAATTTGAGCCCAACATAATCAAAATTGGATTAAAAGTGATCAAGTTATGGCTAGATGAATATTTCAAAGGTCCAAATGACCTTGATCTTTGACCTCTAGAGGTCACATGTAAATATTAAAAATGTGCAGTGTTTCATAGTAGCTACAATTTGTGTCCAACATGATCAAAATTGGAAAATAATTGACCAATTTATAGCTACATGACTATTTCAAATCGCAAAATGACGTTGACCTTTGACCTCTAGAGGTCACATGTAAATTACAAAAATGTGCAGTGTTACAGTAGCTACAATTTATGTCCAACATAATCAAAATTGAATGGAAATTGACTGAGTTATGGCTGGATGAATATTTCAAACATACAAATGACCTTTGACCTTTAGAGGTTACATGTAAATTACAAAAATGTGCAGTGTTACAATATCTACAATTTGGGTCCCAACATCATCAAAGTCGGATGAACGCTTTGGAAGCCAGAAGCAATTGAATTTTTTTGATTGCCCTAATTTGCATAATTTTCAAAATCTTGACTATTCATAACAATATGCAAAACTTCACTGTAGGTGCTATAGCCATGCAAAGTTTGAAGTTTCTAGCTTGAACGGTGTTTGAGTTTAAGATGACACAAAAATCTGGCGGTAAGAAAGAAACAAAGAATGTTGGGTAAAATAATATGTCTGTGTTCACACACAGACATAAACAATTATAGCATTATGCGACTGAACAAATTTTCTTGATTTTGAATCGTTAAGCAGAAACAGGACATGTAGCATGCTCCTTAAACCAGTTGATGAATAAGTTATTCAGTTAAGTGGTACAGATATTGTACAAGGGCAAAGTGTGGCATTTCAAACTTATCATTTTTGCTGTGAAGCAAATCACTTTTTCTAGTTGTTTTTAGTAGCAGATATGCATATTACATTCCTGCCAAACTGTATACCTGATTGACTAGTCTCCCCTGGTGAGATACAGCGAGATCAGGGGTGGTACCTGTGGGGACAAGCGGGATACTAATAATGTTTTGGAAATACAGAATACTTCTTAAAGGCATTTGGCAATTTTTCCTATATACATCTGAGGCAGTACCGGAAGAATACCAGTTTGGCATTTGTGAACTTAAATTTCTCACAAAATGCAAATTTGTGAGGAATGAGCATATGCCCTGTCTGTGACAGTGCTGGGACCTGCACGTCCCCTGTGATCGCCAGGCATCAAGCCCGTGCTTTGTGGCGGGAAATTAATATGCATACTGCATATTTCACAGTATTTTGCTTCCTGCCTTTGAAAAAGGTGGGGCATATAGCATTGCTCATGTCAGTTGGTAGAGAGAGTTAGTTTCCGCACTGTAACTTGAGAATTTTTTTTAGATAGGACTTTTACACTTCCCATGTATATACTTAAGTATGAGGGCTAGGTGGTATTACGCTACAAATTCAACCCGCAAAAAATGTAAACAAACCAGGTTGCAGTCTGTACCTTCCAAAATAACTTATAAACCCACACATGTCCTATGCCAAATTGTTCCTTACAATATTCTGAATCATCTGAGAACAAGAAAACCTAGTCATCATTGGGAAAATTTTGAGATATTACCATTTGCTACAGCCAAAGTACTGACAGCAGTCACGCCGCCTTGCGCGGTGACACGGAGAACTCACATTGTGGCCATGTGTATTCAGTTACTACGCTGGGTATATTGAAAACTGACCTGTCAATAAATACTGCACACTGTACCTGTCAGTTTCAGAAAAAAAGTATGTTACAGTGGTCAGAATTATGTAAGAGACAGCCCCCTGTACCTGTAAGGGTCATTTCCAATACGCACTCTACAATCCTTCTACCCGGAAGCCGGCCGAATTACTCACGTAGTACCAGGTGAAGTATGATGGTGGTTGACCTTGCTCTATTTCCAAGGTCACAGAGGTACTTTGTAAGTTTTAGTTTCTGCACGATAACTAGAGAAGTTTTTATGATAGGACCTATATAGTACACGGGATTATAGTTCCTATCCTAGGACAAGTTTGAAGGTGAGTGACCTTGACCTAAATTCAAAGGTCACAAGGTCACTTTACTGCACTTGGTATCTGCATTATAACTCAGAATTTAAGTTATGACTTCAAGATTGCACATGGTATTAGTTCTGAATTAGGGCTTGATCAGCTTAGAAAATGGATGACCTTGACCGAATTCCCAAGGTCACCACCAAGAGTTCTACTAGTGAACTTGGTTAAGCATAACTGAAGATGATTTTCACCTATGGCTTTCACATTCCACAGGAATATAGCTTCCATAAAAGCCAGATTAAGTTCTGAAATGGGTAACCTTGCGTCAATTCCCAAGGTCACAGAGTCACATAACTGAATTTGGTTTCTGCTTTATAACTGCAGAGTTTTTTTAGCCACAGCTTTATTTTGTTGATGTTTATAGACTTCTTTTAGGGTTAGATCAGCTTCAAAGAAGGGTGACCGTGACTTAATTTCCAAGGTCACAAGGCTGCTTTAGGGAATTTGGTTTTTGCATCCACTTTGGATGATGGCACAAAATCTTGACAGTGCAATTGTATTTTAACATTGTATGAATAGGAAATATGTCCAAAATACTGAGATTAAACCACGGTGAAATGTCAAAAATACAAAAACCATGAAAATAAGACAATTAACAGTATGTTGTGTTACCTTCTCCTATAATGTTATTCAAGGTCATTAATGTACTTAAGAAAAGGACACAACTCAATGTGTTCATAAAGAATAAGGGGAAGGATACCAAATGTACCACAAATCTATTTTTGTGTGGAAGGTAGATGTTGCATTATGTGGATGACATTGCCAAAATGTCAGGATGTGGTGGTAGTCAGCAGAGTCTTAGGCCCATGGGCCTGTGTTTGGCAAGTATATGATCTATAGCCATAGGTTGTATTTAACAGTTAACATACAACTCTGTAATTGCTTTCTGAGATTTGAAGTGTGTGTGTGTGTGTGTGTGTGTGTGTGTGTTGTCCCCAGCTTTTCAGGAGGGCAGAGCACCTTTTCTCTAAAAGGGCAAATTTAAAGCACACAGTGACAATCCAAAAGGGCATCCAAAAAAAGGGACTTTTTGTTGGAAATAGTTCTGAATTTGCATCTTGTACTCATGGTCAATAGATAAATTGATACGTTGTTTTGCCAATCATGTTAAATTATATTGAAATTTTATGAGAAAATGAATGTAATTGCCGAGAATATAAAAAAACAGGAGAAAAGGGCAGGGCAAATCTCCCTTCTATTCTAACCTACAGACAACACTGTATATGTGTATTCAAACATTATGAATGAGGTTTCACTGTTTCGGTAAATCCTTTGATGGTCTGTGAGTCTTTGCTTATTGTGCCAAAATGTTGTTAATGTTGATACTTCCAAGTCTGTGGAACCAGAGAAATAGTAGCTGAATTCATCCTTTTGGGCATAGGTTAATACCTTTAAATAAAGAAAGTTGATATTGTACATATAATATGTAAAATGGACAAATGTTCTGTGACATGATGATTGTGATAGGTACCTGCAATTGTTATGTCACCCACTACCTGATCACTGTCTTCAGTGCAGAAAACAGTCACCAGTATTTAATAATTGCATATGTGCAGAAAAAATGCTCAAACAAAAATGTGCCAGATTTACTAGATTTTGTGACAGTTTGCGCTGAAAGTGTGTTCAGTAACAACAAACTGTGTCCCTGTGTTCCGGTGCACACATTTGTACCAATGAGAGCACTACTATCATTTTGCCTGGGGTAACAGAGACGATGTTTTGTGTGAGCACTGTGACAGTTCTTCACAGCAAATGAGGGCTTTACACAGTCTGTCAAGGATGAAAATGTCTGGTGAGAAAGTGGCATGCCACAGCAGAGGCCTGGCAGTGCTGGCTATCCTGTAGTGTTTGCTGCTTAGTGTAGTTACCCGAGTGCTCAGCTTACAGGACAAAGACTGGGTCTGTGCTGTGAACATGATATAAATGCACTACACTGTGGCAAAAACTTGCCTCTTATCCTGGGCACAAAGGCCCGCACAAGAGTGGTGAAAAGACCCTGGGTAATTGTACTGACCTCGTAGAGAAATTGCAGGAAATAAAATGAAATTAAGCAGGCAGACACAAAAGTACTGTGCAGCATAAAGGGGGTGGGAGCATTGAGGCCAGGGGCGAGGATTTTGCTTGCATGTTTATGGGGCTGGAAGCAGCGAAGTGTGTACTCTGATTGCTCTTGCTCGCTGCCTAGTCATCATTGGTCATCAGAAGTTTGTCCACTAAGGGGTGGCAGATGCCCATACATTTAGATGAGGAGATCATAGAGGCAGGTGCTTTCAAATCTTTGTGGGTTATGCAACATGCCCCAGAGCAATCAACAGAGATTAGAATTATTGTGAACAAGAGTGTTTCTGCTCTGAGGCATGGATTTGGGTGGTGTGGTCCATGAAGGGACTTTTCTGCTTTCACAGGTTATAGATCCATGGCACCAGTGCTAGCAAGGTTAATACCACCATGACAGAAATTAAATAAAAGAAAAAAAGTTTAGACTCTATCAGGAATGCTGAATCATTTAAAACACACTTTTTAATGTTAATCATAGTAATACAATGACTACTAGGAAGTGGTTCTGGACAAAAAGACACAAAAACAATAATTATGGAAGAGCACAGTGTTTTGATACTCGTTTCATTTCTCTTGAAATCAGGGTAATAAAATTTTAATTTGAAAACGAACCTCCTTATAAAACAATTTGCCCCTAAATTTATGTCAGATGAAAATAAATGTTTTTAGTGTGAATAAAACCAGTCTCACTTATTAAAAAAATAAAAAAAAAATAAAAAATCAGCTAACTTGTCAGTCAGCTGAGCTTATCTCATGATCTTCTGTCCATTGTCTGGAATACAGTATATGAGGAAAGGATTTTGTTTTTGTGATGGACATTACAGCTGACTTTGCGACATGTATCAATATACCAACTACAGGAATATTATTTATATACAAAATTATGGCATGGACTCATAATGGCACCATTGGCGTTATTAAGTGAAACGAACATCATGGGTGGTTAAAGCAATTTATAATTCATTATTTTGATTATAAATTGAGATGGAACTTTTAAAATTACACAAATATGCAGTAAAATTAGGCCATTGCTCAAATTTTGTAAACTTTTGGGTTACCTTGACCTATTTTTAAGATTATGTTGGATGTAGTGAAGGATGCTATATGAGAAATAAAAAGGCTAACTATGAAAGGGACCTCCAATGTGTTTATATATATATATGAAGTTCAATATTGCATTTATAATATGGGATCTTGACCTATTTTCTCAAGGTCATGTAGGAAATGATGTTATTGTGATGCCCATGGCATAATAAATTTTTGTGGAAGTGTAGAATTTACACCAAATATGCATTAGGCCAAAGGACACATTTTTAATAGTGAATTTGTGGTCATCAGACTATATGTGGCCTTGACCTATTTTTCAATGTCATTAAGCACTTAAGAAAAGGACACTAAAATCAACATGTTGATAAGGAATAAGGGTACCTAGACTTGTTCCTCAGGGTCATGGATGGAAAGCATTTCTGGAGGTGAATTTGTGGTCATCAGACTATATGTCAGCAGAGCATTAGGCAGAAAGGTTACTTGTTTTTGAAGTATGTAGCCAAACTTTATTTGAATGTACTTGTTATGAACAAGACCATGCTAATGCACATGTGCAGGCTGGATCACAATTTGTGTATGAATTCATCTGTGAGATACAGCATACATGAATCTACTCTGGTGTCATCAAGCCATATATTTGACTGAAGTTTTGTGTGGTCTTCTGAATGAAACAAATTTGGCTGGCATAATGTTCTTTCCATGTTTGCACATGCCTTTGATGTGACAGTACTGGCCAGGGATTGTAGCAGAGAAAGTATAGCAACATAACATGTTACAATGTTAGAAGTAAACTGAACAACACGTGTGGGGAGTTCAACATTCTGGTGTGATGATACTGGGGTCTTAGCAGGGATAGCATGGCAAATAACAGTTTTTACAACTGCGCAAGTAAACAACACAAAATAAGTTTACTCCAACATTTACCATTTGTATTCATTATAAAATGTGATAAATCTGTCATACAAAGGGTAAATATTTTGAACATAGCAAAGAAGAAATTACAAAAATTAGTTAATTTTAGACCATTTTTTGCACGGAAGATTCTTTAAGACAAGTCTGAGCTCTTGTGAGCACCTGAGCATCATACCATCATGCAGTTCTTGTGAGCACCTCAGCACTATACCACCATACAGCTCTTGAGGGCACCTCAGCACTATACCACCATACAGCTCTTGAGGGCACCTCAGCACTATACCACCATACAGCTCTTGAGGGCACCTCAGCACTATACCACCATACAGCTCTTGTGGGCACCTCAGAGAGTGCAGCCTGCAGTAAAGGTTGTATGCTAATTGGCCCATGAACTGATTTATATCAGTGACCACTAATGAGGGTCAAGATTGTCCTGTTGCTCTCCTAAGAATAAACACTTCACTTTTAGGTCTCAAATAATGAATCCAGAAATTGATCAAGAATACTTAGTCAAGTTGGCTACAAGTTTTGGTCGTCTTTTTCTAGCAGTGGGGGCACAGTGAGGTGTGTCAGCAAGGACAGAGACCACCCAACTGGGTAATACCTTCCCCTAACAGACAGGTCAGGTGGCACCTGTAGGTTGTATAAGTAGGCCAGAGAGGGTACTCGGCTATAGGTGCAACAAAGGGATGGCACCTACACATAGGATTGACACAAGTGGCAGGGGTCAGGTGGGCACGCCAGCATTGTGTTTTGTACTGTACAGGAACGGTTCATTTGACACTGCTTCACAAAGAATTAATGACCCCTCTCAACACAAGCCCAGCTGCTATAGAAATGGAAACTGAAAATGGGTGAAAACTTTCCCAAGTACTTTATATGTGGTAATATCTTCAGTGATGAGGGCATGTAGACAGTAAACAAATATAAGTCTGTGTAAATATGATGTTAATTTTGGACAAAAGAGGACATAAAATAGAGTTACTTGAATGTAAAGGTGACCCATTCTGACAGCTATTGTACAGGTGCAGTAGGGCTTGATGTTAAGGCTTGTTCCATCTGTCCGAGGCAGGCAAGCACAGAAAAATGCTCTGATTGGATAGCCCAATTGTTATCCATACCTGTCCAGCTTTTTTAAGCAAAAATTTGTAGGAAAATGGCAATATCTCAATGAAACTGCTCCTTCAATCCTTGTGAATAAGGCAAAGATTCAATCACTAATTGGACTGAGAAAGAAAAGTGGTATATACAGTGAGGTATTTAGCTGAGTGACACTGTGTCACTCAATCAAACACAACTGTTTATTTCTACTTCACAACATGCAGACGTTTGTAGGGGACCTGTGCTAAAACTTGCTTCCAAGCTGCCCAGTGGGACAGGTGGAAAAAAAAAAGGTTAATGTCTACCCCAGTCCAGGTATCATTTAAGGCTGTGATGGTCTCACATATGTATCCAGTTTTAGTAATTTATTACACCTCTATTGAGAGACCACCTGCTTTTTGTAATTGCTTTTGGGTCTCCGCTAGCCGCAGCCACTAGGGAAGTCTCTTAAAACAGGTTTGACTACACACAGAGGATTGAGCAGGTCTGCATGGTGTGTGTATTGATGATGCAAGGGTTTGAGTAGGGTGGGGGTGTATGTACTGCTTGTATTCAAAGACAGACCAGGTAGTTCTTATGTGTAACATTCCTCAAAGAGGTGCATGATTGATTTAGTAAAACTGTCTATAGTACACATAGTCCACCTAAGTTAAAGTTTATAATGTTGGTGAAGGTGTGATTTATTTGTGTGCATCACTTGACAATTTTTTGTTGACAACTGGAATCATGTTCTCCCCAAGAATATTTGTGATTGTAAAGTTTTTTTTTCCCCTGCATATGCCAACTTTAGGTTTCAATATTTTGGTTTTGACACACAAAAAAATCATAAAAATGTTTCAAATGGTGCAAAGCCTTTTACAGTGAAACCACACACAGTGAAACCATCTGTGTAGGTGATTTGCATTTAAGAAATAAACATAAATCTTACAAGTGCCTTCAGAACACTTCAAATATTTCAATCATTTTCTGTATTGGCAAATTGCATATTCTTAATATGCCCACCAAAACAGTACATGTATATTTATTTATGCACACATATGTATGCTTTTACATGAATAGTAAGTGCATGTATACCTGCATGTATAGACACATACCATAATGATAGCAAATAAGCAGGTCTGATTTAGGTATTGGCATAATGTTACTACCAGTATTATGCTTTAGAATTTTATGGCATTCTACATAAATGAATGATTACCATGGGCAAATAAGTGAAAACAAACTAATGCATGTACAGTGGCATAATGTTACTACCAGTATTATGCTTTAGAATTTTATGGCATTCTACATAAATGAATGATTACCATGGGCAAATAAGTGAAAACAAACTAATGCATGTACAGTGGAAACTCATTATAATGACACCATCTGTTCGTTAAGAAATTTGTCAGATAACTGAATATGTCAGATAAATGAATCAAATAACAAAGAAAATTAACTTTTTCACAGGAAAATTTGTGTCATTATATTGAATATGTCCGATATCTGAGTGTCGTTATAATGAGGTTTCACTGTACATGTATAATGCAAACACCATAATTCTAAAAATCTAATCAGTTTAGCATCTTCTGGTTAAGTCTGCTCAGTGGTGAGACAGGAGTTATTCCTGGTTCAACTGGGACAGATGCAGACTGTCAAAATCTATAGTCAAAATAAGAAATAAAGTCATTATTAACACAGATGCTGCCATGGCTCTTTAATGATGCATCTTACAGTGTGTTAAATTTCTGTAGCCAAACTAAACAAGTTACATAAGTACATGTATTTAGCTAACTGATCAATGGTCAGGACAGTTCCTGGTTGAATACACTACCGTTTGATTGACTCTGCGTTAGAAGCTGTCATTGAAATTTTCCTTTGTTTGAGATGAAATTTTCATAATTCTCTTGCAATTGTCATTCATTTCATCAGTCACGGAGTCCGTTTTGTTCATTACATACTGCAGAAACTGCCATGACCCTTGTACCACTCTAGTGCCATTCAAAATGGTCACGTCTAACGGGTGGTCTTATATTGGAGACAAATTTACAAAAAATTAAACTGTTGTGCCAGGTGGTGTCAGCACTGGTTTTAAATTACAGGTTCCACTATATTTCCTTTCAAGACAAAAATATATAAAAAAAAGGTGCAATTAAATAAACTGTACCCTGAAAGTTGTTTGGTACTGTCTCTGACAATAATTGCTGGGTGCTGTCTATGACTAATTGTTTGGTGCTGTTTCTGACAATAATTGCTGGGTGCTGTCTCTGACAATAATTGCTGGGTGCATGGTGTAGGGTTGTCTTGAAATTTATTTGTGTGTAATTGGTTTATAGATAAGAAAAAAAGAAAGAAAAAATTCATTCATCATGGTCCTTTACTTCCTGTCTCTGCCCCTCCTTCATGTCATGTAACTCATTTCTTGTACATGATAGCAGCAAAGTATTCCAAACTGGCCATATTTATACCTTCACACATCAAGTTTCCTCTTTTTCATGTAATGTCTTGAAGATATTGAGAATTATGGCAGTTATGAGCTTTTGTTAACCTGAAACATATAAAAAAACTTAAGTGGACAAATAATCCTAGACTGTGATTTGATTATCATGGACAGTTTTACATTAAATGAATGTTGAACAAACTTTGTAGTGGTTTGATTAAGGTAATTTGGACATTTTAATTATGTCTCCCGGTGGAAGCCGGGGGACATATTGTTTTAGTGCCCGTTTCTTCCGCTTGTTGTTGTTGTTCTTGTTCTTCTTCTTCTTGTTCTTCTTCTTCTTCTTCAACACTTGGTTTCCGTGCGATCAGTCTTGAAGAACTTGACAGAATTTTGATGAAACTTGGTAGGGTCATGTATCTAGGCAATACCTAGGTTGGGATTGTATTTGGATGACCTTGAGCGAATTCTCAAGGTCACAGGTGTTAATATATACTGAGACAGTTATAACGGGTCGCAGAGTGTGTACACCAAGACGGACATATATGCAGGCGACTTCCGGTGTAGTGTTTCCGGTGACGAGAGTGTAATGGCGGGACCCAGTGAACACATGTGCTTGTAATGATGTGTGAAGGAACGAACTCATTAAAAACGTGTTAAGGTTTGAGCTGGTGTTATCAATCAACATTGGTAGCAGAGCGTAGTTGTCAAGGACAGTAAATACATGTAACAGAGACCTTGTCAGTGGACAGCTGAGCAGTAATAATGAGCGAGGACAGGGGTAATCTGAGATTGAGAGCTCCCCCAGCGTGGAATCTTGAGGATTTATCCTACGAGGACTGGAGATTTGAGGTAGAATTGTGGGAGAAGTGTACCACAACAAAAGAAAAGGAAAGGGGGCTGATTTTGTTCAACTCATTCCCTAAAAGAGACTCTTCTGGAGCTCACGATAGACTTCTCATTGCGTGTAAAAATGGAGAAATTTCACTTGATAGTGAAGAAGCAGTATCACAAATATTGAAAGTACTAGACGGAGTATACAAGAAGGATGATCTTTCTATGGTTTGTGAAACATGGACATCCTTTATTAGACTGAAAAAAAGTGAATCCGATGCCATGTTACAGCATATTGCAAATTATGACAAAAAGGTGGGTGAGCTGAAAAGAGATAAAATTGACTTGCCTTCAAAAGTGTTAGCCATGCAACTTTTGGACAGTTCGGGATTAGAGCACAGAGATAGACAACTTGTCTTGACAGCAGTAGACTATTCTAAGGATGATGAGATGTATAAACAGATGAAAAGTGCCCTTGTAAAGTTTCATGGTGAACAATCAAAGAAAAAATACTCCAGTGAAGATAATAGTGAAACAAAGGTGAAAGAAGAATCTGTTGATTTTACTACAAGTCAAAATTGGCGTGGTAGAGCAGACACTAGATCTCGTGGTTACAGAGGTCGGGCATATCCCCGTTATAGAGGCAGGAGTCGAGGTGCAACGGCAGGTAACCAGAATACAACAGGTAACCAGAGTTCCAGGAGAATGAATCCAGTCGGAACAGACGGAAATGTGCTGAGGTGTATTATTTGCGACTCTTATCGACATTTTGCCCGAGATTGTCCAGATTCATGGGAAAATATGAATAAAGTGAAAGATGAAGAAGCCATGAAAGTGAAAGATGAAGAAGCCATGAGAGTGAGTGATTTAAATGAAGAACTGCTATGTGAAGCAGCAAACTGTGCAGTTTTAGACTCAGCCTGTACTAAGACTGTGGCAGGTAGTCTATGGAGGGACACTTTTTTGGAGTCTCTCACAGAGGAAGAAAGATCAAGAGTGCAGAGAATGTCTGGAGGTCGAACATTCAAATTTGGCGGCGAAACGAAAATGAAATCATTTGAACGATTGATTCTGCCCTGTACTATTGCTGGAAAGAAGGTGAATATAGAGACAGAAATTGTAGACAGTAACATACCACTTCTACTCAGCAAACAAGAAATGAAAAATCTTGGAGTCATAATTAATACCACAAATGACACGGCAAAAATCTTGGGGACATTTCTCAATCTTGATACGACTTCATCTGGACATTACTATATTCCCTTGATGGAAAATACTGCGTCAGTAAACATTACCATTACTCAAGGTGAAAAGACCAGAAAAGAAAAAGAAAGTATTGTTTACAAGTTGCACAGACAGTTTGGCCATCCATCAGCAACGAAACTGAAAGAACTACTGAAAAATGCTGAAATGTTAGACCAGGAGCTTGAACAATTGATTGAAGAGATATCAGTGAGGTGTGATACATGCAAGCGTTTTAAGAAAACCCCTGCTCGTCCAGTTGTGTCTATGCCCCTCGCTAAAGCATTCAACGATGCAGTGGCAATGGATCTGAAACAGTTCAGACCTGGTGTATATTTTTTACATATGATCGACTTGTTTACTCGATACTCCCTGGCTAAAGTTATCAGGAATAAAACACCAAAGACAATTGTCAATGCTGTTATTACCTTGTGGATAGCCTCGGGACTAGGCTCGCCAGTGAAGTACGTAGTAGATAATGGCGGAGAATTTGCGAATCAGACATATAAAGAAATGTCAGAACACTTCAATGTGGAAATATGTAGCACCGCGGGGGAAAGTCCATGGCAGAACGGTATATGTGAACGAAATCACAAGGTGACTGACATTATTGTTGAGAAAATGCTAGAGGATGATCCAACGCTAAGCTTAGAAGTGGCGTTAGCATGGGCAGTAAATGCAAAAAATGCTTTGTCCAACCACAATGGCTTTTCTCCATATCAATTAGTTTTAGGGCAGAACCCTAACCTGCCTTGCGTCATGACAGACAAACTTCCAGCATTAGAGAAAGTGGAGAATGATGGTATAGCTATGCACTTAAATGCCCTTCACGCTGCAAGGAGGGCATATATTAAGGCAGAAAATTCTGAGCGTATAAGACGCGCATTACGTCATAATGTCCGTGTGGTAGAGGATCGTTTTCTACTGGGCGACAGAGTCTATTACAAACGTGACGACAATATTCGCTGGAGAGGCCCAGGTAAAGTAATAGGACAAGATGGAAAAATTGTATTTGTCCGACACGGAGATCAAATTGTCCGAGTGTCGACATGCAGGCTGGTAAAAATTAACAATAAGTGTGGAGAGCCTGAATTGGTGGATACCGGCCACAGGAAGGAAATTGCTGACAATGACAAGGTACGCGAAAATAATCAAAATAACACACAAGCAGAAATGAGTGTTGAAAGTTGCAGCCAACATGAAAATGAGCAAGTTGATACAGAAGTAGAACACGAGAATAACGATGATCAAACAGAAAATACTGTTCAAACTCATGAACACCATGTTCATAATGAACAAATACAAGATCATAGACAGATACATATGCCTGAAGCAAATGATAATGAACAAATACACGATCAAAGACAGCTACGTATGCCTGTAGCAAATGACAAAATTCGTCACAGAGATACACCTGATCAGGATTGGATAGAAGCTACAGTAATTGGCAGAGGAGGTAAAGTTGTTGGAAAAAACAAGAATTACTTCAATGTACAGAGAGAAGAAAGTGGAGAGACTCTGAAATATGGTGTATATCTCGATCGTGTTGAATTCGAGATTATTGGAAATGACAATGATCAGAATGAAGAAGTGCATGTGGTATTTATACCAACAGAAATGCAAAATGAATCAAATGTTCTAGAAGCAAAACAACAAGAACTGCAAAAATGGAAAGACTTTAACGTATACACAGAAGTAGACGACCATGGTCAAAAAGCCATCTCTACAAGGTGGGTTGTAACTGAAAGGACTTTGCCTGACAACACAAAAGGAGTAAAAGCCAGACTGGTAATCAGAGGCTTTGAAGAAGAAAATGAGATGCAAAGTGACTCGCCTACAGCTGCAAAATCTACATTGAGGGTTTTTATGACAGTTGCAGCAAGCAAAGCTTGGCAGTGTGAAACATTAGACGTGACAGCGGCGTTTTTGCAAGGAAAAAGAATAGAGAGAGATTTGTATATTCAGCCACCAAAGGAAGCAAAGGAAGAAGGTACAATTTGGAAATTAGAAAAGGTTGTGTATGGTCTAGACGATGGTGCTCGGAACTGGTATTTTTCTGTCAAAAAAGAACTGATAAACCTAGGATGTAAACAATCGAAACTCGACAAAGCTATGTTTCGATATTATGAAAATAATCAACTGCAAGGCATGTTTATCATGCATGTGGATGATTTCTTGATTGCAGGTTCCGAAAGTTTTCATGAGAATGTTATCGCCCGAATATTGGAAAAGTACAAAGTGGGTAAACGCAAAGCCGGTACCTTTCGTTACATTGGACTGAACATTTACCCTACTGCAGAGGGATCTAAGATTCAACAAGATAATTATGTAGAAAGTATAGACTTCATGCATCTGTCAGCAAAACGCAAGACTGAAAAGCATTCCCCTCTTAATGTAGAGGAAACTCGTGATTACCGATCGGTAGTGGGGCAATTAAATTGGGCGTCTTCTCAAGCAAGACCGGATATAGCATTTGATGTGCTTGACTTGAGTATGGCCTGTAAACATCCAACAGTGAATGATGCTTTGAAAGCTAACAAAGCAGTCAGAAAAGTCAAATCTGAAAGTAGCTGCATACTATTTCCACATCTTGGTTCATTTGAGAAGTTTAAACTGTGTGTGTTCTGCGATGCCTCTTGGGGCAACCTTGATGATGGTTCCAGTGCCCAGGGGCACGTGATACTACTTTCAGGTGAAAATGGGAGATGTTGTCCACTATCATGGGCATCAAACAAAACGCAAAGAAAGGTGCAAAGTACTCTTAGTGCAGAAACGTTAGCAATGCATGATGGTCTCGACGAGGCAATTTACCTGGGAAGCTTGCTTACAGAACTGTTCAAAAGTGAGTATAAACTGAACTCAGTGCCAATCAGGGCTTACACAGACAGTAAATCTTTACATGACAATGTGTATTCTACGAAACAGGTTAAAGAGAAAAGACTGAGAATTACCATTGCCGCTATACAAGAGATGTTAGAGAAAGACAATGTGCAAATGATAAAATGGATACCAACAAATACTCAAAAAGCAGATGTGCTAACTAAGAGAGGTGTCTCAGGAGATGCATTGCTAGAGTGTTTTAGGTCAGGCAGTATGACCAGTGAGTAACGTGACATTTAAAACTTCAACAATGACATAAAGACATTCTGTGTCATGCCATATATATCTTTTAGTTAGATTTAAGGTAAGGCTTTAAAATTCTAGTCAAGTTTTAGGCAGAAAAAAAAAAAAATAGAGAGGAATTTGTTAATATATACTGAGACAGTTATAACGGGTCGCAGAGTGTGTACACCAAGACGGACATATATGCAGGCGACTTCCGGTGTAGTGTTTCCGGTGACGAGAGTGTAATGGCGGGACCCAGTGAACACATGTGCTTGTAATGATGTGTGAAGGAACGAACTCATTAAAAACGTGTTAAGGTTTGAGCTGGTGTTATCAATCAACAACAGGGTCACTTATGTGAAATTGGTTTCCGTGCAATAAGTCTTGAAGAAGGTGATGGAATTTGATGAAACTTGGTAGGATTATGTATCTAGGCAAGACCTAGGTTGGGATTGTATTTGAATGACCTTGAGCGAATTCTCAAGGTTACAGGGTCACTTATGTGAAATTGGTTTGCATGCGATAAGTCTTGAAGAACGTTATGGAATTTGATGAAACTTGGTAGGATTATGTATCTAGGCAAGACCTAGGTTGGGATTGTATTTGGATGACCTTGAGCAAATTTTCAAGGTCACAGGGTCACTTATGTGAAATTGGTTTCCGTTCGATAAGTGTTGAAGAACGTTATGGAATTTGATGAAACTTGGTAGGATTATGTATCTAGGCAAGACCTAGGTTGGGATTGTATTTGAATGACCTTGAGCGAATTCTCAAGGTTACAGGGTCACTTATGTGAAATTGGTTTGCATGCGAAAAGTCTTGAAGAACGTTATGGAATTTGATGAAACTTGGTAGGATTATGTATCTAGGCAAGACCTAGGTTGGGATTGTATTTGAATGACCTTGAGCGAATTCTCAAGGTTACAGGGTCACTTATGTGAAATTGGTTTGCATGCGAAAAGTCTTGAAGAACGTTATGGAATTTGATGAAACTTGGTAGGATTATGTATCTAGGCAAGACCTAGGTTGGGATTGTATTTGGATGACCTTGACCTAATTTTCAAGGTCACAGGGTCACATGTGAAATTGGTTTCCGTTCGATAAGTGTTGAAGAACGTGATGGAATTTGATGAAACTTGGTAGGATTATGTATCTAGGCAAGACTTGGGTTGGGATTGTATTTGGATGACCTTGACGTAATTTTCAAGGTCACAGGGTCATTTATGTTAAATTGGTTTCTCTGCAATAAGTCTTGAAGAACTTGATGAAAATTGCTAGAGTAATGTATCTAGGTGAGAGCTAAAATAGCATTGTAATTTTCAAGCAAACTTGGTCATTTGTAATTTGTTATCACCTGTAGCTTTTTCAGAGACGTAAGTGTTCCACCGGGAGACATTTGATTTTCTGTTGGAAAATCAGTCTGTTCTAGTCTTGAATATTTTCAAAACTATTGACACATGTAGAGATTACATTTGAACTTCATGTTTTTCCTATAAACCATTGTACATTTCATTAATATTATATATAATTGTACGAATTACAGGCATAACTATTTTTTTCTTAAAAACAGTAACAGACAGAGATGTCGGTTCAACTTCTTCATGTGTGCAATTGACCATTTAACATTCAGTCATTGTTAAGAACAGGTTGTACCATTGTTAATTATACTTATTCGGTACATTTGAAATTTAGATATTTGAACAAAACAAGCATAGATGCAACATAACTGCTACACATAATGTAATGACCATTGCATGTCTAATGGGTGTGGAAAAATGTCATGCCATTTTAAATTAAGCTGGTCATTATATTTCAAATTTAGAATGATATGTAGAGAATGAGAGTTCTATTAGCATTTAATTTAACATAAAGGTGTAGTCTGAATTTGATGTAGACTGAACAAAAGAATTGCAAGTCTAAATGTAAAGTGAGAAGAGTTGGTTTAAACATATTTTATTAAAAAAAGCGATCGGGAAACAGGCTCTGCCTATATAAATCCCTCTCATGAAAAAAAGAAATAAGAGAACAATACAAATGCTGTACAAAAGGTAAAGACGGGCCACAGGACACCACATTGACGTAACATCGACAAGGACATACATACAAAAAGATCAGACATTACAGTTACAGGACAGACAGAAGTATGCATTATCAGAATACAATACTGTGGAGGCCAGCCAACACTGTTCACATGAACACTGCTCGCGGAAAAAGAAAAATGAAATGAATGGTACCGGCCCGCACGTGAACCACCAGGAGTCACAAGCAAAGCTTGTTCGTCAACCTGGGTGGAAAACGTATGGGCCTCAGTTGAATCTGCCAGAATTTAAGATATATGTGTGGGTACTGTCAAAAATAATTTTGTTTACTGCCTTTGAACGCTTGGGATTTCCAAACATAAGAGTTTGTAGCGTGAAAGGAGCCAATACTATGATATTTTGGTGCAATAAATACTGCTTAGTCGTGTATTTGGTACACTCAAAAAAGTAATGAAATGAATTTTCTATTTCGGCACCACAAGAACAAGTAGGAGAAGTTACTATACCAATTTTATGCATATCATGGTTCAACTGGCTGCAGCCCGTCCTAATTTTTGCATGTAAAATATTGGCTTTCCTATTTCCAATGTAAAACAATTCATTTGTCTTTGGTTTTCCTTTATCCAATTTATGCTTAAAAGTGTCTATATCTTCAGAATTTCGAACACTGGATGGGAGTAAGTTCCATTGGCGAATCGTTGCGGGAAAAAAAGAATTATTATAAGTATTAGTTTTTGAACGAACCTGGCTTATGTTCTGTCTGGATCTCACGTTATATGCATTTCTGTTGGATACATTTTCTGGAATCAAATCGTGTAAATATGCAGGTTTATGTCCATTAATAATTTTATAAAGAAGTATGAGTCGGTGTTTTTCTCTACGCTTAGAGAGAGTCTCCCATCCAGTTTCATTGTACAGGAATGCATGACTTGTTAGTGAGAAGAGTTGTCGTTCCAACTATCACCAACAATGGGCACACTGGCAGATTTGCTATTAAGCAAATCTCTATTTCTAGTTTATGTTAACAGCTTCGTGGTGAGGTCAGAAGTTCAAGCCTGAGCCCAGCAGAGCATGGCACCTGCTAATATTGGTTTGTTTACCAATACAAAGGCACACATTCTATGTGCAGACACTGTAGATGAGCACAGGGGTAGGATTGTCACTGCACATTGACAAAGACTAATAAGATGGTAACTGTTGTGTTGCGCAGTACTGTATTTAGATTGCGGTAGATTTCTTTGACGCAGACTGGGCAGCAACACAGTCAGACTATGGCAGCCTGATCAAAGCAAGCACAACCACAGCAGATTATCCTCTCATTAATGGGTTGCCTAGCAACCTGCCTTATACAGAAGGTTAACTGTGTCTGGATGGTTGATGCAGAGGTATCCATATCAAAGCAGTTCCTTCGCATTTCTATCCAAATGGACTGTGACAATAAATGACATTGGATGTTGCTGTGTCAGCGATGGTGTTGTTGCTGGTCTTAAGTGCAGCACATCCACAGGGCTTTGTTCCTGTGTCTGGTCAAACTGACTGCCCCCAGTCTGGCTGTAATCCTCATCAGGTGAGATTTCTGGCCACCATGTGATGCTGCAGCAAGATGGAAACATCCTTTGTTTTCCAGCAGTTTGCTTGTTAAAATGCAAAGACTTCATCAAGCAATCACTGATTTTTCAGCAATTCCTAAGACTTTCAGAGGAATCATTGATTATTTGTCTGCAAATTGAACTGTTTTGTGTCATAAACTTCTGAAGTGCCATTTTAGATGTGACTCTCTATTTTGTTAGCTCTGCTGACCAAAGGTCGCAGAGCTTACGCGCTGCTCATGTCCGTCCGTCTGTAAACTTTTGCTCGTTACCATGATACCCACAGTTTCAAGTTTAGCCCAATGAAACTCTAAGACTTATATGGTGTGTGAAAATCTTGGCTCCTTTCGATATTGGTGGCGCCACCTACATTATTATGTAATATATAGGGGTCAAAATGTGAAAATCTTGTGAACACTGTAGCATCTTTAATTTTGGGGGGGATGTTCACCATATGTGGTGGGATTGTGGGGGAGGTCGAAGTCTAAGCTGCTAATGATATTAGTGGTGCCACCGATAATTTGACGGAAATTATGAGCTAAAATGTGTTTTGAGATGTAAAATTCCATATTTGGAAAAGTAATTGGATTAGACTTGCCAAATTTATAGGATATTTAAACCATGGCCAAAGGTAGAATGTTATGTAATGTCAGTGACCTTGAAGTATTTTTGTGACGTCACCATGCCTGTAAATTTAAAAGGTGATTTTGTTATGGCAGGGTGTAGCTTGGACATCAATGGCAAAGAGCACTGAGCCTCCTGATCAAAATTGCACTTGATTACATAATACATAAAACTGTACTAGGTGACTTATTTTTTGGGTCTCTGTGAGCCAGTAAATGTCAGGCTTCACTCTTGTCCAAGTTTTTTTTTTTTTTTTTATCAATAACGGCAAAAGATTTTATCCATTTGAACAGACAGACTATATATGGAAAGGTGGATGTAGGGTGCATGTTTTGAACAGTTACAAATTTTTAATCCGAGATGAAGTAGTCAAATGGCCAGTTTGAATATTGAGGTCATCTTGTGAATGCTCTGCACCCCACAATTTTTGAGACAGGTCCATATAAGGTTTAGGAGTAATTAAGTGTATAAAAGTCTCAGTCAACATCAATGTTACTGGCGCCAACTTTAGTATTATGTAATATACAGGACAAAATGTGAAAATTTTGTGACTGCGATACTGTCCACAGTTTTCAAGTTAGCCCAATATAACTTTCAGGACTGATAGGGTGTATAAAAAATCTAGGTTCTTTTGATATTGGTGGCACCACCTACAATATTATGCAATATATAGGGGTCAAAATATGAAATCTTGTGAACACTCTAGCATCTTTAATACTTTGCAGATCTTAACCAAATTTGGTGTGATTGTGGGGGAGGTCAAACTCTAAATTACCAATGATACTAGTGAAGCCACCTATAATTTGATGGAAATTGTGAGTCAAAATCTGTTTTAAGATATAAAATTCCATACCTTGAAAAGTAATTGGATAAGACTTGCCAAATTTAAAGGATATGTAGACAATATCCAAAGCTAGATTTTGATATAATGTCAGTGACCTTTACCCATTTTGTGCGGTCACCATGCCTGTAAAGTTGAAATGGTGATTTTGTTGCGGCAGGGTGCAGCTTGGACATAAATGGCAATGTCAGCAGAGCACCAGGCCTATGGGCCCCTTGTTTTGGTGACCTTGATCTTTTGGCCCAAGGTTACTGAGGACATAAAGTTAAGGACTCACTCATTGTTAGTTTGGTACATGCAGCAATATCCATCACCGGAATTGCACAAATAAGCTATGATTACATGTGGAGTGAAGCGCCATCTGGTAAACATTTTATAAACTAAATTTGCATAAGTTTTATATGTTCAGAAGACACTTGAGTACTCGCAACTTTGAAATGAACAGGTGCAATATAGCCACAGTGCCAGCTGAGCATCCGGCCCATGGGCCTCTTGTTTTGTTTTGTTTGTTCCTTCAAGTCTTCAACCTAGTGTGTACAAAATATTGATTAATTATAGTTATAATGGTAATATAAGAAGCCATGAGATAATGAATGCACTTCCTCATTGACAAGCTCTGGGCAATTCCCATGTTCTTTTGGGTAGTTTATCAAATTCTATATAGTGACATTGAGAAAAAAGATAATGGTAGATGTTGTGGTAGGATACCTGTTGGCAGAGACTGACTGACATGGGTTTACACAGAACTTGCAGAACCTAAGTATACATGTGTCCCATTCACATGGGTTATATCTGTTGAATATCACCATAAGATTCAAGGCTCATTACAACAATCCAACTTTGCATGACTTCTGTACGTTTTGTGAAAATAGAGGTTACAGTTTGAAATTATGTGTATTCAACTCAGTATATAAGTCAATAAACAGTGTGGTTGCAGTGTTCCTGTTGGATATTAATTGGAGTAGCATTGAATAAACTGGTCAGATTTTCAGCACAATCAGAATTCAGATGCGAACATTTCCGCTATTCTTCTACATTTACCATGTACAGTTTTGCTTTTCAGAATGTGGCAGTTTACTGACCATTTAACATTTCAAGTTTCAATGGAAATCACAAATTGGGTTTTAAATTAACACAAGCTCAAGCACCCAGAAATCAACTATTTTTAACACACACACACAACATGCTGTTGCTACAAAACATTTAAGACATGAGATTGTACATATTCTAAATGCAACACTTGAAACAACTTACATGAAAGTACATACTCATAGTTATTTTGGCTTCTGCTACTATGTCAAAAAACAGTTTATTGATAAATATGAAATGTCTTGTAATATACCCAATTGACACGTCTGTCATTCAACTAACTGAATATGCATCTTCAGCAAGTGATAACTGTATTAACCCTTTCAGTATGGAAGAGCCTGAGGCTAAGTTTTAAATTATTCTTTCATTTATTACTGAACATTAAGATCCAGTGTAATACAAGTAATACAACTATCTATTCTCTGGTTATGCCAAACATGACTACACGCATGTGTCTATTATCTGCATGTAAGGCTGGCACATGTGATAACGATCTGATCAAGATCTTAACATGTGTCTCCTGACCAGTTTTTTTCTTTTCTTTTTCAATATATATGTACTTGTGTAAGTATGTTCAACTTGGTCAAATAAACTATCCTGAATCCTGAATCCCAGGACAAGTAAAATTTGAGCAGTGAGACCAGTGAAAGATGTATATCACTTGCCCATTGTGCCAGTTATCAGTTCTGCTGGCAGAGGATTGATGCTGCTGGGTCCATGTCTGACTGACTTGATCGCAGTACATGTACTTTTGAAGATGAAAATTTTGATAAGTGCCGTGGATCACCATGAATATGTAAATAAATATAATATGGCAGATAAACAGTACCAAACACACACACACACACACACACACACACACACACACACACACATAATGATGCAAGATTATGACACAGACTTCAGGATGGTTTGTCATGATCTGACTTAATTACTCATAGGCCATTCAAAGGAGAGTATGAGCATCAAGTGCTTGTTAAGTTTTTCAAAGTCTTTATGTATTGGGAATCATCGTGCTATGCTGTTTTCAGGACCTGTAAGGAATCAATGAGAATAGAATTTGGACACTGTTAGATTTGTGGCAAATTTTTCTGTATGGATATCTCGGAAGAGACTTTGATTAATCAGGTACTGTGACAATATTTTAAAAACAAATATAGAATGTGCTCTTGTCCATCCTGCAATCAACATGAAACTTGTCTTCTGCATACCTCCAAAACCATTTGATCTACAGTCATGAAACTTTACAGGATTTAATCTATATGTGAAAACATGCACCTGGGGTTTTGTTTGTATGTGCCTCTGTCTGTGTGTTTGGACAACAGCCTGGATTTACTGACAGTGACTACATTGTCTTCTCCATCCCATGTCTGACATGAAGTTGTGTTGTGCGTATCTCCAAAAGTATTGGACCTACAGTTGTGACACTTTACATGATTATTATGTGCACCTGTGGTTTTCACTATGCCCTATTTTTACATTGCAAAATTTACAGGAGAGGTACTCTTGGGTCAAGACTCATAATTTGTTTTAATATGAATGACCTTGACCTGTTTTTCAAGGTCACTGGGCAACACATATACTTCAAAATGTGTTGTAAATGTAACAACTCCTACAATTTTCAGTGTGAATACATGTAACTTTCAGAACTAAAAGCAGATAAAAAGCTAAGCCGAGTATGATATTGGTGGAACTACCTGTAAAATTATATATAATATAAGGGTCCAAATGTGAAAATCTTCTGAATGTGCTGACATTTTTAATTTTTGATGGATTTTGGCAAAATTTTGTTTGATGGTGGGGGAGGTCAAAATCTCAATCAAGGGTGATACTGGTGGCACCACCTATAGTTGTACAGAAATTATGAGTCAAAATGTATTGAAACTTGTATCAAATTATAAATTTGTCACAAGTGAAGTCATGTCCAGCAAACAAGAAGTCACAACTGGACCTATCATTTGGTCATGACCCACGTAACAACCACATTTCAATTAAGTGGTAACTTAAACTTTAAAAGTCATAAATGAGATCATTACATTTGATCAATATTTATCTTTCTGCACAGCTTCCCATATAAATGTACTTGATAAATCTTATTTAAACACATCTCTCCTTATCTCTGTATTCACCCATTATTCTATTATTTATCCCAATATAATATACAGTAGTGCCTGCTGTATGCGGTCACCCCTTCTGCCAAGTAAAAGTGACTGCATACAGCAGGTGACCGGTCACTACAGGTATACAAATGTGGCCAACTGGGACCTGTGTTTGACTGAACTTCAAAGGGAGTGCCAATCCGGTCAGCTGTCAATGATTAACAACTTCTAAAGCATCATCACTGGCTGGCCTGGCACGGGGCTTGTTAAATCCTCAGTGCTCAGGCTGACTGAACAACACCACGCTTCTATGGAAAATACTGCTTTCAAATTCCATAGAAACTGCTTAGAAATCATAGAAGTAAACAGGTCTGATGCAAACACTTCTGGGGACAAATGTTGTGGTAACTCTATAGAGGATCAGGCAATGGGGAATGGTAATATAATTTTATTGGGATGAGACTTTTGAGAGTCGTTCATTTGTCGACACTTGAGTCGACCACTGCCACACAGTGAAATGGCCTTGCATCATTGTCATTGCAAAAAAAAAAAAAAAAATCATGATGATCGGTGCTGTCAATTTGGTTGCTAGCGGTTTAAATTTAAACCACTGTGAACAAGGGTTGACAATCAGCTGCTTGGGTGATATAAATCAACAGATTCCATCATTATTTGTACCTGAAAATACATTCGTGCTTCATTGCGATCGCTTCACAAAACCACGTCGTGTTTATGAACATCTGACAGCGGTAATTTCCGTATGTTGTTGGAAGGAAAAAAAGGGAAAGAACTCCCATGATGCATCACGCAACTAAGTCAACATGGACGCATCCTTGCTGTTGCGAGTAAACACATGGGAAGTTAAAGCAATAAAATTAACATTTTGAAACATGATAACACACAAATTTCCTCCTAATATTAATCATAAGACCTTCAAAGAACATATGCCAAACAGTGAGTTATATTACTGGATTTAACATTTGATTTTATAGCCGTTTCCAAGTTAGGTAAATTTACGCTTTCAGCATAGAAAATTGATCGGACGTCTGCATTCCGGTATCGTAAAATCTTGCTTTGATTCCAGTTGAAGTGACTGCAAATTATTAGAAGGGCTGTTAACCACTGTTACCACTGATTTTTTTTTTTTTTTTAACAGCTGAGAGCAAAAGGCTTGGTTTTGAATGACTAATGACAGCAAAAAGCTTGGTTTTGACTGACCACTGACTGCAAAAATTTATTTTCACTGACCGCTGACTGTGTGGCAGGTGACCGGCCACCACAGGTCATTTATCATTGCAAAAAGCTCTGTACATCACAAATGTGACCCGTAACACCAGGTGACCAGCCACCTCGGTGGTCAGCCATTACAGGTACTACTGTGTTAGCCGAGCGCTAGGCCCATGGGCCTCTTGTTGTTCTTGTAATTCAGTTTATTGAGGGGTTAGGCTGATTTAGATGCCAAATACTTTAATACTCTTTCTTCTTCAAGTCTTTGAGCGATTGACACCTTTCTGAGGTCACTTGGTGCCCTTTTCTCGAAATTTCAAAGTGAAGCAAAAATAACTGATATGATAATAGGAGCAACATCTTTTACATTTACAGCCCCTATGAATTATAAATTTTTGCGTGTGAATTCCTGGTTTGTATATTATCACCGGAGTAGTGTACTTGATACATCAGTAGTATGGGAATTCAGACGTGCCTAGAAGGCATGTACATTGTGGCCGAGTTAGTTGGTTTCTGTGGCTGACATGTGGTAGGTATACACAACCTGAGCCATGCTGACTGCAGTGGTCTGTACAGAGTGACTCTAGAGCCTGCTCTTCCCACTCTTCCCTTTTGTGGGCCCAGTTGTTGAGCTTGTCTGTTTAGTGATGGTCTTTCTTGTTCCATATTGAGACAGGGCTCTGCAATTTGCGTGTCCGCTAACCCAGGACAAGTCAAATTCTAATCAGGGTAAGTTAAAATCTCAAAATGCTAGCCCTTGGGGGAACCAGAAAGTTGGTTTCCTGAATGAGATGTCCATAGACAGACAGGGAAGTTTGAATGGAGAGCTAGTAATATAACAAAACTAGTAGCTCTGATGACTGTAGCAGATAAAAAAAATTGCAGTGTCCTGGGAGGGCAAAATCAGTGCTGCTACTGATCCTCAGGCAAACGTATGACTTAAGCCAATGTAGCTCACATAGCCACCAAAGAGCCTTAAATTGAACTGGACACAACATTGTGGATGCAGGCTGGTTTTTGTTTGTTTGTTTTTTTTTTTTTGTTTTTGTTTTTTTTGTTTTTGTTTTTTCTTTTTTTTTTTTGGGGGGGCAACTGCTGGAAGTAATGTTTTTGCAGCTCTGTTGACCATAGGTCATGTAGCTTATAGCATCACTTATGACAGTCCATCCATGGGTCTTTGTCTGTAAACTTTTGCTGTGAATATGATGGAAGTACCCACAAAGTTATCTGTTTTAGGACATCACTACCACATAGCAAAGTCACTCTGAACTATTGGAAAAGACTGTCAAATAGTTATTTCAGTGGGTGTATCTGATTGTGGAAAGGCATCAACTAACACACTGCATAGCAAATGGACCCAAGACTGTAATTTAGATTCCATTCTGAAGTTATATATTTGTACCCATGTCAAGAGTTTGAGCACCATGAAATGTGGCTGGTGGGATCATAAGTCTGGAATTGTCAACTGATTTATGAACTGATCATGTGTTTGCTTCTTGTTTTAGGGCATATACGACCAGTTACACTATAAACAGCAAGGGCGGGACCCTGACTATGAAGTGACACAGGTAAGAAACAGTGTCTTTACGTTATGCATACCATGGTCACTTGATATGAGGATGATGGATCTGTGTGAGCTAATGCTGTTTCAAACATGTAAAAACTGATGCAGGATGATCAATGGAAGAAAAAAATACTTCGCTAATTTGTTAAAAGGTAACTGGTCTTTCTGTCGTACATCATCCATAGGAGAGTCCAAGCTTTTACTTCTTCCATGGTATGCTTTAAAATAATACGTACAAGTTCGAAGAAAAAGGTAGTCCAGTGATGAACCATACCTTACAAACATTGACAGACTGTGTTGATATCTTTGCTGACTGCATGCCTTAAATTCTCATGAAAAGGTTTATTCTGAGTGAGGTGGTTTCTATAGCCGCCAGCATTTTAACTTACATCAGCACCCTATGGCTGAAATGATTAAATCTAGGATATATCCTAGCATCAGGTCTGTCGCATGTACTGAGAATAGTGCTTGAGATATATTTGTTTGTCTGGTCTGCTATGATTTTTCAACAAGGAACTTGCGCAGTTTTCGTCAATTTTAGATGTAGACATACTTGTACAGAACTGGTTTGTTTGAGTTCTCTCTGGAGACATGACTGCAAGAAAGTAGTTCATATGTTGGCTGGAAAAATTGCTGACCTACAGCTTTGAGGTGCATTCACCATGTCTTTTGTCTGTTTCAGCTGGCCAAAAAATTGCAGAGAAAAATCGAGAAGTATTTGAAATTCCTGCGAACAAATAAAATTACAGTGGAAAATTTATATAGGATTCATCTGCGGCACGCCATTACACAGCGCAGTGACTGCTGCTCCATCACAGATGAGCAGCTTAGGTATGGCTCACTATTCTATGACATCATCACGCTTATTACCAGTTTGCTTTAATATCAGCTGATAATAAATGGATTGTTATTACTGTCTGCATGCAGAATATTGAATTTTCTTCCAAAGTTTGAAACCTTACAGTACTTCTCATTAGTAAATTGGAAATTTGTGACAAAAAAACTGCCATGCCGACTGGATCGGCTATTGAGCGCAGAGAGATTGGATTGTGATATTTTTTGTGTTGAGAACTGCATGGAACATGTAGCACTGTTGCTCCTGTTTGTGATATATATATATATATATAGTGGTACCTGTAATTTAAGACCACTGCAGTAAGAGCACCTGTTATATGTGATCATTTTTTGGCTGGCAGAAGGGATGGTCTTAAATGGCAGGTACTACTCTGTGTGTGTGTGTGTGTGTGTGTGTAAAATCTTAGGTCCTTTGCACCTGCAAACCTTTTTCTTATAATTTGCTATGACAGTACAGGGCACAGGGAACATGGTATGACGTTTCCAGCATGACAGAGTACTGTAATTTAGTGCACGCATAGATATTGGTAATAGGTTGTATTGTGGTGCCATGGAATTATGGCCAAATTGCGTATGTCCATCAAATGTAGCAAGGAGGGTAGAAGAGGAGGAAAGTGAACTAGCAGCTTTTGACTGGCCCTTTGTATGTTGCACTATTTAATGTTTGCAAACATCAATTTAGGGCTTTGTGGCTTTACGCCTAAAATGGGTGTGGACACAAAGCCGGTTCTTGAGCACAATTTATACATGATGCCATTTAATGACTGCTTATTAACATTTTGTCTGCACAACTTTTACTGGTCACACAGTAATGATGTCAGCTGCAAAAACTCTGCTGTAACGTATGGTGATTGAGGAAAAAGTAAAGCTGAATTTTCGTTCTTTCTTGTGTACATGTGAATGGTTACTTATATAATATGTTGCCTTGTGAATTATCTTTCTCACTGTAAAATAATATGTGTAAATGCGGTGGGAAACTTTAATTATGCATTACACCTGACCTAATTAGACTAAAAGCGACACTCTTGGCCTGTAGTGTAAGATCACACATACGGTACAGTGGTACCTGTTGTATGATCATACATACGGTACAGTGGTACCTGTTATATAGGGTACAGTGGTACCTGTTGTATCACACATACGGTACAGTGGTACCTGTTGTATCACACATACGGTACAGTGGTACCTGTTATATAGGGTACAGTGGTACTTGTTGTACATAGGGTACAGTGGTACCTGTTATATAGGGTACAGTGGTACCTGTTATATAGGGTACAGTGGTACCTGTTATATAGGGTACAGTGGTACCTGTTACATAGGGCACAGTGGTACCTGTTATATAGGGTACAGTGGTACCTGTTGTATGCAACCACTGTCATGACAGGTAGCACTGTATTCCCTCATTTGAGGCAGTAACCCCAAAGGAAGGCCTAAAGGTGGTCATGAAAAGCAGGTGGTCTCTCAGTGGAGGTCAAATAATATGGAAAAGATAGAAAGATAGATACCACTGTGCGTATGCATATATGCCTGTACGTACAGGTTTTATGACCAAGGAAGGGCTGGATCTCGAACCAGCAACCTTCAGCACCTATCACCTAGCCAAAAATGGGAAATGCACATACCAACTGCACCAAATCCCTGTCCCTAAAAAGAATGGTTCAATGGAGGCAGCTATGCGTGAATGCCATAATTGACACAGCCCAGTTGATTGTGTTTATTCCGGTACAAATGAAGTACTGTGTTCGCAGTTGTCCCAAATCAGGGACTCAGTTGGTCCCAGTTGCTGTAAGTTTTCTGTGTGGCAACAGCCCTGCAATGCACATGGTGTTGTGAAGTGGATGTTGAGACACATGAGTTCAAATCATTTCAAATTGTGTCTGTAAAAAGCTTTATGTAAAAGGTCCTTGCAGACAACATCAGACCTGAACTTAAGATTTTTTACATTTTCAATTGAAAGGAAGAGCACATGGAAGGCTATGACTGGGACCCTGCCTGTACTGTACATTAAAGCATACTGACTGGGACCCTGCCTGTACTATACTGACTGGGACCCTGCCTGTACTGTATATTAAAGCATACTGACTGGGACCCTGTCTGTACTATACTGACTGGGACCCTGCCTGTACTGTATATTAAACCATACTGACTGGGACCCTGCCTTTACTGTACATTAAAGCATACTGACTGGGACCCTGTCTGTACTATACTGACTGGGACCCTGCCTGTACTGTATATTAAAGCATACTGACTGGGACCCTGTCTGTACTATACTGACTGGGACCCTGCCTGTACTGTATATTAAACCATACTGACTGGGACCCTGCCTGTACTGTACATTAAAGCATACTGACTGGGACCCTGCCTGTACTGTATATTAAAGCATACTGACTGGGACCCTGCCTGTACTGTATATTAAAGCATACTGACTGGGACCCTGCCTGTACTGTACATTAAAGCATACTGACTGGGACCCTGTCTGTACTATACTGACTGGGACCCTGCCTGTACTGTATATTAAAGCATACTGACTGGGACCCTGTCTGTACTATACTGACTGGGACCCTGCCTGTACTGTATATTAAACCATACTGACTGGGACCCTGCCTGTACTGTACATTAAAGCATACTGACTGGGACCCTGCCTGTACTGTATATTAAAGCATACTGACTGGGACTCTGTCTGTACTATACTGACTGGGACCCTGCCTGTACTGTATATTAAAGCATACTGACTGGGACTCTGTCTGTACTATACTGACTGGGACCCTGCCTGTACTGTATATTAAAGCATACTGACTGGGACCCTGTCTGTACTATACTGACTGGGACCCTGCCTGTACTGTATATTAAAGCATACTGACTGGGACTCTGTCTGTACTATACTGACTGGGACCCTGCCTGTACTGTATATTAAAGCATACTGACTGGGACCCTGTCTGTACTATACTGACTGGGACCCTGCCTGTACTGTATATTAAAGCATACTGACTGGGACCCTGCCTGTACTGTATATTAAAGCATACTGACTGGGACCCTGCCTGTACTGTATATTAAAGCATACTGACTGGGACTCTGTCTGTACTATACTGACTGGGACCCTGCCTGTACTGTATATTAACGCATACTGACTGGGACCCTGCCTGTACTGTATATTAAAGCATACTGACTGGGACCCTGCCTGTACTGTATATTAAAGCATACTGACTGGGACCCTGTCTGTACTGTATATTAACCCTTAAAGCGCTGATTTAAGATTGAGTCAACAGCTTTACTTGGGGCACTTTGCGCACAATGCACGCAAAGTGCCCCAAGGGAAGCTATTGACTAAGACTACTTTTTGCTTTAGATTAAGCTTGTTGGTATTTGAATGAAAGGTGTCTTCATGAGGAATTTGAATCTGTTAACCGTTATATGTTTAACGGTAATGAGAAAACGACTATAGCTGTGATTAGCACTTTAAGGGTTAAAGCATACTGACATGGAGTTCTCCCAACTTCTTGTCTAGACTCCGTGAATATAGACAACAAAGTTTGACTGAGCAAAATAAAAACACAGAATCTTCTAAATTTTTTTTCCTTGGTAAAGAGGGTATACGCACTTTTTTCTTCTTTTTGCGGAATATGTCCAATTTTGTATGTGATCAAATTTTAAAGTGTATGTCAGTCAATTCAAGTTTAGATTTGCAGCTAGATAAATAGATTCAGCCCAGGAAATAACAGCTGGGGCTGACATGAGAGAGTTTTTACTGTGAATGATTTGTGGCATAATGGAATTTTACTTTTAACTTCTGGTGTTAAATTGTAATCGTTCTGTAAACATAGAAAAGTTGGGGCATCATGGCAGTGCGCCATGAGCTCTTGCTGTGGAACATATGATAGGTATGTCTTATAGCAAAGACTGTATTTTAACTTATTTCACACTGCGTACTTCAAAGTAAACCTTATTACCTCCAATAACAAGACTAGCATTAAAGTTAGCTGGCTTGGCAGTCATACACATTTTTTTCTGTACTTATTTGTTTATTTATTTATTAAATTGTTCTAATTCCATATTTGACAAATATATAGATGTGTGAGAAGGTACTGTTGAGATAATATGTGTATGTTTCAGTTATGACAGTCAGTACAGTGGTCGTGTTTCAAGACAACGCAGCTGTGACCTGGTAGCCCCCAGTGCTCCACGCTCCGCATTTAACCCTGGAAGGAATCTGACTGAAGGTATGTGTTGATGGCGGAAATTGTTTCTTGAACATGTGTACAAATGAAGTCAATTTTTATTTTGAATGTAATCGGGATGTTTTGAAGTGAGTCAGAGTTGTAGACCCGTTCAGTCTAATGGTATAAGCTGAAGACCGGCTGTGTGGTGTGGTGAACCTACACAGGATATGTACATGTGGGAATGAGTAACAATGGTGGATGCATGGAAATTATTTCGGAAAGTGAAATGAATAATGAGGCTGCTTCAGATTAATTTGAAAGGGATACCATGGATGGGGATGAGATGTACTGTCATTACTGGTTACTTGAGTCTGGATACCATGGCAATATTACCCTGAAGCCTACTGGCATGTTGGGGTCAGTGTATTACAGCTTTCAGGTCAGCTCCTGTTTCAGGTAGTTGTGTCAACAGGCAGCAGCAGTTTCATGTCTCACAGTACAGATACAGCCCACGATGTCTCACCGACAGTACAGATACAGCCCACCATGTCTCACTGACAGTACAGATACAGCCCACCATGTCTCACTGTCAGTACAGATACAGCCCACCATGTCTCACTGTCAGTACAGATACAGCCCACCATGTCTCACTGTTAGTCCAGACATAGCCCACCATGTCTCACTGTCAGTACATATACAGCCCACCATGTCTCACTGTCAGTACATATACAGCCCACCATGTCTCACTGTCAGTACATATACAGCCCACCATGTCTCACTGTCAGTACATATACAGCCCACTATGTCTCACTGTCAGTCCAGATGCAGCCCACTATGTCTCACTGACAGTACATATACAACCCACTATGTCTCACTGTCAGTACATATACAGCCCACCATGTCTCACTGACAGTACAGATACAACCCACTGTCTCACTGTCAGTCCAGATGCAGCCCAGCATATCTCACTGTAATACACAAAGTTCATTGTGATTTTTAGCTCTGCACATCAAAACTGCACTTGTACATTGCACATAAAACTCTACTTGGTGACCTACTTTTTGGGTCATTTTGACCCATTTATTGTGGAATTGACCCATGTCCCAGTTTATTGTGTTTCTTCAATACCATGAAAAGTTTTTACCGAGTTTAAACAAGCAGGCCATGTATGGATAGCTGGACACAGGTTGCACATTTTGAAATAAATAATGATTTAGTCCAATTAAAGTTCAAGGTCAAATGGGTACTTGGAATCTAGGGGTCAAAATGTGTAAATCTTGTGAATTCTATGCCATCGGTAAATTTCACTGGATCATTATGGAACTTGTTAGGATTGAGAAGTATCTCAAAATCTTGTTTGATGGAGATACTAGTGGTGCCACCTGCAGTTTGATGGAAATTATGACCCAAAATATGTTGGAACAAGATAAAATTTGATGCCTTGAAAAATAATGAACTTAGCCATTCCAAGTTCATAGGCTAATTTGATTACGGCCTACTCTATTATATTGTGGAATATGGATGACTGTGACGTAGGTTTTATAGGTCACCAGGCTTGTAAAGTTCAGAGAAATAATTTGGTGATGGTAGGCATAGCTTGGACATCAATGGAGAAAAGAATCTGTCCTCCAGATCATTATTTCACTTGAACGTTGTGTTCCCTATCAAACAATACAGGCATCAGTTCACCCAACTTGCTCTTGTTCTGTTTTGAGTCTTTAATACATTACATCGCAACAGAGCACTAGGCCCATGGGCCTCTTGTTGTCAACAGGATATGTAAATTGATTTTGTGGCAGTGTGGTGGGGCAGTCAACAAAGAGGTAATATGCTACACATTGGGAGAATTACACAGTATTTAAGAAAGCACCTGATACAAAGCTGATAGCGTAAGCTGGATATCCTGCTTTGCTTGGGCATTTGTTAATGATAGTGTACAAAACTGTGGCACAGTAACACATACATTGGTCAATTAGCCTGGCAGTCATGTCATACAGAAGAACACAGCATCAGCTCAGGTGGGGGAGGCAAAGCTCTCCCTTCAGTGATACACACACTCTGGCCAAATGGTGGTCTGCTACCGGGACCACTCTGGTAGAATGGTGGTCTGGACCGGAACCACTCTGGTTGAATGGTGGTCTGGTACCAGAACCGCTCTGACCAAATGGTGGTCTGGACCAGGACCACTCTGGTTGAATGGTGGTCTG
This sequence comes from Hermodice carunculata, assembly GCA_964020975.1. NCBI lineage: Eukaryota > Metazoa > Annelida > Polychaeta > Eunicida > Amphinomidae > Hermodice > Hermodice carunculata. Next base: position 5,522,226 of record OZ026630.1, read on the forward strand.
GTACCAGGACCACTCTGGTTGAATGGCGGTGTGGTACCAGAACCGCTCTGACCAAATGGTGGTCTGGACCAGGACCACTCTGGTTGAATGGCGGTGTGGTACCAGAACCGCTCTGACCAAATGGTGGTCTGGTACCAGGACCACTCTGGTTGAATGGCGGTGTGGTACCAGAACCGCTCTGACCAAATGGTGGTCTGGACCAGGACCACTCGATCCAAATGAAGGTGTGCTACCAGAGCAAGGAGAAATGTCTTTCTCTATATTTAGTTGAGCTGAATTTCACACAGGAAGGTCTGTTCAAGGTACAACATTGCCACTTGGTCAATTAAAATAGTGACATGAAATACAGAGAAGTGTGCAGTAGCATTATTGGTGAGATTGGCCATCACCTGGGAGTATAGCATGCTCACAACACCACTTCATGGCCTGGTCTGTATCCAAACAGGCCTCTTCAGATGATGGGCTCAAACTGAGCAGCACAAAGTAGAATTGACAAAGCAATTGTGTCCACTTTGAGATCGATACAGGCTCTTTGATGTAACTATTCAGAGAAAGCAGAATTGATCTGTTTTGAATTATCCCAGAGATGCAGAGCTATTAAACTGACTCCCATCAAAAGATGGAAAATATAGATGTGATTTATTTTCCTTTGGTGTTGTTAACTATGGGATGTTTTTCTGGATTTTCTATTGTGTGCACATCACTTGAGTTGTCAGTGGTGGTCTGGCATCCCAGATAGCACTCTGCTACTCATTCTGCTTGTTTGCACAATGTGGGCTGATATATGGATGGCAAAAAAGGTGTGTTGAGTAATGGTGAACTGTTGACAAGGTTTCACACAGTGATGAACTGGGTTTCAGCAGAGTATGTGCAATTGAGTCACCTTACATGTGCCTTTGGTCCCATCTCCTCATGTAATCTGCCTAGTCAGTGGCCTAGTGGATTCATTAAGGCCACACTTTGTGTGGACCATCCAGCCATAATGGACTCCTGGGTGACACACCGTAGTATGGCCCATCCAGCCATAACAGAGTCCTGGAGGATACACTGTAGAATGGAGCATCTAGCCATAATAGTCCTGGAGGATACACTGTGGTGTGCACCATCCAGCTTTATTAGAGTGCTGGAGTATACACTGTAGAATGGACCATCCAGCCATAATAGAGTTCTGGAGGACACACTGTAGTGTGGATCATCCAGCCATAATGGAGTCCTGGAGAACACACTGTAGTGTGGCCCTTCCAGCCGTAATAGAGTCCTGGAGGACACACTGTAGTGTGGATCATACAGCCATAATGGAGTCCTGGAGAACACACCGTAGTGTGGCCCATCCAGCCGTAATAGAGTCCTGGAGGACACACTGTAGTGTGGATCATCCAGCCATAATGGAGTCCTGGAGGACACACTGTAGTGTGGCCCATCCAGCCATAATGGAGTCCTGGAGGACACACTGTGGTGTGGATCATCCAGCCATAATGGAGTCCTGGAGGACACACTAGTGTGGACCATTCAAGCCACACTTCTTGGTTATCTGACACTGGATAAAGTACAATGTCCCTATAAACTGCCCCGGACCTTACAGCTAGACTCCACACCAAACACATACTGCTTAATGTGCAGGGGGTAAATTTTATAGATTTTTCCCAGTGATAAACTGTTCAGTGTCACATGTTTGTACATCATTGTGCAGCATGTCTGCACACCACAATGTAACATGACTGGGTCACAGTGCAGCATGTCTGTACACCACAGTGTAACATGACTGGGTCACAGCGCAACATGTCTGTACACCACAGTGTAACATGACTGGGTCACAGTGCAACATGTCTGTACACATGTCTGTACATGTCCGTACACCACAGTGTAACATGACTGGGTCACAGTGCAACATGTCTGTACACATGTCTGTAATAGTGCAACATGTCTGCACATCATGGTGTAACATGACTGTGTCACAATGCAACATGTTTACATCACATTGCCCTCCCTGTGCCACATTTTTGTACATAATCATCACAAACAGTACATCAGTGTAGCATGTGTGTTGATTGGCTGCTTTATGACACCTTTGTCATGTTACATCTTCAATAGATACTGCTTTTTCACTAGTGATACACATCTTATCAAGTGCAGATTGATAGCAGTGTACATTCACTGAACTTACAAAACAAAAACAAAAACATGAATATAGCAAATCATTTCATTTTGATCAGCAAATTGCAATGAGGTAGCAGTCACTGTGACTTAAAATATGTTCTACTAATATCTACTGAATGGATACTATTTGTGATTGTGGATAGTGGGTTAAAGCTATACTCACAGCTTTTGCTGACTTAGAGTAATCTAGCAACCCAGTTTATTGGCATTAAAGGCTGTATGGCTGCAGGCAGCTGACGCTGTGCATATGGCAGGTTTGCAGGTCGCTGCTGTGTACTCCACGTCCCTGGCCAGTGGTCTGCCTCACTGGGGCTGCTCTCTGTACTATCTTCCCCTGGGTCATGAAGCAGAAAGGTGGAGTCACTTAAGTCTCAACTTAATTAAGTGTCTGAAAATATTTTAGTGTGCTTGTTTTGTAAATATTTTTTCTAAAGTTGGCAATTGTGATGAATTAAGCTCTAAAATAATCTTATGTTCATAAAAAAGGAGAAAGATAGTAAAATTAACGGACAGGTGTGACAATGTCATTGAGCTTACAATAGAGGAAAACACTGGGTAGTGGATAGTTGAACTGGGTACAGGTGTGCATGGTCTGTTAACCCTTAAAGGGCTACTCATGGCTATAACTATTTTCTCATTATCGTTAACATATAATGGTTAAAAGATTTAAATTCCTCATGAAGATATCTATCATTCAAATACCAGCAAGCCTAGTCTAAAGCAAAAAGTAGTCTTAGTAAACAGCTTACTTTGGGACACATTGCGCACAAAGTGCTTGCAGGAAAGCTGTTGACTCAGTCTTAAATCAGCACTTTAGGGGTTAACATGTGAGCATAGATTGTCCAATTTGATGATCTGTGAGTGAAGTTGACCATGTTTGGTACATCTTTGTCCGGAACTCATTCCACCCTGATAGAAGACACGAGTCAACAGCTTTCCTTGGCGCACTGTGGGTGCAATGCACCCAGAGTGTGCCAAGGAAAGCTGTTGACCATGGGCATTTAATTTGGAATGATCTTCCATGCAAGTTTCATCCAAAATTTTGAAAAAATAATCCCTAAATTAGTAAAGTACAATTAGCGGATGACGTTTAGATATTAGTGGGAAAAAGTGTCATTAGGGTGGAATGAGTTAAGGATTTGACAGTAAAGCTGGCCACACTTACCTGAGACAGCAGGTAGTTCTGCCTGTCATTGTATTAAGAGAGTTTGAGATCTCTGATAACTAAAAGTGTGCAGCATAAGCAGGCCCTATTTAGGGGTCAGAGAATGTCAGAAGCTTGTATGGGGTGTTGGTAAGTCGACTGCCACTTTCATTGTGACAGTGGCTGGTATAATGGAGCCAGATGCACCCAGACAATCACATAATGAATGAGGGATGGTCAGCAGATTACATAATGCTGTTACACAGACCTTACCTTTAGCATTTAATAAGGTTGTCACATCCTATTACAGGAGGACCTTCATGGCACAATGCAATTGAAGTGGTACTGTTCTGCATGGTCATAATCAGTGGATGGGGCTTCACAAGAGAAGTCTTATTACAGGGGGACTGCTGGATAGCAAAATTGTCCTAGTGAGTTTGTGGGACCATAGTCTGATAATGTGTATATACTGAGCCAGAAATGTTGGTTGATTGAGGGTCAGTGGGGAAGGTTTCCTGCTTGGCATACCCAGACTCCTCTGCATCTTAATCTAAGGGCCTGCAGGACTATCAGCCACAAACCTGCAGGTTTGATGGACTGGTTTACAGGCAACACAGGTGAGGCCCAAGGGGGAACATAAAGCTTGGTTTTCACCACAACTTGCCCTTGCTCACATGGCAAGGCACATGTTTTTATGTACTTCTGGCAATTTTAGGTGCATCTAGTATTTTTCATTATGAGTTGATCAAGGATTTCATTTTAGAATTTTGGAAATTATGTTACCATGTACATTACAAATTTGATACATGTACTGGTAATATTCAGAGTGAGTTGTCAGGGACTGAGGCATATGGTCTTGTTGATGGGCAGTAGTAATGTAGTGGAGGGATGATGGGTGATACAGAGCTGGCTCAGTGGGCAGCACTATAGTGAACAGGAGAACAGGAACAGAGTACTTGGGTGTGGAGCAAGGAAATTGCAGGGCAAGGGTGCAACAATGAGTCATGCACATTAAATGGATGATGAACATTGAGCTTCATGGAACTGTAAAATTTGAGATAATTCATAAGTGTCTTTGTGTACAAAAGCCCCTTTTGCCTCTCAGCGCAAGTAGTGGATATTTGGGATTTACATAACACGTATAGAGATTAAAGGAAAAAGGCATAAGCTGCTTGGATTGTGCCGCAGGAAGGATCAAGTCCAGAGACCCAATTAGAGGTTGTCTTGCTGGGGTGGCACAGGAAGTGACAAAGCACTGAGAGCAGACTGTCCTTAAGTGCTCTTATGGGGGGCACTTGGTGGCACAGGGTAGTCCCTCCAGCAAATGCAAATACCATTATAATATTCCCTTTATGAGTAAAAACAATGGGTAGAGATGTTCTTCATGCCCACCAATGAATGACCATAGTAGTAGAGCAGCAGTCAATAACTGGTGGGATTGATCTGGCACAGTCATACATCAGGCTGCTGGTAGGCATACCTATCATGACAGTTCTATGTTAATACAGCAGGCTGCTGGTAGGCATATCTATCATGACAGTTCTATGTTAATACATCAGGCTGCTGGTAGGCATATCTATCATGACAGTTCTATGTTAATACATCAGGCTACTGGTAGGCATACCTATCATGACAGTTCTATGTTAATACATCAGGCTGCTGGTAGGCATACCTATCATGAGGGTTCTATGTTAATACATCAGGCTGCTGGTAGGCATACCTATCATGAGGGTTCTATGTTAAAACAGCAGGCTGCTGGTAGGCATATTTATCATGAGGGTTCTATGTTAATACATCAGGCTGCTGGTAGAGGCATACCTATCATGAGGGTTCTATGTTAATACATCAGGCTGCTGGTAGGCATATCTATCATGACAGTTCTATGTTAATACATCAGGCTGCTGGTAGGCGTATCTATCATGAGGGTTCTATTTTAATACAGCAGGCTGCTGGTAGGCATACCTATCATGAGGGTTCTATGTTAATACATCAGGCTGCTGGTAGGCATACCTGTCATGACAGTTCTATGTTAAAACAGCAGGCTGCTGGTAGGCATATCTATCATGAGGGTTCTATGTTAATATATCAGGCTGCTGGTAGAGGCATACCTATCATGAGGGTTCTATGTTAATACAGCAGGCTGCTGGTAGGCATATCTATCATGAGGGTTCTATGTTAATACATCAGGCTGCTTGTAGGCATACCTATCATGAGGGTTCTATGTCAATACAGCAGGCTGCTGGTAGGCAGACCTATCATGAGGGTTCTATGTTAATACAGCAGGCTGCTGGTAGGCATATCTATCATGACAGTTCTATGTTAATACATCAGGCTGCTGGTAGGCATATCTATCATGACAGTTCTATGTTAATACATCAGGCTTCTGGTAGGCATATCTATCATGACAGTTCTATGCTAATACAGCAGGCTGCTGGTAGGCATACCTATCATGAGGGTTCTATGTTAATACAGCAGGCTGCTGGTAGGCATATCTATCATGAGGGTTCTATGTTAATACAGCAGGCTGCTGGTAGGCATATCTATCATGAGGGTTCTATGTTAATACATCAGGCTGCTGGTAGGCATACCTATCATGAGGGTTCTATGTTAAAACAGCAGGCTGCTGGTAGGCATATTTATCATGAGGGTTCTATGTTAATACATCAGGCTGCTGGTAGGCATATCTATCATGAGGGTTCTATGTTAATACAGCAGGCTGCTGGTAGGCATACCTATCATGACAGTTCTATGTTAATACAGCAGGCTGCTGGTAGGCATATGTATCATGAGGGTTCTATGTTAATACAGCAGGCTGCTGGTAGGCATATCTATCATGAGGGTTCTATGTTAATACAGCAGGCTGCTGGTAGGCATACCTATCATGAGGGTTCTATGTTAATACAGCAGGCTGCTGGTAGGCGTATCTATCATGTGGGTTCTATGTTGATTCAGGTCTTTTTACGTTAGTCATGTAGATTTCCTGTCCAGGCATGCCAGTAGGAATAGCTCATCTCTCACTATCACCATATTTTATCAGAAAAAAAAAAAGGAACAAAGTCTACAGAGATGGTGTCTGTGCAGTCAAGTTTAAATTAAAATTTATGACCTATTTAGGATCCTAGTTTGTTTCATATTATTTGAGGTAGGGCTTGATCATTGTAAACATGGTTGAAATGTTTTGTTTGTTTGCAGAGAAGTGAAGTTTGCTTGCAAAACCATTACATGAGGGTAAAGAGAAGCAATGATCTCTTTTGCGGAGAACACTGTTAGGGAGGCAGAGGTAAAGCTGTATGTTTATGGGATATTGGGAAGAGCTGTTCTTTGTGTAGTTTATTGTTGTAGTATGTTGAAGGTGCCGACTGTTTTGGCAGACAGAGGTAGCAGCCGACATTAGTGTGTCTGCCTGTAGGCCAGATGGCCTGTCCATTGTACCCAGCTCTTTGATCCTACCAGCATGCTATGCTTTCATCAGGCAAACTACATCCCATAATGCTTTGTTTTAATGTCGACTTTTGACCCCTGACATGCACAGAGGCAGTTGCTGGTGACCTGGTGTCATGGCCATAGTACATTTATTGTCCCCATGGGCTTGCATGTTGAGACTTGGCTTGATAAAAAATGTAAAAATTTATTTTTACAAAATGACTACACTGTCACAGTGCAGAACATACCTTCCCATAAAACATTAAAAGGATGACCTGGCTATGCTGACATTGAAGAAAGTTATTGGTGACGTTAGGGGTCAAGGTCAGTATTGCATATGGCTGGAAGGTCAAAAGGTCATGAATGTGAAGCTGTTTTTTTTCTAAATGTAGCAATCTTATTTGGCCTCTCATTTTTTTTTTTTTTTACAATGAGCTATGATCATCTGCTGTGTAAACATGTATCTGACATTGAGCTCGGCACTTTCTATGAAAAAAAACCCTGTGTTTCCTTCCAATGTAGATTTAGGCCAATTAAAAATGTACTGTAAGCTGCGGCTGGATCAGAGAGTAGCCATGTTTGAGTCTGCCAGTTGGACACCTGACAAACCAGGTTACCATGCCTATCACAATCAAAGGACTTTATATGCCTGCATGTACTCGTAAATTCTGGTGCTTGAACATATTTTATGTACACTTATAACAGAAAAACTGGCTGGACTGACAGCTCTTCAGGTTGGGTTAGTGAAGAGTCTGCTGGGTAGCATGATAACTGGATGGCAAGCAGGTGAGGACACCTGTCCAGTTACTGTCACTCTGACCAGGAGGCATGTGATGTGTATACCACTGTAATGGCAAATCAGTGCATTACCTGGGGTAGCATCACACTGCAGGTAGTACAGGGATTGTGAGGCAGCACAATACCTGGGGTAGCATCACACTGCAGGTAGTACAGGGATTGTGGAGGCAGCACAATAGAGGTGAACAGTGGTAGAGGCGCAACCATAGGAGATGTGGTACAGTTGATATGATAGGTAGCATCACACTGCAGGTAGTACAGGGATTGTGGAGGCAGCACAATACCTGGGGTAGCATCACACTGCAGATAGTACAGGGATTGTGGAGGCAGCACAATAGAGGTGAACAGTGGTAGAGGCGCAACCATAGGAGATGTGGTACAGTTGATATGATAGGTAGCATCACACTGCAGGTAGTACAGGGATTGTGAAGGCAGCACAATACCTGGGGTAGCATCACACTGCAGATAGTACAGGGATTGTGGAGGCAGCACAATACCTGGGGTAGCATCACACTGCAGATAGTACAGGGATTGTGGAGGCAGCACAATACCTGGGGTAACATCACACTGCAGATAGTACAGGGATTGTGGAGGCAGCACAATACCTGGGGTAGCATCACACTGCAGGTAGTACAGGGATTGTGGAGGCAGCACAATAGAGGTGATACAGTGGTAAAGGTGGAACCATAGGAGACGTGGTACAGTTGATATGATAGGTTAGTTTAGGAGGTTGTACAATCACTGGGTAGCATCATGAGGAAGGGGGTACAATCACTGCAATACCATGGTAGTGGAGATGGTGCAATCAGGGGCATGGTCGGGTGGTACAGTCACTGGGGTAGTATGGCACTGGAGGTGGCAAAGTCAGTGAGGTACCGTGGTAATGGAGGTGCTACAGTCCTCTAGGAGTAGTATGATACTGGAAATTGTAGTTTGTTGAGTGGGATGGCACTGGGGTAGTATGATACTGGAGATGGTACAGTTATTGGGGTTGCATGGTACAGAAGGTGGTACAGTATCTGGGGTAAGATAACATTCATGAGTTGGTGGGGTAATATGATGTTGGAAGAGGTAAAGCAGGAAGGGATATAAAACACAATGGAATTATTGACCTCAGATAGTAGCATTTTGAAGTACTCATTTGCATAAATTTGCCTACTTTGCATGAATTTTCAAGGGACTAATATATATATATATATATATATATTTATATGTTTATTAAACCCCGAATACTGAGGAAATTAAACTAAATACATTGTGATGAGTATGTTCAATACAAATCACAAATTTTAAAAAAATGATGTACAGCAACTCACAATAATAATATTCAATATCTACATCATTTTTTGTTTTGTTTTTTACAAGACGTCAGAAAATAAAAGACCCTGTGAAATTAGATGGCATAATAGCAGGATCCCACACACAGGCCAAGTGCATGGCGACAAGCTCCCAACAACAGCTAGTCCCGATCTGCACAATGGGCACCCCACTGCTTCTGAATTGTAAAATGCACATGTTAATAGAGTTACCAGTATAAAGTGTTCTTCTGTATGGCTTAATCAAATTCTCATGATACATTAATGAGTAAATATGTGTGTGCGTGTGTGTGTGCATGCGTGCGTGCGTGTGTATAGAAAAGGTTCCAGAAGACTTACATCAGAAGTTCTCACAGAAGGGATTCAATCAGGATGATTATAAAATGACATCAGTTACAACCTATTCTTTGTTTCAGGGCTCCATGAAGTGCCACAAATTGTCACCTTGTTTGTTTTTTAGCTCTGCTGACCTAAGGTCTCAGAGCTTATAGCAATACTCTTGTCCATCCTGTCTCTAGTCAGGAGTGAAATTTGTTTCTTCACATTGGTATTGGAAGATGAATGTTGATGCTTTGGTAACTGTGGAATCTCTATGCTGTCATTGTTGGGTTTGATATTTATGAATATGGGTCATGTTTTTCTTCATAAGGGTATCATACTAGAGACGTCCGTCATTCCATCCATCCGTAAACTTTTGGTTTGTGAGCGTGATGACTTTAAAAGTTTTGATGTTAGCCCAATATAACTTTCAAGATTTGTATGGTGTATAAAAATCTAGGTTCATTTTAATATTGGTTGTGCCACCTACAATATTATGCAGTGCAGGGGTCAAAATATGAATATCTTGTGAACACTCTGGCATCTTTTATTTTTGACAGATCTTCACCAAATTCATTGTGATTGTGGGGGAGGTCAAAGTGTAAGTTGCCAATGATGCTAGTGGCACCACCTAAAATATGACGGAAATTATGAGCCAAAATGTATTTTAATATATGAAATTCCTTATCTTGAAAAGTAATTGGATAAGACTTGCCAAATTTATAGGATATATACAATGTCCAAAGCTAGAATTTGATATATCATTGCCCTTGACATATTTTTTACCTTGATATTCTGTCCCAAGATCACTGAGGACATAAAGTTAAGGACTCACTCATTGTTGTCAGGGCATATGCAACAATATCCAACTCAGAAATTGCACAAATAAGCTATGATTACATGTGGCTCGAAGTGCCATCTGGTGGACTTTTTATACACTAAATGTACATAAGCTACTTGGTGACTTGCAACTTTGAAATGAACAGGTGCAATATGGCCATGGTGCCAGCAGACCATTAGGCCCATTGGCCTATTGGTCCCAGTGTGTCATCAATTAAAACCTGTTGTTGTTTCGGTGTTTAAGCAAGTGGTATTATTTATGACATTGGTTTTTTCTTTTGTTTCAGTGTATTTATAACATTGTTTTTTTTTTTTTTCATTTCAGTGTTTCATCAAGTGGCATTATTTATGACACTGTTCGTGATTTCAGTATGTTATGTAACGTTACCTCTCGACCACCCTTGCCAAGACTTTTGTGTCTGGGCATAATGCCCAAGAAATCGAGTTGAGTTGTTTACTTACTTGATCTCGAAAACCTGACTGTCCCGTGGCGCCATCTCTCAGTCCATGTGGAACTGATGGTGACGTCCAGTGCACATGCTCCCCTTAACATCCTTCCCCTTTTGGAAATTCGTCAGTTGATATCAGCTGTAAGAGGAAGCAGGGTTGGTGGGGTGGTCAAGGACGAGGGTGCAGACAAAGTGGTCTCAGTATCAACACTCATGGACTTCCTCCAAAAGGAAGCAATAACCTGGTGTGCACTGCTTTTCTTCTCTCTGGGTTCTGTTTGCTGGGATGGCATCTTGAAAATTCTAAGTACAAGTCAAATGACCTACTTTGCACTTTAAGTGTACTTATTCATACTGATATTACTCCAAATATCCCTTCTTCCATCAAGTGACATTAATTAAAAGCATGTTTGTTGTTTCAGTGTTCCAGCATAACGTCCACTACTCACCCAGTATCAAGTGGCAATACTTCATCTCCACAGATGGTATACACAATGAGTTCCCTGCACACAATTTCCGAGGCATCCCAGCCTCTGACTGCCGAGCCATTCACGATGTCAGACACAGGTGAGGAGAATATGATGAGATTATAAAAATGTAGAGGTGCAGGTTAAGTCACCAATTTTGTAGACCAAATTCAAAGTAAATTTTGAGTCAAGGTGAGTGATGATACAATACATGTACACAGTACTTGAATACTTCACTGTCAAGGCCTAGTACCAACTGTGCACAGCAATCAAGAACATGCCTGATGCCAGGGGTAAGAAGCACCTTTGCTGCTAAATCAGATCACACTTCCTTGATTTGCATTGCATAGTTCAACATCAGGCTATGGAAAGTAACCCGCAGCATCCATGGACATTTCTCCAATACTTCACAGTGCCTTGTCAGAGATTGGATGGGAAGCAAGTCTGTCATGATGCAGCCATACATAATAATGGGAGTATCACCCTGTGAGGATATTGGTTCAAAATTAGAGTATTTTTGACAACATGCACAGGTCAGCCTGTTCTGTTGATACACAGAAATTTGTGAATTTGGAGAAATATCCATGGCTGTTGGGGGCTACTTTCTGTAGCTTCCCACTGGGGGGAGCTGCAGTCAGCACATCTGTTCTTGAAGTCACCAGTGATTACTAAAATTAATGGGTTGCTTTCTGTGGTTGTGGAAATTGAGATGGCTAATGAATTAAGAAAATGTCACAGAAAATGGCTGTGCAGTGGGTGACAGTAGTTTTTAACTGGTACCTTTCTTGTATGTGTACATATTTCTATCCAGGTGCAGTCCCAGTTGTGATCTTCAAGGCCAGAATGTCGTAGACGAGGCAGAGATGAGTCAATGGTGAACACCCCACCCTGTATACCTGTAGTCAATCTTTACCAAAAGGTGGTTAAAAATTATCAAGAAGTGAGAGTTGATGAGGGTAATTCTTATCAAGTCAAGTTTCTCACAGGGTAATGATTTAATAGTTTTTGTTCTTGATGGTGGTTACTTGGGTAATGTGTGTTTATACTCAATGGTGATTACTTGGGTAATGTGTGTTTATACTCAATGGTGATTACTTGGGTAATGTGTGTTTATACTCAATGGTGATTACTTGGGTAATGTGTGTTTATACTCAATAGTGATTACTTGGGTAATGTGTGTTTATACTCAATGGTGATTACTTGGGTAATGTGTGTTTATACTCAATGGTGATTACTTGGGTAATGTGTGTTTATACTCAATGGTGATTACTTGGGTAATGTGTGTTTATACTCAATGGTGATTACTTGGGTAATGTGTGTTTATACTCAATGGTGGTTACTTGGGTAATGTGTGTTTATACTCAATAGTGATGACTTGAGGGATGTGTATTTTCAGGGATGTTTATGTGTCCACCATCCAGCCACAGAGGAAGCACATCGTCATCATGGTGGACCATGGCAACTCACTCAGTGCCAACCAGATGAAAACTGCTAAGGCTTCTGCTCTTCACATCCTGGCCTCCCTGTCCCAGAATGACCGGGTAAGACACCATGGTGCTGGGCCTCTGTGTACATATATAAGAGTACTGAAGTGGAGAGCAATTGACAATTACAACGGTAGTTTGAGTCTGCAAACTATAGTTGGGGGAGGAGCTTGTATCTGTGTGACAGAAGAGAGGGATATCCCTGATTGTGATCCAGTTGTTGTTATGTGCATATGAATTAGAAGGTTAGTGTTGACTGGAAGAAGATGTCAAATCATTTGCATATTAGAGCAGAGTTAAGCAGGCTGGAGTCCTGGTCACCTGTTTTATTGGAACTGTACACTGATGAACCTCTGTCTAAATTGAAAATAATTCAGGATTAGGATGTTATGTTGGGAACATATATATATTGACACATTTAATTGAAGTAGTCCCTCCTTTGAAAGACCACTCCTTTGGGAGACCACCTCCTTCGAGAGACCACAATTGTTAGGTCTTTGTGTAGTAGTTTTCTTGTTATTTATACCTCCTTTGAGGGACCACCTGCTATATGTGACCACCTTTTGGATGGCACTAGGCGTGGTCTCTCAAAGGAGGGACTACTGTATATGTCGATGATGTGGTTCTGATGGCTCCCACAGTACTGGCCCTTAACAAATTACTTGACAGCTGTGACTGCCATGGAGTTCAATGTAATATTTAATTCCAATAAGACCAAGTGGATGCAGTGTGCTCCAGGTGATCTCAGTAAATGCATTTATGTTGGAGCCAATTCAGAAAGTGGAAGAGTTCATTCATCTGGGACATGTCATTGGTCCAAATGCTCTTGGTAAACATTTTGAGAGAAGTTGTAATACATTCTACTCTGAGGTAAATTTACTAATGGCTTAGTTTGTAAACGCATTTACCGCTACATGGCATCAGCTGTTTGCGTCATATTGTATGGCTGTCAGGTATGGGACTTTTCGGACAAAGAAGTTTATTATTTGCAGCCAGGGGTAAGGCTGTGAGATTCTTATGAAAGCTCCAAAAAAGAGCACACTGAATTATTACAACATATTTGCAGAGATGCTCCAGGGGAATTACATGTGCACAGGTGTTTCTTGAGCTCCATGTGGAATGTTTTCCAGTGTAAAAATAAAGGTATAACATGGTAAACTACTCAGGGGTCTATGTTCACATAAACTACTACTCAGGGGTCTATGTTCACTTAAACTACTACTCAGGGGTCTATGTTCACATAAACTACTACTCAGGGGTCTATGTTCACATAAACTACTACTCAGGGGTCTATGTTCACATACAGGCAAATCACTGAACTTGCTTTGGTTTAAATATAAGATTGACAGACATGATCTACTAGATGATGAATTGGAGCTCACGTCAGGAGGGAAGTGTGTCCCCGTCACGGAGATGATGCAGGATGATAGGGTAATGTGGAGATGATGCAGGATGATAGGGTAATGTGGAGATGATGCAGGATGATAGGGTAATGTGGAGATGATGCAGGATGATAGGGTAATGTGGAGATGATGCAGGATGATAGAGCGGTTGAGTAGAGATGATGCAGGATGATAGAGCAGTTGTGTGGAGATGATGCAGGATGATAGAGTGGTTGTGAGGAGATGATGCAGGATGATAGAGCAGTTGAGTAGAGATGATGCAGGATGATAGAGCAGTTGTTTGGAGATGATGCAGGATGATAGAGTGGTTGTGAGGAGATGATGCAGGATGGTATAGCAGTTGTGTGGAGATGATGTAAGATGATAAAGTGGTTATGTGATGATGCAGGATGATAGAGTGGTTGTATTGCATGTTTCAGGTGGGCATTCTGGCTCTATCAAACAAGGTGAGCTACGCACGGGAGGACAACTGCCTGTCACAGAAGCTGGCCCCTCTGACCTACGAGGCCCGCCTCTACTTCACCACCTTCATCAGCAAGCTGGCCAAGCAGGAGAGTGAGTAGCCAGCCTGACTGGGGCAGTTCATGTTGCCCAGGCACACCATGAACACCTTAACAGCCAGGCACACCATGAACACCTTAACATCCAGGCACACCATGTACACCTTAACACCCAGGCACACCATGTACACCTCAACACCCAGGCACACCATATACACCTCAACACCCAGGCACATCATATACACCTCAAAACCCAGGCACACCATGTACACCTTAACTCCCAGGCACACCATGTAGACCTTAACACCCAGGCACACCATGTAGACCTTAACATCCAGGCACACCATGTAGACCTTAACATCCAGGCACACCATGTACACCTTAACACCCAGGCACACCATGTACACCTTAACACCCAGGCACACCATGTACACCTTAACACCCAGGCACACCATATACACCTCAACACCTAGGCACACCATATACACCTCAACACCCAGGCACACCATGTACACCTTAACACCCAGGCACACCATGTACACCTCAACACCCAGGCACACCATATACACCTCAACACCCAGGCACACCATATATACCTCAACACCCAGGCACACCATGTACACCTTAACAGCCAGGCACACCATGTACACCTTAACACCCAGGCACACCATGTACACCTCAACACCCAGGCACACCATGTACACCTTAACACCCAGGCACACCATGTACACCTCAACACCCAGGCACACCATGTACACCTCAACACCCAGGCACACCATGTACACCTCAACACCCAGGCACACCATGTACACCTTAACACCCAGGCACACCATGTACACCTTAACACCCAGGCACACCATGTACACCTCAACACCCAGGCACACCATGTACACCTCAACACCCAGGCACACCATGTACACCTCAACACCCAGGCACACCATGTACACCTTAACACCCAGGCACACCATGTACACCTTAACACCCAGGCACACCATGTACACCTTAACACCCGGGCACACCATGATATCTTAACATCCTGAGCCAAATAACACAATAAAAACAATGATTACACATTCAGGGACCAATCTAGACCTTCAATTTCTCGGCCAGATCAAACAATAAAAACAGTGATTGTATATACAGAGACCAATGTATGCTTGAAAATATCTGCTTTACCTAGCACAATGGCAGTACTGATGACACACACAGTGACCAGGCTGACCTTGCAAGCCTCATCTCAATCACAAAATGAAAGCAACAATTTTAAAACTTTTGTCAGTGCCTTTAATAGTTCATATTAGAATCATGAGCTACTTACAAATTTTGTTGAATCAAATTAGAGAACATTTAGTATCTGGGCAATGGCTTAGGCAAACCATGACATGTACGTGATTCATGCTATATGTGTACAGACTCAGATGGAGGAAGGATGAGCCATACAATGAAAATGTTAGAATTTTAGTTGACAGATAGTAATATAATATTCAGGGCTTATTCTTAGGCCCGAGTCATCTTTAGCTCTGCTGACCATAGGTCGCAGAGCTAATGCGTTCTCTCCCATCTGTCTGTCTGTCCATCTGTAAACATTTGCGTGTCAAGACAATAGCATATGCAGCATTTAAGCTAGCTCTTGAAATTTTTGGATGTTGTATGAATGAAAACCTCAGTTCCTTTCATTATTGGTGCTACCATCTGGTGGCTCACACAGTACAGGGACCAAAAAGTGAAAAAAAAAATTATGAACTTTATGAAATTTGGTGGAAATATTGTGGAGGCGATTTTTTTTATAATGTAAACAATACTAGTGGTGCCACCTATAGGTGAATGGGAAATATGACTTATTACTTGCTAAAATTTATGAAATTTATTATCTTGAGAAATGGTAAGACTTATTTCTCCAAATTTGCACTAAATGTATCATAAAATGGAAGTTGAAAATTACATAATAGTGACCCTGATGTACTTTCTGAAAGTCACAGGGAATACATGTCAGGAAATGATTTTCTTGTGATTGTCATTACATCTGAATTTGTGGACACACATCCATATACCTGTACAGGAATATTATACAGACAAAGTCTATGAGATATGGAGTCATGGTGGTGCCAGAGATGGTAATTATTGGAACTAATATTATTGGTATCAAAAACACATCAAATGCATTATTGTGCTAATAACATCAGACAAACTGCAAAATTAACTCCCAATTTGCATTAGGCCAATGGTCAATTTTTTTCATAAGTTGGGTGATCTTGACCTATTTTTCAAGTTCATTAAGGTCACTAAAGTCAATATGTTGATAAAGAATAAGGCAAACGATACCAAATGTACTACAATGATGTACCATTTAGAAGTTTGATTTTGCATAATATGGATGACCTTGACTAATTTCTCTAGGTCACAGAGGGAATGCATTTCAGGTAATGAATTTTTGGTGATGGTTGTCAGCAGAGCATTAGGCCCATGGGCCTCATGTTGCCAAGCTGGGGTAGGCATTTGGGTGCTACAAATCAAGATAACATGATGCATAATAAAGTTTGATTGGAAATACGGCTGAACAGTAGTAAAAAGGTTTCAGTTTTTTAGTTGATAAGTTACTTTACATGTAGGTTATTATTTAATTGATTATGTTGATAGAGAAAAAAGTTTTTGTGTACGTTTAGTTGTACATATAATGTCATATAACCAGTGTTGGGACAAGGAAAAGGGTCATGAGTGGCACGTACCACACGTTACTACATGGTTGATACCACACCTTACTACATGGTTGTCTTGTCTGTATCAGTATCACATGTATCAAGCATTACCACATGGATGTCTTGTCTCTGGTAGTACTTGTGTTGAATTTTTTAATCATAACCAAATGGTTTGTTCTGCAGCATCCACAAACCACTCACTGGGTTTCAAGAAGGCCTTCGACATGATCCTCAGTTCACTGGCTGTGGACAACACGACAGGTATGTATGTGCCCACTTCTAGATGTTTGCGTGGTTTTAGTAAGGGGGAGGCACTGGGTCATGTCAACGGGACAGGGAACTGAGCAGGCGGAAGTACAATATATGAACAGAACTTTTAATGTGACACGTAAGTTTAACCATGCAGTTATTTTCACGGTATTTGGTGCATACTGACCAAATCCTGGGGGTGGAGAAGTGTGTGACTTGGAGAGTAACCCTGGCAGATATCAACAGTGATATGCAGACCCCTCTCATGATATTCATGTGGCTTTTTAAGTCATAAGAAACTGAAACATAACTGTACAGGGTTTTCTTTCTTCTTTTTCTTTTTTCTCATTCATTTATATTTTAATTTTTAGCTTTGCTAATCTAAGATCACTGAGCTTATATGATCACTCATGTCTGTTCGTTTGTCCATCTATCAGTAGAATTTTGCTTGTGATGTGATACAGTCCACAGTTTTCAAGTTAGCTCCATACTACTCTCAGAACATATTGGGTATATGAAAATAGAGGTTGATTTGGATATTTGTGGCGCCATGTACAGTATTACATAACGTATAGGTCAAAATGTGAAATCACTCTGAACACTGTAGCATCTTTAATTTTTGATGGATCTTCATTAAATTTGGTGGGATTGTAGGAGTGGTCAGAGTCTCAAACAAGTTTGATACCAGTGGTGCCACCTGTAGTTTGACAGCAAACACGAGCCAAAATGTGTTGAACCTTATATAAATTCCATTCCCAGAAAAAAAATGAAGCTAGCCAGACCAAATCTATAGGATATATCTATCATGTTGAAAACTAGAATATTACATAGCATGGATGACCTTGATGTACTCTTCAAGGTCACCAAGGCCACAAACTTAAGTGGTGACTTGCTAATGATGAGTGAAATACATTATTTGTGAATATAGTATGGATAAAACATTATAGGTATATGATAGAGATAAAACATTATAGGTATATGATAGAGATAAGACATTATAGGTATATGATAGAGATAAAACATTATAGGTATATGATAGAGATAAAACATTATAGGTATATGATAGAGATAAAACATTATAGGTATATGATAGAGATAAAACATTATAGGTATATGATAGAGATAAGACATTATAGGTATATGATAGAGATAAAACATTATAGGTATATGATAGAGATAAAACATTATAGGTATATGATAGATAAAACATTATAGGTATATGATAGAGATAAAACATTATAGGTATATGATAGAGATAAAACATTATAGGTATATGATAGAGATAAAACATTATAGATATATGATAGAGATAAAACCCTACTTAGAATAAAGTACCAGTAACACCACTTATGGCATTTTTGTGGAGACTGTGTGAGAGAGATGCAAAGCACATTAAATTCACAATTCTCACAATATTTTATAGAGATGTCCATGTGGGAAAGAATCCACCTTCTAATTAAGGCAGATTTTTTGTGTGGGTTTGTCTCTGTTAGCATGCTGCATACTGAATGTAGAATGACAGCTGAAATAGTCAGTCCCATTACTCTTTAGAGGGGTGTCCGGTTATAGTATTCCAATGGTGGATGATGCCTTCATGTAGGGATGAGTCCAGTCACCTGAGATGTGGGAGAAGGTTCTACTGCTCTTTGATATGTGGGAATATGTTGCTATGTTCTGATGGGGTAGCAGGGCTCTCATGTACTTGTTCTCACTGCCAGGCAGACAGCCTGTAGGCAACCAGACGGGTGTGCTCCATCTCAAAGGTAAGCTGTGTGACCCCATGCTGCACACTGACTGCTGCCCTGGCTGACCCTGTGGCTGGTGCTAGGCCATATCTAGTCTTTTCTACTGTTTTCTTGCTTATTTACCCATTGTTCTCACACTAGCATGTAATAGCTACATCATTTGCTTCTGCCATATATTTGCTCTAGTAACAGAATTGTCACAAGGAAATGCAATTGGCATTTTGCATGGACAATGTGGGGATATGTTTAAGGTATCGTGCGGGATATTGACAATGCAATGCTGTTGCAGGTTCATCACTGATGTGTAATGTTTTCTGTGTCAGGCTTGAGGTTTGATCAGTGCCAGCTGATCTGTTGATCTGTTCTGGAATAGTTTGATTAGTGCTAGCTGATCTGTTCTGGAATGGTGTGATTAGTGCCAGCTGATCTGTTCTGGAATAGTGTGATTAGTGCCAGCTGATCTATTCTATAATAGTTTGATGAGTGCCAGCTGATCTGTTCTGGAATGGCTTGATCAGTGCCAGCTGATCTGTTCTAGAATGATTTGATCAATGCTAGCTGATCTTTTCTGGTATGGTTTGATCAGTCCTACTGGGTCTGTTCTGGACTGGCTTACACAGACAGAATTGGGCTTTATATAATATGCTATACTGCTGTGATAATTATATTATAGACAGTAGAGACTTGGGTCTTTGTACGGCAATCATCCCCTTGTGCCATGAAGTAAAAAATTAAAAGGTGCAGTGTCTTCTTCACTTGTGTGGCTTTTTTAGTTTTTTGAAAATTGTTTTTGCATATTTTATTATAGTTATTTTCTCTTCCTTCCTTCCTTCCTTCCTTCGACTCTCTTTCTTGTTTTGGCTGATATTACAATGTCAGCCTTCCCTGCATAAGAAATGTATGACTTGACATTGGTACAGTCCATTCAGGAGTGTTTATCACAGGGATATTGTAGCTTTGAAAGTGTATTGAGCTGTAACAAGAGCAGTGTTCACTGATGGGAGCAGAGACCACTGACAATGCTGGACAGCCAGTAATTACACTGTCATCCACATGATCCATCTCATCCCATACCAAATGGTGTAACATGGAGTGGGGGGGGGGGGCTTAAGTTCCATCATACATTAACACAGAAGTTTGCCTGCTAAACAGACCAAAGTCAATGTTGCTTCCCTTTCTGTAGAGATATGGAGCTTGACCTGATTTAAAAGCAACACAGAAGTGTGAAATCTCTTGGAGGTTGAGTTTCATGTTTTTGATGCATAATAGATTGACCTGAACTGTGTGGCAGCCAAGTCAGACATAACAAGAGCCATCTTGGTGCTGTTTCAGATAAAGCCATGATAATCTACATCAGCCGGGGCTTGCTGTCCTCACTGACCGATGCTAAGGATGTCCTCAACACCATCGCCAAAGCCAATGGCCGTGTGGCTCATAAGGTTGTCATCAACACCTATGCCGTCATAGATGACGGCAAGCCTATCATGTATGAAAAAAGTTTCCTCCAAGACATTGCTGATCAGAATTTCCAGAAATATGATGTAGCCCCCAGACATAGGGCGCCGGTCAAGAAGGGCGAGATGACCCCTGTGAACACCTCACGTGACCTGAGTGGCATTGTGGGACAT
The DNA here is from genome assembly GCA_964020975.1 of Hermodice carunculata. Lineage (NCBI taxonomy): Eukaryota > Metazoa > Annelida > Polychaeta > Eunicida > Amphinomidae > Hermodice > Hermodice carunculata. The sequence goes on from OZ026630.1 coordinate 5,542,843, forward strand.
TTCTATAAATCACTGAACAGAAGTACCCCAAACAAGCATCACGTGTCTCTGCCTCACAAGGACCAGGCAGGCAAAGGTAAGGTACTCTCTGTGTCATCATGGTACAGGCAAAGGTAAGGTACTCTCTGTGTCATCATGATACAGACAAAGGTAAGGTACTCTCTGTGTCATCATGGTACAGGCAAAGGTAAGGTACTCTCTGTGTCATCATGGCACAGGCAAAGGTAAGGTACTCTATGTGTCATCATGGCACAGGCAAAGGTAAGGTACTCTCTGTGTCATCATGGTACAGGCAAAGGTAAGGTACTCTGTGTCATCATGATACAGGCAAAGGTAAGGTACTGGCTGTGTCATCATGATACAGGCAAAGGTAAGGTACTCTCTGTGTCATCATGATGACTCAGAGTCCAGGCTAACAGGACTCCTGCTGAAATGAATGTATGAATATATTATTTTGGTGAAGTAAATGTATGATTATGTTACTTTGGTGAAATGAATGTGTGATTATGTTAATTTAGTGAAATAGGTGTATGAGTATGTTACTTCCGGGAAATGAATGTATGAGTATGTTACTTTTGAATACATTTTTAAGTGTTTGGGCCATGTATGAACTTTCAGTGTTAGGAAAATGCTGTTTTTGTGAACCTAGGCATAACCAGTGTGTAACTGTATACACAAATTCTGTCAACCTAGGCTTAACCAGTGTGTAACTGTATACACAACTTTTGTGAACCTAGGCATAACCAGTGTGTAACTGTATACACAACTTTTGTGAACCTAGGCTTAACCAGTGTGTAACTGTATACACAACTTTTGTGAACCTAGGCATAACCAGTGTGTAACTGTATACACAACTTTTGTGAACCTAAGCATAACCAGTGTGTAACTGTATACACAACTTTTGTGAACGCAGGCTTAACCAGTACTTGTCTGTGAGTCTACAAAATTTTTGTAAACCTAAGAATAAGCAATGCTTGTCTGTGGTTGTGTATTTGGCATAAGCGTACAGTTCAGTGAAACAGATCCAAGTTGTTGTGATAGCACTACTGTTGTTGTGATAGCACTACTGTTGTTGCCTGTTGCAGGCGTGATCGTGGCGGTGACCTGGCCGTGCTTCTATGATGGCAAGCTGCTGGGTATGGTTGGGCTGGACATGCACATGGGGGAAGTGGTGGAGGGCATCACCTACTTCCAGAAGGACAAGTCAACCTATGCCTTCCTCATTGACTACCATGGTACGTGTTAAATAGGGTAGTGTGTGTCTGTCTGTCTGTCCTGCAGGACAAGCCTTGGTACAAAATAACACATCTGGGCAAGGTATGCTAACTATGCCGCCCGGAGAATCAGTCAGCTATCTCATAGTTTGCCCGAAGCAAAGAACCTTCCAGTCTAACTATAAAGCTGCTGATGTGGCCCATGGAGTAGTCTGTACCACAGCAACACTGCCTTAAGATCAGGGATGTTTGACATTACGGAAATGATGCCCCACCTGTCCCATAAAGGCAAGGGTACCAGTATCTTTATTGTGCTAAAGAAAAGAATTCAACAAAACAACTGTTGCCTCACACCTTCCCATCTGTGCCAGTTTGCCTTGTGTGCAAACAATCCATTTAAGCTCTGCTGACCAAAGGTCACAGAGCTCATGATATCACTCATGTCTATCTGTCTATCCATCATTCTATCAGCCTGTCCGTAAACTTTTTGCTTGTGAGCACAATATTGTCCACAGTTTTCAAGGTAGCCCCATATAACTTTCAGGACTTGTCAAGTGTATGAAAATCTAGGTTGAGTTCCATATTGGTGGTGCCACTTACAGTATTAGGAAATATATGGGTCAAAATGTGAAAAACTTGTGACCTCTCTACCATCCTTTATGTTTGATAGAGCTTTGTGAAATTTAGTGGGATTGTGGAGGAGGTCAAAATCTCATTTTTATATGATACTAGTGGTGTCACCTATAATTTGACAGAAATTATGAGCCAAAATGTGTTAAAAGATTGAAAATTCCATTTCTCAAAAACTAATTGCATTAGACATGCCAAATTATAGGATATAATATATGGACCCAAATTCTAAATTTTGCAAATATTTCAGAGCACCAATAATGATATAATGTATGCAATTGACTGTGATATCCAAATCAAATACAGTTTTGTGTGACTGTCCGGCATTGCATTGCGCCATGTTCAAAATGGTGCTCACCAAGGTGCATGATTTGCCAGGGTAGCATGTCACATTTGGATTTGTAACTATCAATGATAACTTTGTAAAATGCAACAGAGCGGGCGGATTAAAGTTAAGATAGTAAGTCATGTTTTAAAAGTACTTTAATGACCGTTTGCCCTGGTAATTTGGAGAATGGACACTTGGAACCTAGCAATATATTACGATAACAATCACGAAACAACCGTGGTTATGCTGTTTCACCAAACAACAGTGGCTATGCTGTTTCTTTAGCCCAAGTTAACCCTCCAGAAAAGTTTAAATAAAGTGCTTTGTTTGAGTTAACTTTACTGCAAAATAATGGCACACAATGACCACTTTCTGGATAAAATCTTTCAGCCCTTGTCGGTAGGGCGTAAAACTTTTTTTTAATGTTTCATAAGATTTATTTAGGGTTAGGCCTATTCAGTATGGTCAGTCAGGTTACTGGAACTACACATATATTTTTTGTTTGGCCTTAGGTAACTTGGACATTTGTTAAAACATGTTTAAAATTGATGCCCTTTACCCTTTTACACATTACCTCTTTTGATGTCAATTCAATTTATTACCTGGGTGCAGCCGGAGGCACTTGTATCATACATAAAACTGTACTTGGTGATGTACACTTTGACTTACCATGACTCAATGATTAAGGACTTTGGCACTTGTCCAAGTTTGTTGTTTTGCGTCAATAATTTTAAAAGTTATTACCCAATTTGAACAAACTGACCATGTATGAAAAGCTGGATGTGGGGTGCACATTTTGAACATAAACAATTTTTTCATTGGAGTTGAAGGTTGAGTGGCCATCAGGGATATAGGGGTCATCTTGTGAATGCTCTGCACCCCACAGTTTTAGAGTTTAGGCCCATATTATAACTTTCAGGATTTATAAAATGTATGAAAATCTACGTCGACGTCAGGGTTCATACAGGTCCCTGAAATCCTTGGAAGTACTTGAATGTGCTACATGTTTTGCAAGGCCTTGAAAGCTTTGACAATCAAAGACTTTGCAAGAAGTCCTTGACAAGTCCTTGAAGTTTAAATATCCACTGATACACCTGCCTCTAACGGTTAGGTTAGCTCCATCACCTCCAGCTCTCCCCCCTGTAGACACCCCAAACAAACGACAGCAAGACACAAAAGAGAAAAATCAATCAACTCAGAAAGTCCTTGAATTTGGAAGCTGCCAAGCTGAATAAATCCTGAATGAATATGTAAGTGGGGCCACATATAGTATTTTGTAACAAATTGGTCAAAATGTGATATTCTTGTGACCAGTCCAGCAACATAATTTTTTATGGATCTTCATGAAATCAGTGGGATTGTAGAAGAGGTCAAAATCTTGGTTGCTTATGATACCACTTGTACTTTGATGGAAATTAAAGAGTTTAAACATCTTGAAAGATACAAACCTCTGTATCTTAAAAATAATTGAATTAGACATGCCAAATTTATAGGTTATATAGATCGTGTCCAATGCTAATATGTTATACAAGATCAGTGACGGTGACCTATTTGAGTCAGGTCACGAGATCTATTAAGTTGAAACAGATGATTTTGTAATGCCAGGGTGCAGCTGCAACATCAAGAAAACTGAGCCTTCAGGCCAAAATTGCACTTGAGAACATTGTATATAAAACTCTGCTAGGTGACCTACCTTTTAGGTCACCTTGACTCAAAGATTGTATGACCTTGGTCTATTTTCAAGGTCATTAAGCACTTAAGAAAAGGACAGTTAATTCAATATCTTGATCGAGAACAAGGGAATGATGCCAAATGTACCACAGATGTGCATCAGGTGGAAGTTTGATATTGTACAAATATAGATGATTTTGATTAATTTTTCAAGGTTCTGGAGGGAATACATTTCAAGAAATGATTGTTTGGTGATGGTGATCAGCAGAGCATTATGCCCATGGGCCTCTTGTTCTAAATTTGGGGGCCAAGGTCAGATCAGACATGCAGCACCACCAATGGCAAAATGTGCAGCTGGCCACAGTAATTTGATGGCAGACAACAGGAGAAGCTGTTGGCTGTCCTCTATCTTCTATCCTCTGTCCTCTATCCTCTGTCCTCTATCCTCTATCTTCTGTCCTCTATCTTCTGCCCTCTACCCTCTGTCCTCTGTCTTCTATCCTCCATCCACTATCCTCTGTCCTCTATCTTCTATCCTCTGTCCTATATCCTCTATCCTCTGCCCTCTACCCTCTGTCCTCTGTCTTCTATCCTCCATCTGCTATCCTCTGTCCTGTCCTCTATCCTCTGTCCTCTGTCCTCTGTCCTCTGTCTTATATCCTCCATCCACTATCCTCTGTCTGCTGTCCTGTCCTCTATCCTCTGTCCTCTATCCTCTGTCCTCTGTCCTCTGTCTTCTATCCACTATCTGCTATCTGCTATCCTCTGTCCTGTCCTCTATCCTCTGTCTTCTGTCCTCTATCCTCTGTCCTCTATCCTCTGTCCTCTATCCGCTATCCTCTATCCTCTGTCCTTTGTCCGCTATCCTCTATCCTCTGTCCTCTATCCTCTGTCCTCTATCCTCTATCCTCTATCCTCCATCCTCTCCTCTATCCTCTAGGAAGAGGGAGCACAATAGACATTTTTGAAAAAGGCGTGATAAAAAAATCTGAAGATTGAAAGATAAAACTTTGATTTTGATTTCTGTATACAAGAAAAGTTCTTCAGTTTGTTTCATTTTGGTACGTACACACAAGTATGGCAATAACTTCTTACTGGGTCAACCAAATTCAACATATGTGTAACATCAGCGTCCACATGTGACAAGAGTACAGCTTAGTGTTTCCTTTGCAGTTATTAATTGCCAAGTTGAAACCATGGTACAAATTGGCAGTTTCATGTGAATATCTTCCAAAAAACAAAATGATGACAAACAAAACTTGTAAGACTCAATTTTAGTCACACATCTAGCCACTGTTTACCTCAGCTGACTGACAAGGTCAGCAGAGCATGAGGCCCATGGGCCTCTTGTGAGTGGATTGTAGAGGAAGTCAAAATGTCGATTACTTATGCTACCAGTAGTGAGGTCCACGTGGTTATATAAGCTGGTTCCACTCTCATGTACTTTAATCAGTCTGTTGATGTGACAGTATAGCAATAGGTGTGTGGGTCTCTTTATTTAGTCAAACAGAAGTGATGATGACCAAATCATTCTACATTAGCAAAGGTTGAGCAGCTTAAACACGCAAAAGCAGTTTGTCGATCAGTCCATCTTCCACATGAAAGTACCTTGAGCTCACTTTGCAACATAAAAAAGGTCAGAGTATGATAACAATTGTCACAGAGAAGTTTCGGTGAACTAACCTTAACAGTTCTGTCAGTATATAAGTGGACTTTGTCTGTACATATATAACCAGTGTATGGCAGTGGCGGCAGTGGCCCTGATGGAGTGGCATGTGGTGTGTATATCAATGGCCCTGATGGAGTGGCATGTGGTGTGTATATCAATGGCCCTGATGCAGTGGCATATGGTGTGTTACAGGGTACACAGTGATGCATCCTGACCTGCAGCGCCCAGTCAAGATGGACTCTCAGCCCATGCACACAGACATCATACACTATGAGACACACAAAGGCTTTGAGCGCATACGTCGACATATGCTCAGGTATACCCAACCTCACTCAGTCTTACTGGTCTATTATATATTTTCTGTATGGAGACAAGGATCTCATCCATTTAGGGTCCTGTGAATTTACTTTGGAATGATGTATTCTGATTTTTAAAAAAATATTTCTCTGGCAGGTGGAATTATTATATGAAAACACAGTGAAAGGATGTGCAACATATCTTGTCTAAGAATTATTATGGAAGTATTGAAACTAAGAACAAAGAATGTTCAAGTTGATCCTGTTGAAAGTAAATACGTGAACAGCCTGGAGATTGCCCCAGATTTGAGCTGTATATGCAATTACATGTATAGATAAACAGAATGGGTCTAAAATTGGGTGAGGGTGTCGGGTAAAGGGTTAGGGGTATGCAGGTAATCTACGCCCCAGTCATGACTGGGTCTGACTGTTGTCTACCGTTTGTTGACAGACAAAGGCAGGGCGCTGAAGTGGTAAAGCTCATGGCACACAAAAAGGAGTCCGCCAAGTCAGGTGACAGGACGGGCGATAGGAAGAATGTGGTCACCATCAAATACCACTGGAGGCGGGTAAGCATCTGACCCAGCAAGCATCTGACCCAGCAAGCATCTGACCCAGCAAGCATCTGACCCAGCAAGCAGGTCACAGGGAACGTGCTGACCTACATAAAAATATACATTAGTTTATTGAAGTATCTGAGATACCAACCACTTTTAAGATTAAGTATATGAATGTATAAATGTACATCATAAATAGAAGATGTTGTAATGTAGATATGGAGATCATCATATTCTGAATGAATAGAAACAAAGAAACTTGGGGCGAGGGCTGCTTGCAGTTGATTTTGTGATTGGATATACCATGTAGGCTTACCAATTATATACACAAGTGAAAATGAAATCATGGCAAGTTTCCCATGAAGCATCAGTCATGAAGATTAAGCCTAGTCTTGATTATCGTTCAAATTGCCTGTTGTGCGAGGAAGGTCTCGTGTTTTGCTGATGAACACAATGATATGCCCTGAAGCAGACTACAAAAGGTTGTGAAGTATAGTTTGTAATTAACTACCATGTCTGCATAAATTATGTGTGTTGCAGGTAGAGGACACGCCGTACATTGTTGTCATCAAGACTGTCCAGGAAGAACAACAGAACATGGTCCTGAGGGTTATCAATGGTAAGGATAAACTGTCCAACATGGAGGGACTGTGGGAGGCATGTAATACTTAATGTAAGGACAGTGGTTCTCGATAACTGGCTATGAAGTTTTATGATGTATGTAAACATACAACACGAAGGGTTTGCTATATGTGCTATGATATTGGCCCAAAGTTGTTTGACATATGTAAACATAGAGGGAGTAGTTTATATATGCTTTGTATACACCTGACATGTGTAAACATGGAGGAGTAGCCATATATGATGTGATATTGGTCCTAAGTTACCTGACATGTAAACATGGAGGAGTAGCTATATATGATGTGATATTGGTCCTAAGTTACCTGACATGTGTAAACATGGAGGAGTAGCTATATATGATGTGATATTGGTCCTAAGTTTCCTGACATGTGTAAACATGGAGGAGTAGCTATATATGATGTGATATTGGTCCTAAGTTACCTGACATGTGTAAACATGGAGGAGTAGCTATATATGATGTGATATTTGTCTCAAGTTGTGTGTGACCAGCTACTTAGTGACTCCCTGTATGTGCCATAATATCAGACCTACGTTGATTACTACACATGTCGTAACAGAACATGCAGAGGAAGTTTGTGTTTTGACCATTTCTAAATGAGGAAAATTCGGTAATAGATGTGTGTCTATTGGTGTCCGAGTTTGGAGAATCTCTGTTGTGACCATTTCTAATTCACGATATCTTGTGTTGTATCGAAGTACAAGGATATGTCTGTGTGGTTGTTTCAGTGTCCGGTGTGCCCCAGATGGTATACCATCGCCTGGATCTGCTACCCACAGACAACACCTGCATGCACCTTAAACAGTTGGCCACCATAGGTAAGTACCGCCCAGCCATATGGCTCTAGCTCACGGTACCAAAACTCTCCAGTGACTCAAGCTTTATATAGATATGTCCAACTCTCCCCTATGACCTCATCTCTCCGACTCCTCCGTCTTAGCTTTATGATCCCAGGTTGCTGTGCCTCCAATTGAGCCATACGGCTACCATTCTGCACATATGGTTGTCCTGTGCCTCCAACTCTACAGCAGTGACTTGGCCTTATGGCTTCAGCTCTCTACACTTCACTCTCAGCTGTATGGCTCCAGCTGTACATGTTGGGCTCAGAAGTATGGCTTCAGCTCTTGGCACATCCCATTGAGCCCAACAGCTCCAATTCTCCACACCTCCCATGGACCTATATGGCTCCAGCTCGGTATATCTCCCACTAAAACCTCAGGATCCAACTGTCCACACTTGCCACTCAGCCCTATGGTTCTAGCTCTCTGCAGTGTCACCCTAGAAGTGTTCAGTCAAAAGAGGCCAAATGGAGATGATTTAATTTCCTAAACCCTTAGTGCTCCCATGTGGAATGAGGCTTTGTTTTAACTTGCTGCATTCAACAGAACTCAAAGTGCACGTGGAGCCCAGCCCCACAAGAAGAGGATCCATGTTTGGCCTCTACCAGCAGGTGCTCCCGGCAGTTTGAGGCCACAAGTGGAAGGCTGTTGTGAATGGAATGACTTGATTACTGGCTTACACCATCAGTACTTATAACTGTCACAATGACTCTTGTCTTGGAGTGTTCCACCAGCATGTCAGTGTACTGTATAAACCTTGAGCCTTTAAAAGTATCCAAATTGACATGTTATGCAATGAAATCTCAGTACTGAAATAACACAGTATGTATGATTCAATAAATACTGTGGGACAGTGGAGAGAAATCAGTAGAACAAGGAAGAGTTTTGTATGCATATCTGAAATATGAATTGTGAATTTCAGCTGGAACCATGGACCTTTTAGTCTGGTCAAGTTGGTTGAGTCCCAATTATTCATGTTATACAAACCAAAGGCTTTGGCATTCTCAGATGAAAGTTTTAGTGAGATGGATATGTTTGTTATTTAAAATTTACATACAAATTTGACCAAATTATTGATATCTGTATTTGTTTGTTACAGACACCAGCGCCCTCTTCCTGACAGCCAGTAGCTTCGAAAACCCCTTTGAGCACCTGAGTCAGATGGAGACAAAGCGGATGGTTCAGGGTTACCTGGCCTACCTTAAGGACAGCACAAAGCTCATCACCAACCCTGGACTCAAGGTTAGTGCAACTCCTATTATCTCCATACCCTACCCTCAAGGTGACCTGACCTCCCTGTATCTCCATACCCTACCCTAATGCCCACCACCAAAAACAGTATTAATTGTTGTAAATAAGTTTGTGGCCTTAGATTGTTATCAACTGTGTGAGATGTGGGTCAGTGATGGGGTCTATGGATGTTATTTATTTGTGAGTGATCTGCTTTTGTTTGCAAACTTTGTGTATTCAAAACCACAAGGCTGGTCTCCCAGCAGTAAGGGGCTCCAACTGTATAAACTTTGTAACTCTTTCACAACTTGTGCTAGGAAAGTCGTGCTCATGTGAAGTTACACAGTTAATGCAGGTTCAACTTTGTTCATACTGGGCCTTTCATTGAAGTGCCAGCGTGCCTAGATGTCCAGAAATAGAAGACTGGTCCAGGTCAACAGCTTTCCTCGACAGGCTTTGTAAGAATACACCCAAAACATGCCAAGGAAAACTGTTGACTCAGTCAACATTTTAGTGCTGAAAGAGTTAACTCTATAAACACTGCAAGCCGCATTATCGGCATGGTTCAAAAGGTATCCGTACTCACGGCAAGTCTGATTAGCGGCTTACCGGAAGTGATAGAAATACACGGCAAGCCTACAATACGGCTTGACCATGACCTTCAACTTTGGCGGTTACCAGTATATAAATGGATGGTTTTGATTGGATGTTGTAGTCAAAGGTCACCCCAACATCATTCATAATTTAAGTTTCTCGTGTTTTTCAATGTAAACGTCCCGTTTATAGGCTAGAATCTGCGATATTCTCGAGGTCAAACGTGAAGTGCCGCCATTTGCAATTTTTGTTTACGGAAACCGTGAATGTCATTCACAGCATGGGCCCAACCTCACGATTATGCCAGCTTCTCAGCCTTCCGAGACTGATTCAGATGGGGCAAATTCGGAGAGTGAGGGCCCTAGTGACAACGAGAGTGATCAAGTATTCGATTGGTCGAGTGATGAAGAAGAATTTGATGGGTTTAGCTCGGCGGACGTGTACGATGCATCTGTGAAATTTGATTACAAGTGGACACGCAGTACCAGATCGTTTCAAGCTCTTGATGAGTTGTTTACTGGAGACACACCTGGGCCGAAAAACATACCAGATAATGTTGGGGCCGATACAGATGGGCTTGGATTTTTACCTCAGCTGACTTGTCAGTCAGCTGAGGTTTTTTGAGGGTCTGTCGTCCGTCGTCCGTCCGTCCGTCGTCCGTCCGTCCGTCCGTCGTCCGTCCGTCGTCCGTCCGTCGTCCACAATTCATATTTTCGACTTCTTCTCTGAAACCGTCAGCCAGATTCACTTTAAACTTGGTGGAGATGTGCCTTGGGTGGGTCTCTACCAAGTTTGTTCAATTGGTCATGGTCCAGTGATTTTTGGATTTTTAATGAATTTTTTTGTTCTTTTTTGGGTAAATCTTAAAAAATCTTCTTCTCCGAAACCGCTTACCCAATTGCTTTGATATCACACAGGAACACTCCCTGGGACTCTTAGTTCTTAATTTGTTCACCAGGTGGCGCTGCAATTTTTTCCTAATTTTTTATGAATTTTTGTGTGTTATAGCTATTTTCGACTTCTTCTCCAGAACTGTCACTCAGATTAAGCTGAAACATGATGGATATGTTCCTTGTAGAAGGGTCAAACAAAGTTGTTCACTATGTGGGAATGCTGCGGATTCCTGATGTTTAACGCTTTTTTCAATTCTGGTACTTGTCGCTCAATGCAGCTTTCCTATTGATTACTATGGAAGTCAATGGGCATTCTAATGCTAATTCACATTTTCGACTTCTTCTCGAAAACCGTCATCCAGATTAACTTTAAACTTGGTGACAATGTACCTTGGGTGGGTCTCTACCAAGTTTGTTCAATTGGTCATGGTCCAGTGATTTTTGGATTTTTAATGAATTTTTTGTTCTTTTTTGGGTAAATCTTAAAAAATCTTCTTCTCCGAAACCGCTTACCCAATTGCTTTGATATCACACAGGAACACTCCCTGGGACTCTTAGTTCTTAATTTGTCCACCAGGTGGCGCTGCAATTTTTACTTAATTTTTTATGAATTTTTGTGTGTTATAGCTATTTTCAACTTCTTCTCCAGAACCGTCACTCAGATTAAGCTGAAACATGTTGGATGTGTTCCTTGTAGAAGGGTCAAACAAAGGTGTTCACTATGTGGGAATGCTGCAGATTCCTTATTTTTAACGATTTTTTCAATTCTGGTACTTGTCTGTCAATGCAGCTTTCCTGTTGATTACTATGGAAGTCAATGGGCATTCTAATGCTAATTCACATTTTCGACTTCTTCTCGAAAACCGTCATCCAGATTAACTTCAAACTTAGTGGCGATGTACCTTGGGTGGGTTTCTACCAATTTTATTCAAATGTTCATGCTCCAGTGATTTTTTGATTTTTAATGAATGTTTTTTGTTCTTTTTTTTGGACAAATCTAAAAGATCTTGTTAGTCAATGGGCATTCTAGTGATAATTCACAGGACAACTGACACAAAATTTACTGTTTACTTGATAACTTGAGATCTGTTTTGAGTTAGCTACACATGTTAATTATTCTGTATGAAGGTCATGCTGAGACAGTACATGAATGACCTTGACCTCGTTTGTGGGGTCGCAGTGCAACATACATGAATTTTACTCTTCATTATAACTTGAGAACTACTTGAACTTTGATGTTGCACATGTAAGTGTTCTTCTATAAAGTTCAGACTTACTCAGAACATGGTGTCCTTGATCCTTTCCCAAGTTCATAGAGCTGGGAGTGTGATGAATGTCAAGATCAGCTGAGGCACGGGCTGTTCACACAGCCCTCTTGTTCAATTTACTATGGGGTGATGAAGAAACGTGGACATTGTTCGCCGATAACACAAACCGCCAAGCGGAAATATTCAAGGCTAAGTTTCCCGATAAAGCTATTAGTAAGAAATGGAAGCCTACCAATTCTTCGGAGGTGAGAGCATTTTTTGGACTACGTTTATCCATGGAACATTCAGTTATCAAACCATGCTATGAACATTATTGGTCAAAAAAACATGGATTCATATATGAAACCCCTGGCTCTGCAATTGTTATGACAAGGGATCGGTTCACTTCCTTATGGAAATTTCTACATGTAGTGGATGAATCTACAGTGGACAAAACTTCAAAGCTGTACAAAGTACTGCCACTTATGACTGTTGCTGAGTAATTTTCAAGACAAATATAACCCGAATTGTGAACTAGCAATAGATGAAGGAATGATCCCTGCCAAGAACAGGTTGGGCTTCAAACAGTACATGAAGGAGAAGCCCTGCAAGTTCGGCATAAAGGCTTTCTTGTTATGTGAGTCTGCCACTGGCTATGTGTTGAATTTTGAAGTATATACTGGCCCAGAAAAAAAAGACTATGGCAAACTTGGAAAAACTGGAGGAGTTGTCGTCAGATTGATGGAGAATTACACCAGAAAACATCACCATTTGTATACAGACAGGTATTACACATCGCCGTACCTTCTAGACTATTTGTATCACATTGGAATTCTTGCGGCAGGCACGGTGCGCAAAGACCGCAAAGATTTTCCAAAGGACTTACACCGGACACTAGGTGTGGGAGCAAGTGATTATAAATGCACTGGCCAGCTTGCTGCTGCGGTTTGGCGGGAAAGGCAACCCATTTATTTTCTTAGCACAATGCATGACCCGTCAGACATTGTTACTGTAAACAGACGCAAAAAGGATGGATCCTTGGTGGAATTGACAGCCCCCCTTGTAGTACGTCAGTATACCAAATTCATGAATGGTGTTGATTTGAATGACCAGTGCACAAAATTGCACAAAAGCCGTCGCTGTCGCCGCTGGTACCGCAAGATCATTCTGAAATTGTTTCTTGTGACAGCTTACAATGCCTTTGACCTGGAGTCTTTCTATAAATCACACAGACCAGCAGGAAAAAGGGCTAGATACTTTACGGACTTCATTGATGAGCTTGTTGTGCAACTCATTGGTGACCATAGACAAACACGTCTTCATTCTCCCGCTGCTGCCACAGCCCTTCATGGTGATCGACTTCTAGATGTTGGGAGTCACCATCCCTTTGAGCCTTTGGATGCCAGTGGGGACAATCGTTGTTGTGTCTGCCATGCTAAATTTGTACGCTACAAAAAGGCACACCCACATGCAAGATACAAAGACATACCTGTGAAAGATAGAAAGACTAAGATAAAATGTATCAAGTGTCAAGCATGGCTCTGTGTCAAAGCTGGCTCCAATTGTTGGCAGAGGTGGCACACTGTTGTTGAGTACTGGAGAGACTGATAACCCAATGGCATGGGATACTGTCGAGACTGTATTCCCACTGGCATCTGAAGGTCATAGTCCAAGGTCATCCATAGGTAGACTTTTTAAGTGATGCAGTTTAAAAAATAAAGGACTGGTCACAAATGAATGAAGTGAAATGCAATTTTCCCCAAATTTATTGCACAATTATAGCATTTTGACTGCCTGTCATGTTCCTGTACTTTGATTCATTCATTTCAGCATCTTTTTTATATACTTGTCCTGAATCCAGGCCAAACATGTCAAGGTGTTGAATAAATTTTCATAAATCCAGGTCCTGTTATTTTTGTAATTTTTATTTCTCAAGGTCTGACAGAAGTCATTTACATTTTCTGAAATTTCTTTCTTTTTTTCCTAGTACATGATCATTATCCATACATATACTTACCCCATACTTACCATGTTCTGTCTTGTCCGGAATCCGTGTCGGGGATACTTACCCATAGACAACTTTGTTGTATCCCTCTTAAGGTAAAACTGTATACATATTTGATAATCAACTTTGGAGAGAAAAGAATGTTGAGTTGATGGCCACAGAGTTAGTTGTGAATTCACAAATCTTGGACTTTCAAAATTGTGTAAGCAGTATATGAAAGCAGGCAAGAAATTACATGTAACATTGTGGTCAGATGTCCGGAAACAAGGACACTATGTTAATTGTACCAGATTATAGATAAGGGCATATTCCATAAAATTTTTGTAGGAGCATCATTTCTTGAAAATTTATTGCATAATAACTTGTTTCATGGGTTACATTTTGAAATATATAAGAAAATATGCCTGTTTTATCTTAATGTGTCCGGATTCTGGGTCAGTTGTCCTGTATTGAGGTCACCCTTACTGTCACTACAATCTACTCATCATGACCTTCGATAAGATGCATGGTAATAAGGATTTGAACAAAAAACAACAAAGTCAGATGCTTTTATTCATAATAACTTTATTCCCCCCTTTGATCTTCAGGAGCCCAGTGTATAGGTATACAATAGTATAGTATTACAGTGTATATGTATATGCATATTGATGCCCATATAGGGATTGTAGTGTTTATAGAGTTAATAAGTGACCAGTTTGTATACTGTTGTTTCTGGTCACTGACTGTGTGCCACTAACTGCCGTTTTGTACCCACCAGGATGAGGTGCGCAGTGATGTGACTGCTGTGTCCAAGATCACCAAGGATTGGATGCACAGCTTTAGGACAGGCCACATGGAGGACTTCATTGTCAGAAGGTGAGTCTGGGTAGGACATGTTACCATAGTAACTGGTCAGAGGCTGGAGGAGGGATGGTACATGTTTCTATAGAAATGAAAATTTCATTTGTGAGAGTAGTAAATTCGGGCCATGCAAATTTATTTGTGAGTTTTATTTGTGATGTACATTTTGAACCAAATTGGTGAGGCTAGGCAGTTTTTTAAGGGTCTGTCCCATGAGGGGACCCTGTATGTTTTCGGGTTGTCCATCCAGATTTCTGTCCATCCGGATTTACGTCCTTCTGGATGTGCACATTCTTGTAACCGTGATATCTACAGAATGCCTCCATAATATGCTTATCTTACCTGGCAAGATGAACTGATTAGATGTTGGTGTCACCATGACCTAATTTGAGCAAATGGCAGCCTAATTACATGCTTGTTAGGGTGGATCCTGCAGTCAACGCTTTGCGTTGAAGGTATGTGTAGTTTATTTTTTTATAAATATTTTTCAAAAATTGAGCAAAATAAGACTAAATTTGCACAAAAATATTGTTTATTCTGCATGGAATAAATGAAAAGGGTTTAGGCAGAGCTCAGAAACTGATGTTGCAGAACCTGATGAACTGTATATTATTGTTTGTTTGCCTGAGCGACTGTCCCCAGTGATGTACACAGTACAGTCAGTACAGTGAGGTCTCTAGCATAAACACAGTACCTGTGTCCTGGTTGTAAACATCAAAGAAACTGATCAATTTTATCAATCACAGTGATGCATCGTGAAGTTGAAGGTCTTTGAAACCATATTTTTAAGAAAGAACCTGACGCCAGAATTTGTTTTTGTTTACAGATATGTTGCAACTCCTAGTGGGGTATTCCAGATGTTCCCTGGCACTCTGATGAACAAGGCATATGATCCAACCAAGAGAAGCTGGTAAGTACTGAGAAGTGTTGTGTCTTACACTTCACACAAAGATGTGGACACAGGAGGTTTGAAATAAATGTTGCCCAGTAAAACCTAGAAATAGACAAGAGTCTTCCACAGAATGAATATATATATATATATATATATATATATATATATATATATATATATATATATATATATATATATATATATATATATATATATATATATATACCATATTCATCTTTATAAATGCACAGTGCACTATGAAAAAATCATCCGCAAAAGCTGAAAAAATGTAGATCCTAACGGTAATAATGAATTCTACCACTCATTTGAGAACTAGGGGATATTTAGGGGGTCCTTTCTTTGAAAAAAAATGGGGACAGGGTGCGCTTATTTTGGAGTGTGCACTTATTAAGATGAATACGATATATATATATATATATATATATCGTTGTCAGATACACCACAAGTTCTGTTTACAATCAGCTTTTTATTTGATTGCTTTCAACTTCAGTGACGTGTCAGTCAGCTGTGTGGTTCTTGCAGAGACTCTGTGTTACTGTTCACTAGGTTTGATCCTGCAGTTAATATATCATTCAGTTACACCTGGCTTCATGTGACCATGACCCCACAACCCGTGGTATTGACACTTGGTACAATATGATTGTGTTTGTAGGTACCTGAGAGCCATGGAGTACCCGGGCAAGGTCACCTTGACCGCCCCTTACCTGGATGCAGGTGGCGCTGGATACATCATCACCATCAGCCATACAATCTATGAGGGGAAGTAAGTATGAATCATCTCTATGACCCTTATTGTTTACAAGGGAAGTGATACAATGATACATTATTCACTGTCAGCTGGTCTATCTACAGGGGAAAGTTAGTATACATGGAAAAGTAAGTGTACATCATTACTGTCTACATTGGAAAGTAAGTGTACATCATTACTGTCTACATTGGAAAGTAAGTGTACATCATTACTGTCTACATTGGAAAGTAAGTGTACATCATTACTGTCTACATTGGAAAGTAAGTGTACATCATTACTGTCTACATTGGAAAGTAAGTGGACATCATTACTGTCTACATGAAAATCAAATGTACAAGATTCGTGCGAGTCCTACAGTCACTGTGAGCCACATCTCCCACAAGGGAAGGAAAGTGTGTTGTCATAGTAATGGGGCTTGCCAGTCAACCACAAATCTTTCACATCAGAAAAGTTTTCAGTAAAATTTATGTAAGCACTGTGTCTAAGAACATCAAATCATGTTTTTTTTTTCCCTCTGGAATGAGAAATAAGCAAGACTGAATCAAAAGTATGGGCTCTGATAGGTATTGAATATCTGAATTTGGTAAGCACAGAAAGTAACCGTGTTAACACCTGTGTTTATGTTACAGGGGTGTGGCTGCGCACAGTGAGGATGACTCTGTGGTGGCGGTGATGGGCATGGATGTCACCCTGGGTTATTTCTACAGTCTGCTACTAGAGGTCATGCCAGTCTGCAGCAAGGAGAACATCACGTATGTACTAGTCAGCCCATTATACACCTGTGTCAGTGATGATAGAATTGGAAGTTTTCAGTAGTTGAATGAGGCAGAGCATTTGATGTTTTTCTGTATTCAAAGGTGTCAAGTTACGTAATGAATGCAACAACTTAGACCAATGACACTAGGCATATACATCAGCATTTTTTATTCGGTTTGTGTAAATGTCAAGATGTGGCAGGAACAGGCATGAGTTGTGGCCTCATTTTTGTTTTTTACTGGCTCCAAACATGCCATCTGCAATGGGAGCAGAGCTGGTTTTATTTACCTCGGCACAGAAAGTGGCGGAGGGTATTGTCGTCCCTTGAATGTTCTTAGTTTGGTACTGTGAGACAGATATAAGTGAGACTGTCCAGATTAGTGTTGTATGTTATGGGTAGGGTGGAGTACAATGAGATAGATATAAGTAAGACTGTCCAGATAAGTGTTGTATGTTATGGGTGGGGTACTGTGTGATAGATATAAGTAAGACAGTCCAGATAAGTGTATGTTATGGGTGGAGTACAATGAGATAGATATAAGTAAGACTGTCCAGATTAGTGTTGTATGTTATGGGAGGAGTACTGTGTTATAGATATAAGTAAGACTGTCCAGATTAGTGTTGTATGTTATGGGCGGGGTACTGTGTGTTAGATAAAAGTAAGACTGTCCAGATTAGTGTATGTTATGGGTGGTACAGTGTGATAGATATAAGTAAGACTGTCCAGATAAGTGTTGTATGTTATGGGTGGGGTACTGTGTGATAGATATAAGTAAGACAGTCCAGATAAGTGTATGTTATGGGTGGAGTACTGTGTTATAGATATAAGTAAGACTGTCCAGATTAGTGTTGTATGTTATGGGAGGAGTACTGTGTTATAGATATAAGTAAGACTGTCCAGATTAGTGTTGTATGTTATGGGTGGGGTACAGTGTGATAGATATAAGTAAGACTGTCCAGATTAGTGTTGTATGTTATGGGTGGGGTACTGTGTGATAGATATAAATAAGACTGTCCAGATTAGTGTTGTATGTTATGGGAGGAGTACTGTGTTATAGATATAAGTAAGACTGTCCAGATTAGTGTTGTATGTTATGGGTGGGGTACTGTGTGTTAGATAAAAGTAAGACTGTCCAGATTAGTGTATGTTATGGGTGGTACAGTGTGATAGATATAAGTAAGACTGTCCAGATTAGTGTTGTATGTTATGGGAGGAGTACTGTGTTATAGATATAAGTAAGACTGTCCAGATTAGTGTATGTTATGGGTGGTACAGTGTGATAGATATAAGTAAGACTGTCCAGATTAGTGTTGTATGTTATGGGAGGAGTACTGTGTTATAGATATAAGTAAGACTGTCCAGATTAGTGTATGTTATGGGTGGTACAGTGTGATAGATATAAGTAAGACTGTCCAGATTAGTGTTGTATGTTATGGGTGGGGACTGTGTGATAGATATAAGTAAGACTGTCCAGATTAGTGTATGTTATGGGTGGAGTACAATGAGATAGATATAAGTAAGACTGTCCAGATTAGTGTTGTATGTTATGAGTGGGGTATAGTGTGTTGGGCATACAGCAATGTCACTGTGTGATGTGCAGGTGTTTCCTGATGGATGACCGCGGCTACCTGATCGCTCACCGAGGCCTCATTGAACCTAATGGCAAAGGACCCCTGGAGAACCAGCATATTACGCACAAGGTGAGTCCAGACAGGTGCAGTCAATGCATGTATTGGACACGGTATACATGGAGTACGCAAGAATACGTCTCTATAGTTATGTCTCCCCGTGCACGGGGGGACATATTGTTTTTGCGCCCGTTTCTTCCGCTTCTTCTTCTTGTTCTTGTTCTTGTTCTTCTTCCAACACATTGTTGTGTGCCTTGCGGACGGGATAACTCGAGAAAGATTTGACTTGGGAAGTTGAAATTTTTTGTGAAGATGCTCCTATATAAAACCTTGCTTGGGATTGCAGATGGGTGACCTTGACCTATTTTTCAAGGTCACATGGGCATGTCATGTAAAATTGACGTGGACGCAATAACTCCGCAAGGATTTGACTTAAGAGGTTGGAATTTTGCATGATTATGTACCAAATTATGAACTAGGTTGGGATTGTAGATGGGTGACCTTGACCTATTTTCAAGGTCACACGACCACTTTTAAAAATCATTGCTGATGCACTCGTGAAAGATTTGACATAAAGAGGTTGATATTTTGTGTGATTATGTTTCTATGTAAGATTTTTGTAAGACTTTGACCTTGACCTATTTTTGAAGGTCACATGGGCATGTCATGTAAAATTAATGCAGACGCAATAACTCCACAAGGATTTTGACTTAAGAGGTTGAAATTTTGCATGATTATGTACCATAATATGAACTCGGTTGGGATTGCAGATGGGTGACCTTGACCTATTTTTCAAGGTCACATGGTCATGTCATGTAAAAAATGATGTGGACTCAATAACTCCGCAAGGATTTGACTTAAGAGGTTGAAATTTTGCATGATTATGTACCAAATTATGAACTAGGTTGGGATTGTAGATGGGTGACCTTGACCTATTTTCAAGGTCACATAGTCACTTTTTAAAAATCATTGCAGATGCACTCGTGAAAGATTTGACTTAAAGAGGTTGACATTTTGTGTGATTATGTTTCTATGTAAGACCTTGCTTGTAACTGTAGATGTATGACCTTGACCTATTTTTCAAGGTCACTGGGTATCATCTAAAGTCTGTGGACGTGATAACTCAAGGAAGATTTGACTTGGGAAGTTGAAATTTTGTGTGAAGATTTTCCTATATATGATTTTGCTTGGGATTGCAGATGGGTGACCTTGACCTATTTTTCAAGGTCACGTGGGCATGTCATCTAAAATTGACACCCATGCAACAACTCTGCAAGGATTTGACGTAGGAGGTTGCAATTTTGCTTGTTTATGTTCCATAATACCAACTAGATTGGGATTGTAGATGGATGACCTTGACCTATTTTCAAGGTCTCATGGCCACTTTTTAAAAATCATTGCAGATACACTTGAGAAAGATTTATTTTAAAGAGGTTGATGTTTTGTGTTATTATGTTTCTGTGTAAGACTTTTGTAAGACCTTTGCTTGTAACTGCAAATGTATGACCTTGACCTATTTTCCAAGGTCATGTGGGCATTTTGTCAAAAATCGACATTTTTAAATGTCAATAAAGAGTGTACCTTTACCATATCTGTAGATCATTGGAATCGGTATGCCTATTTATGAAAATAACGGTGACAATAGTAAGGGCGCACGGGGAGACATTTGATTTTCTGTTGGAAAATCAGCCTGTTCTAGTTTTGTCTGTAGGTGTTATATCTAGGAAGCAAAATATTTCACATGAATTTACTTGTATAAATGATGAAGCACATGTATTAAGTATCTCCAGAAGACAGTAAAAGCCAAAGACCTCCTGTTTATAGTTGGTTCAAACATATTTTAATACAAATCACTTCAACTTCCATAAACTCTTTATAGTTTTATATCATTTACAGCTTATATGTATATTTGATAATTGTAGAGGAGAAATATGTGGACATGTAATAGCTTGTGTTGTTGTTGGCATTGTTACATAACACATGTTGCTGTCATCGCTATGGTTACAGGAGCCTCTGGTGGCCAATGATATTCTCAACCATAATGGATTTGTCAAGAAGAAATTGTGTGACAGTTTCAGTGACCGCACTATACAGAGATTTTATCATGTGAGTAAATTTAAATACCTGTGAATGATTGTTTTAGCCTCACTATAATACTGTACTCCATACTGCAGGGCCTTACTATAACGTGTATATAAGCCTGTTGAGGACAGGAGATGCATTTTCTCCAGTTTACATGCAGAACACTATATTGTTGAAGATGGTCATGACTCACAATATTGATAATAGGGATTATTATTGTTATTATTATTGTTATAATCATCATCATCATTTCCATTTCTCAATAAAGAAAGAGCACATAAACTCGTATTCATCTTTTGTCCATGCATCCATCCATCCATCTTGCAGTAAAAAAAACAACAAACAAACAGAACAGCTGTATGACTATTTCAGTTATCTGGGTCACATGGGTGACAGGCTGAGGGGGCAAGGAGCTGAGAGAATGAGGGGTCGAGGGGGTGACTGGCTGAGGGGGGTGATGGGCTGAGGGTGTGAGGGGCATACTGCTGGAATCTGTAATCATTTTACTTTAACTATTCCCCTGAGAGGCTTCTGTTTTCTGAGTTATGTTGAGCAAGAAAATATGTTGCTGGATTTTGCTGAAATACTCACACATGTTAAGCTACAGGGATGTGCATGTGTGGCAAGATTTTAATAACAGTGTGTATTTGTGTGTCTCCAGTTCAACACAAGTTTGCAGGGCGTGCTGACCAACTTGGTTCATGGTGAACACTGCTCCAAGTACCTGGTGAGTGGTCATTCTCTACAAGCTAATTATATCACTCAAAGCTAGTTATATCACTCAAAGCTAGTTATATCACTCAAAACTAGTTATATCACTCAAAGCTAGTTATATCACTTCGCTGACCCAGCTAAGCATGAGCTGGCAGTATTTACTTTCATCAAACAATGTATTTTTCATTACTGTGGGCCCTAATTGTGTGTGTAAATGTGCTTTTAAATGAACTCAGAACAGGCTTTGTTTGACATTGAAGGGAAGGTGGTACATGCAGGTATATTTCTACATAAGCCGAAAGAAAACACCTCAGATTTATAATATATAACAGAATATTTCACCATATAATGTCAGGATGACCAAGATTAAGGATATAATATCCACTGTCACCAAGACCACCTAGGTATATATTGTTTTACATTGCCACAGCAGTAAAGTGGACAGATATCAAAAGAATGAAATGTAACTTATAAAGTAGAGACAGAGTTATTCACAGCAAGATGTAACAATTTACGATAGTACATGTTTGTGGGTATTGACTTGTATAATGTATAACTTATGTCTTTTGACATCTGCCCATTTGACTGCTGTGGCATTGTAAACAGTACATACAATAAATGTGTACAAGTGTCTTCATAGCCTCGTGTCTGTGTTTTCATTGGATCAGACCTGGGGTCATAAGTAAGATCCAAGCAGAAGAAGAGTTGTGATACGCTGAGACTGTTGTAGTAGCAGTGGCAAACCCAATCTTAGATAATGGGACATGTAAAGGTAGCTTAAGAGATTTGTGGCGTGCCATAGGCTTATGAGCTGTGTCGTGAGAAAAAATAATTAGTATTGGCAAACCATATCCTCCACCTGTTAAGCAAAGTGGCTTGAGCTACAAGGTGTTTCTGTCATTTCCATGCAAATGTTGCCCCACAATGTTGAATTACATATGGAAGACTGTGATGTTTTTGACTCAAGATATTTCTATGTGGCTTACATTGGTTGAGCTTAACTGGCTGCTGTAATGAGTAGAGAGTTTGCAGCAAAATTTATTATGTGGTTTGTTTACTGCCAGAGCATGTTGTGACAGCTACAGTGCTGACTTGATACTGACATAATGCCTGTCTGGGGAGGAGACGACAGTGCAAGCCTGTGTTTAATAGCTATGTCTGATTGGTTGGTTGCAGGTGACGCCAGTGCCAGGAACCAATGGGTTTGTTGGGATCGTCAATCAGACGTGTGTGATGATGCGGGCCTTCTGTCCCTGTAGCATGGTCAGTACTGTCTACCCCACTGCTTCATGAGGGGCAGTCATTGCACCCTTATAGGGGGCAAACTTGGCTCAGAATAAGGAGAAATTGTTTTGCTCATGTTGGGACATCCTTTAAAAGTGTAGTTAGGTGGTGCTTGCCACACAGACATTTTGTTTTTCTTGGAATTATTTATTCATTTATTTCCTCCAGAGCTTTTCTCAGACACTGTGATACCTAGAAATGCCAAATTTGCCATGATGATTGATCTAGCAGTGAAATTTTGCATATTGTTTTGTGTAATCAAGATGTTCAAAACTACACAAAGTAGGGGCATTTAAAAATTTAAATCTTTTATATCTTCAAAATTATTTTAAATAGAGGCATGAATTTAAATGCTAGGTGTAGGTTTGTGATGATGAGCTATCTTGTGGAGATGTTTTCAGATTTGTAGCAATTGAAATTACGTAAGTTAGGGACATTAAGAATTTAGATCCTTAATACTAGTATCTTTCAAACTTATTTAGATGGAATCATGATTCTAAATGCTAATTATAGTTTTGTGAGGGTGGGCTATCTAATGGATGTATTTTCAAATTTGTAGTGATTTAAATTATGCAACTTAGGGGCATTTGAAAATTTAAGTCTTTTTATCTTCAAAACTAAAATTGATGACACATGATGGCATGTATCCATGGATACCGTGCACATTCTCAAGTTTCGTGTATTAGAAATGTTTCAAACTTAATTTTTTGCAGCACACAGACAGATTTTTTGTGAAGCAAATCTTTTCTAGTTGTGTATTGTATCAGTTGTGTTTCAAAACATAAACCAATGAAGGGACCTAATACTGTGGACAAAAAGCAAAAGTTTGTTTTAGGATCATGTTGAAAATACAGCAGATGCTGGTTTTTATGTATTTGTGTACTTTTTTCAATAATTAGCTCTGCCATTGACTGTGAAACAACTACTATTTATGACAACAGTTTATGTGTGAAATTATGAGTTATGAGCTGGAAGAGAAAGCATAGATGATGGTGGTACAAGTATTGACATAGCTACCATGGTGACAGGACTGACACGAGCTTTTACATTTCCAGGTGGACCGCTTGTGTCTCAACTGTCACCGTATGGAGCAGAATGAGTGCGAGTGCCCCTGTGAGTGCCCACTCGATGTCGACTTCTGCACAGGCAAGCTGCTCAACAATGCAGACAGGTGAGACAATGTAGCAAGGTGAAACAATGTAGCTGACAGAAGACAGGTAGAAGAAATAGAGAATCTTACATGGTGGAGAGTGAGTTACTGTTTTTCTCTCAGGAGGGATTGTTGTTGGGGAAAATCATGAGTGACCGCAGGTCATGAGTGATTTTCCACACCAACAACAATCCCTCATAAAAAAAAATAGTAACTCACTCTCAAGCTATGGAAGATTTTGTTTATTCTGTGGTTAATTAGGTATTCATTAAAAACATGCCCTAGGCATACTGTCAATGCCCACCTGGTATGCCATGTTCATTTTCGTTCGTCGTTAGTTATTCCACGCCACGTAACATATAATCGGACATCCCTCATGCACATTTGATTTTGTCTGAATATTAATGCACCACATCAGTGATGCAGGTGCATTACAATTTGGTTGTAACCATCTTTAGGTCATGTGATTTACAGGGAGTTACTACTTTTGAATTCCACTCTAGAAAATGATAATTCACCCCCAAAGATAGAGTAAGAGACCATTATTAGCAGTTCAATGTAGGAGGCAATAGTGCTTAAGATTTTTACCTGGCCTGTCAGTCAGCTGATGTTATAGGATGGTCTGTCATCTGTTTGCTGGTCTGTTCTTCTCAGCATGTGTATGTGAGTCATATTTTCCTGAACTATTGGAGATTTGTGTGTGGAAACACTCAGTTTCTTAGACATGTCTCTGAACTGTTTTGTTTCTTGTGGACACCTATAGTTTGGGTGGAATCACAGACAGGCTGGCTGTGTGTGCACAAGTGGTGCTGCCCACGGTCAAGTGTGGTCATAAAATGTCGTGTAGCATTGATAGTATAGTACCAATTCCATAATAGGCTGATGTATCATTGTATTTTATCTACCTTTACCAGAATTTGATGTATTTCATACATTTAATAATTAATTTGACACCTTTGAAATCAAGAATCTGAGAAATCTTTAATTGCGCTGCCATATTGGAAATAGCCAACCCAAATCTTTAGGGGGGGGGGGGGGGGGTAGCATCTAAATGGCAACAGAAACTTTCTGAGAAAAAAGGACCAATAAAGAGCATTCTACCCAAGATATAATTTTGATATATGCCAGTGCAACAAGTGTCTTTTTTTTTTTTTCTTGTCCATGTAACACAATCAGATGGCACTTGGTCAAGCAGTGTCTGTAGCAGATGGTTGACGTTGAGTCCAGGGACATGTTTACCTTTGATTTTACCCTTAGATTTGAAGAGCCAATCATAGTGCTCGTACAGCTGAAAGTAATTACATATGCATTATGATGATGTTTTTGCAGCTACTTTGCAGTAAGTGCAGCTTGGGAGCTCTTTCGCTAGTATTATTGCCCGCAGTAGACATGATAATGACTTTGAATGACGGCAAGCCTCTCTGCCCTAGTCTGTGTGACCAATGACAGCAAGCCTCTCTGCCCTAGTCTGTGTGACCAATGACAGCAAGCCTCTCTGCCCTAGTCTGTGTGACCAATGACGGCAAGCCTCTCTGCCCTAGTCTATGTGACCAATGAAAGCAAGCCTCTCTGCCCTAGTCTATGTGACCAATGACAGCAAGCCTCTCTGCCCTAGTCTGTGTGACCAAAGCTCAGAATAGCTTCCATTGATGACTTGATGACCACAAGCATGAACTTCTGTATAAAGGTTCCATGACACAAATAAGCGACAATCTTCTGTATACTTAGTATTCAAGATTCTATGGCAGGAGGTCAGACACTGGATCTGTGAGTGTGACAGTTCATTCAAGGTCTCTGCTTAATTTGTTGAAAACACATTTCTGGGTAGTGGCAGTAGAAACTGCTTTGGACTTTGTGGACTCATAATGGAATGTAGAATCTCAGACAGATTGGACGTGTGTGCCCACATGGTGTAGCCCATGGACAAGTGTGGTCATTAAATGTTGCATAGCAGTGATAGTGTAAGCACTCAGTGACAAGTAAGTGATGATCTACTGTATTTTCAGTGTTAACAATTTTTTGCCAGGAGTTCAGACATAGAGTCCCTGACTGTGGCTCAGTTCATTTCTTATTTGTTTTATTTAATATCATTCTGATTGCCTGGATAATCAGGGAAAAACAGAAAGAAAAGAAAAGAAAAGAAAGTTCATTTCTTAATGGACCTAGCGTGGAGAAAAGACCTTGACAGTTGTCAATCTTAGGTTGGGGGAAGGGGTTAAGTCACAAAAAAAGTTTATCCAGGGGCTCAGATTATAAAAAAAAACTTGATCTATCCCTGCTCAATTTTTAAAGGTCTTTTTTAAATTAAAAAAAGAAAAAAAATCAAGGCCTGGATTTATGGATTTTACTGATTTATCAGAGAGAAAGGTCATACTGGCTTAAATCTTAATAATGGTGGTTCTTAGGCCTGTGTTGGAAAATACCATATGGTGTTTCTTTGGTCTTTTGTTAATTTTGACCTTGAAGGGCCAAACAGACATATAAGCTTATATCTTCCTAACTGTGAGCCTGCTACTTTCCCATTCAAAAGATGATGACCCCAGAAGCATATAAGAGAAGGCTTTGATATGGCAAACAGTGATGATGATCTTAAAGAAAGGTGACCCTGATATTATTCAAAAGGTCACAGGACCACTTCAGTCTGTGCATCCAAGGTGAGCTGAGCTGAGCACAGGACTGTCACAGTCCTCTTGTTATGCCTTCTTTTCTTTCTTTTCTTTTTTTTTGTTGTAAAAATCTTAGAAGTCTTCTTCCAGAAAGCCAATTGGCCAATATGTTTGAGATTGCACACAAGTGGTTGATGTGTACCCATGGAACAGGGTGGGATTTATTTTGGGTTGAAAGTATGAAGGTCAGCAGCAGAGGACAGGCTGTTCACACAACCTTCTTATGTTTTTTTTTTCTTCAGTTTTTAAGGTTTCAAGTAAGTGAAGTTGTTGCTTTACAAACAAGCTGGGAGTGTAGATTGAGGCTATAGATGTACAGGTCAGTAAAGGTTTCAAGGTAGGCTTCAGACTAAAGAGTGTTTTGAAAAATACCTGTAATAAAATGGAGGGTTAAATGAGATTTGAAAAGTGTAGGGGCATGATAGAGATAGAGGAAAGAGCCTGACTGATAGGTGCCTCCATAGACGAGGCCTCCCAGGCATGGCTACACTCACTTTGTCCAGGTTATTATCAGTTGGAATTAGCTGGGCTACATTTTTGTATCAATTGTGTGTAATGTTACCACATTTCGTCACCAGGTGGCATTGTTCACAGTTTTATCTTTCAGCCCTTGCATGCAAGCAGTCAAACATGGTAACAAAATTTCATGGATCCATCCAGGACATAATTATATGAGCAGATGAACATGATGAAACACAGTGCCTTGTGCACACTTCACATTGAATGCAGCCAGATATGCTGCTGGGTCCACATCTCATGCAATGTGTCTGTGTGTCTGCAGGAACCCAAGCTGCCAGCAGTACCCAGAGAGAGTGGAGCTGGAGGAGGTCTCCAGGGAGGTCAGCAAGGCCCTGCCCCAGTGCTATGCTCCACACTGCCAGCAGCGCAAGCACAAGAGGTACGTATATCACAGTCTGTTACAACTGATATACAACAGAGCTAGATGGCTAATAGTATTTATTGCTTCATTGTACATACCTATTTTAATTAAAAGACAGATAATTGTAGACCTTTTCCTTTCAAGAAAGTAATTTCAATCAGTTTAATTTTGATCACTGCTACCTTTGTACTGTGTACAATATATTATTATCACTGGCAAGCTGTGTCATGTGGCCCTCCTGGGGAATTTGTGAGAGTATATATGGAAGCTAACAAAGTAAGCAGTACATACACATGCACTCACCTGACCCCCAAAAGATGTGAAGAGTGACACTTTTGTAAATGTATGTGCGTAACCCGTCATTAAAGGTAGTGAGCTGCTGTTTTCTAATTTACAAATCAAATTAGATGTGGATGCAAAAAGATAATATTAGATAGCTAGTTTGGTAGGTTAGATAGATAAATGGAAAAAAAATGGAATTCAAATGTTGTGAAGAATAGAAATCAAAAAAATGGAATTCAAATGTTGTGAAGAATAGAAATCAAATATCTGTAATAAACATTGGTTGATATGTCCACACTGGAGTACATCTATGTGTGTATTGCAGTGACTGCTTTGGTGTGTTGGACTGTGAGTGGTGTGTCTTGGAGCCAGATGGAGTGACCCCACTCCGCAGCCCGTTCTGTGCTTCACAGCGTGTCTGCTTTGCAGGCGTGCTTGGTGCCCGGACTCCATACAGGGATGAGATCAAAGGTGAGTGTTGTATTAAGAGACAGCTGTGTAGTCATCAGTCACTTTGCCTGCCATGAACAAAATGCTTGGTTCTTATGAAATGCTAGTAAATCATGTGTGTTATATACTACATTGGGTTCAACATTTTCCAGATGTGCAGAAAGTGCAATTTTAATCATTATTGTTTGTTATATTTTGCAGCCTCACCCTCCAGAGGGGAGGAGCCCCACACATTCAAGAGCACGCCAGTAGGGCCGGTAGCGGGAGGCATCATGGGCTGCTTCCTGGTACTAGCGCTGGGTGTTTACTGCTACCGCCACCATGTCCATCGCAACTCGCACCAGTACATTACCACGGTGCCCGACAACCAGGTGCATATGTCACACTTTGAGGAACATCCAGAAGATATGGATCCACCTGAGGAGCCAGGTGCAGGTCTGTGACCAGTGATTATGTCTAAACTATAACCCTTTGACTCGATGTTTATATCTAAACTATAACCCTTTGACTCGGATGTTTATGTCTAAACTATAACCCTTTGACTTGGTGTTTATATCTAAACTATAACCCTTTGACTCGGATGTTTATGTCTAAACTATAACCTGTTGACTCAGTGTTTATATCTGAACTATAACCCTTGAATTCATTGTGTTTATGTCCAAACTATAACCCTTGGACTCGATGTTTATATCTAAACTATAACCCTTGGACTTACTGTGTTTATGTCTAGAATATAACCTGTGGACTCTATGTTTATGTCTAAACTATAACCCCTTGAATCGATGTTTATGTCTAAACTATAACCGTTGGACTTATTGTGTTTATGTCTAGAATATAACCCTTGGACTCTATGTTTATGTCTAAATTATAACCCTTGGACTTGATGTGTTTATGTCTACAATTTAACCCTTAGATTTGATGTTTATGTCTAAACTGTAACAATTAATAATCATACCACTGGCACCTTTCACTCTAAGTACCTTATTGTATGGAGGTAATAATTGTTTGAAAGCAAACAACAGAATTATTTTTGAAGCAGCTCAGAATTTTATTTTTCAGTCAGGAAGATTCAAATCACCTTAAATTAACAAAACCATATATAGTCCCGATCAACAAAACAAAGTTTTAAGTTTCAATATTGCCATGCCATCATACGATATTGCATCTATATTTCTGCCTAACCAACTGGAAGTCCCTCTATTAGTCCTGTATATGTCACTCGTCCAATCTTCTTAATGTTACGTCTGTGTGACTGTGTTGTCCAGTGATTTGTACTTCTTTCCTTTACTTTTTTTTTACATGCTTACTGTTATTGCACATAATATTATAACACTTTATTACCGAGTGACTGAGTTATACATGTTGCATCTACTATTGTTCCTGATTGTAACAGAAGTTTAATTGTATTTCAACAGCAATAACTGTAAATACATTTTATTCCATGAGAGGAATTTATATAGGCATGGCGCCTGTTTTCCAATCGTTTTTGAAATAAATATGTTTAAACCAAACTGTAACCCTTGGACCCATTATTGTGTTTATGTCTAAAATATAACCTTTGGACTCGATGTATTTGTCCAACCTATAAAGCTTGGACTCCCTATTGTTAATATGTCTGAAATAAACCCTTGGACTCCAGGTTTTGGTCTAAACTATAAAATTTGGACTCATTGTATTTATGTCTAAAATATAACCCTTGGACTCCGTGACTAGGTCTAAAATATTACCCTTGGCCTCTGTTTAGGTCTAAAATTTATACCTTGAACTCTTTGTCTAAGTCTAACATTTGTACCTTGGGCTCGTTGAAGATTGCGTGGCCCATAAATGAAGTTTGTTCTTGTGCCGAAGTTTTGTGATGTTCAGTTAATTATGATTTCTGTTGCAGCTGGACATACAAACATTGTATTGGCAACATTTGAAAATCCAGCCAGTATATCACCATACCGAGTGAACACGTCGTACAGGCGCCCTGCAGGTGGGGACAGTGATCACGGGTACAGTACAATGACACCCCATGAGGACAGTGAACATGCCAGTATGACATGTATAGAGCCACTGCTGATTGGCAAGGACCGCTACAAGCCCACCCCCCACACTCATGCCACATCATTCAAGGGCACACCCATATTACCGCCACCCCCACAAAGCAACAGCCGGCGGAGTCGGAGCCCTACGCCCCCCCAGACTTGTATTAGCTCTCATAGCACCATACCTGAGCTGACTGGCATGCCCCCTCAGACTGTGATACCCCCAACCATCCCAGAGTCTTCCCATCACATCCTGGCCAATGTGCAGGTCCATCGACCCATGGTGGACTCACACTAGGCCTTGTCAATATTACAGGAACCTCGGTAAAATAAAGACTACAGCGACAGGTGTGCCAGTCAGCCAGAATGAGGTGTGTGTCTGCAAGGAGATGTGCACAGTGAATGGTGGTCAAACTTTACCTGGACTGGTCACCCTCCAGCCAGGTCAAGGCCATCCCTATGTACCCCTATGTCGGGTCATCACAAAGCTGAACTCATTGCAAGCTTGTAAAGCCTGACATGGAGGTTGTGTGTCTGGAGAAGCAATGCCACCAACACAGGGCAAAACTACTTACTTAGTGCTGATGACTGAGGGACACGTACAAAGGTGCAAAATCTACTTGTCATTGGTGCTTCATAAAGCTCCAGAACATTGTTCCCACAAACAGGTTAAGTACGCCCCTGACAGGGGTACTTTATAGTACACCCCTGGCAGGGGTACTTTTACAACCCAATTCAAGGGTTTCGTAATGGTGCAAATAAACTGAATGTGGATCAGCAACTGTTGATGTGTGTACCAAATAGTTGTGGTATTGGGTCCAAGCATAGTGACCAGAACACTGCTGTAGCACCCTGTGGCCTCCAGGGAGAGCCACTAAAGGACTGTATTATAATGATACGACTTACACTCGATTATGGTTTGTGCATGGTGCAGTCTTGTGGCTGTGACACTGCACTTGCCATGTTTTTATACTCTTAATTGTACAAATGGTGCATACATAGAACTAGAGTGCTTTTATTACTGTATATTTATTGAAATCCCACCTTTCTCCACACATGTGAAAGGAAGATGAACCAAAATCATGTACATTTTATGATCATTATTACAATGCTGATGGTGTGCTAGTTTTTCTTTTTTTTCCTGTGGGGAGCATTCATTGATTAGACCATGCTATTGCATGGTGCAGCCAGATAATGATTGTACTGCCGGCTCCCTGCCCCAGGCAGCATGTGCCCACCATGTACAGGCATTCGGGCATTTTATAACATATACAAATCTTTAATTTATAGAAGTATTTTATGTACTGGATGATTCAAGCGATACAAACTGAAGTTAGAGAAATCAAAGTTGAAGAAAAACAAAAGCAACAAAAACCAAAAATCAGGGAACCAACTTTTGATGGTATTTCATCTACTTGGTTGGATCAATAATAATTCATTTATCACATGCTCAGTAGACTGTTATTTGACCTTGAGGTCATCTGTGGGAGACTGTTGTTTGACCTTGGGGTCAGCTGTGGTAATCAGACTGTTGTTTGCTCCTGAGGTTGTCAGTGGTAATTGGTTTAAGTACAACTCTTGTGGGCCAAGAATCAAAGGAATACCAGTAGTATTTCTCTCTGCTTGTGGGCCAGGAATCCCAGGTATGCCAGTGGTATTTCTCCCTGCTTGTGGGCCAGGAATGCAAGGTATAACAGTAGTACTTTTTCCCTGCTTGTGGGCCAGGAATCCAAGGTATACCAGTATTGTTTCTCCCTGCTTATGGGCCGGGAATGCAAGGTATACCAGTGGTATTTCTCCCTGCTTGTGGGTTTGGAGTGCAGGTTATACCAGTGGTATTTCTCCCTGCTTGTGGGCCAGGAATCCAAGGTATACCAGGGGTATTTCTCCCTGCTTGTGGGCCAGGAATCCAAGGTATACCAGTGGTATTTCTCTTTGCTTTCCTGACAATGGATTGACAGACAACAGAGGTTGGGATTTTGTCTTTGTAGGCAGATCTTGGACAAATAAACACAGTGAAGATATGAAGCACCACCGCTATGCAGTACGGGCTCCACCGTGTTTCTGTACATGGCCCTCACTGTCTGCTGCCATGTTTACAGGCAACTTAAGTCTTGATCGATTCATGACTGGCTAGCTAATGACGAGTTTTTAACTGTGAAATATGAGCAGAGATCAGGCCACAAAGTTCACACTGTTGTCCAGGCACAGAAGAAATGACAGAATCAGTTGTCGAGGGCATCCTCATGCTAAACATAAGTCATGACACACTATTCTGCTGAGCATGTAATCTATTTACAAACAGAAAACACCACAGCCTTCGTTTGCTGCTCTGGTTGGTTGGCTCAGTTGCCTGGTAGGCAGATATACCTGTCGGCATGTCCTCCTCAGAGCTTCAAAGGAAGCCAGGGAAATCTTAAAACTATGGAAATTTAAAATTTACATATCACACTTTTAACTTTTTTTTTTTAATGATGCAGAAAAACTTTGTTTCAGTGGTATAACACTGAGGAGACAGCTCATGCAACATACATTAAGTGCTCAGCATTAAAACACTTTTTTCCCTGCACATTTCTAATTCCATAGGCTCTGTCATTGGGTGCTTGCAACAAATTTTTTTGCAAAGTCACATGCCAACAAAAAGTATCCAATTTACTTTCCTGTGTGTGGGTTAAAGCCATAACTGTTTGCAAGTCATCACTTAGCTGTCTGTCTTGATATTTTTGGGAAATAAAGCCATCAAATATGTCAAAGCTTAATAATAATTAAGTGGCATGAAAATCAATATAGCAATTGAGAGCCTGAGTCCACGCCTGGAACCAGCAGAGTATGAACGTGGAACTGGAATGAGGTATGAGAGGATTGTTGAGGAGCCAGGGGTAGGCCAAGTTGGACCATTCTAGCTATAACTGGCATGGGCTAACTGCTACTCTACTGCTAAATGCTCAGGATTGGTTGTAAACAACTCTACTTTATATACAGTCTTTTTGTTTATCCCATTTCTGTAAAATTTCAAGCCATCTGATTGGCTCAAGGCTATAAAATGCTGGCTTTGTCCACTTATTTGCTGTGGACAATTTGTATTATCCTTGTGGATTTCATATTAGTGTGGAAATACGTTACCTCACCATCTAGCAGCAGAGAATGCCATTACAAAGTAGGCAGCGTATAGCCAATGACAGCTGCTAGCAAAATGATGGAAGAAAAAGAAAACACAGGAAAATGGGGCAAAACTTTTCAATGAAAGCACCATTTTGGTGACCTTTCCAAAGAGGAGAGAAATGCAAAATGTTATCTGTAGTTAAATTTTACAAAAATGGGATAAATTTATTACTGACTGGTTGACTGGCTAATACAGCGGTCATCTCCCACTCGGGGAACTGGTATTACCCACTCAACCAGTGGGTGACTAATAGTATCTGTGGACGCTGTAATAGTTGATGTGCAGGTGTGTGTGTATATGCTGGCATTAGGCACTGTTAGCAAACCCAGACAGAAACCACCCAGAAGCTTTCCTTCTTGAGGCTTTATGTATACAATCAGAAGCCTATGTGCTGGGAATATGAAGGTGAATGTTGATGTTAATATACATGTTCTTATATGGATGTATATGTGTGTGTGTGTGTGTGTGTGTGTGTGTGTGTGTGTGTGTGTGTGTGTGTGTGTGTGTGTGTGTGTGTGTTGGGGTTGAGATGATATATTGAATGCCAAAATATTGCATTAGTAACCCAGCACCAAACCATATCATGATGCAATCCTTGTGCACCAAATTTTCATCATGCGGTCACAAACTTCAGTTGTACGATAATTTGAGAAAGGCATCCCTGGTGACCAGATACAAAAGACCAGCAACACATTTTCCCAGCTTATATATGTCATTGAATGAGTGATGTATACAGACATGGCACAGTGGCTGGCCAAACACTAGGCCACAGTCTGTGCTACTCTTGTTGTTGCATGTAAATAGGAAGAGTGTCATTGCAGTATACGCTCTGACAGTATATCGTGGTGTGTATCATGATGCATGACTCAGTACCGAAAAGTATCATGATGCAGAAATTGGTCATGATACCCAACCCTAATATATATATATATATATATATATATATATATATATATATATATATATATATATATATATATATATATATATATTATACATATATATATATACATATATATTTGTGTGTACATGCTTTGAAGGCATACATGAATGCATGACATGGATGTATGATCATGGTAATGAGTGCACAGTACTGAAAACAGATGTGTGATCATGGTGATGAGTGCACAGTGCTGATGACATGGATGTGTGATCATGGTAATGAATGCACAGTAGTGATGATGGATGTGTGATCATGGCAATGAGTGCACAGTACGGATAACAGGTGTGATCATGATAATGAGTGCACAGTACTGATGACATGGATGTGTGATCATGATAATGAGTGCACAGTACTGATGACATGGATGTGTGATCATGGTAATGAGTGCACAGTGCTGACCACGTGGAGGTGCTTGGGCTCGGAGTACTTTGTAATGGTGATCAATGCCACATGACCATGAATGCTGCGAAAAGTGATGACCACAAGCAGAAAATGAGTGCAGGAAAAAGTGTCTTAGCAAGAAACCTGAAGTTGCTGGGCCAGCAGAAATGCTATGAAGTATAGCAACACCTTGTAGCTCCTATTTTTATAAGCCTGTGTGTAAGTAACATTTGTATGCAGTGTCTATAGACGTTGAGTGCTTGTCTGCTGGGAGTTGTAACATATCACTGATGCAGCCACACCTTTCTAGGTGCCTGGTGGTCTTGGTAACTCTGCTGCAGACAAATACTTCATGCTGTACCTAATCCTGGCAAAAACAACTTTAGGAAGTACTGCTCTTTATTGATGCCAGTCAACTTTCTTTTCTACATGGCAAATATGCTCATAAATAAGAAAATTATCACTCCTAGCCGTGTGTTGGTAACCAGTTGTGCTGCAATCCACATGTCAATGACCATTGAGAGCCAGATCTGCTGAGGGCAAGCTGCATGTGTAAGGTGAACTGACAAGGTCTGCATGGAAACCATGCCCGCAGCCAGTAAGCTGTGTTGACATACGCATTCAGATAGTGTACATGTGATCTACCAGCTGATAGACCATGTACCTGTGATATACCCGACAAATAAACCAAATACCAGATTCCTGCTGTTTACTTTTTGTAAGGACAGTAACCAAATACTCACAGATGTGCTGTCCATGTTTGAGGTTGGTGGCTTTCGAAATTTTGTACAGACATGTTAAAGCTGTCTGGATTTGAGTTTGTGATATGCAACCACATGTTATCTGTCTATTTTCTATATTGGAGGCCAGCATACAAGTTTGTCAAAAAGATAAAATGCACACACAAGCAGCAGTGTTGCCCACTGTGGTTATCCTACAGCTACTGACTTTTCAGCCTGTCTGTTTCCCATGTGGGAAAAAATCGTATTTTTACTTATTTTTTTTAATTTTAAGTCAACTCAAAATATATGACAGTATAGGTTCACCTCTGATCATGAGTTATAATATAAATTAGAATGTATACTCAATCTTTAAGCTCAGATTACTTGTCAGTCAGCAGAGCTTATAGGATGATGTGTTGTCCCATCATCCATAATTCACATTTTCTACTTTTTCTCCAACACCGCTTGCCAGATTCACTTCAAATGTGGTAAGGTATACCTTGGGTTGGTCTCTATCAAGTCTGTTCAAATGATTATCCTCCAGTGATTTGGGGAATTTTAATTTTTTGTGTATTTTTTTCTCCAAAATCTTTAAAAGTCTTCCCAGAAACTACCAAGTCAGTTGCTTCAAAATTGCATCGGGACACTTCTAGAGACCCCCTTAGACCTTAATTTGTTAAAGGGGTAGCACTGCAATTTTTTTTTGGGGGGGGGGGGTCACGAATTTGTGTGTGTTATAGCTATTTTCGAATGTTTCTCTAGAATTCTCACTCAGATTGTGCTGAAACTTGGTGCCAATGTAGCGCTGTGGAAGGAGTAAACAAAGCTGTTCTCCAGGGGTCATGCTCATTAGTTCTGATTATAATTATTTTTTCAGGTCAGGTATCTGTCAGTTAATGCATGGATTACTGTGCAGGTCAATAGGGATTGCAATGTAAGTTCATATTTTTGACGACTTCTCCAAAGCGCAACCAGATTCACGTCAAACTTGGTGGGGATGTACCTCAGGTGGTTCTCTACCAAAGGGCACAAATGGTCATGCTTTAGTGTTTTTTTTTTATATTTTTCAATGATTTTTCAAATCATATTTGGCAAAATTTTCAAAAATCTTCTCCAGAGCTGCTCAGCCAATTGCTTTGAAATTGCATAGGGACACTTCTGGGGACCCCCAGACCTTCACTTTTTCAGCAGGTGGTGCTGCAGGTTTTTTCTATTTTTTGTGTGTTTTCACAATTTTTGACTTCTCCAAAACCATCACTTACACTTGGTGGATATGTAGCTTTTGGGAGGGTTAATCAAATAGTTTCACTAGGTGGTGTTACTCTGCATCCCCGATATAAAAAAAAAAATCAATTGTGGTACCTTTTGATTAATGCATGCATTTCTGTGGATAACCATGCAAGTCAATGGGGATTTTTCCAATCTCCTTTCCAGTCAAGGTGGGTCGACTTCACTTTGCTCTGTTCATCGTAGGTCATCTGAGCATGGACTCATCAGAGTCCTCTTGTTTTTAAATGCATCAAATAAGCTCAAATCAAAAGAAAAACATCATTGAAAAGGGGTATATCACCCTCAATGCTTTCTCCTTCATCACTGTACGCCATTGCTTGCATGCCTCCAAAAAAATCGTGTATTTTTCCCGTCAATGTTGGCAAGCATGAAGGTGTTCAGAACTGAGGCCAGTGTATGTATGTTGATACAGAGGGCAGATCCTTGCCTGGCTCTAGATCCCCACACACAGCCATTGTTGTGAAGGGCGATGCTTTCCAGATAATCGCACATGGCCAGTGTGATGAGGAACTAAGGGCACTCATTACATGTAGCTGTTCAGACATGGCCAGTGTTACCAGGAAATGACTGCAGTCACAACATGTAGCTGTCCACTCATGGCCAGTGTAATAAGGAATTTAGGACACTACATGTAGCTGTCCACTTATGGCCAGTGCAATGAGGAACTGACTGCACTCAATACATGTAGCTGTCCACTTATGGCCAGTGTTATGAAGAACTGAGTGCACTCACTACATGTAGCTGGCCAGTGGTATGAAGAACTGAGTGCACTCACTACATGTAGCTGTCCACTTGTGGCCAGTGTTATGAAGAACTGGCCAGTGATGTAGCTGTCCACTGCCAGTGTTATGAAGAACTGAGTGCACTCAATATATGTAGCTGTCCACACATGGCCAGTGTTGTGAGGAAATCAGTGCAAGCATTATAAGTAGCAGTCCACTCATGGCATTGGCCATGAGTGCAGTCACTACATGTAGCTGTTGACATATGGCCAGTGTTCTAACTGGGTGCAGATGTGGGTGTTAGCTGTTTTGTCCACACTGGCTGGCATTTGGAAAAAGCTGTAGAAAAGTGTGCACCACAAAATTTGTTCCTTCATTACAACGTGATCATTTAATGCGTAAACCAATTCTGTTGCCAAAAACGGAAGTATGGCCAGCCTGAATTGCATTCTCGTCAAATTCTACATGTCCAGGCCATGAAGTAGATTTGACTTCAATATTCTGCAGGAACTCAGTATTGCAAGGAGCTGAAATATTCACTGTAGTCTTACCCAATCACAGAGCAGGTGTCATCGTAATTATATAGATTTCACAATATATATTTATACCTCATTGCCACTAGACTAGCTCAGAAAGCTGTTAGTCTTATGTAGCACAATACATGTATATACCTCATTCCCAGAAGACCATGCATTGAAATAAAAGCATGCCTAGTGTATGGACCTCATCTCTTAGTGTAGTCTGCATCTGCAAAATAATACAAAAACACCATTTGTTATCTTTTTTTTTTTTTACGGGGGGGGGGGGGGGGGGGGGCTTGGTGGGGTATAAAAAATATTTAGTGGAGAATTGCCTGTGTTGGGTTAAAGTCCTGAAGTGTGTGTTCATATAGACAGAGAAGACTGTATATGGTTCACCTGGGTGTGACCATGGAACCAGGGATGAGTAAATGGAAGCTTGCTGACAATAGGTACACAACATGTATATGTAACAAGAATGCAAACAGTGATCAATTGATGTGCCAAAATGCACAGTTTGTGAGGAGAGGAGAGAGGTACTTCAATTAAAAGCAAAATGAGTTTATATGCCACAATGTGTGCCTCCTCTCAACATTGCATGTTTTGAGGGAGCAGCAGGATGCAAAACCGTTTATTTTATACTCACAATTTGACCAGTTTGTCCAGGAACTAAAGAACACAATCAAAACCAAATGTAGATGTTTGTGAGTGGTGCTACAGGTGTCCTGGAGACAGGCCTCCAGCTGGCAGTGCTCTGATGACCTACAAACTGCACGAGGTATAGACAGGTCAACTGCAGTAATCAAGGTCAAACTGATTTATAGAGCTGAAATGTGTGGTGATATTTTTATGTGAATCAGTATATATGCTGGGTCAAAAATTAATTTGAATTGGGAAATAAGTAATACCTCTCAAAGCAACAAGGAGTAATTAGTGGTTATATGATTTTTATGTTTTCATGAATTATCGATATGGTCATGAATATTATGTAACTTGAAACTGATGTGTTGCCATTTTGATGTTGAGAGACTGACATATAGTGATGGTGTAGAGCATGCTGTCATCTATACACACTATGTACATATAGTGATGGTGTAGACCATGCTGTCATCTATACATACTATGTACATATAGTGATAATGTAGACCATGCTGTCATCTATACACACTATGTACATATAGTGATGGTGTAGACCATGCTGTCATCTATACACACTATGTACATATAGTGATGGTGTAGAGCATGCTGTCATCTATACACACTATGTACATATAGTGATAATGTAGACCATGCTGTCATCTATACACACTATGTACATATAGTGACGGTGTAGAGCATGCTGTCATCTATACACACTATGTACATATAGTGATAATGTAGACCATGCTGTCATCTATACACACTATGTACATATAGTGATGGTGTAGACCATGCTGTCATCTATACACACTATGTACATATAGTGATGGTGTAGACCATGCTGTCATCTATACACACTATGTACATAGTGATGGTATAGACCATGCTGTCATCTATACACACTATGTACATATAGTGATGGTGTAGACCATGCTGTCATCTATACACACTATGTACATAGTGATGGTATAGACCATGCTGTCATCTATACACACTATGTACATAGTGATGGTATAGACCATGCTGTCATCTATACACACTATGTACATATAGTGATGGTGTAGACCATGCTGTCATCTATACACACTATGTACATATAGTGATGGTGTAGACCATGCTGTCATCTATACACACTATGTACATAGTGATGGTATAGACCATGCTGTCATCTATACACACTATGTACATATAGTGATGGTGTAGACCATGCTGTCATCTATACACACTATGTACATAGTGATGGTATAGACCATGCTGTCATCTATACACACTATGTACATATAGTGATAGTGTAGAGCATGCTGTCATCTATACACACTATGTACATATAGTTTGCTGCCTCACAGCTCCCTCTCACAGCTGGTCCCTGTAACTTGTACACTGAGATTACACAACTACTGAAGTGACCAAGGTTAGATTGTCCACATTATGCAAGTACCCTGTACATATATAGAGCTGGAAGATACTGAACAGTTAAATGATGGTTAACAATTAAGGGCAAAATTTAGGATGGCATTGTTTGAGGGCTAGAACTGTAGCCTGTGACAGACTGGTGGGAGGCCCTGGGATTACAGGAGCTGACGTATTGTAAAGGTCAAACACTTCTAACACATCAATGGAGGAATCGCAAACAAAATGTGCTAAAATGACAGAATTTGGCATGGTCCTGGAAAGACTTGTACACCGTTGCACCTGTAATGCCACGCTGGCAAGACCTATACGCAGTTAGATCTTTAATGCCACTCTTGCAATACCCATATTAGGTCTGTCGTGCCACCCTGGTAAGACCTGTACACAGTTGCATCTAAGTGGCAACTTCAATGTGTTTTAAGCACAGAATGCAAGAAAGAATGCAACTGTAATAACCTAAGATTGTTAATTTGTGGCAGACAGAGGTCAATTGTAGGAATCACCAGGTTATGTTAGATCCTTCTACTGTTCAGAAATCAATTCCATGTGGCAAGAAAGAAACCTCGGGCTAAAGGTCAGGTGCAGCAAAAATTTTAGAATAGAATTTGCATTATTAATCAGGTCCATCCTGCGTGTACTGTACTGATGTGTTTATATCACAGTGTCATAGACTCATTTATTAGAGTGTTATTATATACTATGTAATTTATTAGTGTCAAAGGTCACATGATCCCCAATTGTTTCATGTCAGTATAAACTGCTCAACAGAAATGAACTGGCTGATGTGAGATCAGTCAGATATCAAGGTACTTTTATTTGCATATCAATTGAGAGGCATTATCCTCAAGAGCCAGCAACTCCGTGAATAATGGAATCTCCCTGCAGCAGGACCAGCCCAAGTCCCAGTGGTAGAATCATTCAGCCAACTACCCTCATGTGAATAATGGAATCTCCCTGTAGTAGGACTAGCAGCAAATGAATTGGTTCCTATGTGCAGCTCATTCACTCAAACTTTTGTAGGTATCCAATTTTTATTACATATATATATATATATATATATATATATATATATATATATATATATATATATATATATATATGTAATGAAGAAAACGTGACTACTTGTCTTAGCAAGTAAACTGTTTTGTAATAAATGTCCATTGTTCCATGTTCATCTTTGTGTTACTTTATTCTTCAAGGATGTAAATGCACCAAAAGTAGAAACAAGTCTTTTAATACCGATGAATTTAACAGCACTTGTTGCATTAGATTTATGGTAATAACTAGAAACCTTTCAGGTATGGCCTGATTGGAGTGGAAATGCTAGAGATCACTATGGAGAACTATGCAAGTGCCACGACGGCGAGACTGCTCGTCTGTGATGCCTTTGTATAGTCAGAATAAAGTCTTTGTATTACTATATTGCCTGACCGGTTTCCCCACAACCTGGGCTCATCAGAGGCTAATCCAAGACAGCCGCATTTATTTTGCCTTGGTGAGGTAACGGATCCTGGTAAAGTTTTGTTAGGTAATAGGACCAACGTAACAGGGCTTTTGTTACGTAAGACGGACCAACTGCCATATTGACGTTGGTCTAGTTTGGTCCATGCAGATCATACACGTGGTTGTGTTTATGAACACCCTGTAACCCAGGAGATGGTAGCTCCCCCTGGTGGTAATTCCTGTAGGTTCCTGTCAATCCTACATGGAACTATGATAATATTTAACATATAGAAGGAAAAAAAAATGCTAGAGATCAATTGAAAATGTTTGAGATTTACATTTCTCTTTTGGAAGAGAGCATAAGACCCATTTGATGGCTGCCTACTCTGCCATTTGAAGCATATCTATGAATATAAGCAATCAGTGGAATCCACACATCAGCATGCTAACATTGCAAGGACCTGACCAGCATCTTTTTCAAATGTTGTGGATTTTCCAGTCTTGTGTTATTACAGACCACAGTAGCAATCAAGTGCTGTGATTTGAGTTTTTATGTTATCAAAAACAAAAACAAAAATAAAAAACAAACAACACACACACACACACAAACGCACAAAAAAGTGGTGCCACTTGCCATGTGTGGTATATGTGGGCACCGAGGCACTGAAGGAAACTTTACAGAGTAATATTTACAAACTTGCCCACTCCTCCTTAAGGACAATTGGAACTGCCTCAGAATGGCTCATTGTAGCTTAATCTAGTTTATTCCTTTACTGGTCAGACAAGTCAACAGCTGTCCTTAGCATGGGTTGGGTGTATTGTGCCCAACCCATGCTAAGGAAAGCTATTGACCTGGCTGGGGCCATCTTATTTACAATTTTCAGGAAAAAATTCTTTACATTAATATGAAATTTATGTAGAAACATTTGATTCGATGATGACTTGCATTCATACACTTTTTGGCAGTTTTAACACAAAAAGGTTAAATGGTACCACTGTGATTTTGATGACTTTTTTGAGAAAAACATTTCAACTTTATGGTCTGATCTATTTAAAAAGTGGGTTGAGGAAGACGGCAGGATGCCTTTCTATAGGAAAAATATAACAGTTGGAATGATCTTAAGACCCCATCGGCCAATGTAAATATATTGTGACTCCTTGTGACCTAGAAAATAGGTCAACATCGCTGAGTATCAAACTCTGCCAAGCTTTCAGTG
This sequence comes from Hermodice carunculata, assembly GCA_964020975.1. Lineage (NCBI taxonomy): Eukaryota > Metazoa > Annelida > Polychaeta > Eunicida > Amphinomidae > Hermodice > Hermodice carunculata. The sequence continues at coordinate 5,585,525 of OZ026630.1, forward strand.
AGTTGCCTCCAAAGGAGACCCACGATGTGTATTTTGTCTACTCCGCTGGGGTCAGCCCTTCTTGGACAAGGTCACTGCTTTAGGGTTGGGAAAAGTGACTCAATTTCTAATTGGCTAAGTATGGTTACTATGGTAACAGGCTTCAGTACACTATGGACCAGAGGCTGCTACTGGTGTAGGCAATAATGATTTAACTTCCTGATTGATGTCGCAATCGGGGGGGGGGGGGAGGATCACAGTATACTTTTGTTTCCCTTACTATAAATTAAATCCTGTCGAAGGGCAGACCAAGTGCAGTAACACAGAAATTAGTCTACTTTGCAGGCAATCAGTGAGTTGCTTCTACACAGAAGTTAAAGCTATTGCGTCTGCAGAGTAAAAATGTGACTGGTGACCCTGGAAATAGGTCCAGGTCACTGAATGAAATATTCTTGTAAAATTGTGTCCGAACTATAATTCCTTTACTATTTAACTTGGGGTTAGGGTGTATCATGTGCCAAAGTAGGTCGCTAGGTCAAGTATCTGGGTCACAGATCCTTCTATCCTTGTAAAATTGTGTCTGGGCTATAACTCCTTTACTATTTAACTTGGTTTAACGAAACTTCACACACACACACATATATCTTGACCTAAAGGTGTATTATGATACAAAAGTAGATCACTAGGTCAAGCATCTGGGTCAGGGTGATACATTCATGTAAAACTACATTACACATCATGTTCTGGTTGTAATTCTGATGTCCTTTGACTTAAAATCATGACACTTTACATGCCTGTGGATCCAAACACAAGAGTGTGCCATGAATAAAAGTAGGTCACTAGGTCAAGTATCTGGATCACAGTGATAACCTATTTTTATTGACTACAGTCATTCCAAAATGAGACCTGTGATTATCAAGGTTATGAGGCAAGGGGGGCATGGATCCAGCAATCTCTGTTTGCCTTCTAATGTTAATTAATTTTGATGCCGGCAGCTCTGTAAGCAGAGTGGATACTGTCCTCACCGTGTCTGTGAAGACTGGATATTGTCCCCACCTTGTCTCTGCGCAGACTGGATATTGTCCTCACTATGTCTCTGTGAAGACTGGATATTGTCCTCACTGTGTCTCTCTGTAGACTGGATATTGTCCTCACGATGTCTCTGTGTGTGTCTGTACACATTGAAATTACAATAACTGCTCACCAAATCAAGATATGACTGTCATGCTTATATGCCTATGGATACTTGTCAAAACCTTTAATGATTTTGCTCCCTGTTGACCCATTGTCAATCACATAGAGAGAGGTCAACATAGAAAGTCATTGTAAAAGCTCTTCAAGGGTAAAAACTGAGAAATTTATCATAATTCCATAATGGTTAATAGGACTTTACCTATGCACCACATTTGGTATATAATCTCTTAGATTGTATCCTTTCCAAACACTTAATCCCATCAGAAAACTCTTCTCCATACAGGTTTCTCTGGACTGGAGGCCAACCTCTATCAGTTGACCTCCATGCCCCATACTTGACCAATATTGACCGATTACATCTGTTTCTCACAAGGGACTAACCTTGGAATGAACTGATGCCAGGTCAGCTGGTGGGCTTTTGTTTAGTGGATAAGTAAGTATTGCTAACAAATATGGAAGTTATAATCAATTTTTCAGTTGTGTCATAATATGTGAAATTTGTAGTAATTTCAGTATTAGTGAGTACACTTACTTCTCGACCACCATTGCCTAGACCTCCGTGTCTGGGCCACGATGCCTGACACAATTGAGCTGGGACTTGATTGTTCTGAAGACCTGATGGTCCCAGTGGCACCACCACTTGGTTCCTGTGGGGGCAGGGGTGACTTCTGGTGCGCATGCGCCCCTATTCTTCCTCCTCGTGATTGGTCAGTGGATGTCATCTGTGGGAAGGAACCAAGGAGGCCAGGTGGGCTTCTCGGGTCATTGAGAGGTAAGTCTACTCGCTAATACCAAAATTAATCAAAATTTCACATATTAGTTATGTAATGTTACCTCTCGACCACCATTGCAGATGTACAAATGTATTGGAGCAGGGTGTTATAAAGCATGCATGCTGACCAACAGCCTCCCAGGGTTACTGCCAGAGGATAGAATGGGTAAAATTCTGTACCCTAAACTATTTGAAAGTAACATGCAAAATGATGCAAACTGGGCATTCTGGGGCTAAAAATTAAGACTTTCATCAAAGCCTTCTGGATCCCTTTAGCCTCCAGAAATGCTGTGGAATTGATTCTAGAGCATGTAAATTTAAAAGATTTTCTGGGCGGAGGACCCCCAGACCCCCCCCCCACACACACACACTCCCACGATAATGATATAGTTTCAGCATGTAACATGTCTTTGCTTTGGCATGTTACCATACAATAATTTTTTTTCCTGGAGGAAACCCTGCCACCGGGACCAAAAGCCTGGGGGACTATCGGTCCGAGTGAGGAGGTGACCAGCAGGAGAGAGCAGTCTGCTGTAAAGGGAGCTGCTGTCTATTTCCACTCTTCAGTTGCTGGAGATCTAACAAGACCAGGGAATCATGGAAAACATGGCGGGTGCCGGGGATGGTCGTATGGTTTCGAAAGGCAGTGCTTGCTTGAAAAGGGTCCACCCAATACGAGTCCAAGACAAGATCCAGGCCTATTCTGGGTATGCCGACCTATAAACTGCATCCGAGTTTAAACCTCGGGGGTGCCACAAACAAGAACACTGTGGCTGCCCCGAGGGGACACGGGAAGTCTACCAGACAAGTATCAGGAACCAATGCAAGGGAGCCTTCTACACTTGCAAGCGCGTAAATGCCCTGCTCCAGCATGATGAGGATGCGCAGGTAGTGCTTGGGGAAAGTTAGAGACTATCAGCAAGCCCAGAGAAAATTGACAACAGCGAGGTTCCTTAGGGCTCGCCAGGGGGCATTAAAGACTGGCACCTCTTGAGCTCTAGCTCAGACAAGCTTCAGGGATGAAGGCCTGTCCAAAGCATATGACTTCAGGATGGTCTGCTTAATCCACGATGAGATCGTATTTGGGAACACTTGTTCCTTTGGGGATTAGCCAGGGGCAAAAAGAGGGCAGACCTCTGATCCCGGGCACCGTCTGTGAGGGAGAGATACCAACACAGAGCTCTCAGTGGGCACAAGGTAACCTCTTTCCTCACCAGGTGGAGCCATATCCATGGCATAGCAGCAGTTGGCTCTAGGTTATCATTTCGATGTTGGACTCTAGCTGGGCCAATAGGACTATCTGTATGTTGGTGAAAATCCTGTTGATTCAGCAGTGCAGTAGGTAAACACTGGGAGGGGATCAGCAGGTAAACACTGGGAGGGGATCAGCAGGTAAACACGGGGGATCAGCAGGTAAACACTGGGAGGGGGTCAGCAGGTAAACACTTGGGGGGTGGTCAGCAGGTAAACACTGGGAGGGGATCTTTTATCCTGGACATCAGGTACTGAACTCCTCCTGAACTCGGCTTGGAGTTCCAAGTGGAAGCCAAAACACAATGCATCTTGTGCAGGCTCCTGGGCTTGGGAAGTAACTCTCATAAGTTGAATTCATGGGATCAGCCGGGCGTTGAAGCCTCCAATTACTCTAACATGGCCTTGGTCTGCTGCCCAATATATGTGGGGAAGGGGATCGCTGGCTACTCCTGCTGCCGACTGCCCATAGCCATAGAGTCGGAGTGGTGTGGCTCTGGCTCTGGCTTCACTTCTGGTGAGCTTAATTGTTGTTTCCCCAGTTGCCGAGGCCATTCTCGGGGTCAGGGTGGGCTAGCTTACCATGATGGTCTGGTGTCGCTGTCAAAGACAGTGACCATATCCCATGCTGTGCTGGTGGCGAGTCCCGAGGCATGGATGGGAAGAACCAGAGATGGGAACAGGGCTGTTGAAAACCAAACCCTGTCTGGTGGTGGTGAAGGCTCCCAAGGCGGGGAGGTGAACTGGACTGGTGAATAAACTCTCTTGCCTGTCAACTGGTGCCTGAGGTCACCAGTAGGGAACTAGTCGCGGCAGGCCAATGATGAGACTGGTTAACGCTGATGACCTGGAGACAATAGAGGCGCTGCAGAAAACACCAGATCTGGCTGGGACAGAGATGGGCATGGGTCAACTAAGGGTTGTGCTCTCTTGCAAGACACAGGTTGCCTCGAGCCATTGGCTGCCGAGTCATTGGGTCCTTTAGACATGGAATGGAAACCTAAAGATGGGGTAGAGGACTGTGAATGGGATCTGGAATGCTTCTTCATTTCCTTGTGTTTGTGGTGGTGCCAGGGATTCCTCCTCCTCTCCCATTCACCAGCAGGGTCCTTGTCAGAGGAAGGAACTGATTTGACTGATTGTGAAACAGAGGCCATAGCCCAGACTGGGGGTGGGGGCGGCAGATGGCTAATGAAGAGGCAGAGGCACTGTAGCAGTTTGGTCTCCAGATGGGAGCTGAACCCGGCCCTGCAATGATGCTGTCCACTGCGATATAACCAACCAGATCTGTTGGCTCATCATACCAGCATCTGGAGCTTGTAGAGCATACATGTCAATGGAGAAGGAAGGGTGCTGCAGACACCAAGGCCTGTGCCTGTGCCTGTGCTTGTGCCTGTGCCTGTGCCTGTGCCTGTGGTAATGGGGCATCTAAAGCAGGTGTAGGTTTGGCTCCTGGTGTAAGTACAGTGGTGGTGATGGATACCGGTGATGTGGTGAAGGTACTCAAAGGGCCTGTGACATTCGTCGACAATGCTACCATGAACTGGTCCCATACTGGTGGCTTAGCTGTTCCTGTCAGTGAAACCGAGGACACTGCAGCAATCAGGGTGTTTTTTTTTCCTCTTATGCTCAGTCCCAGGATCAGCTCTTGGCCACCTCCTCTGGGGCCAATCTTTGCACAGGTTAGTTGTAGAGCATTTGGCCTCTAATAGCCTCTGGACAATACCTTTGATGATCATAGTTGTCACAGCTCACCTATGCATGACCTCTGGCATCCCTCTTACCAATGCTATCACAAGACAAAAATATTGGAAAAAAGATGAAGCAGGATACACACCACCAAAGCGCCCTCTACAACTTTCGACTTCTTATGTCTGAAGGTAGGCTGATACACACCTGGCAAATTAAGGCATAATATATAAACAAACAAATATGACCAAAGTCAAAAATAATTATTCTTAGGAACAAAACAGCATGGATGCAAAAGCAGCCAAAAAGAGAAAATTGATGAGATTGGTCAATACTGGAGGTCAACCGATACTGGTCCTCCCATTGGCCGTCAGTCCACAGGTACGCGTACAGAGAAGTGTTTGCTGATGGGATTAAGTTTTTGGTGTGGATACAATCTGAGCGATCATATACCAAATGTAGTGGACAGTCAATGTATTATGATGTAAATATGACCCCTAGTGACCTTCAAAATCAGTCAAGGTCAAAGAAAGCAGACTAAAGCAAGCTTCCAATGAGATGCTTCTGCAGTACAATTAAGCTTCATGAGAGTAGCTTAACTTGTTCAAGTTACAGCGTTCACAACGAAAGGACATGCATGCATGCATGCACACACCATAATGACAATACCTCATGGCTAAGGGGTTAATAAAAAGAAGCGATCACAGTGGTATCTATCTAAGATGACCACTTCTGTCAGCCAAAAATGGTCACATACAACAGGTGGTCTTAAATTGCAGTCATGTTTTCAAAGAATCCAGACTGTTGTGCCATTAGAAATGTGGTCACAAATGCCAGATGGTCTCTCATGGCAGTGGTCTTAAATTGCAGGTACCATTTTGTAATCTACATACATGCAAGAGGAAAGTAATTTAGCAGATTAACGGAGTTGTTTCCATGTACCTGTGCCCATAATGACCCAAAATGCACCATGCAACTTACAGTCAGCAACAGAAAACAAGAACTTGGCAGAACCACGAGGCAGCTGATATATCTACTGCCGCATTCAGTTTCTGTTGCATCACAGAGCAGAACTGTAAGAGATTCCAGCTCCCTGAACACAGTGACAATATATTTATGTTTACTGTGGGTTTGAAAAGAGCTCTTGAGCCTCTGATGTGTCCTGAAAAGGCAACAACCAGTCAGGCCATTTTGGCATATCTTGTGTCTATTCTTGTCAACGTTTGCCTTGTTTTTCTATTGCTAAAGGACAAGAAGACCATTTTTGTGATAACTTTCATTTATTCATACACATTTAGGCTGATTCTCTAACATGGCAAGAGACAAAGTGTTGAATAACTTTACCCAAGTTTATCATGAATATTGTTATCATTATTTTGCTTTTCAGATGTTGGCAAGAGGAATGACTGTTAACATTTGTGTTTATCAAACTTGCAGAAGAAACATTCACAAAAATGCAAACATTTTTGTCATCAGATTCTCACATTTAAAATGGCTCACAAACTAAATTTTGTAGCCACAGACCAAGAGAAAATCAGTTTTGAGCATGAGGGTACACTTATCTTTAATACTTGCAAATAACAGCATGCCTGCATTGCAGTCCTATCTTGGCAGTGCAACCTGCCTGCTGTGCTAGCCCACCACAGCAGCACATCTTGCCTGTGATACTGTGCCACCACAGCAGCACATCTTGCCTGTAATGGTGAACTGAAACAAGGCTGAGTGGCTGTTAAGTTTGAGAGACTAGTGTCCGACAGGTTTCGTTGATTTATTCAACTCGTCAGGGAGGGTTAGGAAGACTGCTGGAACCCTTTTTATACCTTTGTGGCGTAGCATATATTATTTTTACATTTGTAGCGTGATAGGCCATGACTATCTGTTTGTGTCGTCATGATTTTTTTGCAATGTATGTCTGACTTCAAAATTTAGGATCCCCCAAATAAGGAATTCCTGTCTATGACATAATTTAGGTTAGTTAGTGCAAATCTTACTGGGCTGGGCCAAATCAAGACAACTAAATAATTGTGGTGATGTCCGGAATGGGGACTGAGAAATGTGGAGATAGCAATTTCCTGATTGAGAATTAAGGTTTATTTCCAGTGTTCCATTGTACATGTAATTTCACAAAGATAAGTGGAAATTGTTGCTGGCTTATTATGAGAAAATGAGCTTTGACAGTAAAAATTTAGCATTACACTGAGCAAAGGTGCTCACTTTCCCATAATGTTGAGACCGAATGGACATTGCAGGCAAGTGAGCTCCTTTGCCTGTAATGCTGTCCTGCCACAGCCATACAACCTGCCTGCAGCACCATCCTACCACAGCTGTACAACCTGCCTGCAGCACCATCCTACCACACCTGTACAACCTGCCTGCAGCACCATCCTACCACAGCGGTACAACCTGCCTGCAGCACCATCCTACCACAGCGGTACAACCTGCCTGCAGCACCATCCTACCACAGCAGTACAACCTGCCTGCAGCACCATCCTACCACAGCTGTACAACCTGCTGTGCTGTTGTACCACACAGATACAATTTGCCTGCAATGTATCCCAGCATGCTCTTCTACTAGTGAAAGATCCAGTGAATGTTCGTCCAGCTCACAGCTCCTTGGTTTACTTGGGAGGTTCTAATGTAGCCCATAGGACAGCTACATTGTCAACAGATATTTGCACACATACATGTATTTAACTTATGCATGTTCATAAAATATAACAATTTCTGCAATAATTCTTGATCCATGTTTTATTTGATCTGATCAAGTCATCTGGTTTGTTTGTAGCTGGACACACTGGTTGTGCTGTGGTCTGACAGACAGGCAGATTTCTGCAATACCCGTATGCTTGACCAGGATTCTCTGTGATCATTGCCTCTAAAATATGTTACAATCATCCTGAAATATCAAACAAACCAGATCACAACAAGCAAAACTCTCTCATACAAATACGGTAAGTCTGGCTTGTTGCTCAAAATACATGCATAAGACCAGAACATGACGCACTTCCACCAGGGCAATGCCTACAACTAGGTACATTTACACCGACGGGAATTTGGTATCCGTGAAGATCGAGTGCACTGTCCATAAATTACACAGATTTCCACATAGTATCCAGAATATGTAGACCATGCAGTACCCACAAGTACACAGTATCCATGGGTACCCACAAGTACACAGCAGCACAGCATAACTACAGGCAGCTTCCACATGGCTCCCAGTAAAAAACAGTGTCTCTGAGGGAGCTGCATCAAAATGGTAGTGTTCACGTACAATGTTACTGTTGCACTCTGGCATGCATAGATAGCTAGTAAGGCTGACTGAGAATAGTGTCAGACAGTGCACTTCACAGAAATATTCCACGAATAATAGGATATCCAGCAGGGAAACCCTCCTTGTATAAGGTAGTGTAATATCCATATAATACGGTACCAGTACACATAAAACATAGCAGTACAGTATCCACATAATACGGTACCAGTACACATAAAACAGAACAGTGCAGAGATAATGCAATCTACAAGGAATGTCTACAAATTTTGAAATATTCAGTCAGTATCGATCTTTTAATTGTTTTTACTTTTTCACAATATTTGCATCTAAAATGAAACAGTGGTTTCAAAATGGCTGTGTTAAGGTACATTATGTGGTACATATATGCTGACAGAAGACCACGCCCTATTGTTTTTGACAAGTTCCACCAATGAACATCTCCAAGTATGGCCCTGATACTCCTTCACACACACCCCCCCCCCTCCAACCCCCTCCCCTGCTGTATGTCTCAATGTGTGCTTGCAGCAAGTCTCATAATGAGGCCAAATGTTAAATTCAGTTGATATTTTAATTCATGAACAAAGTGACCGTGGCTCCTTCTGGTGTCATTTGCATGTCAACCCACAGCAGTTCTGATACATTAACAAATACCAGTCAGATGATGCCATAGTTATATTCTTGACATCATTTTCAAAGAAAGTCTGAATGGCCACATAGAGCCCAGCTGTGCAATATCCAGACACAGCAGTAACCACATATAGAGGACATGTCTGTGGTCAATGTCTATTAGACAGATATAAACTGTACAGTTTTGTCTTGAATAACACCTAGCTTCCACCAGACATGTCCATATACCAGGCCAATGGTGTTTCAAAATGGCTGTGTTATGTGATGACAGAAGACCACGCCCTATTGTTTTTGATAAGTTACACATATAGCAACTGATTGTTCCCCATCATGCCTGTAAGATGGTGGCCTCAGCCTCAGCCTCAGCCTCAGCCTCACTGTATCACAGCATTGTTATTTTGAAGCCAGATGGTCAGTTACATGTGGTAGACACTGAAACTATACATCAGAGAGTCTGGCAGAGGCTGATGACTGGACACAAGCAAATAAAGGCACTTCTTGGATGTCCATGTAACTGACACTTAACATTTGCTCCATACTGTCTTGTAGTTTGTAGCTCCACACCTGTGCTGACTTGGTCCATCCTCAGCCTCCTTGCAGTCCACAAGGCTATTTAACCACAGACTAAATCTGGTGTGTCATATGGTAATCTTGACAAATGTTGCAACCCAACTGTACCACAACTAGTAAATCTAGTCTTGCAGCAGGCACTGGGATGGACAAATTGGAAGTGGTAATGAATATGTACTTGCGGAGGGAGGCAATGTTTAGGTAAAGGTGTATCTTAATTGTTCACATGTACATGTATGTCTAGCATACACATTGATGAGCTGACATGGTGAATGTTTACATTCTCAGATGTTCATGATTGATAATGTTACATTATCTCTAAATATCAGTTATTTCATGTCACATATTTTCCTGGTAGCTCCATATGGCGTCATGCCGCGCTGCGACGCCCCTCGGTTTGTACCATACTGCAGACCTATCACTGCCTCCCCTCCACGTAGCTGTTCATGGGTAAAGTTGCGCTGGTTTTTATCAGCCAGTTTGACACCTATGGTGGGACCACTGAAGCCATTCTTCCTGGCCTGCAACAAACACAAAAAATGAAAACCTGCCAGCATCAATCCAGTTTAACCCTTTTAGTATTACGCTGTGGACCTGAGCACAGAGGGCACTAATGGCCTGTCATACTGTCATTGATGTCATACCCTCACATTGAGAACTGTCATACTTTCACTGTTGTCACACCCACACACTGAGAACTGTCATACTGTCACTGTTGTCATACCCTCACATTGAGAACTGTCATACTGTCACTGTTGTCACACCCACACATTGAGTACTGTCATACTGTCACTGTTGTCATACCCTCACTTTGAGTACTGTCATACTGTCACTGTCATCATACCCATACATTGAGAACTGTCATACTGTCACTGTTGTCACACCCACACATTGAGTACTGTCATACTGTCACTGTTGTCATACCCTCACATTGAGTACTGTCATACTGTCACTGTTGTCACACCCACACACTGAGAACTGTCAGACTGTCACTGTTGTCATACCCTCACATTGAGAACTGTCATACTGTCACTGTTGTCACACCCACACACTGAGAACTGTCATACTGTCACTGTTGTCATACCCACACATTGAGTACTGTCATACTGTCACTGTTGTCACACCCACACACTGAGAACTGTCATACTGTCACTGTTGTCACACCCACACACTGAGAACTGTCATACTGTCACTGTTGTCATACCCACACACTGAGAACTGTCATACTGTCACTGTTGTCATACCCACACATTGAGTACTGTCATACTGTCACTGTTGTCATACCCACACACTGAGAACTGTCATACTGTCACTGTTGTCACACCCACACACTGAGAACTGTCATACTGTCACTGTTGTCATACCCACACACTGAGAACTGTCATACTGTCACTGTTGTCATACCCACACATTGAGTACTGTCATACTGTCACTGTTGTCATACCCACACACTGAGAACTTTGCTTAAAACATAAGTAATCAGCATCAGTTCTACACTTTACTGCCAAACCAAATCAACATGTGGTATGGATTGGATAATTATAAAGCCTGTCAAGACATTTCAAGCTAACCGGAGCAATCTGTGTGCTTTCTGCACTCCACTGGGTCTACCCTTAGGCTCCACCAACACATGTTTAAGGGCTGAAAAAGTCACAGGATTTTTATTTTTGGTTACTATGGTAACACACTATATATAGTAACAGAGCACACATGCTACCAATGGCCCATATCATGATGTCCAACTTCCAGACTGGTTCATCAGGCCACAAGAAGGATGACTACTATTACAACTACTACTACTACTATTGCTACTTCTACTACTACTACTACTGCTGCTACAACAACTACTACCATCACTACCACCACTACTACTCCTACTTTATTACCCTAACTACAAATGAAAGTGAAAGTGTTGTATTCCTGGGCCAGACCAAGTGTATTAGAGATAATTATGACAGAATTAAGATCTGCTTTGGAGGCCTGGATGAAAACTTAAAACTTTCCTCCATAATTAATTTAGCAAATCAAGTATCACATACATATTAAGTAAACCCAACCCATTCATATGATGAGCTGCTTCAAAGTTCCAGGGTTACAGGGGTTAGTTTTATTCCAAAATTTCATTGCATGCTTATCAGAAGGTGTGAAATCCAAAATGTGTTTTACAAAATAGTTACTAGATTGACTATCTAGGAGTCAGCACTTGCTTGTTCGTGATTTTGTCAACCTGCCAATTAAACCTATACAATTTTTAGTCTACCAAAAGTTCATGATATTGTAAAAACATAACTTCAAATTATTGAGATAGAACTCACAACTCAGAACTCTTTTAGTTATGACCAACAAATGGTATAATACATAAATATTGATACAACAAAAAACTGTCTAAGTTGGTCAATGGAGACTCTTGCTATAACATGCATGTTGCTGTCACAAGAGCCACCCTTGTAACAAGAATTGTGGTTATGAACATTATGATTTTTTAAACGAAATATGTTATACATCAGGATGACTAATAAATTCTTGTAACTATCTTAAAATGTTATGGTGTATAAAAACCTTTAGATTAATTATTTTGTTGAAAAATGTAACAGTCATACACGATGCATTCATGGTTGTATTTGTTCAAAAAAAAAGTTTTCACATAGTTTGAAAAACCTTTTAGGCTACGCGAATAGATTTTATTTAATATGTTGTCATCAGTTGAGTTTATGACTTTTGGAATGTCAAAAATTAGACTTTCCTGCGCAAATTTGTTATCAACTTTATTAATAAATAACCCAACGTTTCTTATAGTTCTAGTGTAGTGATTTATAATGTATATCTCTATTGAATACATATGGTAATGAAAGCAGTCTTGTCGGAAGTTTCTCATGTACAAATTTGTAATGAAATGTAAGTTTGGCTAAAAGAGATAAGCAGAGAACACTTGTAATAACCAGACACAAATAAGGAGCCAGCGACTGAGGTGACCTGCAAACACAAGCCTAGTCCTGGTGCATTTGGGGTGGCCCTGTGAGAGGGAGACCGTGGTATGTGTGTGTATCTGTGCAGCTACTGATAAGGTGTCAATAGAGCTGCAACTGAGAGACCTTGGAGTGGCCTTCCAATGGGTCTCCACTTGCAGCCACACAGCCATGAAATGTGCAGCATTATGTTGACACTGCCGGGTCACAACTACCTAGGTATGGACACATAACTGTTTGTATCACTGGATACACTGTCTGTATCACTGGATACATGTTTGTATCACTGGATACATTGTCTGTATCACTGGATACCTGCTTGTATCACTGGATACACTGTCTGTATCACTGGATACACCTTTGTATCACTGGATACATGTTTGTATCACTGGATACATTGTCTGTATCACCGGGTACATGTTTGTATCACTGAATACACTGTCTGTATCACTGGATACATGTTTGTATCACTAGATACATGTTTGTATCACTGAATACACGTTTGTATCACTGGATACACTGTATCATTGGCCCTTCCACAGAGCTTCTTGAACTCTCATTAGGCTTATCTGTCTTGAGCAAGTGATTTTTGAAGGAAGAATTTGGATGATGTAAGGTCAATGTTCCTTGTTAACTGCTGGGAATCCTTATGACTATACTGATGGCAGGCACAGCATGTGACACCAACCAATGCACTGAAGCCTATCATGATCAACTTAAATTACCCCACTCACTTCAAGAACTTGTGTGGGAACCTTATACTCATCATAAATTGGCCTTGCTGGTAACCATAGTGTTAACAAACCATTGTTTGTTAACAGACCTTTTGCTTTACTTACCAGTGCTGCCAGACTATAGAGGCAATTGATTACCTGGAAGTAAAAAATACAAACTTCAGTCACTCAGGCAACCCAGAAGCAGCAATGCAAAGACAGGTGATCAGCAAAACTTTGTAAGAAATGCAATTCAGGTTGCTATGGTAGCCTTTATCTTTCTTGTCAGTTCTACCACTGCTTCAAGTCATACTTGATTAATTATAATTATTCTTGCTGGCTTGCTTGGCACTTGTCCATCAACTTCACGATCATGCACTTTAACAGCACTGATTTAACCCCTGTTTTTTCCAAGTTATTGTTTTACTGGCAGCAATCAGTATATACTGTATGAGTGGTCCAAGTGAGTAGGAAATAAAACACAGTAACTAGAAGAGATTTGCTTCACTGCAGGTCTGTGTAGGCACTTTCAAAATTTGAATGACTGGAATCGGGTATTCACATAACCTGCATAAGTTAAAATACAACAATTTTGGTTTATGTATGGTTGATTGGATGGAGGAAAAATCACAAACCTGTAAAATAAGTTTGGAACAGCACTTTTATGTCAGGCTATAATAGTTTTAACGATATACAAGATTGAAATTGTGTGTATTCACTTAATTTGCATAAATTAAAACATCTTTGTTTTACTGTTCATTTGATTCTCCATTGGCACAAACCTCTAAATTGAAATTGGAATGGTACCTCTATCATAATCAACTAGAAGACATTCAAGATTTAAATTTTTCAAGCGACCCTAATTAGCATAAATTAAAATGCTAGAACTTTGGTTAACTGTTCACTGGATTTGCCTTTGGCACAAACCTATATATATGTATACTGAAATTGGAATTGCACCATAATAATTTTAAAGATTTTCATGGAGTTTTGAAATTTTAATTGCCCCTAATTTGCATAAGTTTGAACATCATGACAATTCCATATGATATGCTCAATTTCATTGGTAGGTTAGTCACCCTGCTAAGTTTGGTGTTTCTTTAAACAGTTGTGTCCAAGAAAAGCTCCAGACAAAATTTGGAAAGAAAGAAAGGAACAAAGGAAGGAAAAGATAAAAGAAAGAAAGTAGGATAGGAAGATAGAAAGACTTGTTGGAAAAACAAAATGTCTGGGTTTGTACCTAAACATGACTACACATAGTTAACATGGACACACCCATATGACATGCACTTTATTAAGCCTTGCTGTGATTTGTTCCAAGGGACCAGAGTGTATTCTCCTGCACATAGGACAAGGGCACAGGAGTACACTATAGCATGGCACAAAAAGTCAATGTTGTTCAGCTTCTAATGATAAGAAAATGTTGTTTTAAATGTTCCACTGGCCTCATGTTCAAGGGTTGTGAAAATTAATAACAGCTTAAATAGAGAGGGGCAGATGGGACATGACACTTGGTAATACAAAGTAACATTTGTACCAATGACATAACACTTGGTGATACAAAGTAACATTTGTACCAATGGCAGGACACTTGGTAATACAAAGTAACATTTGTACCAATGGCAGGACACTTGGTAATACAAAGTAACATTTGTATGGATGGCAGGACCCTTGGTAATACAAAGTAACATTTGTACCAGTGGCCTGCTACATGAACATCATCAGATGATCCACAAAGAATTGAGCTCACCAGCCTCTTGAAGCTGACCTCAACTCTTTGTGGACAGACCATGTCAGCATACATGTGCCACAGGGCAGAAAACTTGTGGCCTACAAGAAGTCAATAACTTGATCCCCTTTTCTACTTCCACTTCAATACTAACTCCACAAGTTGGGTGACAAAGTCAGCACCAGAATAGAAGATTTGCTTCAAAAGCATATCAGTCGGTGTGCTTTCAAAGCTTAATTGGGTGCTACTGTAGCACAAACCTAAGAATTTAAGGAATGATGAGCATATCTACCTCATTTAGCTGTTTAGGTGTCCCTAATTTACATAAACTGAAATTCTACAACTTTTTTGTGGTCCATTGAATGCACCTATAGTATAACCTGTGAATTGAAGTTGGAATGGTAAACTCTATCTATAATAGTTCTGAAGTTATTCAAGATTTAAATCTTGTGTGTTCACCTAATTTGCATGAATCAAAATGCTACAACTTTGGTTCATGGTTTATCAGATGCAGCTTCGTCACAAACCTGCATGTATAAACCAAAGTTTGATTGGCACCTATATCTATAACAGTTTTAAAGATATTCAAGATTTAAATTTTGTGTGTTCACCTGATTTGCATAAATTTAAATGCTACAACTTTGGTTCATGGTTCATTGGATGTGGCTGTGTCACAAAATTGTAAATTTAAGTAGGAATGGCACCTCTATCTATAATAGTTTTAGAGATATTCAACTTTTAAATTTTTCAATGCTCCTAATTAGCACAATTTAAAATTCTACAACCTTTGTTGACTGTCCATCAGATTGGCAGGTGTCACCAAAACATGTGTACTACTTGGAATTTTGAGACAATTTGTAATAGTTTTGAACATATTGAGATTTTAAATTTTGAACTGCCCCTAATTTGCCTAATTATGAACATCCTGAATATTCCAAACCAGCTGCATAACTTTTCTACTACATCAATCACCATTGCAAGTTTGGTGCTTTTTGGAACAACAGTGTCCAAAAAGAACTCCAGACAAACTGTGAATGAATGAATGAAGAAAGAGAGAAAGAAAGAAATAGAAACCACTATATCTGTGTTAACACAAACAAACAAGTAAATAGATAAATAAATAAAGAAAGAAAGAAAGAAAGAAAGAAAGAAAGAAAGAAAGAAAGAAAGAAAGAAAGAAAGAAAGAAAGAAAGAAAGAAAGAATGCCTGGAAAAACTATGTCTGTGTTAGCACACATACATAAGCTTTGGTTTTGGAACATAAATTGCATAGGACTCCGCAATGGTTCTCATTCAAAATTTATTTTACTTATGATCATTTTCACTCACACATTGAAGCAGATAATAATTACATCTGTGTACTTCTACTTACTTTGAGCAAAACTGGTTACATTCATGAAAACTGAAGATCTCACACTTGTATGCTAAAAAATAAAATCTACACTTTAGGGATGGTCATAAATCCACGTTTCCATGTACCTGTGTACAGTGTGCAAGCTTGGCATCAGGTTACGTCAACGTAGCTTGGCATCATGTTACGTCAACATACCTGTATGGTGTCGCTTTACCAAAGTTACCAAGCAACAGACTAAATTGGGTCAAGCATGAAATCAACGCATATCTTTTCCTGTGAAGAATAATCAAGCCCAGTAGAACGGAGAGCAAGGTGAGTCAGATGAGTTCCTGCTTCTGTGTTCACCAGCACCACTTAACCCTTTAAGTCCTCAAGTCCCAAGCACAACACAGTGCCCTCACCTGGACTTAATGTATCATAATTGTTCTGAATTCAAACTCCTTGCATAAAAGCCCTGCATTCAAATATGAGAGTGTTACATTTCTAGAGAGATAAACAAAAGATGATCTATGAGGTGTGCAGTTGCACTGGCACCTCTGAGGGGCCAATACACCAGAACATTGGTGGCTCTGAGGGGCCAATACACCAGAATACTGGCACCTCTGAGCGGGCCAATACACCAGAACACTGGTGTCTCTGAGGGGCCAATACACCAGAACACTGACACCTCTGAGGGGCCAATATACCAGCTAGGACACTGGTGTCTCTGAAGGGCCAATACACTAGAACACTGGTGTCTCTGAAGGGCCAATACACTAGAACACTGGTGTCTCTGAAGGGCCAATACACCAGAACACTGGCACCTCTGAGGGGCCAATACACCAGAACACTGGTGTCTCTGAAGGGCCAATACACTAGAACACTGGTGTCTTTGAAGGGCCAATGCACCAGAACACTGGTGTCTCTGAGGGGCCAATACACCAGAACACTGACACCTCTGAGGGGCCAATACACCAGAACACTGGTGTCTCTGAGGGGCCAATACACCAGAAGGGTACCAAGAAAAGCTCGCGTCTCTGTCCACGGTTTAGCACTAAAGAGTTAATGTAAACAAGAGGGTATCAAGAAAGTCATAACTCACTGGCAATGACAGCTGATAAACTCCACCTACATTGTATTTATGGTGGCCATTGTGATTTGTCCTGATTTGTCAAGTCAACAACATAATACACTACTTGATGCTGCTCCCCCTGGGCCACTCTGGGCCTCTTACTGATATGATTATGTACTATATATAAAATCATGACCCTCTGAAATAGAACTCAAAGACTTTGCTCTCACAGAGACATTCTGATCGCTGCATTTTATTTATGTTTGTCCATTCCCACATGTACCTGATTTACTACACAGTTGAGGATTAAACAGTCGGGGACCACTGACCAATACCGAACCACCACTTCACCATAAATCATGTCAAACACATCATGATTGATTGTGCATTAAATATGAATTATTATTGTAGGAATTTGTTTTCTATTAAAATAACAGTGTTAAGTGTTAAGATATTTATATGGTTTTAAATGTAAATTGTATCCTATCTGTGCCCCCCACGGCCTGAGCTGATCAGCATAGGTCAAATGATTTCATTCTATTTTCATCATTGAATGTTGACATGTGGTAATCACACATCTATATGTAGATCATGTTTCCATGTTGACTTGTATTCCTACATGGTATATACAGACCACCTTCTTTACCACAGTAGTCTACCTCCTAGCACAACCATTTGGCAGGCTACACAAGTCTCCTTTACTTTTGATATAAAAGTCAGTTTAAGATACAAAAATTTAGGGCCATACAACTACTGAAGTAAATGTCAGTATATATTGGTCCCATGAAGGTGTCTAACTAGTGTGAGTGAGGTAGACTCTATGAAGGTATGGACTCTATTCGGTTATATTGTCTGGAATTGAAGGGTTACATAGTATGGACTGTATATGGTTAAATGGTACAGACTCTATATGGTGACATGATATGGGGTCTATAGGGTTATATGGTGTACATGTTGTCTCCATTATCCAACATGTTATTGCTATACAACACCTGGTTAATTGCCTTTAATCTTTGATCTGACTTTAATTCATTGTTCCAAATTGCATGCACACATTATACTCAATTCAATGACACTTTTTGACTGGAATTAGGATCTGGCAAAATCTGCTTTACTGGAGACATTAGGCCTATTTTGAAGACTAAATTTAGGTACATTATTACACAAATTAAATTTGTAACGTTATTTTCATTTTTCCAATATACCCCTGCATATAAATTTAGTCTTTACAACAGAATGTTTTATTACATGTATTTTTTTAACTAGAATGAGGCTCATCCAGGCTGGCTTGTAGTTGTCCAATAAACACCTCTGTGTTTCTCAATCTCAGTATAAAGTTACAGCAAACACAGTGATAAACCTCTCTCTTGATACACGACCCTTTGCCAAAAACCACCCAGTCAATACACCAGGCCAACTTTTCTCGTGAAGTTTTTGCCAGTTCTGTTTCATGCTCCCTGGGGAAATGCCACCTATTGTGTCAGGGTGGAGGTGACAATTAGAGGCCTCTGTGGGCTGTGCACATGTGCAGGTACTCCTTCCAAATATGGAAGTTCAAATTGTTGCTATATTTGTGTCCCTTTGCTCTGACATGTAGCACCATGTTGTTTGGACACATGAGTACCATGCAAGAACTTGATGTTTTTATACTGGGGACCAGGGCACAATTCATGTCACATAGAGATCCATTGAGGCTACAGAGTACATAGGAGTGAAGTTTACCAACCACTGCCAAAACTTGTCTACATGAAACAGTTTCCAATATAGAGCTATGTTTTACATGGATTGTAAAGAATGCCAAGCCTAAATTAATCACTCTTCATGGAGCACATGTTGGCATGTACTTTCCTACCTAATTGTAAGACAGACAAAACTGAATTTTAAGGACTTGGAGAACACCCCTGTGCACTGTCAGAAGTGGTAAAAACTCTTTTCACTTGCTTGCTGGGCCAAGAATCGAACCTGTGTCACAGAGGCAATGATGAATATATTGCCATGCACAACCCAACCACACCCCCTAATGATAGAGTTTTGGACAGATCAACATGTTGGTGCAGTGGATTCCCACACTGGCCTCATGTCCTGATCACCTTCACCAGCATTAATAGCAATGTTGACACTTTTCACAAGATCATCATACTTAATTCTTCAAATTTTGACCTACCAATGTGTATGGACATGAAACTTGCTGATAAACTAGTGTGACAAGGGGGGCATGATGGTCCTGTGGTTTGCTGAAGATAAGAGTACTATAATTCCCCATGGTAAGAGTGTAGCCATGCTTAACACGCAGGTATGGTTTCATCACTTGAAGCTGAAAGATGCTTACACCTGTATATAATGTAGTGTAAAAAATACACAAGACCAAGAAGCCATGCGCACGCAAAGCATCCACCACACATTGACGAGAAGTGCCTCCAAACCAGCCATTTGAAAACATCTGGTACCGTTAATCAATTAAAGTATTAATGTTTTCCCCAAACATCAACTCTTTATTACTCCACAACAAAGCTGTACACCGGGAATGGCCGGGAAAGCGAGCAGTGCTTTGTCATGTTGTGTAGAGATTGACCTATTGCCATTGGTACTTTAACTGTCACACCACCACACATACTTTTACTCATATATTCACCAGATTTTGTTCATGCATTGTTATTTTGGTATAAAATACAGGCTGTCAATGTAAATGTATCAATTTAAACAAGACTAGCCAAAGTTGAGCCTTACAGAGAACATTATAGTCTCTTTGAAGGGACATTAGCCCGTGGCACAGTGGGTACTTACAGAGTACATAGACTAAAAATAATCTTGTTGCGAGTTTCTACGGGCAGGTGTACAGAATCAATGCAGATGTGCATATCTTTTTCAAATTTTACATGCACTATTTTTTTTTCTTTTTTCCCATAAGGCCACACCAATACTAAGCCCTTGCAACAACGATTTAATAAACACCGCAGATAACTAAGTGCCCTGAAAGTTTGGATGTCGTGTGTTTTACCTGCGACAGCATAACAAGAATATGAGCCATATCCAGCCACTACAGTCCACCCGTCAAGTCGGCCAACAAAATACATGCATGCAGCAGAAATTTACTTGTGATGGGTACTTTATCGCTCCCATTCATGATCGTTCATGTCATCCATCTTGAAGGCTTCAAATCAGAATGTACAACAAAGGTTGGCAAGTGAAGCTCCCCAGAAATGTCCAGAACAATCCTCACCGTTTCCTGGAGATTGTCGACCCCCAGCTGTGACTGCTTTTTTGCATGTGAAACCTAACTTAGCCATGCCAGATAATTGGAAAGCCATAGAAAATTTTATCATTTGGTATTCTCATTTCTAATTGAACCATGTTTTATCATAGGATATTCTATAAAATGAACCATGATAACTTTTGCAAGATCAAAATCACATGGAACCCTGATCAAACATGTGCTTGCCTGCTTGAGTGTGCAGCCGACACTGACGAAGTGGCCTAACCCATTTTGCCCACGGTTCAGAGTGAGGTAAACATGGTGGCCAAAACACATGTGGCGGCAATGGGAAAATGCTGAGTCTTATTTTGATCCCTAACTTATGAATTATGGTGAGTTAGGCTCCACCAAACATGTAGAATAAAGCTAAGATAGTGACTTATGCCATCAAAATAATTTTATGACAGTTTAAGCTGATTACTTCGCAAGCAAAGGCTCCATATCAGGCAATGCATCAGGCCCACTGAGCGTAAAGTCGCAGTGGGAAATGACAAAACTCAAGACCAGCAAATATTTTCAAGTTGCGAAACACAACTTTGAGGACCCAGACAAGAATTCTTTTTTGAAATACAGATTTTAAGGGTTGTAATTGTTAAATATGATAAATGACGATTTCTTTGCAAAGCATATGTAATTGATAATGATGAAGTGGGTACTTACACAGCTCATAGTCCCTAACAAGGTACACCAGCCCATGAAACAGTAGGTACTAACACAGCCCATAGTCCCTAACAAGATACACTGGTACATGAAACAGTGGGTACTAACACAGCTCATAGTCCCTAACAAGGTACACTGGTACATGAAACAGTGGGTACTAACACAGCTCATAGTCCCTAACAAGGTACACCAGCCCATGAAACAGTGGGTCCTAACACAGCTCAAAGAATTTTGTGTACCTGCAAAAGTCAGCCCTGGACTCTGGAGTTGAGCTATTACGGTTGTGGATGTCAGGTTCCACCTGCATTACACGACCACTTTTTAGTCTGCGCCAGGGGTGGTCACTCAAGAGGGGCAGCTGTAGCACAGTTCTCAGGTTATCATGCATATGCCATGTGTTGAAAGAACACCACAAACAACTTTTTGGAAAAAAATAAACAGAACAACGACCTGGTCTCTTTTTTTCAGATCATGTAACCTCAACAACAATTTTTTATTTAAAAAAAATCCCTACTTACGGGGTCAATTTTGTTAGGGTCATATAACCCCCAACAAACATATTTTTAAGGATGGTCTAGTCTCTTTGAAGGGACATTAGCCCATGCAGGCACACTGGGTACTTACAGAGTACATAGTCTCTTCGAAGGGACATTAGCCCATGCAGACACACTGGGTACCAACAGAGTACATAGTCTCTTTGAAGGGACATGAGTCCATGCAGGCACACTGGGTACTTACAGAGTACATAGTCTCTTCGAAGGGACATTAGCCCATGTAGGCACACTGGGTACTTACAGAGTACATAGTCTCTTCGAAGGGACATTAGCCCATGCAGACACACTGGGTACCAACAGAGTACATAGTCTCTTCGAAGGGATACTGACAGCCATGACCCAATGGGCACCTGCAGCATATGTTCTCGCAGCTAATCCCCTACAGGCTTACCAGCTCATTGTACAGTGCAAGGGTAAGAAAACAGCTCATAATCCCTAACAAGGTACACTGGCACATGAAACAGTGGGTACTAACACAGCTCATAGTCCCTAAAAAGGTACACTAGTACATGAAACAGTGGGTACTAACACAGCTCATAGTCCCTAACAAAGTACACTAGTACATGAAACAGTGGGTACTAACACAGCTCATAGTCCCTAACAAGGTACACTAGCCCATGAAACAGTGGGTACTAACACAGCCCATAGTCCCTAACAAGGTACACTAGTAAATGAAACAGTGGGTACTTACACAGCTCATAGTCCCTAACAAGGTACACTAGCCCATGAAACAGTGGGTACTAACACAGCTCATAGTCCCTAACAAGATACACTGGCACATGAAACAGTGGGTACTAACACAGCTCATAGTCCCCAACAAGGTACACTAGCCCATGAAACAGTGGGTACTAACACAGCTCAAAGTCCCTAACAAGGTACACTGGTACATGAAACAGTGGGTACTAGCACAGCCCATAGTCCCTAACAAGATACACTGATACGATACAAGAAACAGTGGGTACTAACACAGCCCATAGTCCCAAACAAGGTACACCAGCCCATGAAACAGTGGGTACTAACACAGCCCATAGTCCCTAACAAGGTACACTGGTACATGAAACAGTGGGTACTAACACAGCTCATAGTCCCTAACAAGGTACACCAGCCCATGAAACAGTGGGTACTAACACAGCTCATAGTCCCTAACAAGGTACACTGGTACATGAAACAGTGGGTACTTACACAGCTCATAGTCCCTAACAAGGTACACTAGCCCATGAAACAGTGGGTACTAACACAGCTCATAGTCCCTAACAAGATACACTGGCACATGAAACAGTGGGTACTAACACAGCTCATAGTCCCTAACAAGGTACACTAGTACATGAAACAGTGGGTACAAACACAGCTCATAGTCCCTAACAAGATACACTGATACATGAAACAGTGGGTACTAACACAGCTCATAGTCCCTAACAAGGTGCACCAGCCCATGAAACAGTGGGTACAAACACAGCTCATAGTCCCTAACAAGGTACACTAGCACGTGAAATAGTGGGTACTAACACAGCTCATAGTCCCTGACAAGATATATTAGCCCATCAAACAGTGGGTGCTCACACAATACATAATCCCTAGCAAGGTACATCAGCCCATGAAATAGTGGGTCCTTGCAGAGAACAGATAGTCTCTAACAAGGTACACCAGCACATGAAATTGTGGATACTTCCAGAGAATTCAGTCCCTATAAACAGACACTAACCCACAAAACAGTGGGTACTTACACAGTACATAGTCCCATACCAGTCCAGGAAACAAAGGGCAATTACAGAGTATTTATAAAGGTTGTCACTTGCCATATACCCATGACCTGCATGCAGTACAAAAGATATGTATTACATGGTTCATGGTCTGTATATACAGTTGCACATGGCTGGCTGCACAGTAGACCCATACTTCATAATACATATTTCAAACTAGGAAAGATGATTTGCTGCATACCAAATCAGTGTGTGTGTCTTCAAAGCATATTGGTATATGTACAACTAGTCCATAACACATATAACATTCCCTATAACATCATTAGCCACAGCGGCCACTTGCCCTGTCTTAGCCATAGTCCATAACACAGGAGTAGAAGTTCGAATGGCATCTCTATCTATTATAGCTTTGAAGTTATTCAAGATTTAAAATTTATAATGGTGCTATTTAGCATAATTTAAATTGCTAAAACTTTTATTTTTACGGTGTTGAAGATATTCAAGATTGAAAATTTCGAATACTGCTAATTAACATAATTTAAATTACTACAACTTTTGTTTTCGATTCATTACATGCGCAATGGTCAACAACCCCCTAGTAGAAGTTGGAATGACATCTCTATCTATAATACCTTTGAAGATATTTAAGTTTGAAAATTTCAAATGCTGCTAATTAGCATAATCTAAATTGCTAAAACTTTGTTTAAAATTATCAGATGCGCACTGGTCAATAACCCCCTAGTAGAAGTTGGAATGACATCTCTATCTATAATACTTTTGAAGATATTTAAGTTTGAAAATTTCAAATGCTGCTAATTAGCATAATTTAAATTGCTAAAACTTTGTTTAAAATTTATCAGATGCGCACTGGTCAATAATCCCCTAGTAGAAGTTGGAAGGACATCTCTATCTATTATACTTTTGAAGATATTCAACATTTAAAATTTCAAATGCCCCTAATTTGCATAATTTTACACATCTTCATTCCTTTGTATAAAATGGTCAAACTCCTTGTATGGAGGTACAATCATGCCAAGTTTGGAGTTTCTATGTATAATAGTGTCCGAGAAAAGTGTTGGACAAATTTGCTGGTAAAGAAAGAAAGAAAGAAAGAAAGAAAGAAAGAAAGAAAGAAAGAAAGAAAGAAAGAAAGAAAGAAAGAAAGAAAGAAAGAAAGAAAGAAAGAAAGAAAGAAAGAAAGAAAGAAAGAAAGAAAGAAAGAAAGAAAGAAAGAAAGAAAGAAGAATTTCATAAAAAAAAAAACAGAAAAGTGTGTGTTGACACACACACACTTTAAATACAGGGACACATGCCATGCTAAACAGCAGATGTATACTTACTCAATGCATGGTCTACATACAAGTGACTCATGACCTGCTGTATAGCAGATATATATGCTAATACAATACCTGGTCCCTATATACAGAGGCACAAGCCATAGAGAATAGTGAATACTTACACAGTACATGGTCTTGCCCTCATACAAGTCCTGTGTTTGGAATACATCTATCTCAGTCATGCCATAGCCTCTACAGGCCTTGATAAACATCTCAATGTTCTCCATCTGTACAAACACAAAGTTATATCTTTGAAATGCCATATATCCAAATCAAAATACAGGCATAATTATGTCATTTATCTAAAATATATTCACCCTTTTCACAAGAATTGTGCAGAATTGTGATATACATGTATATATATATATATATATATATATATATATATATATATATATATATATATATGTATATATGTATATATGTATATATGTATATATATATATATGTATATATATATATATATATATATATATATATATATATATATATATATATATATATATATATATGTGTATATGTGTAAATGTATATATGTATATATATATATATATATATATATATATATATATATATATATATATATATATATATATATATATATATATATATATATATACACATTAGTCCGTCTTTTGAGAGACCACCCCTAGTGCCATCAGAGCGGTCATATACAGCAAGTGGTCTCCCAAAAGTGGTTTCAATTTTGCACCACCTGCCCAACAAGTAACCATTACTTCCAATTCTCATCCATAATTTACATGCAAACATGATAGATATACACTTATTAACTCATTAATTGGTTCGATAAACATATTTTTAATTTGTAAACTGGTTTAGACAAATTATTTCAGCAAACTTGTACAATAAAATAGGTGGGGTTTACTTGTCTGAAATGGGGAATAAGCCTGGAAAGACAGAAACGAACAAATAAAACCATTCAGAGCATGTGCGCTTACACCCAACTGTCTGCTTTACTCTTTGAGCTGGGATTCCATTGTGTGTTTTGAAGCTTACTGATTCTTCTATTTTAAAAGATAGTGAATTCACTCCTGAGTATTCTGTGATCAATGAGGGGAAAATGGGTGATATAACTATACAATTCAATAAGCTGCCAAAGTAAACAAAGAAAAACACACTGTTACGTACCCCAGAAATGTAAAATGTTATGTGTGTTAAAATAAAATCATATGAGAAAAATGACAATTACTGCTGTACTAGAATCAAATTAAAAAGCAATCAGAAACTGCTGGATCCATGCCCCCTTGCCTTATTTATAACTTTGTTAATCACAGATCTCATTTTGGAATGACAATATTACATAAAAATAGTCTATCACCATGACCCAGATACTTGACCTAGTCACCTATTTTTATGCATGTCACACTCTTGTATCCAGATACACAGGTGTGTCAAGTTTCATGAATCTTAGTTGAAGGACAACAAAATTACAGACTGAGCATAAAGACACAACCTTATGTCTAGGTGCACCTGTGTGCAAAATTTCATTAATCTAAGTTGAAATACAAGCAAATTATAGTCCATACAGGAATAGTGAAGGCAGATACTCGACCAAGTGACCTACTTTTGTTTCATGACACACCTTTAGATCAAGATATATGTGTGTGTCAAATTTCATGAAACTAAGTTAAATAGTAAATAGTAAAACAATTTTACAAGGATATGTCACCGTGACTGTGGTACTTGACCTAGTGACCTACTTTTCATTCATGACACACCCTAATGCCTAGATGCACCTGTATTTAAAGTTTCATTGATGTAACTTGAAGGACAACAGAATTGCAGCCCAGGCATGAACTGTAATGTAACTTTACATGATTGTATCATTGTGACCCAGATACTTGACCTGGTGACCTACTTTTGTTTTATGACACATCTTTCGGTCATTATATATGTGTGTTTGGAGTTTCACGAAACTAAGTTAAATCGTAAAGGAATTAGAGCCCACACACAATTTTATCAGGATATGTCCATGTGACACAGATACTTGACCTAGTGACCTACTTTTGGTACATGACACATCCTTATGTGTAGATGCATCTGTGTGTAAAGTTTTATTAATCTAAGTTACATATTAAAGGAATTCTAGGCCACACACGATTTTACAAGAATAAATCACCGCGACCCAAATACTTGACCTGGTGACCTATGTTTGGCACATGACACACCCTTATGTCCAGGTAATATGTCCAGGTGATCCTGTGTATAAAGTTTCATTAATCTAAGTTGAAGGAGAAGTGAATTATAGTCCGGACACAAAAAGTGAATGCATGGACACACAGAAAAAGTGATTACTACATGCCGCTCCTCCGGTAGGAGGGGTGCATAATAAAAAGGAAATTATTGAGACAAAATAACAATCAAAAACTGTTCTAGAATGAAACAAACAAATTATATGAGCAAAAGGACACAATTTATTTGTGTGCAATTATCAAATGGCCATTCTGTTTCATGTGGCTAGCCTGCAGCTGATGACCCAGATAATGACATGGTAACCTACTTTTATCGTACAAAACATCCTTGGGTATTGATACATATGTGAGACCTTTAAAAGGACAAAAAAGTTACAGCATAGACACATTGTATGACTGACACATTGATGGGCACACAAACAGAAAAAGAGCATATGCCCACCAGGAAGGTGACATCAACTATTCATGCCTTGTGTATATTACCAATAATATCACTGTTCTGTAATAACAGGCATGTTTGTGAAGTCAGAAGTTTACACACTTCTGGCAGGTTAATGTATTATGCAAACATTTTTAATAACATGTGTTTCTGATCAGACAAACACAATGGAAGGTTGGGCCACTAATGCACTCTAATGTAAGCCAATGACAACACTCCACTCTATTGCTGCAGGCCATTCAACATGGTCCGCAACAGATTTTTAAAATTCAAAACATATTGCTGTACAGTATG
Organism: Hermodice carunculata; assembly: GCA_964020975.1. Lineage (NCBI taxonomy): Eukaryota > Metazoa > Annelida > Polychaeta > Eunicida > Amphinomidae > Hermodice > Hermodice carunculata. The sequence goes on from OZ026630.1 coordinate 5,613,141, forward strand.
CGGGTCAACTGCAAAGATCCTGCCAGGATATGTCATTACTGGTGACGTAATAAGTATGTGCAAAACTACTTAATTTCTTTACGCAATTTGTGGAATGTATTTAAATATATATATATATATATATATATATATGTATACATCAGATGAGCCTAAGGTCAAACTGATACATAAATATTTATAAACAAGAATTCAACTCATGGTCCATTTCAATACTGTTGGCTCATAATATGCTAATTCACAAATAAAATAACTAATAGACTTAAATCTCTATTGAAAACAGAACCAAACTAGAAAAGAGAGATTTTTTTCAGTAAATCTGTGCCCGAATAGAACACTGTTGAAGAAAGGGATTAGGAGATTAAATGTAAATTTCTTTCTATGCAAAACATGTATTTATGTCTTGAACTTCTATACATACAATATGTTTGAAATTTAAGTTTTAATTCAAATGTCCTTGATAAGCTCAATATCAAACACACACACATTTTGTTAGTGAATAGAATGACCAAATATAGATGTTGCACCTTTTGTTTGTCACTAGAATGCCCAAAATATAGATTTTAGAACATTTTCATTACAGTTTTCAAGATATTTGAAAATCTAAAATGGTCCTAACGTATGTTGTTAAATGCTATATCTGTGATCGTGTGCAGTCATGTTCCAAGCTTATTGCTGATTAATCTAAATGTTAAAGCTGCACCTTGGAAAAAAACTGAGAAAAGATCAGCACAAAATGGTGCTGCACAGAATAAGAGCATGCACTGTGCAGATCCCAAGGTAGTAACTACATGTACATGTGTGTGCCACAAAAACACAAATCCAATACCTAAGGTCAGAAATATCTAAAGAAATTCATATAATTAAAGTGACTATTTGTATGTTGTGTCAGCTGTGTGCTGTATTTGCGTATTTCTCTAGAAATAGCACTGACACAGTGCAACCTGTCTGTGTGGTCAGCGCCTTCCTGACTGACACAGTGCAACCTGTCTGTGTAGTCAGGGCCTTCCTGACTGACACAGTGCAACCTGTCTGTGTGGTCAGGGCCTTCCTGACTGACACAGTGCAACCTGTCTGTGTAGTCAGGGCCTTCCTGACTGACACAGTGCAACCTGTCTGTGTGGTCAGGGCTTTCCTGACTGACACAGTGCAACCTGTCTGTGTGGTCAGGGCCTTCCTGACTGACACAGTGCAACCTGTCTGTGTAGTCAGGGCTTTCCTGACTGACACAGTGCAACCTGTCTGTGTGGTCAGGGCCTTCCTGACTGATGTAGTGCAACCTGTCTGTGTGGTCAGGGCCTTCCTGACTGACACAGTGCAACCTGTCTGTGTGGTCAGGGCCTTCGTGACTGATGTAGTGCAACCTGTATGTGTGGTCAGGGTCTTCCTGGTTGTACCAGCTAACAACTTCACCTACTATGTTACATCCCATATTTAATAACAAATTAGGCCATTTTTCATCTGTGTATAAAGGCCTCCTAGAAGAGGAGACCACATGCAAACACTCCCACGGGATTCTCCACAGCCATATTTCACTGTATATATCATACCACTGGATAAGAGTTATTGATGTGGCCAGGCATTTCCAGTGCCATTGTGTATGCATACCATGAAGTGAACATGGTGGAAGTCGACCCCCTTATGTAACATGCACCTGGCCATTCATGCTGCGGCTGCCTGGACCAGCCAAGCCTCACTCCAAACACACAGCACCATGCAGCCAAGCATGGTGTGTTTTGCGTGGTCAGCTTCAGGCTGCCTGCAGCAGAGTGTACTGATCAAGTTATAGGATCCGGGTCCTATCTAAAACAGCCTCCACTTTGAGAAGTCGTCCTCTTTGAGCCCCAATAGGGTGAACAGCTACTTCACAACATCAGGGTGACTGTAGCAGTGGGGGCAGACTGTATGATAAATCACTCCAGTCTGTTAGTGTGTGGTCATCAGCATTTTGACAAATAATCCGTTTTCAGCAAGGAGCATGCACACTAGTGAGGCCGGGAAAAGAACAAAATCCCAGTTTTACAAATACTGTTTGTACAAGCATCTACATATAATCATATACACCCTTCAAAAAGTATCCCACACCACCCCCCACCCCCACCCCCACCAATTGATACTTACTGCACAGTTAGGTACAGTCAATAAATGGTGTATGTATATCCCATAATACTTTTTAAGTTGCAACATTTGTTTGATTCTTGGTGGCAATTTTAAGGCAATGTGTGTCACAATATCATGTCCTGCATGATCATAAAACATTATGCACATGCATTTTAAAGACTCCCTTTTGGCAACCAAAAGCAGTATTTTTCTTGCAGGTCACATGTCCAATGTTCCAGGGTGCAAGTTGTGTGTGGTCTCTGACAGGTGGTCTCTATGCCATGTGGTCTGTAGCCTCTTATCAAGCATGGGTATCTCCTGAAGTATACTCCATCCCCTTCTACAGATTCCTTAGTTTATTCCCCTTGATGTTTTCATGTTGTGACTAAATTTTGAGCCCAAACTTCTCCAGTTTAATTCCTCCCTCTGTGAAACCATTCCAGATAGACTTGACCACAAACTTGGACCATGTCTACACCTGTTTATCTGGCATTCCAACCATACAGCCATCCATGATTGCAACACCCATGTTAAATATGGTATAACAGAGGAGCCTCGTTGTCAATTAACATAATGTATACCTGGTCATCCAGGATTTAACCACTGTGGAATAACTAATAACCAGACCATGTTTGACCATGTATGTCATTGGAATGTCACCATGGTCAGACCATGCAGATGACTTTGGACTGTACGTCACCATGGCAGACCATGGATGAACCTTGGACTGTCACCATGGTCAGACCATCGGTGACCTTGGACTCTTAACATGGTCAGACCATGGATGACCTTGGACTGTCACCATGGTCAGACCATCGGTGACCTTGGACTCTTAACATGGTCAGACCATGGATGACCTTGGACTGTCACCATGGTCAGACCATGGAAGACCTTGGACTGTCACCATGGTCAGACCATCGGTGACCTTGGACTCTTAACATGGTCAGACCATGGATGACCTTGGACTCTTAACATGGTCAGACCATGGATGACCTTGGACTGTTACCATGGTCTGACCAATGGTGGCTATAGGCTGTTAGATATAATCACTGGAGCATGACCATCGGAACAATTTTGTAAAGACCCACCCAAGGTAAATCCATCCTAAGTTCGAAGTGATACTGACAGTCAATTTTAGAGAAGAAGTCAAGTAAATTGTGAAGGGATGACAGATGACAGATGTATCAGACAACAGATGACATACCACACTGAAAGGTCAGCTGACTGGCAAGTCAGCTGAGCTAAAAAGGAGACTTTCACCAAATGGGAAGGGGAGGGGCACTTGACAGAGATATTCAATGAGGTTTACAAGAGACAAAGTCAACTTTGTTTTTATAAACATATAATCTGAGTTTATTTGAAGCATTTCAATTCTCAATACACATGTACTGGTACTTGATGGTAAAATACCTGTTGGCACATTGTCCTGGATTTTGCCTGCCATGAAAGTTCATACAGTGGGATTACATGCAGAAGGAAGAGGATTTTCCACTTGGAGGGGTTCACACTGCTGGCCCTGGCAGGCAGGTGATCTGCCTGACCCAGTGGACCACCTGTGAGTCATGCCAGGCTTAACCCTAGCACTGAGCTGCTGTGTGGGCCCACATGTACACCTGACACACCATTATGGGTTACAGCCTGACACCCAATGCACTTGGTGTACATAGGCACTGAGTGCATGGAGCACTGCACATCTCAAGTGCTACTGTAAATACCACTTTATGCTGCATTGGCTACTTAGTTAGTGCAGCTAATTACAATTTTATTAGTTTATTGTTTATTGTACAGCTTGACACTGAAAATAGCAAAACTGAAGGTCTAGTGCTCAAAACTCAGAGTTTTTGCTGTAAAACTGTGGGTTTCATGCTCAAAACCTAAGGTTTTGTACCTAAACCCTGAGTTTTATTTATGTACATTAAATTGAACAAAATGGTTTGTTTATATGAGTTGTTATGATAATATAGTTAGTATATGATTGAAAAATGTATATCATTTATGAAATAGCATTTGTTACTATATTTCAGCAACTATAGAAATAGTAGCGACTTTAGTATTATACTAGTTGTTACTTTATTTATAAATCAACTATTTGATAAAAATGTGTTAAAAAGGCAAGAAATTTATTGTATGATTAGAATTGATGCAAGATCATGTGTGATTTATATAGGTACCTATTTATCAGCAGTATGTCAGAAATATACATGTACATGTATGTCTCCAGACTAATTATCAAATGCTTAACCCCCCCCTCCAGATTGATTAATTTATACCTCCAGCAAATAAATATATATTTAATTGTATTTCTATGTGTTTGTATTACTTCTTGAATATTGAAGAGTGTGTTGTATTTATCAGCAGGTATATACAATTAGACAAGTCCTGAAAGCTATATGGGGCTATCTTGAAAACTGTCGACTGTCTCATGCTCACAAGCTAAACTTCTGGAAGAACTGATGTGAGCAATTGCATAAGCTTTGCGACCTATGGTCAGTGGCGCTAAAAATTAAAAACACTCTTCAATTTTTATTCACTCTAACGAAAATTGAAACATTGTAAAATGTATGATTTTTTACTTAGCTGAGATACCCAATGTACTAAATTCACTGGTTAGTAGTTATTTTCAAATAAAGTGGTCATAAGAAAATAGCTCTTTGGCCATTTCCAAGCTTTGCTTTTGGTATTTAACCCCACAAGTCACATCAAGCCAGACCTGGACTTCGAAAATCTTTACACAAAAAATAGGAAACAAAAGAAGATGACTTGGATTTTAAGATATCTGGGCCTTCAATATAGCTATTTATGATGTTTCTTTGCCACTTGCATAACCACACATTATAAGCCTTTGCCATATTGGTGAATAACAATTCTGGTAACCATACCAGGCTTTCTGTCCACAAGTTGTGTCTACAACCAAGGAGTTGCTACACTTTTTATATTGTATTTGACACTCTCACTTCCAATGCATTGAAGAAATTACTCATAAATGAGACTCACTGGACCCAGAAGCATGACAGACGTTTGGGTGACCCAGATGTTTTATTAACACAGGTGAAAGCTGTCAGTATTGTATCTATTATTATGTATAGTTTACTCCATACAATGAGATGAGACAGTGGAATGTTGATGGAGATGTCCAGGTAGCCGCAGTGCCAGCCAGCTTTCAGCAAGACAGTGTGTACAGGAAGACTCTGCCCCCCAGCCATCAGTACAGCTGGCCATGTGCTCCACAGACAGCATCACTACAGGCATCTCTTCCATTCTATAGCCACACACACCATGTCCCCCTCCCATCTTAAACTTAGTAAATAAACATTACTAGTATTAGAAGCCATGTATTTTTGACCACTGGGTTATGTGCATTTAAGGACAGTCACCCTTATGGCCCACTGACCAAAGCCTTTGTTGGCTACTGACAATTCCTTTGGTGTACACAGGAACTCTGTAAATGGCATTCACTCCTTTATCCTCTGCCACGGTTTGACAGATCCACCAATATACATGCTCATTTTTAACTACATCAAGTGACGACTCCTAGGAAGTGTGCAGTGCCAATATGATTTAACCATAAAAAATACATTTCTTTTTTCAATAAATAAATCCCCCCCCCAAAAAAAAACAAAAAGAAAAACAAAAAGATATGTTTGTAAAACATAGATGCCCCCCCCTCGCCCTCATTACCTTTGCCCTTGCTACCCTATTGATAGTGGTAGATGGGGCACTCGTGACCTTACAAAATTAGTGAAGGTAGATCATACATCAATGTCACATATCTTTAAACTTTAATCTTCCACTAGCCCCGAATATGGACTATAATCTTGTACAATAGAAAAGTCCTAGCTTAAATACCTGTTCAGTTATCATGCAGAAACCAAAGTTAAATCAGGTGAATATGTGACCTTGGAATTTAGATCAAGGTCACCAAACTTTACATTTCTTTTAGCCCTTAATAAGGACTATAGAGCGATAGAGTATCCAAGTCCTTGCTCAAAAACTTCTTCAGTTATTGTGCAAAAACCACAGAAAGTCTAGTGTCTGTGTGTCACCCTCAAAATTGGGTCAAGGTCACCCATCTACAAACTCAAACTAGCCCTTATAGGCAACCATAAAGCTGTGCAATGTAAAAGTGCTACCTCTAAAAATACAAGTCATCATGCAGAAACAGTATTCAACCAAGTGGCTCTGTGACCTTTGAAATTAAGTCAAGGTCATCCATCTTCAAACCTGACCTAGCCCCAAATACAGAAAATTATCCAGTGCAATATAAAAGTCCTAGCTTACAAATCTCTTTAGTTATTGTGCGGAAACCAAAGTTAACTCAGGTACCACTGTGACCTTGGAAATTAGGTTAAGGTCATCCATCTTCAAACGTTGCCTAGCTTTTGACCAGAATGATATACCTGTACAGTATCAAAGTCCTAGCCCAAAAACTTCTTGAGTTATTGTGCGGAAACCACAGTCTAACTATAATCTCTCTGTGACCCTGAAAACTAAGTCAAGGTCACCCATCTTCAAACTCAACCTAGCCCTTACAGAGAACCATAAAGCTGTGCAATACAAAAGTCCTAGCTCCAAGGTATAAGCTATCATGCAGAAAGCATGAAACCATATTCAGTGAAGTGGCTCTGTGACCTTTAAAATTAGGTCAAGGTCATCCATCTTCAAACTTTGCTTAGCCCCAAGTATGGACCATAATCCTATGCAATATAAAAGTCCTAGCTTAAAAACCTCTTCTGTTATTGTGCGGAAACCAAAGTTAACTCAGGTACCACTGTGACCTTGGAAATTACATCAAAGTCACCCATCTTCAAACTTTGCCTAGCTTTTGACTAGAATGATACACCTGTACAGTATCAAAGTCCTAGCCCAAAAACTTCTTGAGTTATTGTGCGGAAACCACAGTCTAGCAACAATCTCTCTGTGACCCTGAAAACTGGGTCAAGGTTACCCATCTTCTAACTCAACCTAGCCCTTACAGAGAACCATAAAGCTGTGCAATATAAAAGTCCTAGCTCCAAAGTGTGAGTTATCATGCAGAAATCATGAAACCGTTTTCAGTAAAGTGGCTCTGTGACCTTTAAAACGAGGTCAAGGTCATCCATTATCAAACTTCGCCTAGCCCCAAATATGGACTATATTCCTACGCAATATAAAAGTCCTAGCTTAAAGATCTCTTCAGTTATTGTGCGGAAACCAAAGCTAATGCAGGTACCACTGTGACCTTGGAAATTAGGTCAAGGTCACCCATCTTCAAACTTTGCCTAGCTTTTGACTAGAATGATACACCTGTACAGTATCAAAGTCCTAGCTCACAAACTTCTTGAGTTATTGTGCAGAAACAACAGTCTATCAACCAACAGACCGACCAACCGACAGACATGTGCAACGCTATATGCCCCACCTTCTTCGTAGGGGGGCATAAAAACAGAAACTAACAATAAAAATGAAACAGTTTTCAAAATCTTAATCCTCTCTTAACTGATACACAACACTGAAGGAGTTGAATGGCACATGGAAATAAACCGTGAGGCAGGACAGTCTCAACTGATTGGTTTGTTGCTAGCCAGGACAGTTTCAACAGATTGGTTTGTTGCTGGCCAGGTCAGTCTCAACTGATTGATTTATTGCTGGCCAGGTCAGTCTCAACTGATTGGTTTGTCGCTGGCCAGGTCAGTCTCAACTGATTGGTTCGTTGCTGGCCAGGTCAGTCTCAACTGATTGGTTTGTTGGTGGCCAGGTCAGTCTCAACTGATTGGTTTGTTGCTGGCCAGGTCAGTCTCAACTGATTGGTTTGTTGCTGGCCAGGTCAGTCTCAACTGATTGGTTTGTTGCTGGCCAGGTCAGTCTCAACTGATTGGTTTGTTGCTGGCCAGGCTGACCTTCACTGTAGCAGACCACAGATCTGTGCATTACAGGAGACACGGTACACACTGGCCTGCTGGTTACATGGGTACACACTGGCTTGCTGGTTACATGGGTACACACTGGCCTGCTGGTTACATAGGTACACACTGGCCTGCTGGTTACATGGACATGAGCAACGAGCCATGCTACTGTGACAGTTTTACATCTGTACAATAAGCTGATCACTCGATGTGCTTCATTAGTCTCACTGGACCACAATTTGAATTTAACATATTTAGGCCCACAACATCTACAATGGAAAGTGAAACATGCATGCATGCACACACACACACACACACACATCTCTGTGTCACATGGATAGATTCATGATATGTACCTAAAAAGAAATAAAAACAACCAACTTGATAATTACAGGGTGCCTGAGAAATGTATGTGCCTTGGCCTATTTTTCCAATCCAAAGTCTTGTTTTTTACATGTGCTCTGGTCTGTGAAATACCATGTCATCAATGACAATAAATAAATCTGGCTGGGGTGTCAGGCTGGGGAGTCTGGCTAGGGAGTCAGGCTTGGGAGTCAGGTTGGCATGTCAGGCTGGGAAGTCAGGCTGGGGAGTAAGGCTAGGGCGTGAGGTTGGAGAGTCAGGCTGTTGAGTCAAGCTGGGGAGTCACTAGGAAGTCTGATTGGGGAATCTGGCTAGGGAGTCTAGCAGGGAGTCTGGCTGGGGAGTCATGTTGGGGAGTCCTGCAGGGAGTCTGGCAGGGCAGTATGGGTGGCTGCCATTTGCTCTCCAGCACATACTGCATACTTTCCGTGTACTATTCACCATCTAATGACGGGGACATTAATCAATGTGGAGTTTATCCTCAATAAGCCACATAAAGTCTGATATTTCATTTGATTTTTAACAGCCTTCAGACTATATGTGCACTATTTCCAATATGACTCATGCTAGAAATCTTCCATGTTGTTTTTTGTGCATTAAATTTGTAAACAACGAATGGCTGTGCCTGGTAGCAATAAAGAGTTGACAGAAATAAGCGGTCAGACAAAAGTGTGATCAGAATCTGCTCTAAAATGAACTTTTGTAAGTGCATTTAATTTCATTGCATTTTTATTTTCACTTATTTGATGGCACAAAACCATGATAATATGCTTAAATGCATGAAATGCAAAAACCATGAAAGTTTACACATATGAAAATAAGTAGATGTACAGTACATATATTCCATTGATGTACAGTACATATATTCCATTTCCATTGGCCCAGAATTTCTTATCTACATCTACTTATGCAGACGTGAAGTTGAAGGCCAATGGTGTGACACAGCAGGGGTTATGAAGACATGATGTACAGGGCTGATGGTGTAACATGGGGCTATTCCGACATGGTGTTGAGGGCCAATGGTGTGACACAGAGCTATCAAGACATGATGTTGAGGCTGATGGTGTAACACAGGGCTATTCCAACATGATGTTGAGGGCCAATGGTGTGACACAGGGCTATTCCAATATGGTGTTGAGGGCCAATGGTGTGACACAGGGCTATTCCAACATGATGTTGAGGGCCAATGGAGTGACAGAGCTATCAAGACATGATAATGAGGGCTGATGGTGTGACACAGGGCTATCCAGACATGATGATGGCCAATTGTGACACACAGCCATGCAGACATGATGTTGAGGGCTGATGGTGTGACACAGGGCTATTCGGACATGATGTTGAGGGCCAATGGTGTGACACAGGGCTATTCCGACATGATGTACAGGGCTGATGGTGTAACATAGGGCTATTCAGACATGGTGATGAGGACCAATGGTGTGACACAGAGCTATGGAGACATGATGTTGAGGGTCAATGGTGTGACACAGAGCTATGGAGACATGATGTTGAGGGCCAATGGTGTGACAGAGCTATCAAGACATGATAATGAGGGCTGATGGTGTGACACAGGGCTATCCAGACATGATGATGGCTAATTGTAACACAGAGCCATGCAGACATGATGTTGAGGGCTGATGGTGTGACACAGGGCTATCCAGATATGATGTTGACAGCTGATCATGTGACACAGGGGTTGTCAATTGATGAAATATAAACAATTTAGAAATTCAGATCCTTTATATGTGTGGATCTGGTAGAATGACTATATTCATGCCCTCTGTTTAATTTGAGATTATTTCCTTTGATGAATGAGTAATTTTGATCTGAACTTGGCTGAAGTGGAAAAAATTGTATGAGTCAAACAATATCTACTCTTGTCAAATGGACAACATATTTGCCTGCTAAACAACCCAGTATATGTGTATACTCTCTACTCCACAAGGGGAGTAAAGATATTACTGAGCTAGGTTTGCTTATGAGGCAAGGACAATATTTCCTTCAGAGCAATACCCAATAACACTGGTTTTTGTTGTGTTGGCACAACACGATGAGTCAACAGCCACAAACCTGTGGTAATTTTATTTAAATTAGATCCACTGAACTCTGGTAGGCTGCGAAACTTGTGGTTAACCCTTTCCCCCTCAAACCGGCCGAAACCGGCTGGTTGTCAAATGTCGTCTGCTTCAGTGTTTTCAACTAATTTCAACAGTTATGAAAAACAATTTGACTGAGAAATGTACATGAGACTTATCAAGATCACATGCCCCAGGACAACAGCTTTCCTTGGCATGGGTTGGGCACTTAGTGCCCAACCCATGCCAAGGAAAGCTGTTGACTCAGTCTTAATTCAAGGGGGAAAGGGTTAAACATCACTGCAAATGCTCATGGGCCACACTTGGCTATGCTCCATATTATATGTAACTAATAACACATAACAAACTAAAACTGAGCATGACCCAAGGAATTTCATGTACTACTAAATAAAAATTCCATAATAAATGCGCAGACTTGCAGTTTGAGTATACCACACCATATACATGTATGCTAGTGGACAACATAGTAAAACATCTTATTAGTTTCGAAAGAATACTCCACTCCAAACATAATGTTCTATGACATGTGTATTGTTACGTGGTAGAATATGTAAGTTTCAGGAACTTATTCCTGCTACAGTTTTCTTTGTGTCAGGCAAAGTGTAGGAATCCTCTGAGAAGACAGGCCAGGCAAGCAGGACGGAGAGAAGTGGCAGCTCAAAGCAGCTGGCGATAGATGAACAGGAAAGCCTGCAGCCAGACAACAACACAGGCCTAAATAGAATGTATCTAATGAGGTCTGGATTAATGGCGTCTCACACTACAAGAAAAATTGTGTCATTATAAATGTTGTGACTTCCATGTCTACTTTCATCATTTGTTCAATTTCAATTATAGCCTCCCTGGGGAAAACTATACTTAGGCCTGTGAGTACTGCACACATGTAATTGTAGTCAGAAATTTAATATTTGCAACCTGATAATAAGTCAGATGACCAGTGACCTGTATGCACATCGGGTGGAAGCAGCTAATGGGCCGATCTAGAGCCATTAGCCAGCTAGTTTACCCAGTGGCAGTCACTGGTGGACCCCCCCCCCCCCCCCACTAGAACCACCACGTGTGCTGGCATGGCAACAGCCACCAATGGACCACTCTAGACCCCTGGCCAGTTTAGCTGGTGGCTGCAAGTGCTGACTCTAAAGCCAATGTGTAAAATGATGGCCACCATTGATGGTGCCACTGGGGGACCAACAATGGTCCCAGGTAGCTTGCAGGTTGGGTTGCCTTTTACAATGACCTGCTAAAGCTATTGGTGTGGCAGCATATGCTCTGATCTGATTGGCTAAGAACTATTGGGGTTAGGTTCATATTCAGAGCTTGCACAATGGCATTGCGAATTTCAAGAAATTATGGTTACTGCTCTGTTGGTAGCACTTTGATATATATCAGTTAATTGTATCATTGAAAACTCATTTACATGATGGATTATATCATGCCTAGTTTAACTGTCAATTAAAGGTATCATTATTATTGAAAGGATATCAGATCCAACTGGATAATGGGTTAATTATATCTCCATTGTATAGTAAAATATCCACGGATACTAACTCATTAACTACAATACAAGTATTGCATCACAATTGCTAACTAAACCTCTTTGGAGACGTATAGGTTAATCTGAGGTGACACAAGTTATAGACATGCAGGTGAGAGAACACGACAGGTTAACCACATGAAGAGTCAGCAGATTGAACATCACAGTATCCAATCAGAAACTATCACCCCAATGTGGTCACCTGATGCCACTGTCCCTGTTTATGGTCATTTTTCAGGTAATATAGGCACAAGTACGGAATAAAGCAGACTCCTACTGTAAAGCCAATCTCATTTTGAAGCCAGTTTCATTTTCTTGGGGGTTTTTTTGTTCTTTGTTTTTTTGTTTTGTTTTTTTGTTTGTTTTGGTTTCATGCACCTTTTCTTACAAAAATGCTGTGAAGCTTTCTAAGATTCATAAAAATGTCTCTTAACAAACACAAAAGACGTACCGGTATAATATAAAAATCCCATAATCTTACATGAAGTACATGTACACCCCATGCACTGTTCAACCCCACTGTGCTAAGCTGCTCACTAAATCATCAGCTTTCCTGAGCATGTTTTGGGTGCACCACAGCATGCTGGGAAAAACTGTTATCTGGGACTTTTTTCTGCAAATATAACTGTGCTGGGACTTGAATATATGGTCTCTTCATGATCAATTATAATCTTTAATCATTATTGCATTTTAAATGAGAATAAGTTGTCTTGTGATTAGTGCTGAGACAGTGAACTGCAAAGTTTTACTTACTTCCTTGAAAGGTACGCCAAATGTATTAATCTTCTTGACAGCCCCAGGGCTGATACGGTTGATGAGTCTGAAAGCAAACAACAATAACGGATACAAAGTGCCACAGGTACCGTGTTACCATACAGTGTGGTCATTATACACAGACAGCATGCATCTGTGATAACAAACCTTGTGTTCTCGCAGACAACCAGGAAACTCTCTTAGCCAATACAATATAAGAGAAAGTAACATTAACTGATCCCATTATGACAATTGAGTAACTGAACTATGGGACGTCAGGGCCATGTGAAGGAATGAACAACATGTCCCTATATACACATACACCTCCCCCCCCCCCCATGGTGACCACTGGGGTCACATGATTAACCCTTAAAGTGCTAATCATGGCTATAGTCATTTTCTCGTTGCCGTTAAACATGTAATGGTTAAAAGATTCAAATGCCTGATTAAAAAAATGAAGACATCTTTCATTTCATTCAAATACCAGCAAGCCTAATCTTAAGCAAAAATTAGTCTTAGTCAACAGCTTTCCTCAGGACACTTTGCACGCAATGCGTGTAAAATGTCCCCAGGAAAGCTGTCGACTCAATCTTAAATGAGCGCTTTAAGGGTTAAGCTACAGCCAAAAGCTAATATCAATTAAACTCTCCCGACATACCATTGCTGCCTTGACCACACAGTTACATTAGACTTTACATAATTGATCATGATTAACACTCCAGACAGCCAAGGCCAGTTCAACTGATTAACTCAAATATTCTCAACCTGGCCACATCTTGGAGGATTTTAAATGTGGTATCCTTCGATCTTTTTTTCTGTTTTTGTTTTTTGAGGGTGGGTGGGTGTTTTTTTCCCTGCATAATTCCATTACTAAAGAAAAAACATTTTGAATGAAAAAATGTAGAGGAGACCTAAATCACTAAAACAATGGAGTTTCGACAAGACACAGCATACTCCAGCCATAGCTTGGTCAAGAGCTTTCTTCTGGGTCAAAGGGTTCAATCATCACTTGCTGTCCAGTTAGTAGGCCTACAGTTTTAGCAAAACTGGAAGACCCAAGACAGGTGCAATGGCTGTGTTATGTAACAGGTTTTGTCTGCAGCTCACTGAACTCAGCCTAATCCCTGACAGACTGCACATAATTACGGATGGGGAGAGGGGGGGGTACTCCCTGTAAAGTGGCTGGTAGATGAGCATCATGGGAATTGATCTTTTTGTCAACAATGTAGAGTTTTGGTCCTCATTCCTGGCAAAGTGTAGAAGTTTTGCTTTATTTTAATGATGAGGAAAGACACCAGCAGGTCTGTATGATGCCAGTCACAGTGGTATACAGATAAACCACAACTACGCTATCTATAAACCTGGGTGGCAGCTTAGCTGGCCACCATAAACCTGGGTGGCAGCTAAGCTGGCCTCTATAAACCTGGGTGGCAGCTTAGCTGGCCACCATAAACCTGGGTGGCAGCTAAGCTGGCCTCTATAAACCTGGGTGGCAGCTTAGCTGGCCACCATAAACCTGGGTGGCAGCTAAGCTGGCCTCTATAAACCTGGGTGGCAGCTAAGCTGGCCTCTATAAACCTGGGTGGCAGCTTAGCTGGCCTCTATAAACCTGGGTGGCAGCTTAGCTGGCCACCATAAACCTGGGTGGCAGCTTAGCTGGCTTCTATAAACCTTGGAGGCAGCTTAGCTGGCCTCTATAAACCTTGGTGGCAGCTTAGCTGGCCTCCTGACAGTCATGTCCTGCATGGGCCTGGGATTTTGATTCACCTAATTTGCAGCAGGAAAATTTTTACCGGATGTGTATGCACTACCAAGTGTTGAAACACAGAGTTGATAATATGTAATAATCTGTGACCAATGCTTAGTTATAATTGGAGTGGGTGAGTGAGTGAGTGAGTGAGTGAGTGAGTGAGTGAGTGAGTGAGTGAGTGAGTGAGTGAGTGAGAGAGGTGATAATGCCTAAATATTTAAGTTATTTCCTGATTATGTTTACATGGCAATAGCCCTTGAACAGTGGTTTAACATTGTGCCTAAGAGTTCAATTAAAAAAAAAATAATAATAAAAAAAAAAACAACAACAAAAGAACTGTGACAGTCCTGTGATCAGCTGACCTTGCATGCAAAGATTAAAGTGGTCTGTAACCTTGAAGATCAGGTCAATGTCATCTACATGCACTCTCAACTTAGTCCTTTGAAAAGACCATCAACTGTGCAAGATTTTTATCTCGAGAGAGAAGAAAGTCAAGGTCACTTATGTGCAGCTCAACAATATGCCATTCTGAGGACCATCATCATGTGTGATATCAAAGTCCTAGCTCACATAGTTCTTGCAATATTAATCAAGCAATAAACTCACTGAGGTAGGCCTGAAACATTGGGAATTCAGTCCAGGTCAGTCATGTAATATCAGCTTGGCCATTATCATACAACTGACCATAATGTGCAATAAGAAAAATCAAGCTTGATAATTTTTCAGTCATAATCCTTAAATGTACTTCACAAATGTTATCCTGTGACCTTGAAGATTATGCCAAGCTGAACAAAATTCAATTAAATCTTAGTTGTCAGATAGGACAGGACCATCATTAATTTTCAAAGTACTGGCTGAAACAGTTCTGGAGTTACTACCCAAAAACTATTTACATGTATACACTAAAACTTTCCTGTGATCTTGGTTATTAGGTCAAGGTCAACAACATGAAAAAAACTAAGAACTACAGACCCTCATTTTTATGATGTGTCCCTTTGTATTTTCAAACCAATTGTCTCGGCCATTTAAGAGAAGCCTTTTTAAAATTTTCAAAGAATGAACTAAAAATCGGAAAATTTATTGAAAAATAAAATTCAAAAATCAAGTCAGTAGAAGTGAAAAAAGTCACTACAGTTACTTATGAACACTTATCGTCCTTGCCTCCTTGAAACAAGGCTAAGCCAACATTCCGTTCTTACTCTCGTGCTGTCCTCGTTCTCCGAGATGTCACCCCAACTCGTTAAATCCAACAGTTGACTGGTAGTCTCAGTCTGCGTCGTGACATATGACCACCATGACGTTGACCTGACGTCAACTAGCAACGTTAACCCTGCCTATAAAAGCAGTGGATCACGGTGATCCTAACTGCCACTGATGAGTATCACTCGATACGAAACCGGTCTGGCTTTCTCTCCTAGTTTTGGTTCCCCGTCACTGGTCTTGCTAGGTTTTAGATTTTTTAAGCCAGCATTTGCCCTGACACATGTTGGATGTGACAAATATGCCTAACTTGCACGAAGAAAACTGATCCACCATGGCATGCTATTTGGATGGAGAAAACTGTTCCACCATGGCATGGTATTTGGATGGAGAAAACTGATCCACCATGGCATGCTATTTGGATGGAGAAAACTGATCCACCATGGTATGGTATTTGGATGGAGAAAACTGATCCACCATGGCATGGTATTTGGATGGAGAAAACTGTTCCACCATGGCATGCTATTTGGATGGCTCATACCTCCAATTCTCAATTCATTTTTATTATCATTTCCTTCTTTTAAATTAGGGCAAACATTGATACAGGCATTTTATGCCAAGTCAATTAAAAAAATATACAGGGGGTGAGGGTTACAATCTAATCCAAATGTCTGGCTGACTGCTGATAGATTAATATATGCACATGACTGGGTCAGTAATGTATAACCTCTATGTCAACAGTGCAACATTACGCAATCACAACTGGTGCCAGTTCAGGCAGTGATGGTACTATGAATGCAGACCAGGATGTGTATCAGTATTGCTTAGACTTACATTCATGCATCAGTATTCCATTATTCACACTGGCTGCATCACAATGAATGCTGATAGTCACCCCTATTTCCTCTTAAAACCTTTTCTTCCTCGCCCCCAACTTTCATCCTTCACCAGACATGGGGGTCATGCACGCACCCTGCTTAACCTGCCACTCTTCACTCTCAAAGGCCTGCTTTAAAAAATTATTTTTCCCAAAAAATGAAATATAGCCAAATACAAAAATAAGTCTGCTAAAAAATGAATTGACCAGAAACATTCCACATGATTTAAGGTTCAAACGCAGAGAACTCAAATTTCAAATTTACAAACTGTAGTGTAACAGGCATGAATACTATTGTGTGTTTTGTGTAACTTTGATTGGTGACAAATAGTACACTTATTGGCTTCTTTGTCAGTTCTTATTTCAGTTGACCATGAATTATACCTTAACTGGTAGCTTGTTATGGTATTCACACAGCTTTTTTATTACAAACAAAGCATTATTTTGAATGTATTGTACTAGTTTTTCGGAAGGTTTAAGTAAAAACTCTGCTTCCAAGCACTTGCCAAATATCATTATTCCATGATAAGACTGGTCCTTGAATACAGATGTGCTTTGTTTGACAGTTGTAAGAATTAAAGGTCTCTCATACTTGATTGAATCTGTCAAGTTTCAGGTGACCAAATGTACTGGTGCATTACAGCATTCATTGCTTGCCAGCCTCCAAAGAGAACTTGGATGCACACACTGGCATAAATATTTCAAACTGCTACTGTGCTACAAAATGAAGAATGGGGATTTGGTCGAGTGGGTATGTGCATTTCCCATTTCAGCTTGGCGACTGGTGCCAAAGGTTGCAGGTTCGAATCCCGCTTGCTCCGAACATAAAATATAATCTCACAGCCTTCCACGGTAGTACTGATCTGATTTAGTCCCATCCATGCCAGTACTAATCTGATTTATTCCCTTCCACGCTAGCACTGATCTGATTTATTCCCTTCCACACCTGTACTGATCTGATTTAGTCCCACAAGAGCCATGTGCACTTCACACACATACACGAGATAGATTCAATTTAAACTGAACGTTTCAAAAAATCGTTTCTTTCTGATCCAATTTATCTGTGGAACTATCTTCTGATACATCAGATATTCTGTTTCCTCAAAAGTCTTTTGAGTAGATATCAAAAGCAGTTGACAAAGTGCCCAAGTATTTTTCTTTTGGCAAGTGGTGTGCCAACATTTGGCAAGTGGTGTGCCAACATTTGGCAAGAGGTGTGCCAACATTTCCTGTATGAAATTGCACTTGGATTTTCGATTCAGATTCTTTTCACAATTAGCCTCGTTTCTCCTCAGTCCTGTGCTTGCTTGTATCCCAATGAAAATCATCAACATTTCTGTCTCTTCTGCCAAAATTATATAAGACCTGGAAAAAGCTTTTTGATGCTATCATTCTGTGATTGCCCCTGGCATACAAATCAAAATTAATTGTTCATATTGTCTGCGACCATTCATCTGACAGGCAGAAAAATCTGCCACATGCAATGAATGAATTGATCTTTGCTGCAGTCCACATGTATATTCTCAAAGCCAGCAACTGAACTTTCACGATTAAATTCTGAACTTTGACTTGGCACCTACCGTGACTGTTTGTTTCACTGACAGCTTTTTCTCACCCCCTCATAACATCACAGTAATTGTTTTACATATACCTGATGTATCACACATTGTCCTGTGTCCAGTATATTTGGTGATACCTAAATAGAAAAAGCACCAAATTTTAGGTTGATGTCCCATAAAATCTGTACATATTTGATAGTAATACATCACATTGTGAGATTTATATGCCCTTCACTTCATATCATGTCATAGCTGGTCTTGGTTCAGTCAAGGCATACACAGGTTCAACATGGAGCAGACCAGGGACTGTGTGTAATCCTCATCATGTCATAGCTGGTCTTGGTTCAGGGAAGACATACACAGGTTCAACATGAAGAGGGCCAGGGACTGTGCGTACTCTTTATCATGTTATAGCTGGTCTTGGTTCAGGGATGGCATACACAGGTTCAACATGAAGAGTGCCAGGGACTGTGTGTAATCCTCATCATGTGTTATACTATGCATTTCAACCAACCAATCAAAATGTACAGCTTTGATCATTTTTCATAAAGGGTAAGGATAAGATGCCTGATAACACCTATTTTGGGGATTTACATCAGATAACCTGAGAGTCTGTCACAGAGACATGACTGATAGACATCATCTCTATTTTCCTCCACTTGAAAAGCAGAAAGTCAATACCTTGTCTTTTCCACTCCAAATGCTAATGTATGTCAATTTTAACCAGGTTGTGTACCACATGTTTCAATTGTCCAATCAGGGACCTGCCACGTCATCAATCCCATACTTCCCCTTGTTATACAAATCCATGTTAGAGAAATAACTGAACAAAAACAAATTATACAACAGGCAAAAACTTCCACACAAAACTATACTCAAGTAATGATACAAGCACCACAGATCTGGAAAATAGTCCCTTCTTTCAGCAAAATATACTAAATTTAGATGAAGAGGAAAAATCAAGATGCAAAACCATTTTAGCAGAAACCAAGTGCAATTATCTATTGTAGACTCCATGAAAACTGGACAGAGCCCTGGCAAAGAGGGTCTGTCTCCAGACTTTTACAAGTTTTCCTCAACAGAACTCAAGGATTCAGTAAATGGGTGCATTAAGCAGGTGCGCCCCCTTTTTTTTGGTGCTTCATAAGGATATAATCTCAACCTCCAGGTTACATTCATTATTTTAGCTATCTCGATGTTACATGACAGTGTAGTTATATTTATATATGTGACGGCAAGGAGCCATGGCTCATGTTTTATGCTTGTTGTAAACCCGTCTTGAAATAAACTTACTTATTTACTTACTTACTTACTTACTTACTTAGACAGGTAAAAATTAATAAGAATATGCCGGGTGGAACTGGCATCAGTCCCTCACGACGGGTGGAGCCTAAGCACAGGTGGGCCATGGACACGTTTAACTGTACTTCACTTTAAATCTCAAATCAGTGCATTGACTTTAATTGGATCCAATACTTGTTCAACAATAGAAGTGGAAGAAGAAAAGTTACTTTTCAAGCATATTTTATGCACATGAAAGTACAAAATCTGTTTTTCAGTAGACCTTTCCTCGCACTCAATTTGTCTCATCTGTCTCTGTTCTATCCTGATTCAATTTACATATATAATGAAATTCAATTAATGTATACCCCTAATTCTGGAACTGACATTATGAATGAAATGAAGAGATAATAACTTCATCACAATTGAGGGAAAAAGAGTTGGTGACAAAGTTGAAGTTTTACCCTGGCTGAGCATCTGTTGTGGCACAGTTGTGATGTAAAAACATGTACTATTTACCTTGCATATCAATATTCTCAATCTTGTTTATCATATAAACAAAGCCTCCCATCATGGATAAGCTTCCACCCACAGGCTGTCACCTTGACAACAAAATGTTGAAGATGATAATTAGCCATGTGCTAATGCAACAATACACATAACTTTTAGAATATTATTCTCTATGTAGGGCCAATGATTTTCTGTTTCAAAAAAAGAGGAATTCCATTTCATCAGCAAAAATTTTTCAAATTCAGTTTCACTGCTATATATTTATATACAATTCATATAAAAAAAATATCAAATTCCATTTCAAGGATTAAAAAAAATGCGCAATTCCACTTCAGTTTTGGAAAAAACGGAAAATCATTGGCCCTATCTATGGCAGCCAATATAAGCATACTGGAAACAACATATTGGTACTGTCAAAATACCAGAAGATTTTGTAGCAGTAAAATTGAATGTTAACATTGAACAGAAAAAAAAAATGAACGTTACTTGTCACACTATTATACATCTCTCTTGTAAACAAATGACTGGTATCTCATTGACTCTACTGTAAGTTTAAAGATGTAGCCCTGGGTCAAACAAGGTGGTCAGAAGTATTTGAAATTCCTGTTCCCAATTGGGTTAATATATCTAACCTTTCCTATACATGTACTCTGGAAACAAGGTAACAAAATGTTTCAGTTTTCTTTACTACATTGTTTTGTTGTTCACAACTCCAGACTGAAGAAAATGACATTAGCAGAGCCTGAATTATGTGATCACTGTCCATCTGTACAAACACTCATTCAGATTCGTAGACGGTGACAAGATAAAATATTTTGGACAAGTTTCCACGACTGGAGGAATACTATTCACACCAGTGTAAATACCATATTATGCTCTTTTGACACCATTTTTATGTTTACTTAAAAAAATCACATGCCTTGAGCAACTGTATTCTTCAGGGGAAATTATATATATATATATATATATATATATATATATATATATATATATATATATATATATATATATATATATATATATATATATATATATATATATATATATATATATATATGTGCATGGATCACCACTTGAAATGCCAATGTCAGAGGTGTCAAGTCTACTGACTGGATGGAAGATCTCCCAGTTCTCTTATGATATAAATCAAAGTCTTCCAATTTAAGGTAGATCCCAGTTCTCTTATGATATGAATCAGAGTCTCCCGATTTGAAATGAGATCTCCCAGTTCTCTTATGATATAAAACATACAGTCTCCTGATTTGAAACGAGATCACCCAGTTCTCTTATGATATAAAACATACAGTCTCCTGATTTGGAACGAGATCACCCAGTTCTCTTATGATATAAAACACACAGTCTCCTGATTTGAAGGGAGGTCTCCCAGTTCTCTTATGATATAAAACATACAGTCTCCTGATTTGAAGGGAGATCACCCAGTTCTCTTATGATATAAAACATACAGTCTCCTGATTTGAAGGGAGATCACCCAGTTCTCTTATGATATAAAACATACAGTCTCCTGATTTGAAACGAGATCTCCCAGTTCTCTTATGATATAAAACATAGTCTCCTGATTTGAAACGAGATCTCCCAGTTCTCTTATGATATACAGTCTCCTGATTTGAAACGAGATCTCCCAGTTCTCTTATGATATAAAACATACAGTCTCCTGATTTGAAACGAGATCTCCCAGTTCTCTTATGATATAAAACATACAGTCTCCTGATTTGAAGGGAGGTCTCCCAGTTCTCTTATGATATAAAACATACAGTCTCCTGATTTGAAGGGAGGTCTCCCAGTTCTCTTATGCTTGTAATCACTTAAAGTAGTCCACAGCCTGCTTTTTTACCTGTCTGCATAAGTACAAATAACTGGACTTTCACTTTTAACATTTCCCAGTATAACCTCCCATTTGTATACTGTACAACTTGGTACCTCTGCTCTGTCTTTAGTGTAGGTGTCTTTGCAAACTGACGCTAATGTAAACACTACTGTTTAGATTAGCTTCAGCTAATGATTTGTCAGTTCCAGCTGATGCAAACAATGATTTGATTGGTCACTCAAAGTTACTATCATAAATGACTGTTCAGTGCTGACCTGTCCAATGCCCTCTCTGTTCACTCTAGTTGCTAGGTGATATTCTCCCCTACCCCACCCTGATACCAGGTCATGACCTGACGTTAAAGTGACGTGACTGTGCCCCATGTACTCTGAGTGACTTGCACCAAACATCCCAGTGTGAGATTAGCTTGATGTGCCCCCAGTTGACCTGCTATTGACCTGTTGTATCATATGCTTCCTGTCAGGGTGTAGCTGTGTTTGATCTGTGATAGGAAAACATGCAAGATTGTCTTTACCAATATTTGTCCTGGGAAATTCAGTAGAATTTTTTTCTTGACCTCTACAAGAAGCAGATCGAGGTATAACACTTGTTGAATCAAATGATACTTTCAAATTTTAGGAGGTGGAAAAATGATGCCGTGGCTGTTGTGTTAAAGTGCAACAATGTTTTCAACATAAACAGGAAGGGACAGAGTAGCTAGACTCACTTTGTACCTAGACTGGCCACATTGTGTGAGCAGATGTACCATGGAGTGTACATGTGGTTATACAAATAGTCTTTTCCCATTTGTCACAGCACAAACTGATTGTCCAGCTGAACGCTGAACATAAATATGTATGGACACTGAGCGGGCAGAATGTTGTTGAGAGAATACATGTATGATCGTGTGTACTTCACCATCCATGTCATGTCTGCATGCTGATGAAATTCCAAAATTAGCATTTTTCGAAAGGGGATGCTTTCTTCAGAGAATTTCTTTTGTGCGAGCCATTGTCTGCATGAGCTGAAGAGGCAAGGTGAGAATTCCTACTATTTAGATAAACAGTTTAACTCTTTCACCACATATTTCTCCCATGGCAAACCCAACTGACCGCTGAGATCCTAGGAATTTTGATAATACAAACCACCATTTATATTCTATATCCCCAAAGTAAAACTAATAATAAAGTAGGAAGTGAAGCAAATAGTTCCAGCAATACTACGCCCCACCATGGATCGTCAACGATCCATGGCCCCACAAACATTGTCTTGCAATAATCATATTCACAATCACAAACTCAGGTGAACTTATGGGTAATTCTTGAAAATTTGATAAAATATCCAAATTTCTTTTAATTTACACTGAAATTTGACTGGAGTTGCTGAACTCCCATGGCCTACCAACAATTTGCCTCTCACGGTGAAAGAGTTACAGCGCAGGGTTAGAAACTTCTATCAAAACAGACAGGAACAAAGGGAGTGGACAGCAGATCTTAACCAAGAAAATTACAGTCAGGGATGTACAATGGGGGCAGGAAATGGCCTTTCTGAATTTGCTTGGCACATTGATGGATTCTAGTGTGGCTCATGCAGAACAGCTAGGAGAGATTGCAGCAATTTCATGTGTACAGTCAGCTGAAAACAACTCAATACACAAAATTATTGCCAGCTAGTTCAGTGGTGTATTGCTGTTGGCTTGTATATTTCAGTTATCCTTGATAAAAGCTGGTTACTTTTGAGGCT
This sequence comes from Hermodice carunculata, assembly GCA_964020975.1. Taxonomy (NCBI): domain Eukaryota; kingdom Metazoa; phylum Annelida; class Polychaeta; order Eunicida; family Amphinomidae; genus Hermodice; species Hermodice carunculata. The sequence continues at coordinate 5,636,608 of OZ026630.1, forward strand.
AATGAAATAAAATTTTCAGAAACACGCAAGTCATACATCCAAGTCTTGTGGCATGGACACTGGTGGGGCCAGTCTTGTGGCATAGACACTGGTGGGGCCAGTCTTGTAGCATAGACACTGGTGGGGCCAGTCTTGTGGCATAGACACTGGTGGGGCCAGTCTTGTGGCATAGACACTGGTGGGGCCAGTCTTGTAGCATAGACACTGGTGGGGCCAGTCTTGTGGCATAGACACTGGTGGGGCCAGTCTTGTAGCATAGACACTGGTGGGGCCACACGCCCACATCATGATTATTAGATGGAATTCAGTCACCAAACCCAGGTGTGGCTCACAGGTTGCTTCCAGCATCCCACAGTCTCAGGGTCCCCTCCAGGGGAGCTCCCTCCCCCACCCACCCCCAGGCGGTGGGGTGGGGGTAAGTCATCAGCCAAAGGTGTCTGTGGCAGATCACTTTTGTGTGCCCTCAGGGCACCCAGTGAGAACAGGTGTAAGACTCTCAGGGCACCCAGTGAGAACAGGTGTAAGACTCTCAGTGGTACCACAGATTTACCATCAAATTTGGTGTCTCCACATGCAAGCTTTTCTTGTTATTTGCAAATTACAATTGAAAGTAAAGGAAATACAGAACCCTAGCCGATGGGCTGATTGGCTGATTACCCATTAGACTGTAGATCAGTAAAATGAGCCAGGAGAGGTTGAGCATACAGGGACAGGGCTGACCTAGCAGGTGACCTCCCTCGTGTAGCCATCATACAATGGCTATACCAGGCAGGCTCTTTCCAGGTGTACTCATAACAAACTTCCCATTATACTTTGCTGCCTCAGGCTGATAGATTTAACATCTTGTATACAGATGCAGAAACATGAAATGTATTGTGGTAAATCCAGAAAGTCTAGTACAATGTAGGTAAACTGATTTTTTTTTTTTTTCAATTCAATGGGAATATACAGTTCTAGCCTTGGTCTCTAATGTGTCACACTGGAACCACACAATAGTGTAGGCGTACTGGGTTATGTACAGAGTGGTTCAATACACACATCATACTTAAAAACACAAGTAGAGTTATTCCAATCATGATTATGTGTATTTAGTTGCAAACCTCAATACACATTCTGCTATCTAAGACACATAATTATGATTTCTTCTGGCTAAATATAAGCTCCTTGATAAGCAGTTGCCTGCTCAACTGCCCAGCTCCCTATATTCTCCACACTATTTAAGGGATGATTCAACATTTTCATCATTTTTTAATTAGTACATGTACTTACAGTACGCTATGGGTGCGGTAGGGTGGGGTGGAGGTGGGGGGGGGGGGGGTAAATGGGTCCATATGCTTTCACAGAATATAGAAAATGATGGCCAATTTTTGTAAAATTTTGGTATGATTTGTTTGGAAAATCATTATTTTTAAAGTACTAATTTGGGGGAGGGAGGGGGTGGGTCACAAAATTTAGTACTTTAAGTACTAATTTAAAATTATGATGATGATGTTGAACCATCCCTAAGTGGGACCATACAGGAAACACGGTCTGATGAGGGTGAGGTGCAGTGGCCTTTCAATCTACAATAATCTTACTTCTTCATAATGCTGTGAGTATTGCTCTTCTATTTGAATGAAAGTGGACTTCGTTCAGCATATCACATTAATGCTCATGCTGACTGCAATGTTCGTCTCTTTTTTTTTTTTTTTTTATTGATAACAAAAGTACATAACATTCACAAATATATTGGTTTTGTAGATTATCTGAATCTGCCTTGATTCATTTTACACTCTACGTCAATGATTAAAGATTCAACAATAGTATTGAACATGTTAAACAAACATTTTTTTTTTCCTTGCCGTGTCTGTGGGTTAGTTCTGATTGGATACAGTGGTACCTGCTGTATACAGCCACTGCCATGAGCAGCCGCATTGCTTTTTATGGTCACTAGGCTCGGATATAGGAGTCAATTTGTTTGTAAAAGTTACTTGTGGTGACAGGTCACCTGCTGTATGTGGCCACTTTTTCCTGGCAAAAGGGGTGACCACATACAGCAGGCACCACTGTATTTTGAAGAGGTAGTATCCAAAACATATGTGTGATTAGTGTTAACAGAAGCTTAATTTGTCAAAGGAATGTAATGTAAAATATATAATGGGACTTTTCCAGTGTGGGCATTACCTAAAAATGTAAATACAATGCCTTGAAATGACCAGTTGTTGGCAGCGGCGGGCCCCAGAATAGGAATACTGTACCTGACACTGAATCCCCCCCCCCCCCAGGCTATAAATTAAGTAGCAGCACTGGGTTGACATGCCCAGCACACACACCACCACCCCCCCCCCTTGCATCAAAGTTGGAGCTCAGTGGAGAAGGTTGCCCCAAAAGTGGATACAGGTCTGAAAGTACCAGCAGGTTTTTATATAATTGTTAAACATCAACATGCCCCATGGTCTGTGTGTTTCCTCATTCTATGGGATCATTTATGACCCCTGAAATGTGAGTTGAACTTGTGAGCATCAACTTCTCGAAGTTTAAGTGAAAACGAAGAGGACATTAAATCCTAGTCTGCTGCTATCAGATCGACAGCTTAATCTTTCATGTGTGGAGTTTCATGGGACAGTTGGGCAGGGCGGAACAGGCAAAAAAAGTTTATGTCATAGACATTTAATGTCAATTCAACAGGCATTATGACTTGGAATGCTTTGAGAATCAAAATGATCCTGGATTACAGTATATGTCCACAGCAATTTGTTTGTATTAAGAGCATACATCCATAACTCTGACCTTTTTTATTTGTTTTTTGACAGAAAACCTGTGTTGAGGTTATTATTATTCAGTACAACAAAAAGTTCCCCTAGTTCTGTGATGTGTTTGACTTGATATAGAAGTAAATTATACAGCAAACTATGTATACATACTCGCAGAGTGCCTGTCCATCCTTGATTGCCTGTTGCACATCGGTACTGTCCTTGCAGGCCTCTGGGGCGGGTGTCAGATTCCGGCCTGTCACAGCCTCAATCCACCTCAGAACCTCCCTGCTGCTGTCAAGGTCAAATTTAGCTAGTGCCTGAAACAAGATGAGACCGTTGTTGAAACAGTTATATGCATGTTCCCTCTGTAGCACAACATTCCAGGTTCAAGCTTTCCTGATTCTACAATCACCAGAGGGCACTGCATATGAGCACAGTATGCAGTGTTTCCGTTAACCCCAAATGGGGGTACATTATCCTTTATCCCCTACTTTGTACCATATTACATTGAAAACCCATGGGGATATGGCCTATGTGATATTGTTGACCATATCCCATGGGTGGGACTACTTTTTACCATATTTGTAAAATCAGAGATATGGTTTCCAAATATGGAAGAACTCAATTCCACATTTGGTAAATCCAGACTTGTGGCCCTTTTAAAAAATCCTAATGGAAACAGTGAACATGCCACGTGTGAAAGGACCTGCAGACCCCAACCGTTAAGGACTAAAGGGATGATCTGGGCATTGTACTTTATGCACAGACATCAACTCTATCAATCTGCACAAGAAATCTCCAGTTTCAGCAAAATTTTAAAAGTGCCCCTGCTCTCCCACTCTGGTTAACATTTCTCCTGCCTGAACATCATAATCAATTCCATGATAATCTTTTTTGACATCTGTGTACATGGGCCCCATCAAATTTCTCCGAAATAGCCTTTTGGACCACAAATTTTCAAATTTTTCTAACCTAGGGAGATGGCACTTGCTCTCGCCCTCCCCCACCCTCTTCTGACTTGGTCACTACCCCCCTTCCCTAAATGTCTTCCTCTTAGAACTTGCTCTGGGTCATGGAGTCTCAGTACATAGTGTTACCAACTCTCCAACTTTTGCACAAGATTCACATACTTTCAACCCACCTACTTCCTACATAATAAACAAAAAACAAACAAAAACTGTGACAGTCCTGTGCTCAGCTAATCTTACATGCAAAGACTGAATTTTCATGATTTGTTAAAAATCAGAAAATGACAGCACCACCATGTAGTAAAATAAATGGTGGAGATCAAGTTCATGTCCATTCCCAATAAATTTGAAGTGGATCCAACTTACTGTTTTCAAAGAAAAGTCAAGAAAGGTGAAAATACTACATTTTTTCAAGTGAAAATTAATCAAAGCACCACATGTTGAACAAAAAAGGTCTACAGGTCTGTAGAAGTGTCCCTACACAATTTCAGAGCAATTGGCTTTGCAGCTTTGAAGAAGATTTGTTATATGGTTTTGCTAAAAAAACCCAAAAAAAATGAACAAAAACAAGTCATAAACATTGGAAAAATCTTTGGAGCATGACCATTTGAACAAATTGGTAACGAATCACCAAAGGTACATACATACATCCCCACCAAGTTTGAAGTGAATCTGGTTGACAGTTTTGGAGAGGTAAAAAATGTGACTTACCACTGCAAGGCCCATTGGATTGTATCATCATCAATGGGAATGTATGCATTAACCAATAAAAACCCCAACTGAAAAATTTGTTACAAAGCAGAGATGCAGAATATCTTTACCTACTGAGCAATTTGGTTGAGCCTTCCACAAGCTACATTATCACAAAGTTTCAGAAGAATCTAAGTGATGGTTAAGGAGAAGTCACACAGCAAAAGCACACAAAAATTTGCGAAAAAAGAATTGCACTGCCACCTGGCGAACAAATTAAGGTGTATGGATCTCTAAAAGTGTTCCTATGTACTTTCAAAACAATTGGCTGGCAGCTTGAGAGAAGGTTTTTAAAAAATTTTGCCCACAAATGAGCAAAAAAATAAAAAAATAAAATAAAAAAAAATAAAACAAACAAATAAATAAATAAATAAATAAATAAATAAATAAATAAATAAATAAATAATTGGAATGTGACCAGTTGAACAGACTTGATAGAGACCCACCCAAAGTACTTTCAGTTTAAAGTGTATTTACAGATTAAAGTGAATCCAGCTGACAGTTTTTCAGAAGAAGTAAAAAATATTAATTTTTGATGGACAGATGCATAAGAGGATGGAGGAAGGACCATAAGATAAGCTCAGCTTACTGATAATTCAGCTGAGCTAAAAGTCTAAAGAGCCGATTTCTCATTTCTTCTACATGCACATGAGCCTCTGTGAAACCTGTCATTTAACTGTGTCCACCAGAAAATTCCTGCTTTGGACAGCATCTTCATTGGATTGGAAATGAGGCAGGTTCGCAAGCTTCTTGGGCGCACATACTAGTTACAAGTGTATGTTTAGATGACTCTGATGTGTAGCAGCACTGCTGTGCACTTGATCACCAGGTGGACATATGCCACCTGTTGTTGTTTTGGTTGCACGCTGTGACTCCCTCTCTGTCTGTGCCAGTATCTATATTGATGCAAAGGGTAAACTTAACTATTGCAAATTAACAGAATATATACATGTATTAACAAGGACAATGTTTAACCCCATGATCACAAAACCTTGAATGGAACATTTACTGCAGGACCCAAGATATCCGAGTCAAATGCTTTTAATTTAAGTCAGCATGTATGTAATATCTGTTAATCTGGGCACCCCATGGACCTATTTTGTTAAAGGCTTACCTGCCTGGCATTTGTGTTTTAAAGGGAAAACAGTGACCTGGGGCAATAAAGTGCAAGGTTTGATACCAGCAGGACATTATACAAAGTGAGGTCACTCTTGCATTTCAAAGCACAGTGTACACAACAATAGGCTCAGTGGCACTGGACCCATCTGATAGCTACATGGCACTGGGGAGCCCCTGCCTGAATACCCTGCACAGTGCATCCCGGCCATAGTGACCACTCCAATAAGAGACTACCAGTATTGACAGAACACTTTTTTTCAGGATATTTCACTTTAAAAGTACTTTTTCATATTTTTTATACCTCCTACGAGAGACTCCTGGCTTTGGAGATCACAACTTGCTCCTCCTTGGAGGTGGCCTCTTAGACAGATTCGACTGTAGTTGGGTTTACTTTGAAAGCATGTGCTCTGATGATGGCAACTGAATTTAACACTCTACATGTATTCATTATGTCTGTGTGCCAACATACACATACTGTTTTTCTAGGAATTCTTTCTTTCGTTTTCTTCCTTTATTGGTAAATTTGTCTGATATTTCATTTGAAAACTCTTCTGCATAAAAACTCCAAACTTGGTGTGATCATACTCCCATACATGAAGCTTTGAGTTTTTGTAAAGGGGTTCAACGGTTTTGAAAATTCTGCAAATTAGGGCCACTTGAAAATTGAATTTTTGAATATTTCCCAAATTATAACAGCAGTACCTGCCATTAGCAGCCCCTGTGGTCTTTGGCTTCATAATCAAAATACATTCCATAACTCTAATCCTTCTGCAGTGATCATACCTGTCATCATATCAAGTTTGAAGTGACTAGGTGACCTTGAAATTTAGGTCAAAATCACCCATCTACAAATGTGATTGAACCCTTATAGAGAACTATCATCCTGTTCAATACAAAAGGCCTAGCTCAAAAACTTTTGGAGTTATGTCATTCACATTGATGTAATGAACAATTCACTATGTCTCTGTGACCTTAGAAATAGGGTCAAGGTCACCTAACTTTGAACTTGATCAAGCCCTTATAGTGGACTATTATCCTTTTAATATGAAAGCCCTACCTCCGAAACTTCTGGAGTTATCTCATTTGCATTGATGTGTTGAAATTTCACTAATGTGGCTCTATGACCTAGGAAAAGGGGTCAACGTCATCCATAACCAACTTTGCCGAGCCCCCATACAGAACTATAATCCCATGCAATGTGAAAAAGAAAAAGGAGGAGGAGGAGGAGGAGGAGGAGGAGGAGGAGGAGGAGGAGGAGGAGGAGGAGGAGGAGGAGAAGAAGAAGCCCTGAGGGCAACTGATTTTAAATTTCTACTTGCCCTGATTTGAATTTCACTTGTTCTGGGCTATGCAGACATGAGAATCAGTGAGCCCTACAGGGTACATCCCCCACTGGTATGCATGTGCCGAGAGAGCTAGGTACCAGTCATTCACTCTTCATAATGACTGTGAACAGACTGATCCAGCTGAAGCAAATGATGGCATGTTTCAAAGAATTCATAAAATACTTAAGAAATTGCAGGAATGTAGAATGAAAAGCAGCAGAGTGCTCAATGTTCATTGTATTTGTGTACGGCTCGAAGGGTTGAGTAACCATAGCCCTTGTATGTCTCTTTTGTCTGCCAATAGCTGTCCATGGTCTGTCCGTATACTTATTGCATTAGCCATTTAAATGAGGTTTCTTGCATTCAGCTAACTTGATGCTTCAGATCTAGAAGGAAGTACGGACCTGTCAAAGCTATTACAATCCACCCACGAAATTCATAAAACAAACATACAACATAAAACCTACTTTCCTCTTTTTTTTTTACATAATATGCACCATGTTTTCAAGCCCAAATAGAAAAATGTACAACAGGTGGCCTCAGACCAGAACAATTTGAAAACATAATTAAACCATGTACAAGTGGATGTTCTTTATTGCCTTCCATAAAGCTACGATTAGTCCACAAAAAATATGCTTTTTTTCCATTACATCAAAAATAAACAGAGCTGCAACTTTCTTGTTTATTGTCCATTTTTGCTTTCTGTCATATTTGGGCATTTAAATCTTGTTGATTTAAATGATCAAGGTATCCATTAAATGTTTCATCTAGTTTTGCAGATTGTACTTATCTGTATTATACCAGTGCAGGAAGTAACCCCTTTGAGTCCAGGCTGAATAATACACAGATATATTCTGCATATATTATGGACCATGGGGATCAAAGAGTTTACTGATGTGTATGACAGTCTACTGTTCATGGATCAGGCCACAAAGATGATCAAACACAAAGCGTGATTTCCACAGATACTTGGCAGCTAAATGCATAGCACAGAAAAACTAACAGAACCTTACACATGTAGTTGTGTAAACCTTCATGGACAGACAACACACTACCATAGTCACACCATGGAATTGACCAGGGTTTTCCTTGTTTATCTAGGATATCATCTATGGCCATTAATGCAGTGGTTAGGACAATCCATGAAATTAGCTCAAAATCTCACAGTTTGCTGCATTTGCTGTGATATTTGAATGTTGGCATCTCTGATCATGTTAAAATCAGGTGGTTCTGGCCTTGACCAAGAATGAAAGGATCATTTTGAGTATTTCAAGTGTTGGAGGTTAGGCCTACATGTTGTGCAGGATTTATTTCTTTTGGATGAAATGAAAAGCAAGCCAAAAGTTTGAATTCACGAATTCAAAGCTGCATGTCATTTATTATAACCTTAATCTAAGGAGGTTAGACAACGGCCTTTTATCAAGGCCTTGCCTCCCCATTTATCCTCCCTGTGAAAAGCTAGTGGTGGCACCAGCAGGGGACAAGTTGTCTTCATATATAATGGTTGCACCAGTAGGTGACAAGTTGTCTTCATATACAATGGTTGCACCAGTAGGTGACAAGTTGTCTTCATATACAATGGTTGCACCAGTAGGTGACAAGTTGTCTTCACATATAAGGGTCACACCAGTAGGTGACAAGTTGTCTTCATATACAACAAATGCACCAGTAGGTGACCAGTTGTCTTCATATATAATGGTCACACCAGTAGATGACAAGTTGTCGTCATATATAATGGTTGCACCAGTACGTGACAAGTTGTCGTCATATATAATGGTCACACCAGTTGGTGACAAGTTGTCTTCATATATAATGGTTGCACCAGTAGGTGACAAGTTGTCTTCATATATAACGGTTGCACCAGTAGGTGACAAGTTGTTTTCATATACAACGAATGCATAAGTAGGTGACCAGTTGTCTTCATATATAATGGTAACACCAGTAGATGACAAGTTGTCTTCATATACAATGGTTGCACCAGTAGGTGACAAGTTGTCTTCATATAGAATGGTTGCACCAGTAGGTGACAAGTTGTCTTCATATATAATGGCGCATCAGTAGGTGACAAGTTGTCTTCATATTTAATGGTGCACCAGTAGGTGACCAGTTGTCTTCATATATAATGGTTGCATAAGTGGGTGACAAGTTGTCTTCATATACAATGGTCACACCAGTAGGTGACAAGTTGTCTTTATGTACAATGGTCGCACCAGTAGGTGACAAGTTGGCTTCATATATAATGGTCACACCAGCAGGTGACAAGTTGTCTTCATATATAAGGGTCACACCAGTTGGTGACAAGTTGTCTTCATATACAATGGTTGCATCAGTGGGTGACAAGTTGTCTTCATATATAATGGTCACACCAGTGGGTGACAAGTTGTCTTCATATACAATGGTTGCATCAGTGGGTGACAAGTTGTCTTCCTATATAATGGTCACACCAGTGGGTGACAAGTTGTCTTCATATACAATGGTTGCATCAGTGGGTGACAAGTTGTCTTCATTTATAATGGTCACACCAGTGGGTGACAAGTTGTCTTCATATACAATGGTTGCATCAGTGGGTGACAAGTTGTCTTATATATAATGGTTGCATCAGTGGGTGACAAGTTGTCTTCATATATAATGGTCACACCAGTGGGTGACAAGTTGTCTTCATATACAATGGTTGCATCAGTGGGTGACAAGTTGTCTTCATATATAATGGTCACACCAGTGGGTGAAAAGTTGTCTTCATATACAATGGTTACATCAGTGGGTGACAAGTTGTCTTATATATAATGGTTGCATCAGTGGGTGACAAGTTGTCTTCATATATAATGGTCACACCAGTGGGTGACAAGTTGTCTTCATATACAATGGTTGCATCAGTGGGTGACAAGTTGTCTTATATATAATGGTTGCACCAGTGGGTGACAAGTTGCCTTCGTCCTTTTACTTTAATTGTGATAGACATGGATGAATGAGTGCATGCCTTGCACTGGGTTGGTAGAAAGTTGTAAGAGTTGTTTCTTTGCTGGTTTGCCATGCCTTACCTGCATTATGCAGGACAATTCTCATCAGGACCATGCAACTATAATTTCACCCAAACTAAATTGTCCTCATCTGCTTTGACAGAAAACTATTTGCATGACAAGTAAAGTGACCATTGTATCTGAGTCTCACAGTCACAAGAAAGTTTCAATTCATATGGAAAATGTACCAATTAATTTCCCACAGGCTGAATGAACCCTTTGCCCCCTTGAATGACTGCCTCGTTCTGCAGGTGACTCCAACAACACTATTCAGACATCCACAATTAAATTACACGAACCTGCCATATTAAGCCTGTTTGGCTTTATGACCTGCTCAAGCAGAGAGTTCATTCTTTGTTGATTACTGCCAACTACATCATGCACCATGCACTCATGGGGGGAGGGGAGGGTAAGGACACTCCCACTAGTGACCATATTATGCTATGAAAGGTCATTTTTGAACTGGCATTTCCCTTGCAAAGGTCCAAATTTTCACTGAAAAAGGTAAAAGCCCTAAAGTGGGTTGTTTTTGGTACAGATGGCCCCAAATTGCATCAATTTTCATGCACTTATCAAAGTCAAAATTTTCTCATAGGAGCACATTTCACCCCCAACTTTTTGTGAACTCTTCCATTTTCCTCAAAATTCCCTAAGTAATCTTTTGCCAAAAGTGCCCTAATGAAGGGTGGATTTTGGAGGGTTTGAGCCATACCTCCCCACTAATACCTAAGGAAGTACCCCTACTCACACCCTCACCCCATCAGACACTCTACGTCCACAAGTCTCACTCAGGGAGCAGTCAGTAATTGAAGTAACCATGCACTTCTCAATTTGACATTTTTACCTTTCAAAAATCACACCAGCCTCTTGATGTAATTAAACATAACTAGTTTTTAATGGTTAAATTTGGTAAAAATTGAGCAATAAATATCTGTACTGCTGTACCTGGAAAGACCTCTGAATTATCAACTTTCTTTTTGACAGGCTGTCATTGAATTAATGGCTGAGTGTTGACCTTTTGGATCTAACTTCAAGAACTCTAACATCGAGATCCCAACACATACTTTCAATGGTGCCTTATACACAACAACCTGACAGTAAACAGAGGTCATATTATCCAATCAGAAAAGTTGTTACAAACAGATCTATTTCTCTTATTATGTTAATACTTTTCCCCTGGCTATATTTCCATTACATGCATTGTCCCATAAAGATTGTCCCTTTTGAATAAAGAAATAATTCATATTATTCATTACACAGGAAAACAACTTGGTGCGAAGGAAACATTACATTAAGAAAGTCAACTGTATGAATTATATGTGGATCATAAGATTCATAGAATTAATTTGTTGGGAGGATACATAAAATTGAAACCAATAAATTCTTGCAAGGAAGTGAATAGTAAATATACTGTGTCAATTGCAACTGAAATTAACTGATAATCTACCAAGACAAAACATGGTACTTGAAAAGCCTGGCCTCTATGGCCAACTACCGATCCTATTACTTACATTGTACATACAGACTGCATCATGCACATGTAATAATCACTAGAGATTAATGTGGGTTGTTAACCCCACAATCCCACCACGATAAGCATGCATCATCAACCCTATCATGACAATAAAACAGGTTATCAACCCCACCATGATGATAAAACAGGTTATCAACCCCATCATGATGATAAAACAGGTTATCAACCCCACCATGATGATAAAACAGGTTATCAACCCCACCATGATGATAAAACAGGTTATCAACCCCATCATGATGATCAGTATGGGCAATGAATTCCATTATGTTGACAACACAGGCTATTAACCATACGATGATGATGAACAATTCCATTACGTTAACAACATTGGCTATTAACCTTACCATATGATGATGAACAATTCCATTATGTTGTCCTGTTATACCTGTATTTGCACCCTCTCTTAACTGGATTGTACTTCACAGCTTTTCTTCTTTTTTATTTTTCACGAGAGGGGTTCATATAGGCTTTGCCCACTCCCCAATCATTTTTGGAAATAAAATATGTTTAAACCAAGTTCTCCAATCACATGAAGACTTATTATCGTATTTGCATTGTGCATACAAACATTTTGATGGAAATTTACAAAGGTGCCACATAGAACTATTTTTGATTGCCAATTCACTCGCATGTGGCAATGCGTAATATCGTCCTGTTTACAAGTACCACTGCATCCATCCACCAGCAATGTGTAATGCATTCAACATGTTGAACACAAGCAGAACTGTCAGCCATGTTAGACTAGTGTCTAGGAGATCGCACGACAAGCAGGCAGGTCAGGAAAAACTGCAGCAGTTCGACTCCCCTTCTTGCCTGCGTAAATTTCAAATTTTTGGATAAAAGTGTAAGGAACATTGCAAAAATTTCAGGCCGTCATTTCTGGTCTTCAAAAGTAGTACTTCCAAAACAGTAAGTCATCAATTTGTATAGGAGGTCCACCTTCGTGGAAGTTAATGTATGGTCTGAAACAATAGAACACTTCAGTTGGAGGTCCTTCCTGGAAGTTAAGGTATGGTCTTAAACAATAGAAAAGCTCATTAACTAGGATTATAGTCACATGTGTTGTCACTGAATGTATGCAAACCAGGACTGTGGTCACATGTTGTCAGTGACTGTGTGTCAACAATAGAAAAAAATGACGAATCAGTATGAATTCATTTCACCATTGTATGTATGAATTAAACTTCTGAACAAAGATCTACCTGTTTGCACAGCTTATTGCATGCACATGAAGCACAAACATAAGCATTGAGGTTGGACTGTAGTTCCATCTAAAATAGTTTGAAAGATGGGGACAATTTAAAAGTTCCATTGACTGTAATTTGCATAATTTTCAAAATATTTATTATTCAAAATCAGAGCATCAATGTCAGTTCAAATTCTTTGAGTTGAACTTATCCCATTTCAAGAGTCGTGTCCATTTTTTTCTTCTTGCTGTTAACTGAAGTACACTCCCACCCCTTTTTGGGGTTTGGGCCTTTTCTACAGAGTTGGTATAGAAAGCAGAACCACAAAAAACTTTGGTCCAACCTGATTACATGTAGATTGTTTAGTAGCAGTCAATTCCAGCACTCACTCAAGTCATCCCTGACTTGAGCTGAACCAATGACACGAGTATAACTGGGGCCAAATCTATTATCTATTCTCATTCCATATCCCTGGTGTTAGTTCTATGTTTGTAAGCCTAACAGAGAGTAACTGGGGCAAAGTTTATTATCTATTCTCATTCCACATCCCTGGTGTTACTTCTACGTTTATAAGCCTAATCCACGGACTATGTACTGTTAACAAAATGTGGAGAGTAACTGGCTTAATCTTCAGAAGTGCACACGATTCGCCCTAAAATGATAGAATTAAGTAATGAAATGTTTAAAAAAAAATGGCAATTAAAATCTTGTTTCTGATGCACTCCAGTGGGAACTTATTTCCATAAAAAAAATAGTGGAAATAGACATCTACATGAAATTACAACACAGGAAAAGCCTCTTCACAAAAAGAAAACATAATAAGATAAAGGTGACATCCTTTTAGTGGCACTCTATCAGTTATTAAATAAATATTGAAATCCTACATTAAAAAAGTCAAACAGTGAATTCTTGTACAATGGAGTGAATCTAATCATAATCAAATACAATGAAAACTCATTATAATGACACCATTTGTTCCCTAAAAAGTGTCACATAACTGAATGTCAGATAAATGAATCAAATAACAGAAGAAAATGAACTTTTCCCAGGAAAATTTGTGAATTATATTGAATATGTTGGATATGTGAGTGTCCTTATAATGAGGTTTCATTGTACACACATCAAAATCTTGTGTCAACATTTGCTTGACTGACAGGATTAGTATCATTTTACCGATATATTGGCCAAGGACGTCTACAACATTCTTAAACTGGAGCCAGTGTGGACTAAATCATCACCACCTTGTGTCTTATCATTGTTTTAAAGAGAATTTCTGTGCTATGCAGCATCCAAAGTAGTGAGCAATGGGATTCACCTCCAAAGTAGTGAGCAATGGGATTCACCTGAAAAGCTGTGGGCAGTAACAGGGCCAGAATTACAGAGAGAATCTGAGAATCCATTCTCGTAAAGATTCTCCTAAACTTGTCTTTCTTTAAAAAGAAAACTAATTGACAAAAATCCAAATAGATTATCGCAAAATTTTGCGAAATTCTGGCCCTGGGTAATCAAGTAAAAATGTTTGGGTCTGTAGTTAATGACATTGTTCCAGGCTTTGTATTTCATCACATAGGTCTTCTCAAATGTTAACCTTTTTTCTTTATCTCAGTCAATATTAAGCAGGTATGAGTCAAGGAGGTTTCAGTGAGAGCACCCCCTCCACATTTCTGCACAGTTCCTGAGAGGTCACTAAACTGAATTGATATGGTTCACATTCATTCTTCTTGGAGAGGTCACAGTTAGCAATTTTATGTGCATTCATCTGAATGCACAATCCAATATACAAGATTTTTGTGGGCTAGAATTGTGTATTCCCATTGGCCTGTACATTAAAGTAACCTTTAAAAAACATAAAAAACTTGAATAAACCTTTGAGTCTAATGGCATGAAATTTTGAGAATCATTTAATTCATACACTTATTGATTTACCCTTGCATGGTTCAAACCATACCTCACAAACAGATATCAACAAGTAGCAGTAAACAAGAAGGTGTCTCAACCTCTTTCGATCAAATGTGGGGTACCTCAAGGGTCCATTCTGGGTCATTTTATTTGTAAATGATTTGTGCCTACATGTAGGTGATACTGGTCTTAGTATGTATGCAGACGACACAACAATGTGCACTTGTGGTAAATCTGTTCACAAGATAGAAAAAGAATTAAATGGCAAAATAGTCTAAGTACATGACTGGTACAAATGTAATAAGATAATTGTTACTCAAAAATAAAAGTAAAGTTATGTTATTATCCTCCAAACAACGAGCTTGCCACCTAGATTGTTCACATATTCACATCAAAAGTGGGAGTGTAGAACTGGAAAGTGTTGATAGTCAAAAAGTACTTGGAGTTATAATTGATAAGTACTTATCTTGGGATCAACAAATATTTGAGGTAAGCAAGAAAATATGTGCAAATCTTGCTTTGTTACAAAAAATCAGGCATTTTCTACCATTTCACGTGCAAAAATTGTGTATAGATGCATTTGTCTTGCCCCATTTTGACTACTGTAGTAGCCCATGGGGAAACTGTAGAAAGGATCTATGCATGAAAGTTCCAACATTTACCCAAAAGTGCTGCTCTACTAGTTTTGAATCCACAAGGAGAATGGCTAAGGTATAGGAGAGCCTTGGAAAAACTGAACTGGATGTCACTTAATGAGTGGCAAATGTGCAAATATGCTATTATTGTGTTTAGAGCCCTGTGTACCTGCAAAAAATGTTCACATATGTAAAACATATACATAATATGCCCTTGCGATCTTCTACACATGATCATCTCAGTATTCCTAAGCCAAGAAAAAACTTTTAAAGTGCAGTCTGAGTTTTACTGGGGCTGTTACATGGAACTCAATACCTGATACTGTGAAAAATGCTGTCAACCAACCTACCTGTGTTCAAAAGAGCTTGTGCTAAGTACATTTTCTCATGTAGAAGTGATGTTAATATGTGATGCCTTACTACTTACATAGTTGTACCTTTAGAATTTCATGTACAGTGAAAACTTGTCATAATGACACCATCTGTTCCCTTAAAAAGTGTCAGATAACTGATTATGTCAGATAAATGAATCAAATAACAAAGAAAATGAACTTCTTCCTATGAAAATTTGTGTCATTATATTGAATATGTCGGATATCTGAGTGTCGTCATAATGAAGTTTCACCGTATATGTCATTTTATTATTGTTCTGTACATCATATTCTGAGGGCCCCAAGAAAGATTAGTGCTTACTTGTGCTAACTGGGCAACCCTCATTAAACAAAGTTAATTATATATATATATATATATATATATATATATATATACCATGAAAAATTACAAAGTTTCTACATGTCCTGGATTTTTTTAGTTATTAAATTGCAAAGTACACTGGACAGTATAACATGAATACCCTACTTGCCTTCTTGATCAAAGTGACCTCTGCAGAGTGAGACGGAGGCACTTTTTATTTTTGCACTTCTCAGCTGTGGCACATTTTACAATAAAAGCCCACTCTCAGCTTACCCTGCAGTGGTTCTCACATGGAGTCAATCTGTCTTCAGTAATAATACCTCTTTATATTTTCAATTGGCGTTGGCATATTTTTGTTGCAATGAATACCCAATTAAACACAGAATAAAAACCAGACATACATTCAATGCAAGCGTTGACTGAAGGGTCCGTCATTCGCTCAAATTAGGTCATGGTGACACCAAAGTCTAATCAGTTCATCTTGGCAAGCTAGATAAGCATACTGCCAAATTTGAGCAAAATACATTTGAACACTCTGGAGATATTGCGGTAACAAGCATGTAATTAGGCTGTCATTTGCTCAAATTAAGTCATGGTGAGACCAGTATGTAATCAGTTCATCTTGGAATGCTAGACAAGCATACTGCCAAATTAGAGAAAAATACATTGGATTATTCTGGAGATATTGCGGTAGCGAGCCCTAACAAGCATGTAATTAAACTACCATTTGCTCAAATTAGGTCATGGTGACACCAAAATCTAATCAGTTCATCTTGCCTGGTAAGGTAAGCATACTGCTCAATATGAGCAAAATACATGGAGGCATTCTGTAGATATTGCAGTGACAAGAATGCGCACATCCAGACGGACATCCAAATGGATGCACAACCCCAAAACAGAAAGGGTCCCCCTATGGAGCAGACCCTTTAAAATCTTACATGGCTGGAGAGTGAATTACTATTTTCCCCAACAACAACATCTTGTATGTTACCAGGTTGGAGATTTATAACTAAATATCATTCAGTCCACATTTCTGAGAATCAATCAGTGATGCCTTAATTAGCACATATCAATTTCAACATAGAGAGTTTCAGGTACTGTCTATTTATGACAGTATCTTTTTAAATATTTGTGCAATTGTTCTTCCAATGTTACAATAGGTTACAAAACATGTTTCAGTGTTTCTCAAACAGTGCAACTTTTGATAATATTTTTATTGTATTATAATAACCATTCATTTTCTAGACATTTTATAACATGTTCAATAATTTTATTATAATGACATGATTGCGTTTTAGCAGTTGTCAATCTACAATGCTTCAGAGGAGACCCTGTCAGCCTCATTTTTAACAAGTATATGGAAGTCCCAGTCATCCACCAACCTCCAATAAAGGGGGGGGGGGGGTGTACTGGCATACAGGGCATTTTTTTTCTACCCTACTTGCATACCAGAAATCCCTTTATTCCTTGTACTTTATACCAGGAATTATTTCGATTTTTTTTTTTTTAATTTACGTACCTTGTAGGCCTACTTGGGCAAAATTATGACTTGTAAATGTTACCAGTGTACTTGGATCCCCTTCTCCCCCCTCACAAGCTGCTGACTTCTCTTACATTACTGACTGTGCTGCATTTATAATCAAAGCAGCATTCGTTATAAATTAAGTGCTGATAATTGAGGCTGCCCTTTTCTAACTTGATGAGTTCATGCTCCGGGCCTACGTTTTATGGGGCCAAGAAAGGGTTTCTCCCCAGGCACAAGCCCTCGGGATCATGTTGATCATCCCATGCAATGCAAATGAAATGGGCTAAAATATTCTAATTTAATTGTTTGCATCTTACGAACCTTCTGTGAAACTTTACTACTCTTTCAATTTTACAGGGAAATGAGTTTTAAAGTTAACTCATTCTATACCAGTCCCTGATTTTTCCATATATTTACCTAGATTTAAGACGATAATTGCATATTTAAATTCTTCATGAAAACAGCTTTTGTTCAAGTACCAACATGCCTATAGTCGCATATCAGTGGTTCTGGCACTACTTGTCAAATCGCCGCAAGGGCAGCTGCAGCATGACTTGTCAGGCAGCGCCAGAACCATTGACCAAGGCCTGTGACCATAGTATGGAAATTTTCAAAGTTTTAAATAATATCATTTCAAAGAAATACCATATTTATGAATTCCTTCTCTTGCCCACAAAATCGCGTTTTAGGCCAAGAATGATGAAGGCCTCAGAATCGGATATCATCAGCATAGTCATCAGGTCAAATGTATACATCATACTTGCCAGTGGGTCTACATGTATATCAGTATTAACATTACCTCTCCAAATACAGGTATATATACACACATTTGATTTGATTTGATTTGATTCATGAATCGTCAAATATACCTATTTAACAAAATATAAATAATACACCAATCACATTTAAAACAGTGACATCAAACAGAAGTTTTAATGAAACTGGACATAGTATAATATAGCTACATCACAGAATCATTCCATTTATTATAACTGTATCACAGAAATGCCATAATAGTATGATGACCACCTAAGATTTAAACACAATCAAGTCTAAAAGATTTCCACTGTGGTTCCTGGCAGTCCAAAGACTGGATGGCACGGAAGGGAGGACATGGATGTGACTGCAGGAGTATCACATTGACAGATCTGCTTTAAATATCGTATATTATATATGTGTGTGTGTAACAATGCACTCATAAAGTTGAGTATTAAAATTTGTGTAGTTATATGCATGTATGTATACATACACTTTGTCATATATATATATATATATATATATATATATATATATATATATATATATATATATATATATATATATATATATATATATATATATATATATATACAAATGTGTAATGTGTGTGTCATGATACAGACATTAACGCGCTATTTTGTTTTTGCCACAATAGCCGGTCCCGCTGCACACACCACCACCACCACCGCTCTCGACAGACCACAGCACACAGAAAGGCAGCGACGCTAAGTCACGCCTTAACAGTAAAAACACATCCAAGAAGTTGTCACTACGGGCTATTTCAAACAATTATACTGCGAACTAACCTTCATTTGACAGCGCCGACTAAGGCCATATGATGGGCCCTTGTTAGCCATTCCGTTTCTTTATATGTAATAAAGATCCAACATGTAGAGATCGTTTCCCTTTTCCCAATCACTTTGCTTGCGAGTCCAGCATGGCTCAGCAATGACGTGCGGCAGAGGGCGCCCAAGTATGGTGCCTGAGCCACAAACAACGAGGACACCAAACCGTTCGCGACTCACACCTCGCGCCCGTCGTCACGGGCCACACCCCTGTGGCTGAACTTTCCAAAAGTGACCTGTAACTTCAGGTTAAACTCAACGCAAGAATGCTAGGCACGTAAATGTAAACACCTAGGGACTTTCTTCACCGCACCACGTAGGCCAAACTACTCTGATAAAAAAGGAATCAAATCTACTTTACACGAGCATATTGTGGCCAGAAGTATCAAATTTGGTATAAAGTAGCGATTTGGGTCAGAAGTATCGAATTTGATATGAAGAGTATAAGCAATTCTGTTCAAGAGTATTAAATTTCATGTTAAGTAGAAATTCTGGTCAAGACTATCAAATTTGATACAAAGTAGTAATTCTGGTTAAAAAAAAAAAAAAAAAAAAAAGACCCAAATATCGAATTTGATGTAAAGTAGCAGTTCTAGGAAGTAACCGAACCGACAATATTTGATCCGCCCAAGGAATATCAAATTCCATGTAAAGTAGCCATTCTGGTAAGTGTAAGAATCACTGATTTTTTTTTCTTGAATTGAGTATTATCTCCAGTGACATTCACAGTGTTAGTGAAAGAGAAAAAGTGTCAAATTCAAGTTTTTGATACTTTTGTGGTTAGAGGAGTCTGATGGTTCCTATATGGTGACTTAAAATGGTAATAAGGATGCTAGATTCATGTTCTTGTAGAAGATCTTTCATTCAAGTATCAGCATGTCTTGCTGTAGTTACATAAAATATAATAGTCTAGGTCAACAGCTTTCCTCGGCAGGCTTGCCTTTGAAGAAGAGCTGTTTACTCAGTCCCAGACTTGGCACCACAAAAGTTAAATGGTATCGTCAGGTAGCCAACCAAGTAACAAATAAAGAGACAAACAAATACGCAAGTTTGTTAAAGATTACATAAAATAGGTGCATCCAGCCCCAGGTATCGATATTACAGCAATTTGGGCCACAATAGTGACATATTTATGCACATACATGCATGCACGCATGTATACATACATACATACATAAAGACAGACAGACATGTATAATACATACATGCAAGTCCCTGATTCTGGAAATAAATGCCGACTCAGTACATATACTGCATAACCGTGTTGATGTGGCACTCGCACATAACTACCTCCATTGAACCCATTTTTTTTTTTTTTAAGAATGGGGGTTTGGTCTAGTGGATATATGTGCGTTACCCATTCCAGCTATGCGACTGGTGCCAAAGGTTGCAGGTTCGAGTCCCGCTCGTCCCGAATATAAGATATACATACATACATACATAAATACATACACACACATGCATACATACATACATTGACAAATTACACAAGCCAGACAATTAAATAACTGGCTGGAAGGTATCTTGGGTATTTCCTACGGAGCCCCAGAGTGTAGATGAGAGAGAAAAAAATAATTCTTTCCCTCCCAATAATATTGCGTTCCCTTGAAATAATTATTACAGTTCCCTCGCCATATTATTGTGTTCCCTCGTATAGTGGAGCTTGTGGGGACAATTTGCACCTAAATTACTCCAACATTTCCTGCATATCAGTCCACTGTATAGTATTCAGGTACATTAATCAAATAAGGGGCAAACTAATTGCACATTAGCATTTAAAATGTTTGATTCACTGATATTACCGACACAAGGAAATGGCTTTCTTGTGGTTCACGGGTAAAGAAAATGTGGTTCTGTTTTTTTGAAAAAAAAAAAAAAAAAGACACACACACACAAAGAACAAAACGAAAACAAAACACACAATTGGAGTTCGATTGCAAACACCATAATGGTATAGTAGTGGTAACAGTATACTAATGATGATGATGATGATGATGATGATGATTTATTGGAAACTCTACCCCTTTACAGCGGGGGCACCAGAGACTCGGGGTAAGCCTCCGGTGCCTCCAAGAAAATAAAGGCTCAATATAAACTACAAGCATATATAACATGTATAAAACTGAAATATTGAAATAACTCGCAGGTCGGTCTAGGCTTGTCCATGTAGAATGCGATCCTTACACTCCCCGCCTTTCTTGAAAACTCCTTACAAACCTTGTCGAACAAAGCCCCAACGTTGTTGTTAAGTACCCATGGTCTCCTAAAACAAATTTTCGTTAAAATCAATGACCCCCAGTAACGATTCCATAATTCCTCATGTCCCAGGTTCTGAAGATCGGTTCCCTCTTAACAACATTTAGAGCAGGACTAAGGGACAGAAAGTGAGGAAAATCCTTTCTTACACAAGTCACATTTTAAATCTGCATGTCATGCTCCATCTTGCCAATTTCTATTTTAATACCTATACAACCAGTATGTGCTTTAGATTTTAATTGCGTCGGTTTCATAAAAATCACTACAAGTAAAAATATATTCTACATGAAAAGTAAATCTCATAATCGACTAATACCAATATAATGAAGATCTGTCATCAATGTCCTGGAAAACTGAAACTATAAAACTGTTTACACTTAACTTCCTATATGGCTCTCACCAAAACTCATTCTGACAACAAAATGCGCGATCTAAACATATATTTTTAAGCACATTGTGTAATTCCGAACAATATGGCCAAGACGCACCTTTTCCATCGATATATAATCATCTGTAAAATCTACAAAAACCTTGTTTACATAACCTTGTATGGGGTAATATGTACCTCATTCTTTGAAAATATTTAATACGACATTGATTCAAAATAAGATCAATCGGTAACCAACCTAATTCACCAAAAGTATAGCTGACATTGCTGGGCATGATTTCATGCAATGGAATACCAAAATGAAACAAGAAGCGACAAACTCTCTTTAGCGTTATTGAGCCAAACAGAACGTCCGTGAGAGATGGATGGTAATATAATAGTTTTCCAAATTCTGTTACCAAAATCAACCCTATTAATATTGTCATGAGAAGACAGAATGCTACGTAAATAACCTCGCAAACCTGATACCTTGTCTTTAAGGTGTGACTTAACCTGTGCCGAATCATTAAAACATTGCGATAAAACAATACTCAAATACTTGTACGTGGTGCATTCTGTAATATACAAACTACCTAATTTCCATTTCTTTTCATGATTAATATTTTTTGCCAATTACCATTATTTTAGACTTATTGTTAAAAGACATATTCTACTTTGATGCAAAAGCATGAGAAACAGATAACATTTTCTGTAAGTTTTCCTCATTGTCACCTAAAAGGCAAACATCGTCTGCATAAAGAAGACTGTGAATTTTGCCTTTTCCAAATGGGATTCTTAGACTATGACCATATAGCATGTCTGCAAATCAGACAGTGAAAATAATGTGGGAAATAAAATACACCCATGTTTTACTCCATTCATTACCTCAAACCACGAACTCTCAAATGGACCAAATATTACTTTATTATCAATTTACGAGCCTTACCCTGCACTCCTTTCTTCTATAAATGAACAAACAGTCTGTCCCTGTCGACCGTGTCGAACAAACAAACAGTCTGTCCCCGTCGACCGTGTCGAAGGCCTTGTAGAGATGTCTAGATAAGCGAACAAAGTTTTCAATTTTCGACTTTTCCTTAAAGAACATAAACCTTTCAGAGTTAAGAGCTCCCAAACGACAACCTGTCCGACATGCCCCCTGAAGTTTGCCTAAAATTTCATTTTCTTCCAAAAATGACATGAATTGCGACTCAACAACAGAAGTAAATCGACACCAGAAGTAAAAAGTTTGTAAACGTTTGACGTTAAGGTGATGCCATGCACGGTCGTTATCCAGACTCTCTCTCTACTACCTCCTTTATGCAAAGGCTTAACAAAACCTTTGTACCATTGATCTGGAAAACTCTTCATTAGTTTGCAAAAATTAAACAGTTCCACCAAAGTATTGATTAATGTACTACCGCCGTTCTTTACAAATTCGTTAGGAATATCATCCATTCCACAGGCCTTTCTTTCCCAGCTTCAGTCTTTTTATGGCAGATTTTACTTAATCAAAGTCTATTGAAACTTCAGTGAGACCCTTCGGTTCATCAGTTTGTAAATGTAACTTGTCCACTTCATGTGACAAGGTATTCTCCGATTTACCCTGTTTCTTCTTAACATATTTTTTGGGGGGTGGGGTGGGGGGGTAATCATTTGAACCCCCTAAGCCTTGCCAATACTCCCTTAGAACTTGACTGCTCTCTTTCGGATATAAAGCCTACATGTACACCTATAGACCCACAACGTTCGGCACCGTAATAAATTTGTCGAGATCACAAAAAAAAAAAAAAAAAAAAAAAAAAAAAGCAAACAAAAAACTAACAAAGACAAAAACATTCACAGCTTTCCACTCAAAACGCCGCGTGAAGTGCCTCTCTGCAAACGTCTGCATCAATATTCGGATCATTGCAATTTGCTTTACCCTGTTAGTGTTTTGCAAAATATTGAATCCTGGGTCAGCAGCTTTTCTTGGCGTGATCTCGCTTGGCCCACACAGCACCCCACAGAAAGCTGTTCACTTTCAATTCATTCAACAAGGAAAGGGTTATAAGTCACCTTTCACCAGGATATTGTAACACCAGGCCTATGCCTTATATAAGGCTCTGGCTTATGAATACCACGTGGTCAATGATTTAGCATAATAATTTACATGTAGGCCTACGTGCTTACATTCCAGTTTTTGGGGGTTTTTTTTGTTTTTGTTTTTTTCTGGAGCGATGTTGTTTCCTGTATATGCGTATGCAAAACAGGATGCACTGAACCCGGTGCTGGCAGCTGAACGAAACCTTATAAGATTTTTGAGGGAGGGGGTGGGTGGGAGGGCGGGATATGGGATAATATAGACATAAGGGTAGGTAACCACTGCCACCAGAGGGGAAGAAAGAACTCATTTGTCTGAAACGCATTAAAATTTTTCTTTTCAGCTTAAATACCAATGGCCAAGAAAAACTTTATTTTTATATAGACTTTGTCGCAGCCCAGAAGATACCATCTTTATTGTACTTTATGCATGCCGTTTTTAAGCAAAGAAACAAAATCTGTCATAAGTCGGCAGCAAATGACAACGTATGGGTATGTTATACATAGACTAAACTTCGGTGACGGTATTTTCAAGAGTAACCTTGAAATAACTACTGTATGGACACTAAACTATAGTTATAGAGTTATAGACACGGAGATTGATTTTTACCTTAAATTATCTCCAAACAGTGACAGGTGATAATCACCAAACTGGTGATAATTTAGGGTAAAAATTATTCCTGGGGAGAGCGGGGCAAAGGGTGCCATTTATTTCTCGTGGCATCTGACAAACTTGCGTTCTCTGGTGTAGGAAAATATCATTGAAGTACATGTAGCATATGACGGATGGAATAAGATAACTGATAGTGTAAGGAAAATGGTAAGAGAGGGTAGCGGTATCAAAACATACCCCCCCCAAAAAAAACCCTTATATTTCTTCTTCTTCTTCTTCTTCTTCTTCTTCTTCTTCTTCTTCTTCTTCTTCTTCTTCTTCTTCTTCTTCTTCTTCTTCTTCTTCTTCTTCTTCTTCTTCTTCTTCTTCTTCTTCTTCTTCTTCTTCTTCTTCTTCTTCTTCTTCTTCTTCTTCTTCTTCTTCTTCTTCTTCTTCTTCTTTTCTGTGATCGGCGGGGTATTTTTTATCCGTGAGTTAGACAATAGGGTCACACCTAAGTTCTACAAATTTACGCGCTCAACTTAATCTATCGCTTTTGCGCTACCACTCAATAAGCAAAATAAAAGTTCGACAAAATAAGTTGTATCTCATTAGGCAATATTATATATAGCGATAGAGCGTGCGAAGTTAAAATCCGCGAAAATTTTGTGACCCCAAAAATCTAATTTGTGTTATATTATTTGACAAAATTTCTAACACTATTGTATTCCGTAGAGATTGAAATAGCAAAACAAAATATTGGGCCGCATCTTAGTATACCTTCCAGTTAAAATGCCTATAAATAAAATAATGCCCTATTTACCCGAACTTAACGTTTGGGCAAAAAGTTCATACTTTACGCACGCCTTTGCTGATGTAAAAAAAAAAATATTTATTTTAAACTTCACAATGAAGATAAAAGAAATACACACGGCATGATTTAACTTTAAAAACGGCGAAATCTTAACATTTGACGCTCTTGCCCGCCCGGCGCTTTTTTTTTTTTTTTTTAGTTTTGGAAAATACAGAGGGTGAGTCCTTTCACTGGTAATGTGTCTAATGGCTGGAAAAGTAATGGGGCAATACAAACAACTTTTGCAATATGTAAGACAAAAAGTGAGAAGATACGCTGGGCGCAGATTTCGCCCAAGACAGATTATTAGTGACTTTGAAAGTAGTATTCTGACAGCAGTGCACGGAGTCAGAGCTGTATATAGGCCTACGTTTTACCCATATTTCCGGCTCCTATTTTCATTTCTGCCAATCCATGTGGAGAAGAATCCAAGATATTGGATTACCTGAGGCATATCTTCTCAGGCAGCGCCTCGGCGACTGGGTTCCCAAATTCCTAGCCATTGGCTACTTGCCCTTGCCACTGGTACGACAGAATTTCTTCATGCACATCACATCAAACGAGGCGACGGGACTGTGAAAAACCTACCCACAACTAAGAGAGTTCATTCAGTATTTCAACATAAACTATGTGAACCCGAATGGACAGGACCTACCACGCAAATGGAATGTATTTGGGGGAGACAAAGATTCGCGAATCAACAACCGCGTGGAAGTTAAGAAAGTATATACCTGGGTTTCTGCATGCGCATATATATATATATATATATATATATATATATATATATATATGTATGTATGTATGTATGTATGTATGTATGTATGTATGTATGTATGTATGTATGTATGTATGTATGTATGTATATATATATATATATATATATATATATATATATATATATATATATATATATATATATATATATATATATATATATATATATATTCGAGTCCCGCTCGTTCCGAATATAAAATATACGCATGCAGAAACCTAGGCATTTCTGGCTAAACATTACTGGTGCTTGTGATCGCCTAACGATACTAGAGCCTTCAATGCATTTTTTAAAATTTTTTTTCTTCATGTCCCTTCTAGGGCTCCGTACATAATGCACTCTTTCCATCTTTTGATTTAAATCAATGGGGCAAGACATACCCTCAGAGCTCTGTTTGGTGTTTTGGCGACTACCAGGGAAGTTCCCCACCATGGGGGTTTTCACACCTTTTGCATCAACATTTTCCACATGTGGTGAACGGCTAGCGACACCAAAGCGGCAAATAGTGATGCCTGGTGGAGCCAGGCCCCCACAGCCTCAGAGTCCTTGAGGTCCTCCAGGGGCAACTTGAAGGTGGCCAAAGACAAATCTGATTATGATGCCGTAAAACCTGATCCCCTGGCATCCTCTTCAAGGCTTTTGTAGGACTTTGCAGATGCAGTGATGGACTTCAGCTGCCGAGCATTGAACTCTTCCCAATCCAAATCCACTGTGAGTGGATGGGATGGAAACGTGCTCAGGTGCAGAGAACCATCGTCTTCAGATCAAGGAGTCATCCTTGCTGAAGATAACTACATGTTGGCAGTTACACGGGTACCTGTGTGCCGCGAGTCTTGGCTGTGAGCTGGTTGTAAAACTCAGCTTCAAAGGGTGAAAAGGGTATAGGGGTCTTAATATACAACAGGTATCCTCCAGGGACAAACCCGGACAGGAAATGATGAAGGCCCTGTGCCTATCCTAGGATGCCACCACAGCTTAGTTTCCCACCAGGCTCTGAATGAGAGCTTTGAGCTGTTCAAAACCCTGGGGTGGAGCTTGAGTGGTATCCATGGGAGTGGAAGCATGTTTTGCGCACTCCACTGGCGCTACTGGGCTTGGTGGCTCAGAGGTAAAAGGACGTGATCAGTGACCACTGCCGGGACCTGCTGATGGACAAATCCAACTGCAGGAGCTCATCCTCCTTCTCCGTGTCAAGGTCCAAGACTCGGGACTCATGACTCATGAGGGGAGTGGCGAGACATAAAGCCTTGTCGACCAACACATCGTTCGCTGGTGATGGGTCGGGCGTCTGTGACAGCAAAACATCACCTTCACCATGCGATGTGAGGCGGTAGCGGAGGTCGTTGCAGCCTCTCTGTGCTCAGCCCATGTGGGGCTGGAGACAGGAGCTTCGGGAGGACCCATTGCAGGAAGCACAGCTTTTGCTGACTCAGAAATCTGCTGGCAGGAGGGCACCTACAGGAGCCGGGAAAGTCTCTGGAAGGCTGAAGGCAAGGGCCACAGTTGCCCCCTCCCTGACTGAGGAGTCTGCTGGTAGTGGGAGTGTGTGTGTGTGTGTCTCCAGCAAGTGTTCAGGTAACTCCACAGCTCTGGGGCCAAGCGAGAGCTGACTCAGGGCAGACCCAGCAAGCTGCTCCGCTGAATGAGTCTGCTCACAAGCAGCTGAAGTACCAGCAAGAGCAGATGAAGATGAGGTTTCCAACTGCAGGTGCTGTTCTGCGTGGAGCTAGAGTTCCACTTGCCTCTCCAAGGAGAGAAGCAGGGCACCCAACTCGAAGGGGGGAATCACAGGATTGCCAGGTGCTCCCTCCAGGGCAGACCAGGCAGAGGGGCAGGAGGCAAAGCCAGCACTGAAGCTGGAGGCTTCAAAGATGGCATTTGGGTCACTGAAGGGGCCACCGCCACAGGAGCTCAGGGCTCCCTGACAGCAGAAGTTGCCACCAGAGACTTGGGTTGCCTTCCTTTTAGCTCCAGCATGCCTGGCTTTACGGGCTTAGCTCTCAGAACTGGGGAGCTTGGGAAGTCTGTCCTGGCTTCGGTGGTCAGGGACACTTGGACTTGCCATCTGAATGCTCAGACCTGAGCTCTCGGCCTAGCCAAAGATCCAGAATGCATGGACGGTGACACATAGGTCTCCATTCAGGCCTCTCTGACTTGCACAGTTTTAATCTCGAGAGATCTAACCTGCATTTTGCCTTCCTATTAGAAGGGGACTCTGTAGTGGTATGCCGGGAGGGGGTGATCAGTGCTGCTAACATATCGGCCTGCAGTTGCGTACTCCTAGCCATAGATTCCAAGCATAGCCAACCGTTTGTTCAGTTGCCAGAGAAGCACTGGTCGTCAAGGGATGAGCTGGTCACTTATCTCCCTAAGGAGATCTCTTGCTGCCCTGCTGCGAATGTGTCATCTCTTCGTGTTACTCCCCCGGGGTTTCAGGTGTAGACATGGCAGCCACTTGAGTCAGCGAGCAAGCCACGTGGGTGCGTGTTTGCTTCTTTAGTGGAGTCACAGATGATCAACTCGACAGAGTCAGATTCCAAAGCTCGGCATTTGGCAGCTACAGTCTGCCACCTAGACCTTGCTCTGTCAGTCTTTCTCTGTGCCTGCTCAAAGAGCAGCCATTTGCCTTTTCCCCAGTCAATCCAGCATGGGCAAGTTTTCTCGTGAGAGCAAACGAGACCTAACTGCCGACAATGCTTATCATCATCCCAGGCAGTAGTCTTCAGTGGATCCAGGAGGCCAGCTTCTGCCCTCTAACCAACACGGATGCAGGTGAAGTGGTCACTGGATCAACACCTATGGCACGCATGGCATAGCGACAGCTAGATGTTTTGCTGAAAGGCAGCAATTGCCTGGTGGGCACTGTCTTCTCGATCTCTGCAATATGAATGTCGTGCCGCCATCTTGAAAATTTAGTTTTCAAGACAAAAGACCAGCTCTACGCCCAACTATTTCTGAGGTATCCGCAGTTTAGATATCAGCTATCGTGGTCTCTGAAAAGTTAAGGACCACCAAGAAAAGATTTTCTACTGAAGGGAACTCACGTGAAGCACTAGAACAGTAACAGTGAACAAAAGTTCACTGAGCTTCAAGTCAATACAGCAAGCCAGTAATGGTGCCAAAAGAGAAAGGATGATCGGGGAGCATACACACCAGAAGTCCCCACTGCATCCATAGGAACCGAGAGATGGTGCTACAGGACCGTCAGGTCTTGCAAACAATCAAGCGAGTGAACTCAACCTGATTGCCTTGGGTGTTATGCCCAGATCCAAAGGTCTTGGCAATGGTGTTTGCGAAGTTCCATTACATAACTAATGCTATAAACTCAATGCTGAACCATTTTAGATTTCACGTTGATCCATGATAGACTTGCTGACAGACTGTTAATGCTTTAAATTTCAAGCCAAACCATGACAGGCTGGCTGACACACCCTTCATCGTGCTGACAGCATGCTCTTTTGTCTGTCCAGTAGAAAAAGAATGATCTGTGAATTGCCCGCCACAATCTTCAAAATACAATTTTAACACAACATTGTTCATTTGTAACATTTTAGTCATAATCATTACCCTTCACCTGCATATTGTTTTACCAATGCTGATTATGTTAACAATAAAATGACAAACAAACAAAAGAAAATAATGCTTCACAGCCGTGATCAAAGTAGCTCAGGTTTTTATTTTTCATTAAAAAGCACAAACATTACAGTATATGCTTGATCAAAAAATACGTCAATACATCATGTAAACTGTAAAAATGCCTGTATTTGCAATGTGGTCCTCACGTAGCTGTGCAATCAACATAATCATTCATTGTGAAGGTCATTGTGTGTCTTGGCAAAAGTACTACAAATCTACACTAATAAGGATTTTCGTGCTGTTACAACTAGTTTTTTTAAAGCTCATAGCTCCAACATAAACATCATATTCACAATATTCATAGCTCCAACATAAATGCCATATTCACAATATCAGTTATAAACTTAATCTGTATAATCATTTGCTGCCTTTATATGCAAGGTGCGGGATTAATATATTCATCACAAATATTAACCTTTTCCTTCACATAGATTTACTTTTTTCATTTATCGATTCTAAAAACTTAAATCTACACATCATGAATTTATAATTTGGGTTACACTTAGATGTAAATACTTGAAATTGTAAACACATGATGTCCAGAATAATGTAATGTGCAGCAGTTTCCCCTTGTAAATGTATCGACATAACCTCTTCTGTCATAAACACTGTACTTCTGACAGGGTACACATATCTGACATTAAATGCCTTTCTCTGAACAAAAATACTTTGATATAAAACTGTAACATGAGAAATGAATGCATTTTGATCTCATTGCTGAGTATGAAAAAAATGTTCTCAAAATGAATCACCAAGTTTGTGCTTCAAGCTAGGAACTTCTAGGACGGATTCTCAGATTCCCTACAAACTAATCTACACAACCGATAGGCAGAAAATATCACACTTATATACATGTATCTATTTAGAGTGCAGATATTTTCATGCAATACATATAAAAATTAAAACAGTGCAAAAAAGCATCTTAATTGTAGGAATATCCACTTGGACATTAACAATTCAACCATGTATAGTTACCGACATAAAATTTACTCAGCTTTGCTGATATACATATACAGTGGAAGTATCAACAACAATAATAATGATCAGTCACAACAATGTGTCTTTGTGAGTGTTCACAGGACTACTTCAGTTTGTGCGTGAATGTAAGGTCAGCTGAGTGCAGGAATGTAACAGTCTTTTTGTTTTTTAGTCATTTAGTCATCTGCAAAAAATTATCAGCATGAAGCCTGAATCTGGTGTGAGCTTGCTTTAATTTTATATTTATTTATTTACTTTTACTTTTTTTCAGTTTTCAAAGGAAAACCACAAATCCCACTTTTGTGCTGCATGTGGTTTGACAGCTAAACATTTACATGCTCAACATGTGTTGGCAACTTTGATTTATAAATTATCACATTTGTGCAACTAAACATATCAGATTAGCGGGCATTTTAATTGCCTACAACTTTGCTACCTTGATCCTTCTTCAATGAGAGACCACCTGTCTTTAGAAATAAAGTGTCATTTTGTATGTGCACCACAAAATTGAGAACTCGGCATCACTTTGAGATATGCAGATTTAGGTCCATTGCTGGAATAGTTCCTCATCCTTTTTAGAATCAAACACTGGCACAAACTCAACGTTCTTAATTTCTTTAAAACCTTCATTTTTCTGGGGATCCTCGTAGTTTTTCTTGTACACATTGTAGCCCACATCAGGAATACGTCGCACTGCACCATTTGTCTGATTCTGTCGCACAAAGTTGAGATGATGTGCCATGTCAAGTGGAGTTTTTAAAACAAAACATCTACAAGGAACACCTGAAAAATAGAATTAAGAAGCACAATAAGTCTGAAATTGCCATCTGGGTTTTTTAATATGTGGAATTTTTAGTTCAAGGAACACATACAAATACAGTGTAGTCTCATTTTGAATGAACTTGCTGTAGATATCTACATTTTTAGGAAAGTGATGTAACAAAATTTTCTTTGACACTTTTACAAGACTATGGGAACATTCTGCCCTGAGGTCTTATGTTCTGTCAAACATGATAAATGTGAAATCAGAAAAGAATTCCTAACTAAGGTTAAAGTCAAATATTTCTTTAGAGAAGACTTTGACCTCTCCACAGATAATCCCCTACCCAACTTCAAGGTTAGATCTAGATTCGACCCCCCCCCTCCCCAGCAGATCAATTTTTTGACATGATCATCTCCTTAGGCTGTAGAATGGCCAGGGAGACCCCATACAGAGGACGCTAAAAACCAAACATCACTGAAGATTAATTCAAGGCAATTCTTTCTCTTTAAAACAATCTCAAAATACTTATAAAAAAAGCCAACAGGGGCTCAGCAATAGTTGTCATGAATATAAGTGACTGTCTCAAGGTCACAGAAGGTCATGAACATTAGCAACTATCTTAAAGGTCATGAACATGAGTGACTATCTTAAAGAAGGTCATGAATATAAGCCCTAAATGGAGACCAACATCTCCAGTCACGAAGGCATCCTGGCTATCATACTGGCCCTAAATAGAGACCATCATCTCCAGTCACGAAGGCATCCTGGCTATCATACTGGCCCTAAATAGAGACCATCATCTCCAGTCATGAAGGCATCCTGGCGACCATACTCGCCCTAAATAGAGACCATCATCTCCAGTCATGAAGGCATCCTGGCGACCATACTCGCCCTAAATAGAGACCAACATCTCCAGTCATGAAGGCATCTTGACCACCATACTCGCCCCAAATAGAGACCAACATCTCACTATGCATACCACGGCAATAGCCAAAATGATGCATGAAGTCCTACACAGAAACAATTTTGCAAAACAAAGACAGCTGTCTGGGATTGATATCTGGAACACAAGAGGTCTATCAGACTGAGCAAATAAGGTCTGATTAATGATCATTGGAACTCATTGGGTCACAACAGGTTCAGGAGGTGATAGACAGAGACCCTAATCTGGAGTCCTCTGCCATGTTTAGACACAAAAGGAAACGCTGTTGGATTATGACTTAAACACATTCAAAGTGGATGGTCTCAACATGCTGGGTTCACAACTCTCTCTCTACCTTCACTTTGGTAAGAAACTTTGTGTTACCGTTTTCTTTGGCTATCTGTATGTAGTCTCCGCGCCCCGCCTTGCTGGGGTTTGTGTTGTCCACTACCACACTCTTGCCGCTGTCCACTGCTGCTTCCACAGCCTACAGTTAGCACACACCACAATCAACACACAGGCAATTATCTCAAACAAATATGGATTAATGGCTTCTGTCTCAGCATTGGCACTACAAACTTTATGTTTTCAGATGCAACAGAAATAATCAAAAAGTCTGCGGTGATATTGTATTGCTCTACACATACAAAGCAAAGGAGCATGAGAAACTGGAAACTCCATGGGAAATGGACAGAGAATTTTATTTAAAGCCCATGTTCAATTTGTCAAATGGATTTTCTGTTTTATTTTGAATAATGGAACAACTCCCAATTTTGCTCCCCAAATAAAATACAAGTGGGCTGAGATTGTGAACAGTCTGTGATCAGCTGATGTAGAAATATTGACCTAAATGCAAGTCCCAACCTGAAATGAGCTGAGCTGAATTTCAGCTTACGCTTTTAATCTTTAACTGAGTTAAGGTGAGCACGGCAAAGCTGAGCTGCGCTGAAATGAACTTTGAGCTGAAAAGGTTATGAACATGAAGGCTTCAAAAAACAAAGTCAAGTTCAAAGAATTTGTAACCTGCACATGTGCATCCACGTTGCCTAGTATCCTAAAACTAACCATAATAACATGTACTCTCAGTAATTATTATGTAATTTCCAAAATTTGTTAAAAATCAGCAAGTGACAGTAGTGTCATCTAGTGTGCAGCTATGGAGGGGACTAAATCAAGGTCCACTCCACCCGAGTTTAAAGAGAATCCCGCATGCTATTTGGGTGGAGTCGAAATTACAACACTATACAAAAATCAATTTACTTAAACAACAGCAAAAAAGTGCAGCACCACATGTGGGAGAAATAAACTGTACCCAGAATTGTTCCCATGCAACTTGGATGAAAGGACAACACATAAATGAATAAAGAAACAAAATAATGTAATGAAATGAAGTGAAGAAATACATTAAAAAATGAAAGAATAAACAAAATAATGAAATAAAGTATATGAGCAGGATAAAGTCTCTTTTATCATCATATTGTATAAATTTCTTTGAATTTTACTTAAAGTCTTTTGGTTGACTACAAATACCATTCCGACAAAGTTTGAAGAAATGCTGACCACTGTTATTTTTTATCGTAGTCAAAAATATGAACTGTTCATAAACACTGCACAACAGATGATCAGCCATGAGATTAGCATGGTATTTGACTGACAAGTCAACTGAGCTAAAATTCCCCCCAAGAAAATGGACAGACACAAATTTATCCTGAAATTATAATGTGTTACCTGGTAAAAGCCGGCATAAAATATTTCTTCAACAGTTGAAAAATCAGCTGTGGACAACTAATAAGGCTGACATGCCTACCCACAACTCTTTTGCGCATTGATATATACTGTAAATTGCTTTATTTTCGCGTGCTTAAATTTTCACGATTTTAGTATTTTTGACATTTCACTGTAGTTTTGATTTCACTGTTTTGGACATAAATCCCATTCCAACAATGTTAAAATACTATTTCGCTGTGTTTTTATTTTCACGGTTTTGTACCATCAGCGAAATAAGTGAAAATAAGAATACAGCGAAATTAAAGCAATTTACAGTAACATATAATGAACAAAACCAGTTGGGACTTCGCTGCTATAGGCATCCCTCGCCACTGGTCTCGCCTGGTTTTTTCTCATTAATATATAATAAGTTGGTCTTTTGGCATATAAGTCAGGCTATCTATGCTGTATTTTTTACCTTTGCACATTTGGCCTGTGTACCCAGTGTATCCCTGTTCACTATCTCGTATCCATGAGGCTTCAAGTGTCTCTTTGCAAAAGTACTCTTGCCTGAGGCTGGGGGGCCGACAAGAAGCACCACCTCTGTCTCCTACAACAAGACAAGGCAGTTTGTGATGAAAACACAAGTCATCATTCTTTCAATCAGTTAAGACAGTTCACTGGACATCACAACCTAAATTACATACGACGAGCAAGCACAGCTGTATGAAGTACAATGTCAGGCCACCATGTCAACCCCATTATGCCACCACCATGCTTGAACAATATCAACAATCATGACATGGGCGCATCATATAATACAGTCTCACATTTTAGAAATGTTGGGTAACCATATTTCAAGCTTTTCATGTCATAACCCTGCCTGGACAATATTTTATTATGATATTTAAGTTATCAAGTAATACATACATTGATTACATTACAAGTTTAAACACAACGAAGTTAACAGCTTGAGAGTTGCAAATTATGACCCCAAATGTGGGACAAGTGACTGAATTCAGAACTTGTGTAGGGGACATGAGACAGGATCTGGGACAGTTAGCATCTCTGGTTTGCAACATTGTTTCACACAACCATGCGTTAAAAAATACTGACCAATCATTATATGGCAACACCATGTAATTCCATCTCATGTTTAGCCCAATGCTGGACACCACATTTCAAGCACATTCAGCCACAACCCTGCTTGTACAACATTTCATGATAATGTAAACAAAATGAAATAGAAGGCAACACTATAAAATGCAGTCTCATACTTAGTGCCACAGTAATGAGCCATTATATTGAAAGGATACTGAGTCACAACTGTGCCTGAGTAAACTTGTACAACCATGATATGGCAATAAAATAGGGGGCACCTGCACTTGTACAATGAGGGGTGACCGCATTGCATTTAATTGTCGTGTGTGACAACATCCCTTGATACTTTTAAAAAGGAACTACTGGAGACATAAGTATTCATCTTGATGATCTCCATATATAATTTGATGCATTTAAAGTAAGATATTACTGAATTTTATTTGTATTGCTGCACTTTATTTATATGTGTATAAAATATTGTAAATATTTTATTTCAGGGCCAAAATGTAAACTACCATCTTACTAATTTTGCAACCCTGAATAAATAAAGTCTGTCTGTCTGTCTGTCTGTCTGTCTGTCTGTCTGTCTGTCTGTCTGTCTGTCTATCTATCTATCTATCTATCTATCTATCTATCTATCTATCTATCTATCTATCTATCTACCTATCTATCTATCTATCACACTTGAGCAATAGTGTCAAAACATGGCATCAGCACAACATGGTTCTCATTAAAACCCAGCTGCAATATTAATCTTTTCATGCAAAGTGGTACATACCCTCTCAAATTTGCATGAGATTGACCATTGTACCTGAGAGGTGAAGAGTGTTTGCACTAACCTTAGCATGATACTTCTCCTTGCTGGTTGCTTTTGGTGCAGACTTCATGTACACCTTGGAATCAAATGAATTCCAGTCAAATGGAGCAGGTTTCTCACCCAGGAAGAACTCTTCTGGTGTAGCAAACTCTGCAACACCAACATGACTCATGAGTCTGGTATTCAACCTACCCCCACCTCTGTGACACCAATATAACCCATGAATCTGGTATCCAGCCTACCCCCATCTCTGTGACACCAATATAACCCATGAATCTGGTATCCAGCCTACCCCCATCTCTGTGACACCAATATAACCCATGAATCTGGTATCCACCCTACCCCATCTCTGCCACATCAATATAAACCACCAAGCTGGTATCACTCACAAGTCATGCCAATTTAACCCAGTCTCCTGGACTAAGACTGAATCCATAGCTTTCCTTTCTGTGGGTTGGGTCTACCGGTATTCTATAGAAAGCTATTGTTCTACAGGATGCTCTATGAATAGGACCACAGTACTTTCCAATTTCTGTTCAATAGTTTTTAATCTATGTGACCAACTAGTTTTGACTGCTTTGAGGGAGAACAGAACAAACTTAACACAGGTTTACCCTTCCCCCCTTGAACCTGACAAACCTGGTTAGTGACCAAATGTCCTGTGCTTCAAAAATTTCTTTTGAATTAATTTTGTGTTGATTAATAAATAGTTGAGTGAGAATTGCACATGAGCCCTATCAGACTAGCATGCCCAGCATCAACAGCTCCCCCTTGTGGCAGGCAGGGGGCTTTAGCCACTTCATCTACCCCCAGAAAGCTGGTCACTAGTCTCATGGGGAAAGGGTTAAACTCAGTGTCACTTCAAAACTGTACAATCTACTCTCCGTTCTGTTCATACATCAAATGAGTTTCATGTATTACCCTGTTTTCTTGTTTCCAGGTCTGCAAGAGGGATTTATATACATGTGGTGCACTGTGCTTTCCCCAATTGCTATATCATAAATGTGATAAGGAAGTTGTGCTGAATTCTAATAAAATATGTTTAAACCAATCTACTACCAGTGCAATCAAATTTTGTCGTCTGTCTCAGAAGAAAAGTGTTACTTTCATTACATTTTTTCATTAAGCAATCAAAGTTTGACCCACAGGAGGGAATTGAGTTTAATTTCACATAAATACCAACAGTGCCATATGTAAATAAAAACTAACTGATGCCTATGTTTGCTGCAAACATCCTGTCACTGCACGAGAAGTCCTTTTTCTTGCCCGGCTCCCAGTCTTTTTTTCTGCCTGCTGCATCCCCAACATACACAGACTCAGACTTGTCCACCTACACAAACAATACACAAGGTCAGTTCAAGGTCATTTCTAAAATCTTGCATCTATTATGAGTGTTTGAAGCATAATTCCTTTTAGCAAAACCAAAGGGAATAATCTGAACCAGATCAGCTGTTTCACTAAATGGGGGTTAACTTCAGTCTGTAAAAGTTTCAAGCATATTTGCTTGAAGCAAAACCAAAGGCAATAATCTGAACCAGTTCAGCTGTTTCATTAAATGGGTGATAACTTCAGTGTGTAAAATTTCAGCAATTTATTCCTGTGTGAAATCAGATATTTTTGAAAACTGATTTATGTACATTACTACTGGACTACAGGTGAAAGTTTATAAAGTTTCTGTTATTATCATGCAATCCACCAGAACCAATCCTCTCTTGCCCTATGGGATATTAACACAGCCTCCCCAACCCACCCCAATTCATAGGCCTGTTCCAGACGTACAGTATAATCAAAATGACTTAATAGATGATGAAAGGTTAATTGAACCTTTGACTGGTGAAATGACAGGGTTTAAAGAAAACATGTCACAAAAAGTGAGGTGAATAAAGCTAACCTTGACTCCTTTGTTGCAGTTGTCCACAAAGTAGTTCCACATGACTGTACTAGGCTTCCTGAAGTGATTGTTACCAGTAGCAGCTAGCACCTGCAAATCAACATCCTTTGAATGTCGGAGATGTTTACATAGACATCCGCTGCAACTTCTTTCATGCACTCTAACACTGCATGTTTTTTAGAATTGTGAAATTATCTACCAAATGTGGACTTCAGCTTGCTTTATATTTCAGTGAAGACACAGAGATTCAGGCATACACCAATTAGTTCCTAGTTCATTTCACACTTTCTCAATATGAGTTCAAACTCGTGCCTATAGTGACCAACAATATGAGTTCAAACTCATGCCTATGGTTACCAACAATATGAGTTCAAACTCATGCCTATGGTTACCAACAATATGAGTTCAAACTCGTGACTATAGTGACCAACAATATGAGTTCAAACTCGTGCCTATGGTTACCAGCAGGTCTCACTGTACTCTTTTGGTCTGTTAAAGTCTTTTGTGGTTTATATTTGCAACAAAAAGATGGTGATAAGACCACTGATATGTCCACTGTCAGCTTGCTTCACTGCTAGGCACTATGGGAACAATTTTCAAAGCATCCATCCATCTGGATGCTTTGCCCCTTCAATCAACAACAGTCTTGTACTGTCCCAGTATCCCCAAAATTGCACAGTTCACATCCATATACAAAATGTCTTACTGGCCTGTCCAATCGTAACCCTCAAAATGTTTACCCTGCCTGTCCCATATTAACCCTCAACATGTCTTATTGGCCAGTTCAATATTGACCCTCAAAATATCTTACTGGCCAGTCCGATATTAACCATCAAAATGTCTTACTGGCAAGTCATATATTAACACTCAAAATGTCTTACTGTCTAGTCCAATATTAACTCTTTCTGGCAAGTCCGATATTTAACCTTTCCCACTTAAATTGCCCAATAAACCCCAGCGTTATACTGTTGTCGACTTTAACTCTCCCCCCCCTCCCACTTAAACTGCCCCAAAGCAACCAGATGTAAATAGGAAAGGTCAGAATTAGCTCTAAGTTGTGTATTCACCCCAATACACAACTGAACACACAATTTGTGTCACAAACATTTGGAGGGCTAGAGCTGTGTATTCCCATTAGTTTGTATGTTTAAGTAACCTTACATAATCTAGTCACTTATGTAGCTGTGGTTATACGTTTTTTTGTGAGGTATTTAGTTACGCATCTAGATTTTCTGTCTGAAATTTGGTGTTTCTATGTGTAGTAGTTTTTAAGTTATTAAGTTGCAAATTACAATGTAAAGCAATGGGAATACAAAACCCTAGCCCTCCACTGACTGCAGTGCCCTCTGTTAGGCAGTTCTTGAACCTTCTGTTCTTGCCCTTGCCTATTGTCATCTGTCTAAATCTTTTCACATAAAATGCTTGTCAACATAAAACACTTTTGCTGACAATTGTAGATGACACCTATAATGATAGCTAGATCAACAGGTTTCCTTGTTGTGGGTTGGGCATATTCCACACAACCCGCATCAAGGAAAGCTGTTGACTCAGTCTTATGTTAACCAGCAAAGGGTTAGTGCTTACTTAAATTCCATGTACATATCAAATAATATTCTTTTCTTCATTATTTGCAAGAGGTGAAGAATACATATCCAAAATTTATATTTGGCGACATTTAGGTGCATGTTTGAATATATTCAATTTTTGTAGAGGTATGGTGTAATCTAGACAAAAATTCTTTTCACCATTTGTCAGAGGTAAAGAATACACATCCACAAGTTTATTTGGCAACATTTAAGTACATGTTTGAAATATTCAATCTTTGTACAGGGATGGTGCAATCTAGATGAAAATTCATTTCTTCATTACTTGCCAGAGGTAAAGAACACACATCCAAAATTTGGCAACATTTAAGTGCATGTTTGAATATACTTGTATTCAATCTTTGTAGAGGGATGGTGTATCTAGACAAAAATTCTTTTCTTCACTATTTGTCAGATGTAAAGAATACACATCCAAAAGTTTATTAAGCAATATTTAAATGCATGTTCGAATATATTCAATGTTTGTAGAGGGATGGTGCAGGACCTTGCTTTGATACAATAATGACAGACTACGGCAGGTTTGCTGCAGAGCACCGTTTGTGGTTTCACCAGTAACTTATATGGTACAATAATAAATCAGTCACTAAAAAGACTTGCAGACCAGATTGTCACAAATAATTTCAAAAGAAATTGTTCTTCATACATGGATTTAGTATTCTTTTTATCAAATTTACACTATTTTCTGCAAATATATTTGACCAAAAAGAGTAAGACTTGGTAGGTCTCACATTTGGAATCTGATGTGCTTTTAACTTACTATATGGTGTGTGTGTGTGTGTGTGTGTGTGTGTGTGTTGTGTGTGTGTGTGTGTGTGTGTGTGTGTGTGTGTGTGTGTGTGTGTGTGTGTGTGTGTGTGTGTACAAGTACCCAAAGTTCCTGACATTATCTTTTTCTTCTCTCCTAATACATGTACCATGTTAGTAAAACTATATGTAATCTACACCCAGTTATTTTCAAAACATGAGAAAATTTGTGAACCTACAAAGACAGGAATGTCCAGTTCTGCCACAATAGCCTCCACCTTGGCCATGAATTGCTTGGGGTCCACTTTCTTCTTCTCAATACCTGCCTGGTTGGTGAAGAAGACAACTCTGTGTCCATCCTTGTCCAGCTTCCTCAGTTTGTCTGGTACACAGTCAAAAAGCCACTTCCAGTCATTGACACCTGGACAGCAAACAAAGTATACCCTCAGCATTCATATAGCTTACAACTTTTTCTTTTACATTGCACAACACAAACTTTTTCCTCCTGAACAACTGATCAGTTTTTTTTTTCAATGCAGCTGAACATGATCATTTTCTTTGTAACACACATACAGTTTTTGCCGTTTAAGAAGCTTGCCCTTTATACATAATATTTCTGAACTTAACAACCTTGCAAGATGTGCTGCATAGTACAGTAAAACCTCTATACCCGAACACCTCTCTATACTGAATACCATTTCTCATCCCCAAATATATACTTTCAATGTTAGCAAACCTCCCTATACCAAATACCTCACTATACCAAACACCTTTTTCCGGTCCCAAGGGTGTTCGGTATAGGGAGGTTTCACTGTAATATGCTTTCAATTTTCAATTTAATTTCTTTTTATTTTGAACACGCCAGTTTGTGTGCCTGTCAGTTTCTTCTGGTCGAGTTTAATGTCACCTTTTCTTAGTTGCAAATTATATTTAAAAGCTGAGTGTAGCGAGGCAAAGATTTCATATTATTGACACTTTTGCTTC
This sequence comes from Hermodice carunculata, assembly GCA_964020975.1. Classification (NCBI taxonomy): domain Eukaryota; kingdom Metazoa; phylum Annelida; class Polychaeta; order Eunicida; family Amphinomidae; genus Hermodice; species Hermodice carunculata. The sequence continues at coordinate 5,677,665 of OZ026630.1, forward strand.
AACAGACAAACTATTTTTCCCAATATACTGTGAACAAACTTTTTTTCCCAGCCAGTTTTGTAAGCAGAATTTTTTTTGTCATTGCACCCCCCCCCCCCTAGTAAATGGTTCACCCCGATTAAATGGGTTTCACATTAGTGGGCCTTCAGACCAATGGACCCTCAGACCAACAGACTTTCGGACTAATGGACCTTTGGACCAATGGACTAAAGTGTCGTCACCATTATGCTACACCCATGGTACATCTCACGGCTCTCCTCACATTGCATTGCTATAGTTACTATATACAAATTAAAGGTTGCCAGTGTTCTCTTCCCCCCCCCCCCCCGGGCAGGACTGACTCTGACCCAGACACTTGCCAGAGTGTATAGCATCAAAAGTTACTCCTGTATTAGCAACAGGCTGCACTGTAGCACAGGCGCAGTCCGAGCTTCCTATCTTGAAAATGGAACAATTAATAGGTCCATCTCTCCCTGTAGCACTTTTCTGCACCTTTACATCGCACTTTGGTGCTACAGTACAGAATGCCCACCTGTGCCTTTCATCTTTTTTCATACAGCATTTGAATTGAGATATAATATTTTGGGATATTACACTGTCATTTAGTCAAACATGTCTGGTTTAAAACTATATTAAGGTACTAAGTCTGGGTGCACCTGCAATGAGCCTAAATTCTTCCTTTTATATGTAAATTATGTTCATGTGATTGTCTATACAATGAACTTAGTCTTAGACTATACCTTTGAATTAATAGGTTTATGTCAATAAAGTTCTTCGTGTTTCTTTCATGAAAATGTACATATTTTTTGTAACAGATATCACAAAATTGATCCAAACAAACATAACTGAGTCCTAGTTGTCCTGTTTCCCACCTGACCCAAACTTTGGGTAAGGTGGGAAACAGGACAACCAGGAGTGGCAGGACTGGAAACTTTGGGCCAAAGTTATTCAGTTTCCAGGGTAACCCTTGCCCCCGGTCCAAGTTCCAACACAAGTCGATCGACTTTCACGAAACTGAAAGTAGCACCGTGGGCATTATGAAACTAGCCAAATCTAGTCATCAACGATTGGAGTTATGCCGCTTAACTTATGGTCACTTTCAGCAATGTTGATTGATTGATTGATAAAATTTATTATATAAATCAGGTTAATACAGAAGTATGTCAATGTAAAATATAATGATTATCTATGTCTATGAAATGAAGAACATGAGAACCATAAGTATAACTGGCATTACTGCCATTAGATGAGATGACCCTGTTTGTATAAAAGGATAATAACTTATATCCATAGCGGTCCTCCAGCTAAAAACAATAATGTGTTTTCTTGGCATTTGAAGCAAAATAGTTACGATTAAAACCACCGCACGCGCACACTACCTGTGGCGAATGTCCTGCCACTTTTTGTGGTGATTAGGGTCGAGTCGATATCAAAGCCGGCCACTTTGGTTGTTCCAGCCAGAGTGTTCGAGTGAAGTAACAGCAGTGGGTGTATTTCACCAATTTGTTTACCCTCATCACTCCATTTCAGATCAAATTTCAGATCCGTTTCTCCCCTAGCTCTTTTGGCTTTGTTCTCAGTGTTTTGCACGGCTTTTCTCTTTGGTGGCATAATGCTGAAGTATGTTCTTTTGCTTACACTCTCTACTTGGAGCCAAACACAACTCTGTCGGAGTAATGCTTTCATCTGCTCTTAAATTGATCATCATACAGAGCCAGCCTTGGTCCATTATCTTCGTATAATCGAGGCAAACGTGCCTGAACCCGTCACATGCACGTACGTCACCACACACTTGTATATATGGAAATTACAATTTCAGCAGAATAAGATCTTTGTCATGACTTGTCTCTATCGGTTACGTCGTACATAAGCTATTTTTTTGTTATCATACGTCAAATTTTCATGAAGTAAAACCTTAATTTAAGACATGAATTTCGATTGAAATAGGCCTATCAGTATATTTTGTTTCTTTTCCTATTGCTGATTGCCTACATAAACAGACTTTGTATCACCGAAATTCATCACTGCCACACTGGCTTATTTTTTTAATACATTAAATAAATAAATAAATAAATAAATAAATAAATAAATAAATAAATAAAGAAAGAAAGAAAGAAAGAAAGAAAGAAAGAAAGAAAGAAAGAAAGAAATAAGGGATGGTTCAAAATTTTCATCATTTTTCAAATTAGAATTCACAGTACGCAGGGGGGGGGGGGGTTAAATGGGTCTGTACACTTTGACAGAATATATGGAAAATGATGGTCAATGTTTGGCCTGTTTTTGTGCAATTTTGCTATGATTTTTTGGGGAAAGCATCATTTTAAAGTACTAATTGGGGGGGGGGGGGGAGGAGGGGGCTCATGAAATTTAGTACCCTAAGTACTAATTCAAAAATGATGATGATGTTGAACCATGCCTAAGAAAGGAAGAAGAGTCAATTATAATAAACGAATGATAAATTTAAGCAATTAGAATGTTGTAATGGATGTCTTGCTGTGTGTATGTGTTTGTTAAAGAGATGATATTCACACTAAGCATTATTTTTTTTGCAGACCCTCCCCCCCATTAGGGAAAATAATCCCCCACCCCACGTCAATGGTTTTTGGGTATGTATAACTTTAACTGCAATGATAAATTGCACATGATCTGGTGGTCTGCATGCATGTACAACCAAAAGATCTTGGATTTTAGGCCTAAGGATGTTTGAAAATTTTCATTGTTTGTTCCTTGCAGACATGTCTGAATTTTTTGGACGACCACTGTGACTCAGTCAAATTGTTTGACTTGGAAATAATTTGTCTATTATATGCTGATGACCTGGTGCTAATGTGGGAATCTGAACCTGGCTTGCAATGCTCCCTCAATAAACTTGAGGAATATTGTAAAAGGTGAACACTTTAGGTTAATGTATCAAAGGCTAAATAGTGGTCTCTATTTAGCAAAACATATACTGCACCTCCAAAAACAAATCGTGATGGGTGCCTATCTGAAAAATAAAAGAAACTGTTTTTTATTTTTGTTTGTTTGTTTTTTTGTTTTTTGTTTTTTGTTTTTGTTTTTTTTGTTTTTGTTTTTATTTTTGTTTTTTTTTGCAAACTAAGGGTTAGTGTATATACCCCAGCAATAGAGACTGGGTCTTATACACAACCGAAACCCCAGTTGATATGGGAAATTTGATGCTCTCAATATTGTGGGGGAAAAGTCATTTACATTGTGTATCTGGAAAATGAAACAGAGGCACAATAGCCCATCCTAAAATTTGTTAAGGAAATAAAATTGTTTTTGAATGAATGAATGACAATCGTAACTACACCATTTCGCACGATACACGTTAATTTGTCGGTCAAAACACACACACACACACACAAAACAAAAAATAATAACAAAGAAAACAAAAACAAAAAGAAAAACAAAACAAAAAACCCCAAAAAACCCCAGTGCAATACTACAATACAATCTACTACACAACATAGGCCTACCTCAGTGCTAAGCCAAGTCATAGACGATCTGTGGCCAAGTGTAATATTATACAGATATTATACCGCCCGGCGACGTGATGGGGTGGGCCAGCAGACATTGCCCCCATGGGCCATTTCGGGCACCCGGAGTAAAACCGGACTCGCAAACTAAAACCAGGCACCAGAGCGGTCCACAGGGACGCAGCCAACCACACACGCCATCCAGCATCATGGTCAAGTAGAAAAGTGGGATAAAGAAGTTATAATTTGTAATTTTCCTTCTATTTTCACGGTTTCTTTCATAAATTGCCCAATTTGCCAAATTATTTCAATGTTTGCATTACATTTCATAAGTCTGATAAATTTATTTTCCGAAGTTAAACTTTAAAAATCAACAATGAATTCACTCAGAGTATCAACTCACTTTTTTTCTGGCTTTTGACAATTCAAAATATAATGAATTTCAACATCAACGCAAATAATTTCTATCATTTATGTGGAAAAAACAAACATCGTAACTACCCATGTCAAATTTGGCAAATATGTTCTTGACATCCATAGGATGGCCACCAATGCTGCAGTTAGAGCAGAACTATCCGCTGCTCATCAGGAATCTGTGTAATTCTACTCAATACAGGCCACATCTACAAAATTGCAAACCAAATTCAATGGTTTATAAATGTCTATTGACAAAATCTCAAACTTAATGCAGATGGCATTTATTGTCGGGCTAAATATATCAACCACATTGTAAACTTTCTGGGTATGCAAGAGTTCTGGCATAACCCGGATGGTCACATTGATGTACAACCCATCATGGTTAGGTTACAAACTACCTGCGAAAATCAGTGGTTTGCACAAGTGAATGGCCTTAACAATGGTGAGAGGCATAAACTTCGTACATACTGTCTATTCAAATCTTCATTCAAAAAAGCATCTTATTTTGACGCAAAATTCCCTGTACAAGAAAGACGAAATTAATTGAAATTGGCAGCTACACAAGACCAAAAACTGAAACTGAACAAAGAAAATGTAAATTATGCCAATCTGGTCAAATAGAAGATGAAGAGAATCCCATAAGGCAAGAGTTATATACCGAAGTAACAAATGTAGACCCTGAATTTCCGCTGTTAGAGGACCAGGGGAAATTCTTGTATATTATAAATATGGGAAATAAAAAAGTATTCAAACCTATATTCAAATTTATGAACACGGTTTTCAATATCAGATAGCATCCTAGAATGCTAGAAACATGTTTGGTTACTTACCTGTGGATTAGTGACGTAAGGTGTAGATTTTATTTTTTTTCTCTGCTTCTTCCTCTCTTTTTGCACGTATACACAATGTAGCACACTATAAGTATTACTGTTTGTGTTGCTATGTTAGTCGTTTTATTGCCTAGAGCCGAGACTATACCCATTTATGTATGTGGTTTATGCAAGAAATAGATAAATGAGTGAATAAATAAATAAATAAATAAATAAATAAATAAATAAATAAATAAGTAAATAAAAATAAATAAATAAAGAAAGAAAGAAAGAAAGAAAGAAAGAAAGAAAGAAAGAAAGAAAGAAATTGAATTTGCTTGTCATCAAATCAGTCTGTGTCCCTGCAAAACTTTTGAAAATTGCCCATTAAGTATTTATATTAGTTCCTCCCACAATAATTTCCCTTCAGGTGTTGGAAAGAGACATAAACAATTGAGCTGTATCACAAACCTAGAAACTGAAGTTGGACTGGTACCTCTATCTAGAATAGTTCTGAGGTTATGCGTATTTGCATTAGTCAAACTAGTACAACTTAAATTCGTGTTTCATTGGAGGCAGCTATCTCCCAAACCTAACAATTTCATTCAGAATGACATCTCTGTCTATGACAATTTTAGCGTTGAATATTCGAGATTTAACTTTTTGTGAATTTGCCCAATTAGCATCAATTTGAATGCTACAATTTTGATTCAGATTTCATTGGATGCAGCTATGTCACCAACCTATCAATTGCAGTTGGAATGACACCTCTATATATAATACTTGTGAATTTATTCAAGATTTAAATTTTGTGCATTCTCCTAATTTGCATAAATTGAAATTCTACAGCTTTTATTTGTGGCCAGTTGGATGTGCCAATAGCACAGACATGTGAAAATTATCAAATGTGAATGGTACCTCTCCTTTTAATAGTTTTGAAGATATTCAAGATGTAGGCCTAAACATTTCAAGTACCCTAATCAGCATGAATTACAATTCGACAACTTTTATTTATGGTTCATTGGATGCGCTTTTAGCACAAAACTTCATATTGAAATTGGAATGGCACCTCTACCTATAATAGTTTCGAAGATATTCAACATTTGAACTTTTCAGGTGCCCCCTGATTGGCATAAATTATAATTCTACACCTTTTGTCTATGGTTCAATTGGATGTGGTTCATTGGATGCGCAAATTATTGAAGTTGGAATGGCGCCTCTTCCTGAAATATAGTTTTGAAGATATTCAACATTTAAACTTTTCAAGTGCCCCTAATTGACATAAATGATTATTCTACAACTTTTGTTTGTGGTCAGTTGGATGCGCCTACATTACAAACCTATGAATTAAAGTTGAAATTTTACCTCTACCTTTAATAGTTTTGAAGACATTTAACATTAAAAATTTCAAATGGCCCTAATTTGCATAATTTTCAATGTAGAGACTACTCCAAACCAGGTTCTTAATTTCACTACTAGGTCAATCACTATGTCAAGTTTGGTACTTTTCGGAAAAATAGTATGCCAGAAAAACTAAAGGCAAAATTCACACGGAAATAAATAAATAAATAAATAAATAAATAAATAAATAAATAAATAAATAAATAACGTATTTGAAGAAAAACAAGATGTCTGTGTGCAAACGCAGATTTAAGTTTCCAAGTGAACATTGGTTCACCAATGCAGTCACATTTGCGAAACTACGGATGCAATGAGACTGACACTAGCTTTAGATGCTGAGCATCAGCATGGCTGAAGACGACGAAGTGGACATAGAAGGGGAGTTTGAATTGACACTTGGGTATGTATCAGAATACATGCAACAGGACTTACTTTAAGAACAATAATAAATCCTATTGGCTGCAGGGTTTCAAGTGAATGGGGCAGCTATTTCGCATCAGTGACTGCAAAACATAATCGACAGTGACCAGTTTGATGCTGTGTGAGTGTGGGTAACAAGAAAAATCGTGTGCTGATTTTTCAACACAACCAGTGCGAGCCCACCGGGCTGCCAAAAAGGAAACTGGTCAGAGAGAAGGGTTCTCCCTTGGTCCGTTGTATGTATTTCGTCAAACGTAAGTTGGCAATTTTGAGTAGGTTATAAGCTTACTCCCAACTTGCCCAAGCACCAGCCGCAGATGACCGCAGACCAAGATGCCCGGCCAAGATGTTATCTTGGGGGATTATTATAGGACCAGATCACAGTCGCAGTATTGTTCATCTCTTGTCTGCATACAAATTACAGTGATAGATAACGCTCAAGCATTTCTGCCAATTGCATTGGGGATGTGCTGAGCCCTGTTTGTACACAAAAGAGATGAATAGAGCATTTGTGGTTCCATATGTTATTCCAACATACAATTACGTGGATGTTCTACGGACTACACCATTAATGACTCAAAATGATTCAAGGAACAGTACTAGCAATTTTCATGATGTCAATCCGAGGGGTTTATGGCTTTTTCGCCCTCAGGCTTTTTCGCCCCCTGGCTTATTCGCCCCCTAGCTTTTTCGTCCATTGGCTTTTTCGCCCCCTAGCTTTTTCGTCCTCTGGCTTTTTCGTCCTCGGGCTTGTTCGTCCCCAAAATTTACAAAAAATAGCACTGCCACGTGGGTATCGCTGCGTGCGGGAAATCAATCGCCGGCCTCCCATTGGACCCAGGTCTTATACCCAATATAGATATTTGTTATGTTTATGGACCAAAAATTTCAGTAGGTTTAAAAATGACGTCACAGCCCTGAAATGTATGCTTAATTCGGTATCATCGATATTCATTTAATTTATTTCTTTAAAGCACATTTATTATTATAGAATAGATAAAAAGATACAGTAATTTTTAAGCTTTTCCATGTGGTGAGAACGAGCAATAAGGATCTAAGTAGGGTCCTCATGACGAACAAATGCATGGATTGAAAAAAGCTGCATGGTAAAAGGGGGATTTGACAATCCAGAAGGTTGCGTCCATATACCAGCGTTTGGCCTTCAGAAGAAGTCCTAGCTGGTCCCGTGTGGCGAAGATAATATGCCGCTGATCGCCGGTTCGGACATCCTTAATTTCGAAGGTGTCGGGTATGTGATTTCGTTTAAAAAAAAAACAAAAAAAACGTCATAACAACACCAAAATCATAGGCGATTTGTTCCATGACAAAGGTCTATCAATGTAGACAAGCTATAGTCTTGTATTTAATACAAGACTATTCGCTTGTTATGATGTGCAAAAGATCCAAGTTGAAATGTCAATTTTGTCAGATTTCATACTTGAGACGATCCGACAAATATCGCGTTCTGGTTGCTATAAAATTTACATTTATTTATAATGCGAACATGTTCTTGTGTTTTTGGCATCAAGTTATAACTACATTACAACATTGCAAATATGGATTAGTATGGGCATTTTAACCATAGATCGTCGAGCCTCGACGATCTATGTTTTAACCAAGTGATTTACTGACTACCATGTAATGATTTTAGTAATTTGTGTACTAAAATCATTAGAGGGAGAATCAGTGCCGGAAACACAAAGCCACTCTCCGCTCACGCGTGACGTTGGCCATACACAAAAGCAGAGCTTCCCATCTTGCAGTATGTATACCACACTATGTAGACCTTGTCGTGGTCCGGTACTATATCGGTAAGAGGCTCAGCTCTTCCCTTAAACTTAATAATATTGAACATGCAAATATTCCAACTAGCATTTCCGATGGGAACAAGTGTTAAAGAACCCTTACCTTATGTTGGTTATTTACAGTATAATTATAATAATAATTATGTTTCGAAAAACTATCCCTTTGAAAGTCATGGGCTGGGGTTTGTCCATGCTGCGTCCGTGACTTGAAATAAGTTCTGACAAGTGCGACAACTCGTATAAAATATATCCGGTAATGGCACATTAAAAGATATATTAATACTACCTATTTAATTGTAACTGGAGCATGCATGTTATTGGTGGTCTGGGGTGGGGGTGGGGAGTTGTCATAACTATCTTTCAGGGCTGATTTTGCATGGAAATTTGTATTGTCCCTTTTCTTTCCAATCAGTCAAAACACTGTTTCATATTTGTACAAACTTGCTAAATACCAAACTAAGGGGAAAAAAACAAATAAAAAAAGCAAACAAACAATCAAGAAACAAACACACGCACACACACACAAAACAAAAAACAATAAACAAAAAACAAAACAAAAACCAAAAAAACAAAAACAAAAAAAAAACAAACAAAACAAAACAAAACAAAAAAAAAACAAAAACAAAAACAAAAAAACAAAAAAAAAAAAAAAAAAAAAAAACAAAGCCACCAACAAATCTGCACAGGCCTTTCTTTTGGTTTAAACGTATTGTTCTTTTGTTTTGTTTTTGTTTTTATTTGCATAGTTTCGATGTTTTACCGAGGGTTATTGTGTCATTTTATTTATATGTACTATGGTAATGTTCCCCCATGCAGTGGCATGGCATTAGCTATGTTGGTTTTGTACCCTTTGACTGTTTTGTATCTCTTATTTTACATACTTCAGTAGTTATTTTACTTTCTGCATGGTGTATTTTATCTGTCTTTTTCATTTCGATGTAGTCATTTGAATGTACTTTTACTTTCTCCGTTCGCGGAGGTTCAATATAATAATAATAATAATAATAATAATAATAATAATAATAATAATAATAATAATAATAATTGTATTGGCTCTGCCCTGTCTGAATCCCTCTTGTTTGAACAAACACACAGACAGGACGAACAGCACAGCGCCACCGCGACTCCACCCGTCGAGTGTATACCGGCATCCGAATGATTACGTCGCACCGGCGGAAACTAATAAAAGACAGATGTAGACAGAACATACTAGATGGCCCTATATTTTAATTCAAAATTCAAGTGATTTGAACCGAATATATTTCCTATTTTATTGTTCTGACAAAATACATTAATAAATAAAGAAGCGTTTTGTAGTAACTTTTCGCATTCAAACTTTTTGTATTGGGGTCGGGGTGGCTGACGGTGTTGGTGCGACACCATGTTTTCCTGGTTAACACCGTTATATATCCATCTTGTATTTATTGTATAAATCATGTGGTGTTAATGGAACTTGTTATTATGGCTGGGACGTGTATCTGCACAAGTTTGTATTTTGCAGATGATTACTTATTTTATGTGTAATGCAGCAATGACATTCAAAGTTCATATAAAATGGTCAAGTCCATAATTGTTGACATAACCAGGCTACATAAATGAAAATATCATCAAACAGTTAATTCATTTTGCAAGGTACACAAATTTCTCGGAAGGAGGCATCTTATGGCACACACAAAGCGGTTCCTCGGTAAAAAAAAATATATATTTATGCTTGAAAAGACGATTATTTGAAGCAGATCGATCTATCATTTTTAAAGTGTGTGTGTGTCAACACACACTTTTCTGTTTTTCCTAGAGTTCTTTCTTTTTCTTTCTTTCTTTCTTTCTTCTTTACCAGCAAGTAAATACTTCTTTACAATAGTTTCTCAGAACAACTTTTTACAAATTTTGTTATATACTTCACTATATAATCAACACCGGCGAAAAAAAGTCAGGCTACTTTTTACTGTCTCTGGTTGCCATGCCTTTAATTTACCGTTTTGTCTTAGCCTAGCGGCGACCGGTACATCGATCGTGGATATGTATGATAATAAGAAGGCGAGGCTGAATATAATAATTATGAACGTTGTAGGCCTACTGAAAGTTCACAGAACATCACAAATTATCTGAACATAATGAACAGTCAGTAGGTGCCATATCGCGTCTGACGTTGGTAGTAATTCAACAAGAACACGCTAGTTGTTAGCGTGATGTCAGTTATTTACACGGCAGTGGTAAAGGTTTTGAAGATGTCTCGATAATGCATTAGCTGTAAGTTGTGCGATAAAACATTGGGACGAATAAGCGTGGCCTTGGGGGCGAATAATATGATACCGAATGAAGCATACATTTCAGGGCTGTGACGTCATTTTTAAACCTACTGAAATTTTTGGTCCATAAACATAACAAATATCTATATTGGGTATAAGACCTGGGTCCAATGGGAGGCCGGCGATTGATTTCCCGCACGCAGCGATACCCACGTGGCAGTGCTATTTTTTGTAAATTTTGGGGACGAACAAGCCCGAGGACGAAAAAGCCAGAGGACGAAAAAGCTAGGGGGCGAAAAAGCCAATGGACGAAAAAGCTAGGGGGCGAATAAGCCAGGGGGCGAAAAAGCCTGAGGGCGAAAAAGCCTGTAACCATCCGAGGACAGACAGGCATGATGGGATCCTGAGTTGTACCACAGAATCAATAACTTTAAATTCAAGGTAGCTATATTACCAATAGAGCAGATAGATAGAAGAGATTCCAGGAACAGATGGTATTTTGAGTGACTTAAAAAGAAGCAGCCAGAGGAAATTGAAGACAGAATTAATTCAATTAATGAAAAGAAACAAATAGCTAGGTAGGAGAATAGGCTTAATTAGGATATCATATGCAGTAAAACCTGGCTGAGTGGGCACCTCCGCTAAGTGGGCATCTGTGGTTGGTGGGCACTGTTGCCTGGCCCTGTTCCCTATACTTCCCGTTTTACTGTATTCCGGAAAAGGGTCAAGGTGACCAACTGGACAAGTGTAGGGGTATTGCTATTGCATCTAATTTGAGCAAAATATTTGGTTGGGTAATATACCGGAGACTGAAAATAATGACTGAAAGACTTTGGGCTTGTGGGAGAAATTCAGGGTGGTTTTAGACCAGGAAGATGGGTAGGCATTCCTATGTTTACACCAGGTTCTGTTTTTGGAATTGGCAAGGCAAAAGTGAAGAAAACTTTTCAATTTTTTTTTTTTCGATGTGATGAAAGCATATCAGATAGAGAAGCTTTATTTGTATGTTGACATTCACATGGGACAAAATATCCCCCTCACTCGGGCCACACCACAATGATAAATACACTAGATATGATCAGGTATGGAGAGATGCTCTAAGCCTCTATGGAAAAAAACTTTGGGGGTTAGGATTTAGAGGTAATTTTCTGGAAATAGTGAAAGCCCTATACAGTGAAAACACGTTATAATGACACCATTTGTGGAATGTTAGAGTTACGAGAGAACAAAGTTACCTAGAGTAACAGATTTTTGGGAAGGAAATGGTAAGGTGGTAGTCCTTACCAGGGTTCCCATGACTGTGTGGACAAGACATGGGAGCTTTGGAAGCATGAGTAGGTCAGAGGGAAAACATTCCTTTTTTTCCTTGGCCACCTGTATCAGATATGTTACAGGACCATGGCAAATAAGTGGAGTGACACATGATTATTATTACCAGGCACTTCCTCAGAATGGATGCATAGTGCAAAAAGGCGTACATATGCACATATGGGAAAAGCCAGAGTACATGTATGCAACTGTTCCTGTAGTGAGTTATGTGATGACAATATAATTAGGGAATTTCAAAATATGCTAAGTACAAATCTGAACTACCGGTAATATTGGAAATTTTGGAAAGAGTTGAATAGAGGCTGTGGCTATACAAACAGTTCCATTGAAGTTGAGAACTTTGTAAATTACATTATACTTTGAATATGATTTGATACAAGAAGGTGCCAACCTCACTGAAAAATATAAACTAGATATTGTGAACTGACAAAGTGAAGCCATCAATAATATTCTGAAGTGTGAAATATCCACAGAGGAGGTACACTGCTAATTCAATAAATTAAAGACCGGGAAAGAAGTGGAATTAATGGGATTGGTATCAAATCCTATAAATGTGTAAAAACTGAAATTGTCACAACCATTACTTTTTTATTAACTGCATTATATAATCTTCGGCATTTGCAAAACAGTGGAGTGAGGGTATCAAATCCTACCCATCAAGCCCACTCTAAGGATAGTCTTAATAACCACAGAAAAATAACAGGCACAAATGCAGTGAGTAAACCATTTGAATCTGTATTTACTGTAGTGGCCAACGTGCAACCAGTTTGGATGATTTTGTTCATTTTAAGATGGGAAAGTTTGGAATATATATGGTCTATCAATTGTCCAAATTTGGCATTTCTAGTCCCAACATAATCTGAAGAAACTTAAGAAAATACTTTTAATGCTAATTATAACATGATAGTAAATGGACCATGTTGACCTTTGAATCTTAATTACAAACAATAGGTATTTGCACAAAATGTCCAGTTCATGTGGATATTTCTTTTAAAATAGTTACCTGGTTTTGATCAAATAAAAACTGATTTACTCTGAAAATTCTATAGAGTAAAATTGTATTAGGATCTTCTAAGAAATAAGGAGTTCTTTTTTAAATATGGGTGAAAAATGAAGAGTCCACTGACTTTATCACTTTTGACCAAAAAGGCCTTTTTGCAATTTTTGTAATCATCATTGTAAAAAAAAAACAAAAAACAGATGCAGTTATGAAAAATGCCTGATACATAATTGTAGATCTATACATTTATTAAGATCATAACAGCACAAATTTTACCATTGTATCTCAAATACATAATTTGTCAAGAAATATCCAAAATTTCACAAGAACACATTTTCACCCAAAATGCTTGCATTTATGCAACAGCTTTGAATATATAGTTACATCTTTAATGTAGACAGATTCAGCAAATCCTTGTGGTCAATTAAGTGTGCATAGGTTTATTATATAGGAATGCATATTTCTGTGACATTTGGCCCAGTAGTGAGAACACTTTGCTGAAGTTGGATGTTACATGTACTGAGTCACACCATACACAATCACGGAAATGGATGTTGAATCGTGTATGTCTTTAAAATTAACATATGTACCATGCCTAAAAAGCAGCATTTGACTGTGTATAAGATGCTAAATGATAAAGACTATAAAATATTCTGTAGGTATGGATCTGATGTTGGATGTGATGTCAATGAACCACCCTCTACAAGTGTTAACCTGCTCCCAGAGTTTTCTCAGCATCCCTGGGTACTGGAACAGGTAAGACGCATAACAGACATCTACTTGTGTCTTACCCAAAACAGAGGCTCTGACAAGAGGCAGGTGGTGAAAACTGAATGATCTGAGAACAGTGCAAACAATTGAGTAAATGTAAAAGCAGTCACACTATTTTTGGTTTTTACCTCAGACCTATCTTGACCAATTAAATAATTTCAAGGTTTCTGAGACATTGATAAGTTATAGTTGTTTTTTAATTTAAGGTGGTTCTGTTATGCCCTGGTAAACTAAGGCTACTATCCCCTTTTGGGCTAAATAGAGTGACAAGTATTCATATAAACCTAAGCAAAGTATACATTTCAGGAAAGGCCTTGATGAACAGATCCTCAATACAATGAAATTATGATCCTTTGTTTATATTTGTTGTGTAAACATCCTCTTCTTTGATCTGAACTTGTAATGTGACATTGGTATACAAATGTGTAAATAACTTGTTACTGGATCAAGGAAGTTGTGATCTGTTTTCACTGAACAAGAGGCTAAAATGTGTCCCATAGATTTTCTTCTTTAAAGTGTGTGTGTCAACACACACTTTTCTGTTTTTCCTGAAATGTTTTCTTTCTTTCTTTCTTTCTTCTTTTACCAGAAAATTTGTCCGACACTTTTCTCGCACACTATTATACATGGAAACTCCAAACTTGGCATGATTGTACCGCCATACAAGGAGTTTGACTGCTTTATACAGAGGAATGAAGATGTTTAAAATTATGCAAATTAGGGGCATTTGAAATATTCAATCTTGAATATCTTCAAAAGTATAATAGATAGAGATGTCATTCTAACTTCTACAAGGGGATTATTGACCAGTGCACATCTAATGAATTTATAACAAAAGTTGTAGCAATTTGAATTATGCTAATTAGCAGCATTTGAAATTTTAAAACTTGAATATCTTCAAAACTTTTATAGATAGAGATGTCATTTTAACTTCTACTAGGGGGTTGTTGACCATTGCACATGTAATGAATCTAAAATAAAAGTTGTAGCAATTTCAATTATGCTAAATAGCACCATTAGAAATTTTTAATCTTGAATAACTTCAAAGCTATAATAGATAGAGATGCCATTCCAACTTCTACTCCTGTGTCATGGAATAGTTGTACATTGCCATACCAATATGCTTTGAAGACACACACACTGATTTGCTATGCAGCAAATCATCTTTCCTAGTTGATATTTGTTTTGGAATTAAGAAGGACTAAATCGCACAAACCCAAAATGTACAAACTTTGGTTTAAACATATTTTTATTTCAAAAAAAAGCAATTGGAAAACAGGGCAAACAAACTTTGAAGCACTGTCACTGCAAAACAAAAAAAGATAAAAGTTTTTTTTATGGAATGCTTTTTTACTCACAAATGTGGCTGGTAATTATCTGAAAACAGTGAGAACCGGGCAAGAAATGAAAATAGTGAGAACCAGAAAATTGTCTGAAAACAGTTTGCAGTTTGATAAAACCATTAAGAAGTTATTTCCACTTTTATTTTGTTTATCCATGTCATACTGTGCTTTCTGATCAAAGAAATGGTTGTTTATACAATTTAAATCAAAGGGTTAAAATTTTAATTTGTTTGCAACCTATTTGCCTGCAAAGCAGGCCAAGTTCCATGTTATTATACTTGCCTCTGCTCCCTTGTGTATTAAAGCCTGTTACCATAGTAGCCACTCTCAGCCAATTAGAAATTGAGTCACTTTTCCAACAGTAAAAGAGTGACCTTGTCAAAGAAGGGCAGACCCCAGTGGAGTTGACAAAATACGCAGCTTGGGTCTGCTTTGGAGGCAAGCGAGCTGTTGATCCTGATCCTTCCAAAATATATACTTAGCTTGGGTTTATATGAGTACTATTCACTTTATTTAGCCCAAAAGGGGATATTGACCTTGGTTTACAGGGGTATAGCAGAACCCAAAAGGGAATAGTTGCCTTGGTTTACAGGGGTATAGCAGAACCCAAAAGGGGATATTGACCTTGATTTACAAGGGTATAGCAGAACCACCTAGTTAAGTGTTGCAGTATTTCTTGCATATTAGCATGTGAAAGTGTGGCTTGCAGTGAGGAGCTTCAAGCTGTAAAAGTTTGTGCCTCCATACTTGATTTGACATATAGCTGTGCAAAGCTTTCACAATGCATACAATGTTCACAACCAATGTATGTTATGTTTACTGGCTGCTTCTGTTGGGGTTCTTGTGGAAATGTATATTTTGCAGCCGTGTTATGAATATTTTGCCAAAGCTGCCTTTACTTCAATAGCTGTCCCTAGTTATATACTACATTTTCATCAGCCACTTTAATGATTTATTTGCAGTATGGCCAATTGGCTAGTGGCAACAGAAGCATAGTTGTAGATTATTATATTTGATATAGATGTTTGTTTCTTACTGATTGCTGTTTTGTTCACAGGGATGGTCCCTGGACCACTGCACTGATGAGAAGAGCAAGGCGGCCATTGAGAGAATGCTGCTGGAAGAACAGTATCTTTAATGGTTTACTTTAACCCTCCAAATCTTGATGCCTATATATCAGCATTCAACTTTTGCAAAACTACTGGAAATAGTACAGTGTAATCAATGTAATGTGCATCTGTTTTCTCTCATAAGATGGGATAGATGATGAGTTAGGGATGGTTCAACATTCTCAACATTTTTTAATTACATTGTAGTACTTATGGTACACAATACCAAGGGGGTAGGGAGTTAAATGGGTCTGTACACTTTGACAGAATATGGAAAATGATGGTCAGTTTTGGCCTATTTTGTGTGATTTTAGTATGTTTTTTTTTTTTTTTTTTTGAAAATCATCACTTTTAAAGTACTAATTTGGGGGGGGGGGATTTTGTACTCTAAGTACTAATTTAAAATGATCGTGTTGAACCATCCCTTAACAGCTTATGAGCTATCAGCTTTTCTCATGGCATGTTGACAATGCAGGCTGAGAAAAGCTGTTGATTCCTTTGCCAGAGGTAACATTTTGGACAACACCATGTGTCCAGTAATTCTAAATTGATGTAAATTTGCTGGTATAACAGTTAACACTGGTATTGTTGAGCTTGTATTACTCAAGCTCGCTATCCTACCTTGGAGATGGTCTAAGTCTGCTGAAGGGTAAAGTGCTTTAAATTGAATGAGTATTAAGTGTATGATGGCAAACAGTGGATCGTAGTCCACACAGACAGACAGACAGACACATAGGGATCCTTGTTTAAAAATGTATCAATAGACACTTGAAAGCTTTTGATTGGCCACTGTTATTATCAGGTAAAAAAACAATGCTCACTTAGTCAGCATGATTACTCTGGTCATGAGTCACTGCAGATTATGTGAGTTGGGCTCTTAATATGTGAGGGTGACTCTTTGACTCCTATATCAGACATCACATGAATGGCAAGGTGGGGATGAGGCCCAGTGCTCAATGCAAACCTCCAGCTACCAAAAAGCAGTGGACAGAGGAGGAGAAGGGCGTCTTTCTTAAGGGATTGGTAAGTCACCATTTTCTCCACATTTTTTCCTCTCCAGGAAGGGGGGTGGGGAGACATTATGTCTTTGGGTTGTCCATATGTGTTTCCCTCTGGTCAGTGGGTGTTACCCCAATATGTCATGAATATCTGTATTCATTTTCTGAGTGTGAGGTCCAAGTGCACTTTGTCCTCAAATGTGTCCTGCATCATAACAAATCTGCAGTGAAGTCGGGTACCTAATGTTTATATAGTTTTCATGATCTGCTTTTATTGAGTTAATAACTACTTCTGAGAAGCTTCAATTTACCAAATCCCTCAAAAAAGTTGTCAATTGACATTAGATTGCAGAGCTTATACAATTAGTCTTGTCAGTCCACCCACATGTCTGTAAACTTTTGTTTGTGAACGTGATACAGTCCACAGTTTTCAAATTAACTATATATAGATATGTGTGTGTGTATATATATATATATATATATATATATATATATATATAGCTTTCAGGACTTACAATGAAAAATCTACATGTAGGTTGAGTGTGATTAGTGGTGCCACCTATAGCAACATCTTATATGTGGACCAATATGTGAACATTTTAGGAATGTTTTTTTTTGTTTGAAGAATTTTTTCCTGTGAATCATCATGAAACTGGGTAGGAATATCAGCCACTCAGAAAGACGAAATGCCCCAAGTCGATGCTACCAGGTGTACAACAAATGTATATCCTCTGCAGAAGTTAGATCTTGCAAAATATCAATGAACTTAACCTAATTTCTCAAGGTCACATATGGGATGCATTTCAGAAAATATTATTGTTTTCTTTTTTTTTTTTTGTGATTGTCATTACATCTTAACTTGTGTATATTTAGTCATATACTATTACAGGAACATTAAACAGACAAAAGTCTGTGACATGGAGTCATGGTGGCGCCGCTGGTGGTAATAATGGGAACTGACATGACAGGGATCAAAACATGTGAAGCTCATTATTGTCATATTGAATGGAGTTGGAACTACAAAATTTACTCCAAATAAGTGTTAGGCCAGTGATCATGTTTTGAGTGATCCATATGTACTTTTTTCGGGGAGGGGGGCACTAAATTAAAACATTTATGATTCTCTTGTTCGTGGGTCATGTCCAAGATTTAGCACTTGTTGCATTGCTTCAGAGTATGTATCTCATGTGATTAATGCATTATATAGGTGTTTGTTGTTATACTAAGTTTGACACAGCCCAAATGATGTTGATTGCAGCAATATTAATGTCTGTCTTTTGGCATTCATTTTATGTAATATATTGCCATATGACTGTTTTTGTTAGGGTGAAATGAAAATTTCATATACATGTATAATTTTTACCCCTCAGCCCATAAGGTTAGAGGGGTATTGTCGTGACCTACGCGTCCATCCATCTTTCTGTCCATGCCTTGTTAACGCCATATCTCCGCAAATACATACATGTACTCACTTTGCAGAGACCAAATCTTTATCACAGAAGGCCATTGAGGTGATTCAGATGCCTATGGAAAAGTAGGTCACATATTTAGGTCACAGTACTATATTAAAGAAAAAAATGACATTAACACAATATCTGAAAAAAATACTGAATGTAGCTTCATCAATTATTTATGACAGTTGATTCTAAGAATACCCCAGATGCCCAGTGAAAACTAGGTGACTGGGTCACATATTTAGGTCACAGTGCTGCATTGAAGAAAAATGGCGGTACCATGATATCTTCAAATAATATATTACTCATTGTAGCTACACTGAATTTTTATGACAGTTGGTCCTAAGGATGCCTCAGACACCTAGTGAAAAACTTGGTCACTGGGTCACATATTTAGGTCACAGTGCTGCATTGAAGAAAAATGGCCTTGCCATGATTATTGATATCTCTGCTCATTGCATTTGCACTAAAGCTTTGTCATTAGGTCAAACAGAAGTAACCTTGACCTACCGGAGGGTTATTGTCATCACCTAAGTGTCCATCCGTCCGTCTGTCTGTCTGTTATGGCAGAGGGGTTTTCAGTCACCGATCGGCTTCTAGTTGTGTTTTGTGAGTGACTGCTGAGTTTGGTTATTATACACACATATGGACTTTTACTTGAGAGTAACATGCTAGATAAAGGAACAAACTTACTCCCTTCTAATTTGTGAAACAAATCTTCTGTGGCAGGAAATATTTGGAAGGAGCTGGACTCGTATAGCAGACCTCATTCCCACCAGAACCACACGGCAAGTGAAGAACTATGGGCAGCAGTACCTGAAAACTAAGGTAAGATCTTCTGTCCATAGGCCTCGTGGATTAAAGTCAATGACATCAATATTCATTTGTGCCTCCCTCCCCAAACAAAAATTCATTAAAAGGTGCATAAAGTAAAAGTGTTCATCAGTAGGCATGCTGTGTTTGATGAACACAAGTTATGGTGTTGCAGGCTAGGGCTGTTCTCTAATAGGTATTACTTGAACATACTTCGTTTTTAATTGTTTTGTAATGACAGGTACACAAATACAATGCTGATCTTACTGTACTAACCCAAGTGGGATTGTGATGTAACTGTGCTGAGATAAGTGTACTACCGATGTTACTATACAGACCTAAGTATCATGGTGATGTCACTGGACTGACATAATAGTAACGGTGATGTTACTGTATTGACATGAGTGTAAAGCTGGTGTTAGTGCACAATGATCCCTATAATCATAAGCCACCCCTTTTGCAACCAAAAAGTGGTCTTGAAAGACATCTCTGGTCTCTCATGACAGGTTGATTACCGTGGGGACTTGGGAATCTCTAAAGCAGTTTCTGATAAGAGGGTGATCTCTCAAGAGAGTGGTATCTTGTGACAGGGACTAATGTACTGACATAAGTATGATGCAGACATTACTGTACATGTACTAGCTATAGTATGATGTTGATGTCACTGTATTGGTGTGAGTATGATGTTGCTGTTATTGTACTGACAGGCCAAGCAACAGGAGGCTGCGGAGAGGAGTCGTGTAGAAACCATTGAGGCAGCTGCTACCTCCATGGAGGAAGTCTTGGCAGCCATCAGGACAGGCCAGCCTACCGTACCAGTCATCCCTCAGGCCAAGCAGCATCCAGTCAAGTCGTGCCCTACACGCAAGATATCCAAGCCTAGCAAACCTGCCACCAGGGGCAAGAGAGGCACAGATGAGAAAGCGAAGCAGAGAGCCCAGGGAGATGTGTTGGTCAGTGACAGCAGTAGCCCAGGGACTGCTGCTGATAACATGTGCCCAGAAGATACAGATACAGGCAGTGTGGCTGAAGGCAGTGGCAGGACTGTGGGCCTTGTAGTTGTGGGAAGTGCCAGACCTATGGGCACATTGGATGTGACTGAGAGCAGTGTATGCGTGGTAGGCGTGGGCGATGTGCAAGCAGGCGGTATGGATAGTATGGATGTGCATCAGTGTGGAGGGAGTGCAGTGTCAGATGCCTGTGAGGACCCCGTGATGCCTAGACAGCACACCAGGAGTGAGGACATAGATGAGGACACAGACATAGAGATTACTGTGGATGATGAGGATGTAGACACTGGCTCACTGATCATTGACACAAATGTAGACCATGTCTACCAGAAGTTGCTCCAGGATGCTAAGGTCAGCAAGAGAGGAGGTCGAAGGTCAAAGAGGTCAAAACAAAAAGAGACAACATTAGAGGTCAAGAAATCGCCAGCAAGGAATGGACTGCTGAAGATTGTTTTGGAGGAAGAGATTGCTGCCTCAAAAGTGGATGTGGAGACATCAGTGCTAGCTGAAAACAATGAGCAAAATATCAGTGAGGCACCAGTGGAGGAGAATGATAGCAGCAATAATGGAACAGATACCTTGACGGAACCCGGTACTTCAGCTGCCTCAAGGACCAATGTAGAAGGGACAATGAACAGTGTGGATGTTAGTCATTCAAAAAGTGTTGTACTAATGGAGATGTCGCAGAATGTGGACACTGATTACAAGGCAATTGATGGCACGACAATAGATGAAACAGGAAGTGCAGATAATTATAAGGAGCTCGGGCCACCAGAAGCCGAAAGGTTAGCAGGGGACAATCAGAGTGATTGTCGAGACTGTCCACAGCCTGACACTGAGACATTACAGCCTGCTCAGTCCTTCTACAGCAGCGTGGCAGGTGAAGACACAGATGACCACTCACAAAGTAAGAATCTGGCAAACTGATGGAAAATTATTGGCTATATGAAAAAACTGAAGAGATAAGAACAACCTCACTAAAAAAAACTGATCAAATCTTCTACATGTATTCAGGAAAAACACATTTTTGTTTTGTACAAGGTCAAGTCTCCCTTGTTTATAATTGTAATGTATCATTTTTGTTTATGAGTACAGTTTTGGGGTGTCTGGTGTTTCCTACAGCAACCAGCTTGCTATTTTCTCAACTTGGCGTGACATCATGTGTCGTGTAATCAACGGATAGGCAGTGTGGAATGGACAATACAGGAGCATCCAGTCCAGTCAATGTCTGGTAGACCTGTAGAGCTTACTGCAATGCTTGATACCAGTTTTCACAAATAGATTGCCTCCACTATGTCTAATATCTTACTGGTCAGATTTAAACATTTGTATGTCAAGAAAAAAGGGGGGAAAATGTCACATTAATTTTTATTTCATTTCATTATGTTTTTGCGTAAGGTTCAGTTGTGCTGAAGTATTATCCTCATAAATCCAATATAATAGTGTCATGGACACTGGGGGGCACTTGTACTGTTTATGTTGTGTCATTATAACAGTGGCCCTGCTTTGAGAGACCGTCCCTACAGCAGGTTAAAAAATGTGGTCACCTAAAGCATGTGGTCACTCGATGTAAGGCAAATCAGTTGGAAAAGTTAGGACCACAGACCTTAGAAAGGTGGTCATAAAAGTAAATATTATTGAATGGTGCTTTAAGGACTCGAAATACATGCGACTGTTTTTGAAGAAAACCAACTTTAGAGCCTGACAAAGTACTACTCACTGATGCAAAGACAGCTAAAGTATATATTTTTGAGTTAGTATAATCATGAACTGTAGATATGTGCAACAATCAATCATTGGCCTTGCTTAATTGTTAAATAGACACAGTGATAATGAAATGGTCAGGATTTACACTGTTTTCATCTATTTCTTCTATGAAACAAATGATAAAACTGTGTAAAAATTGTTTCGTTTGATTCCTTACAATATTATCCCCAAAAGGTTGCCATATTTTTTTAATCTTGTTTAGTATAGGAAATATAGCTTTATAAACTTGAAAAAAATCCAAATTTCTTGTTTGTTTGTTTGTTTGTTTTTTTTGACAAGGTACATTTTTCAACTTTGCAGAGTGATATTTCATAAACTAAACAAGATATCAAAAACAAATTTGCAAATTTTCTTTGATAATGTTAGGAACCAAACCAAACCATTTTTACAGTTTGTTTTTTTTTTTTTTTGAAGAGAAATAAACATAAGCAGCATAAAACCTATCCATTTCATTATCACTGTGTTTGTTTAATTAACAATTAGGCCGGGACAAGTGTTGATCTTTGCAGCAATCTGTAGTTCATGACCATACCAACCCAAAAATATATGCTTTAGCTACCATTGCATCAATAAATAGTACCGTAGAGGACTGTACAGTTGGTTTTCTGCAAAAATGGTCCCATGTATTTAGAGTCCTTGTATACCAGAAAATCATGGTCTGAGGAAATGGGGTGAATTTAGTTCATAAGTGTTTAAAATTATATACTTTAGAGTACTCTGTGAGTGTTACCTGAGGATAAAAGCTACTTGTAAGAAAATTTCTCCGGAGCAAGTATAATGTGCAGGTGATGAGTGTTTATTATTAATGGCTCCTTGCTCTGCTTAACCTGGACTCTTCCAATATTATATTGAGTTGTTATTTGTGTTGCAGAATATTGGGTACAGACCTCCAGGGGGGACCTGATGTTCTTTGATGCTCCAGAAAAAGAAGCCATCTTGGACCGTGAAAGTATTAGTGACAACGAGAAAAAGGTGCATGCCGAGTTCTTCAATGGAAGGCCAAACAAGACAGCAGAAAGATATCTACGCATACGCAACTACATTGTGGACTCCTGGTAATATCGAGGTCCTATATTTGACACTATAAGCTCTTCTCCTTGGTTTAACCTTTCACTGCTAAGCAGGAGACTGGGTCATCAGCTGTCACTGGTCATATCTCTGAACAGAACTTTCTCTAAGTGATAATGTCAGTGATTAAATATTATGATCATTTGAATAATACAGAAAACAAACTATTTAATACACAGTGAAAAATTGGGATCAATCAGTATGAAAGAGCATGGTGTACAATCTTGGATGGGATTTTGTGGATAAATGTTTAGATAAATTAAGACTAAGTGCACCTAAAGCTAAAACACAAGTGCAGGGAAAAATGAATCAGGCTTTACCAAAAAAAAAAAATATATATGCCAAATTCTGGGAGATGCAAATCAGACAAAAGTTAACAGCAGAAGATAAATTGTGCATGTATATGTACATGTATATCAAAAGGAAGTTTACTGAAATGTATTTAGACCATGTTTACCAAAAAGAGTATAGAATAGCTATGACATTGAGGGTGAGTGCCCACAAACTTGAACTTGAGAAGAGGAGATATGTCAGGGGTCGTTCGCAATTGTCATCATTATTGAGGACATACAGAGAATACTTTCTTTAGTGACCCCCTCCTCCCTCCAGAATGTACGTAAAAGTGGTGATAATGCATGAACTTTGTATGTTTCCCCATTCAACCAAAATATTTCACTTTCGTTCAAAATATGAATTTGGCTCAAATGTTTTGAAAATCTGACAAAAACATGTTTCACTGGCAAAAATTTTAAATGCATGCTAATGATAAGAATAATAAAGATTCTATATTGGACTCAGAATAATTTTCTGTGCGTGTCATGCGTTATTGTTCTCACATGAAGACATTAGTCATTATTTTCAGTACTTGGTATTCACACAGGCTCAATAATTTTGACAGATATATAGACCACACCCATCACTGGTAGTCTGTTGTTTATCTGCAGTTTTCTATAATCATTTTGTGCCTTCTGCAACCATATTAAAATCACATGTATCATGATTTCTCAAAATTTGTTTTAAAGTGCTGTTTTTACCATATTTTGGCATGGATTTTGAGGAGGTAAAAGTCAACTGGAAGATCGTCAATGTATAAACAAATCAAGTCGTCTTGTAAACATTTGCAGACTGCAGCACAATCTAGTGCTGAAAGGTGTCATAAATAAAACGAAATTCTAAAGGACATCTGGGTACTTAACAAGTTTTAAATGGCAGCTGCACAAATGTTGATCTGCTACTCTGGCACATTTTGTCATGTTTCTGACTTGTTTACCAGGTAAATGATACCTTTTTTTTTTAAATGGAAGTATTTGAAAGTTATCATAGAAACAAATTAATAGAAAATTATGAATTTTTCCACTGCAAAGCATCTTTGAAGCAGACGATCAACACATTAACAGCATCAGAAAGGGATCATTACTTTCCTTAAAAGTTGAATGCAGAGGGCATTCACACAATATTTAAAACAAAATAAAGTGTGTGTTCACCCTCTTGTTCGTGAACTAAAACATCGTTCCAATGCCTTTACTGATCTTCTTCATTCTTTTGTCTGCACTTGTGAAAGTTGCTTCAACTATGGTCAACAATACCGACTTGTTTTCCTTGTGCGAATGCCACTTTTCTTGGGCCTGTCGCATGGCATCACTATGTTTGAGATACTCATTCGCAAACACAAATGCATTTACAAACTGCTGATTAATGCCTGATAGGTTTTTGTGAACAACCCTTGGTCTTTTTGTGCAATATTTAACACATTTTCCAATCACTCAAGGGCATCATCCATCATTTTGTCTGTCATGACACTTCGGTGAACTGTGACCCTG
This sequence comes from Hermodice carunculata, assembly GCA_964020975.1. Lineage (NCBI taxonomy): Eukaryota > Metazoa > Annelida > Polychaeta > Eunicida > Amphinomidae > Hermodice > Hermodice carunculata. Next base: position 5,702,727 of record OZ026630.1, read on the forward strand.
AAATTGCGAGTCTGAGACCGATCTTGGGAAAAATAGATGCTAAACTTTTGCTCATCTTCAGGAACTCATACTCAAGTATCAGGGTTTAACTTAATCCTTTATTATTTTCATGTGGGTGACACCTTCAGTAGCCGTGTTAGAGGCCAGAGTGTGAAAAATTTGCCTCAAATAATCACCATGTTGTGACACCTTGAGAATGTACACGTGCTCTGAACCCCCTCTCTCCCCACCCTACTCTCTGTACGAGGATGATAATGATGACAATTGGGAATGACCCCTTAGATCACTAATTCTGGGACAGGAGAGACAATGCAAATTTTGCTTATCATTAGATCAGAAAATGGTAGAGGATGAATCTCATTTTTCTCACTGAATGCCTACATTTGAATAGTGAAGATACATTATGGACAGAAGTTACCAAGACAGTATGAACAACCAAACAAAGCTGTACTATTTACCAGATCTGGGGGTCATATGGCATCATTGGTTGCAAATTTTATTTGAGAAGTTTTGAAAACCATATTTTAAAGATTAAACTGAAAGTAAATTTTTTTTAAGAACATTGCTACAGAGGACCTGCTGCGTATTATATGGTTTTGTACATAGGTAGTTAGATATGCATATTTAGTACATAAGTTTTTGTTTAGTGTCAGGTTTTGTGTGTGTGTGTGTGTGTGTTCTCTATTGGCATTGTATGTATGTATGTATGTATGTATGTATGTATGTATGTATGTATTTGTGTAGGTGTATATGTATGTGTGTTTCCACTTTGCCCCCACAGGGCATGAAAGTGGAATAAAATCTTTGAATGTTTGCATTTAATTGAAGTCATAATTTCCCCAATATTGGACATAGTACCTATTGTATTTAAGTTTATTTCACAAATTCAAAGATACATAAGAGTGGTGTATTGCAGAAAGCAATGTTAAACCTGTGCTAAAATACTATTTCTTTTTTAGTTTTTTTTTTTTTTAGCATCATACTGAACAAGAAGTTCATCTACCCAATACATTGAAATACTATTTCACTGTATTTTTATTTTCGTGGTTTTGTACTGTGAGTGCAACTATGAAAATACAAAATCACAACAAAATTAAGTGAATTTACATTTAATAAAGTAAAACAGGAGGAGACTGCAAAGTTCACAGGTACTGTGTAACAGGATCTCAGTACCAGGTACTGTGTAACAGGGTCTCAGTACCAGGTACTGTGTAACAGGGTCTCAGTACCAGGTACTGTGTAACAGGATCTCAGTACCAGGTACTGTGTAACAGGGTCTCAGTTCCAGGTACTGTGTAACGGTCTCAGTACCAGGTACTGTGTAACAGGGTCTCAGTACCAGGTACTGTGTACCAGGATCTCAGTACCAGGTACTGTGTAACAGGGTCTCAGTACCAGGTACTGTGTAACAGGGTCTCAGTACCAGGTACTGTGTAACAGGGTCTCAGTACCAGGTACTGTGTAACAGGGTCTCAGTACCAGGTACTGTGTAATAGGGTCTTAGTACCCACACATTGGATGTTGGATATCCAAAGAAAACAGTTTGCTTCATGTCAATGTTGATACCATAACCATTTACATGTGAATGATGGCAGGTACAAGTAGGTCAGAGTGGTTAATGAACTGTGTGTTTTTAGGACCAAATGCAAGCCAAAGTACCTGAACAAGACATGTATCCGGCCTGGTCTGAAGAACTGTGGAGATGTCAACTGTATAGGCCGAATACATTCATACCTGGAAATGATAGGGGCAATCAACTTTGGCTGTGGTAGGGCAACTATTTAAGTTCTCTCTAGGCCTGATAAGCTTGTTAAAAAGTCTGTATCTTGTTCAAATTAGTGGTCCCATGAAATTCATTGTAAAAGCAGCCACAACAAATTGTTACGAAGAGGAGCATTGTAGTCTTGACGATATTATTTTATTGATAATGGGAGCAAAAGCTGAAAAATTTGAACTAACTGTCAGAGCATGTACTTGCAATACCAATGTAAATAATTATTAATTCATATTATATGTAAAGTTTTAAGTGCACCAATGTCAACTTGAAGGATGTGTTGTTGTGTGAGGATCCAAGCTCTATAGCATCAGGGGATAATCTTTGTTTCAAGAATCTTGCTTACATGTAGTCAGTCATTTTGATGGTGAAATTCAAAGTTCTCTACTTATGCAGAGTCTGCATGTAGTTAGCTATGAATGTGACTGTCCATTGTGTCTGTGCCATATACAAAGTGTCTTGATGTTGTAGAGCAGGCACAGTACTGCAGGCCACCGCGGCGCCCCCTGCCATATGTGCGGGAGAAATTGTGCAAGGAGGAGCTACAGGTGTACCAGGCAGCGCGCATGGAAACCATGGTCAGTGGGATCACATTATAGCATAAACATAGTCAGTATGATCATATTATAGCATAAACATAGTCAGTGGGATCACATTATAGCATAAATATAGTCAACATGATTTGCGAGATCTTTTTGTCGTGTGTCTAACCACTGTACGTCATACTAATTTGCCAGCATGGCATTTAAACTAGCAGATCTTTTTGACTCCCAGGAGCAGTTATGATGATGTTGCCTGGCATCCCATAGCAACGTTCCAGCTTGCTATATAAGCAACAGACGTAACGGTTTATTCAAATGTCCCTTGATGAGTTCACACAGGAGCGAAACTGGTCGAGACCTCTCACCTCTGGACATTTCCATACCACTGGTCTTGCCTGGTTTTCTATTGGTAGAATTCAAGCTTTTGTTTGGCTGACATGGCAAATCTGACATACAGGTCTGTATTTTGGTAATGGTGGATCCCAGGTTCATGGTTACTATAAACATTAATTTGAAAGTGCAGTACATGTACTATGAAATTTCTCTTGGGGTTATAAATTTTGACCCTGAGTGACATTGAAATGTCAAACTCACATAGTGACTTACATCTTAGTAATGTTGGACCCTAGGCCCACAGTTGCTACTCAGTAGTAATAGGAAAGTACCAATGGGCTTTTTTTTTCAGTGTTGGTAATTTTGACTTTGAATGACCTCAAACGATTAAACCAAAATTTTGGCTCATATCTAGGTAATATCAAAATGGTGTTTACTTGCAGAGGCCCCGCAAACGACGGGTACGTGATACATCTGGACAATGGGTAGATGAGAAAGAATTGGAAGGAAGAACTATAGAAGTGAGTGTCACTGACAAATTTTGTCTGTCATATTTTCTGCCCTTATGAAGCTACAGGAGAATGGATAAGGAATTTTAGGCATATTTCTTCAAGTTTAAGCCATATTTGAAATTTGTGCAATACATTTACAGTTGATAGATGAAGCCTTCTTTTCTTGTGTCCTTGTTATTTTGTACATGTACTTTATCTAAGTTGGTAAACTAATGTGTGTGATAAATGATCTATTTCAGCACAAACCTGAGGAAGCCACGCCTACAGCTCCAAAGGTGTCAAGGTTAAGGAATTCATCATTTGACCCTTTTAAGCTGGTGCCCTGTGAGGCGTTCAGCAGCAGTAAGCCTGTGAGTAGTTCAGTGGGTTTACATGGTAGTCTAGGTACCTTCATTTTCCATGGTACAAGGCAGTATTTCATTTGTTCGGATGACTGACTTTTCTGTTTATTCAGGTGGGATTAAAATACTTGTTAGACCTTGAAATTTCTTCTTAGAAGAGAATCTGTTCATGTGCCTGCATACAAGGTTAAGAGTCTGTGGTTTATAGAGTCCAATAAACTTGTGCTCCAGCTGCTGTGAGGGTAGTCGGAACATGCCTTGTCATGCAATACAAAACCATTGATATAGCATAACTCATCAGGCAACAGAAAACCATTGATATAGCATGACTTGTCAGGCAATAAAAAAACATTGATATAGCATGACTTGTCAAGCAATACAAAACCATTGATATAGCATGACTTGTCAAGCAATACAAAACCATTGATATAGCATGACTTGTCAAGCAATACAAAACCATTGATATAGCATGACTTGTCAGGCAATACAAAACCTTTGATATCCCATGACTTGTCAGGCAATACAAAACCATTGATGTTGCATGACTTGTCAGGCAATACAAAACCATTGATGATATAGCATGACTTGTCAGGCAATACAAAACCATTGATATATATAGCATGACTTGTCGGACAATACAAAACCATTGATATATCATGACTCACCAGGCAATAAAAAACCACTGATATAGCATGACTGTCTGCAGGGACTGTTCTGGCCATTAGCCAACTGCTAATGTTTCTTGAACTTGGATAATAAATTGTGTACATGGCTAAATTATTTTAAAATTAATAATTAAAAGGCAATGACAAAATTGTTGGTAATTATTCATGCTTATATTTCCTATTTGGGCTTCAAATTTTTGAAGATTAGCTCTCTTTGTGTGTCTGTTAATGACGTCTCAAGCAATATAATATCACAAATGTAGCATAACTTGTCAGGCTTTTGAACCAGTTATAAAGGATGACTTGTCAGGCCATACAAAACCCCTGACGTAGGTCTTTTAAAACAACTTATTACAGAGTGAGTTCAGAAACTGCATATTTGTGTTGTTCATGAATGATTGTTTCTTTCATGTTGTAGGCTCCATTTAATGTGGAGGTAGAGTGTGCTGCCATGCTTACCATGGATGTACATGCACACATGTCAAAGACTGAGGTGATTGGGCTGCTGGGAGGCAGGTACAGCAAGGAACAGGGTAAGCTACACATCACTGTGGCTGAGCCCTGCAACAGTCTCAGTACTGGCATGCAGTGTGAGATGGACCCAGGTGAGGAGCAATATGGCAACTGTGTACAGATTTTTTTTTTTTTTTCCTGTGTACAGATGTTAAAATTGGTCATTGTAAAGTGTTTTATATTGTTTAGTCTTACGAGTTGAGGTTGATGCCTCAAGGCAGTATGGTGCAGTGGATAAGTGACGATTATATTTACATTGTTACAGACACTACTCAATTTGAATCACAGATATTTCAACCTGGCCGTACAACAGATTACAGCTTGTAAGATTGTGTCTTGGATGAGATTTATGTTGTGAAGGTTCATTTGGAACACAAGAAATGTTGCTTTCCCATGAATCCTTATTAGCACAAATTTACAGAAAAGGGGCGATGTTCAAGTCACAGCAGTGACGTGAGAATTGTTTACATGATAGAAATAACATTTAACTGCCTATATGAGGTATGTATATCTTGTTATAGCTCAGATAAAGTGTACATGTATTTTTGTATCATTATTTGTAGTAATTTGCCTGGCTAACAGACCGTTCCTGTGTTTCAGTGTCCCAGACCCAGGCCAGTGAGTCAATCCGGGAGCAGGGCTTCTGTGTGACTGGCTGGTACCACTCACACCCAACCTTTGCACCTAACCCCTCCTTGCGGGACATAGATACACAACACAAGTTCCAGGTGAGGTTTGCAGTTGTGTCAGTGATGACTAGGGGGGAGCATGGTGTTGTTTATGTTTACAGTGAAATGAAAGCTGTGAAGCAGCCATTACAGCAAAGATTAACTCATTCCATACCAGTCCCTGATTTTTCCATATGTTTACCTAGATTTAAGACGACAACTGCATATTTAAATTTCTCATGAAAAAAGCTTTCGTTCAAGTACCAACATGCATATAGTCTCAAGTCAGTGGTTCTGGCACTGCCTGGCAAGTCATGGTGCAGCTGCCACAAGGGCAGCTGCAGCATGACTTGCCAGGCAATGCCAGAACCACTGACGAAGGCCTGTGACCGTAGTATGGAATGAGTTAAACAAATGACAGAAGTGATGAAGCACGTAATTAGACTGCACACAACACCTCAAGGCTAATGCTGAAGGAACATTTCTGACTACTTGTAGCTCAGGCATATAGATTTTATTTTATGTGCGAAAGATTCGCCAAATAGCGTTTCCATAAGACTTACAAGCAGACCGAAAAACCTGCAATGTACCGGCAAAGTGTAGGATAGTACCTGATGCTCTCATTGCATTTTTGCATGGAATTAGAATGTATAGAAATTTTAGAATTTTAGAAAAAAAAAATCAAGTTTGCATGAAATAATGCTGTGCAAAAAATTTCTGGAACTACAGTAATTAACTTACTGCATGCAAGTCGCATATACTCACATAGATTTAAGCTAGGTGAACCTTTTGCTGATGTATAAGATAGCAACTTGTTTGCATTGAAAATTACCAAACAATGTTGAATGCCTCTTTTTCATCATTCCTGTCAACCCATTCCTTAACTCGGCCAAACCAGCAGCTCAAAGGTCTTTGGCTGCAATGTGTCGCTGATTTCAACAGTACATGTAATAAAAAACAATTTGAGTGGGGAATGTCGATGAGACCTATCAAGATAACATGATCCAGACCGACAGCTTTGTAGTTTTCATTCAAGTGGCAACTTGTGGTCTACAATAGGTGGTTTTTCCATTGCTTGACTAGTCCTGTTTTTGCAGTGCCTGGCAAGTCATGCTGCTGTTGCCACAAAGCCTGGTGTGGTATGACTTGTTTGGCAATGCCACCACCAGTGACCAGAGTCTTTTGCACCGTAGCATGCATGGAGTGTAAATATTTGCTGATTGGGTTTGATTGGCATCTGTACTGTCCATTTTGATGTGTACTTGTTTCAGTCCTGGTTTGATTGGCATCTGTACTGTCCATTTTGATGTGTACTTGTTTCAGTCCTGGTTTGATTGGCATCTGTACTGTCCATTTTGATGTGTACTTGTTTCAGTCGTGGTTTGCTCAGGGAGGTCAGCCATTTGTGGGCATGATTGTGAGTCCCTACAACAGACATAACCAGGGCCTGCAGTCACAGATCTGTTGCCTGGTGGCCAGCAAGGAGCCCACGGCGCCCACAGGTACTGGTCGTCCACAGTCTGACCTTCACAGCTAAACTCTCAGCCTAGCTGCATTGCACATTTTAAATGGAATACTTCACTGATTAATTTTCCACTAAATGTGTGAGGAAATTCATTAAATTGAGTAAAGAGTAAAATAGATGTAAACAATATGATTCTGATTTAATTTAAGTAAAAATTGTTGTATTTTTGGGGCCAGAAGAGAGACCCTGTATTCTGTACGTATACACATTATGTCTGTGGTGCTTGTGCTGACATCACAGTAAGTCATTCTGATGGGAATGAAGACTTAGTTGACAAAGTACAATGCATAGTTTTACAGCTATTTGCTGTTTAACTCATTCCATACCAGTCCCTGATTTTTATATTTACCTAGATTTAAGACGACAGTTGCATATTTAAATTCTTCATGAAAAGAGCTTTCATTCAAGTACCAACATGCCTATAGTCTTAAGTCAGTGGTTTTGGCACTGCCTGGCAAGTTGTGCTGCAGCTGCCGCAAGGGCAGCTGCAGCACAACTTGCCAGGCAGTGCCAAAACCACTCACCAAGGCCTGTCACCATAGTATGGAGTGAGTTAAGATTGCCCCTGGTGCCAGATAAAATTGGTCCTATATGGCTGCTGGTCTTTAAAATTGCAGGTAAATAAAAAAGTCTAATGTCTTGAAAGAGCAGTCTTAAGAACTAATGTTATCTGTCACAAGAGGCAGTCTTTACAGCAGATACCAATGTACAGTGAAAACTCATTATGATGACACCATCTGTTGCCTTAGAAATATTTCAGATATCTGAATTTGTCAGATAAGTGAATCAAATAAGAAAGAAAATGAACTTTTACCATTCCAAATTTGTGTCATTATAATGAATATGTCAGATATCTGAGTGTCATTATACTGAGGAAACTTGGGCTGACAACACATCAAGTCCTTGCCTGCCTGTCACTGTAGCCTTGGCTGGGCTTGTTTTACAGGGGTGCCCTACCAATTTGACCACATGACTGTCAGCACTGGTTGGGATCGAGACCTACTTCTTAGTCGATTGGACCAGCTGGCTCATAAGTTTGCCAGCAACAGACATCATGTGGAAATGCTGTATTACTTCAGAGCCAGTGAGAGACTCACCTGCCTAGATAAGGTATGCAGCTCATGCTTATGTGTGCTGGGGAAAATTATAAAACCACCCAAGCTGTTTGTCGGACTGTCTGACAATCAAGACGTGGCCCTGTAACCCGAGCGTAAATTACACGAAGGTTGTAGCACCACAATGGAGGTAGTCTGACTGGTCAGATGGCCAGTGCCGGTGGTTTTATTGATCTGTTGGCTGGGCCTGTACCCGCAATAGTCTAGGCCTACTGAGATCCCGGCGTTTAATGCTCATAGCATTCTTATTTTGATGATGCTGTTGCAAATCATAAGCATAGCAAATATATGTGGGCTAGTTACTGGTTAGTGTAATTTCAAATAAACTTCACATTAAGAACACAATACTGATTACTGCTGTTGAAGACAGTCACATAGCTGTGTTGAAATAGATGTCACAAGGTAATGGGGAAAAAATGCTTTGACACTAGGTAGTATGGAATTTCAACAACCAATCAGAAGCAGCAGGGGTACTAGGAAGGTAGTATGGAACACCAGACTACTTCATCCGCACCAGGGCCATTTTCAGTGTGATACAGGTGCAGTTACAAAGTTAAGTGCTTGCTTAAGATGTATGATTGGAACGCTCACAGAATAGATTGTGTTAGAGCAATCCAACTATTTTTTTTTGAAGGGACATTTACTGTTAAAAAAAAGTTTTATAGGACCAAAAAACATGATGCTACCTCATACAAAATACCTTTAAGGTGCATTGTACACAACATGTAGCATATGTCCACATAGGAAAGTGTCAATGTTAACAGTATGTCAATAGACCTATTGCCTTATATAATGTATGAGCGTGTTTATCGCAAAGGCTTATGGGTTCACTGGGGGGACTCATCTAGGGAGTGTAGCAAACAAATATATGTGCATAGCCAACACTCAGCGCCTATGTAGACAACTCTCAACTTGGTTATTAGTGTACGATCAGAATGCCTAAAGTCAATCGCTGTGTGCCTCAGCGCACCAGCTCAACAAAAAAGACGCCAGGACTAAGTTTCTACAGATTGCCGACCAACAAAAACGAAAGGAAAAAATGGGAAAAGTTGAATACAAACAGAAGCATACGGCTTGACTCCAAATGGACGTCTATGAATTCACTGCACTTCAAAGGGGGCCAGAAAATTTGCATGAACAAAGCACCAAACATATTCCCATAGTTAAAAGAATGGGAAAGTGTGATAGAACTATATAATGAGAACTTTGTACACAATTTTAAAGGGAAAACACCAAGATGTACAAAATGAAGGCCTCTGAGCTGCCCACGTCAACGAGATCAACACCCCACAAACCCAGGCCAAAACGAGCAGGAAGAACGTGGCTAGATAACAAATGAAGACCTGCAATGTGGCGAAAGAAGGGCCATATTCCAGCCACTGTACATACGTTTTATCATCATTACAGTCTTCATGTTTATAAAAATTTGCAAAAAAAAATCCCAATTTATTTTAGTACTTCTCAGTGCTTATAAAATATAAACACTGTGTGATCCTAAAACTCCAATATGGCGGCCATTTCCCGTCTGCGATTGTGATATGGTTTCATCAACATGATCTTATCACTATGCAGCTATTAAAATATGTCTCAAGATTATCACATTGTCAAGAAAAGAATATTCGTTGCATCTTATGAATGTATTAATGAATGAAATAATATGACAGCAATGAAATAAAATCGGAGGGCTATTGACGGATGATCATGGCAACATCATTTTGAAATTAAATAAACATTGAAACAATCTGTATCTCCAGACTATACATCTGTTGGCAAAGCTCCCGTCTTCCCATGTTACTGTAGTGAACTCTTAAGTTTATAATATTTTCCAGCATATTCTTATCAAAATATTGGATATTAGGGCAAAGCTTGGTATTGAAAAAGTTAACTCTTTCCTGCTTAAACTGGGCAAAATTGGCCAGTTGTTAAATGTCATCTGCTTCAATGTTTTGGATCGATTTCAACATTAAAGACAAACAATTTGAATGAGAATTGTACATGAGACCTATCAAGATGACCCAGCTTTCCTGGAGATGGAGTTGCTACTTTGCACCCAACTCACACCAAGGTATACTGTTGACTCAGCATCCGAAGGAAATGGTGACGCAGAAAGAGGACCAAAGTCCATCTGCTTTATGAAAGGATTAAGCAGACAGAAGTCCTTGTACTTTATGAAAGGGTTAAGCAGACAGAAGTCCATCTACTTTATGAAAGGGTTAAGCAGACAGAAGTCCATCTACTTTATGAAAGTTTAAGCAGACAAAAATCCATCTACTTTATGAAAGGGTTAAGCAGACAGAAGTCCTTGTACTTTATGAAAGGGTTAAGCAGACAGAAATCCATCTACCTTATGAAAGGATTAAGCAGACAGAAATCCATGTACTTTATGAAAGGGTTAAACAGACAGGGATCCATCTACTTTATGAAAGGGTTAAACAGACAGGGATCCATCTACTTTATGAAAGGGTTAAACAGACAGAAGTCCATCTACTTTCTGAAAGGGTTAAGCAGACAGAAATCAAACTACTTTATGAAAGGGTTAAGCAGACAGAGGTCCATCTGCTTTATGAAAGGGTTAAGCTGACAGAGGTCCATAAGCCTTGTGAAAGGGGTAAGCTGACAGAGGTACATCAGCCTTGTGAAAGGGTTAAGCTGACAGAAATCCATCTACTTTATGAAAGGGTTAAGCAGACAGAAGTCCATCTACTTTATGAAAGGTTTAAGCAGACAGAAATCCATCTACTTTATGAAAGGGTTAAGCAGACAGAGGTCCATCTACTTTATGAAAGGGTTAAGCTGACAGAGGTCCATCAGCCTTGTGAAAGGGGTAAGCTGACAGATGTCCATCTGCTTTGTGAAAGGGTTAAGCTGACAGAAATCCATCATTTTTATGGAAGGGTTAAGCAGACAGAAGTCCATCTACTTTATGAAAGATTTAAGCTGACAGAAGTCCATCTACTTTATGAAACGGTTTAGCTGACAGAAGTCCATCTACTTTATGAAAGGTTTAAGCAGAAGCCCATCTGCTGTATTGGAAGGGTAAAGTTGTAAGTGAGAAAGCAGTTACATTGTCCATTGGCGTTATGCTTTCGTATGTAACTCTATTTGGAGATTGGATCAGTTACAACAGTCTTAGGTAGACATAAGGTCCTGCTTCCCCCTCCCCTTCAAACAGAAATAAGGCAAGTTCTATTTATACTCCACCCACATTGCTTCAGATTTTAGTTGCCTAGAAAAGTGGAGAATGATTTAACCAATATTGCATTACAGTTTGCTTAGCAAAACACAGGGTGTTGTTACCCAAAATTGAGTTGTGTAGCTCTTCTTATGGGAGTTTGTTTTCAGTGTGTTAAATGTTAAATTCAGTTCTGTGTAAACGGACTGGTATATTGGTGTTCATTTTCTATAACTTGCAGATGCTGCACTCAATAGAGCGCCATCTACCGGAGGAAGAAAAAGGAGATGCCACATTCCTGCAGACTGTGCAGAACATCATAAAAGCTGCTTTTGATGGTGGCCAGGGTACAGAGGAGGACTTGGAGGAGGAAGGGGAGGACTTCAAGCCTCAAGTAGAGGAGATGGGGGATAAACAGGGTCAAGTGAAAGGTCAGGTACAGGAGGAGCAGCCTGGGCAGGACAATTTGGCCCCTCAACTACATGACATGACAGATATCACAAAACATGATATGACTGATATCACAAAACATGATATGACTGATGTCACAAAACATGATATGACTGATACCAGAAAACATAATGTGACTGATTTCACAAAACATGACATGACAGATACCAGAAAACATGATGTTACAGATATCACCAAACATGAAATGACTGATACCACAAAACATAACTTGACTAATAGGACAAAACCATCAGCACATAATCTGGGAGCTGACTGGAACAATGTTAAAGTTGATGTTCAAGAGTTGAATGATGAACATGGTGAGATACAAGACCCTGAACAAGAAGAGGTCGGACAAAGTGAAGACACTGCAGCACACACACAGCAGAATGATGAATGGACTTCTGTACAAAACTCTTCAAGACGCTGTTCCAAAAGTGTTGACTCGTGATAAAAATACTTTAAAAAGCACTGGAAAATTGTCTTATACATGCATAAGGTGACATTGCAGACCCTTCCATGTACAACTAAAGCTGCCAGGGATTATGCTTAGCATTTTTTGTTGTTGAGTGAGGTGGGGATGAGGCTCAACAAACAACTTGCTGCAAATGTATTTTTTTGTCAAAACTTCTAATTGTAAAGAGAAGTACATGTATTGTCTTAGAAACCGAGAAAACATGATGCAGTGGTTGTGTTGAATATCCTCAGTTAGATGCAGTGCCTTTACCTGTTTTGTGTGTCTGCAGGGAGGAAATGGCAGTTATACCCACCTGACTATATCTCTTACTTCTACATCTACATGAACTGTGCTGTAAGTCAGTAGGCATTCAAAGCAATACTTTGCAATATTTTTACTTTAGCTGACTGACAAGTGGGTTGAGGTTATAGGGTGGTCTCTTGGCCATCAGCATCAGTCCATCAACAATTAAAATTCTATAGTTCTTCTCCTAAACCGTCAGCTGGATTCACTTGAAACTTTGTTGGAATGTATGTTCCAATGGTCACGCTCCATTGATTTTCAGAGATTTGTATGAATTTTTTTTGTTAAAATTTTTTGGCTAAATCTTTTCCAAAACTGCTCAGCCTATTGCTTTGAAATTGCATAGGACTGTTCTCAGACCTTAATATGTTCAACAGGTGGCACTGTGATTTTTTTCTAATTTTTAATGAATTTTTGCATGTTTTTCCTATTGTAGACTTCTCCAAAACTGCCACTGAGATTGTTCTGACACTTGGTGGAAGTGTAACTTGTAGGAATGCATGCATTACTTGACAGATAACCCCCCCCCCCCCCCAAAAAAAAAATTGTGCTGGCAGAGCAATTTTTTAAAAATATTTTTTTTTCACTTGTATGAATTTTTGTGTGTTTTCCGTATTTTTTACTTCTTTTCTGAAAGTGTCATTAGGGCCCCGCATCGTATATGTGGCAGCCCTATAGTAATCAACTGGTCTGTCTGTCTGTCCATTTTTCGTTTCTGGACAATAAGTGTCCACATGATGATTCAATTGCCTTCAAAGGGGGTCAAAGTATGCATCCAGGTCAAACCTTGGCTGGGATTGTTTTGACTTAAGAGGTTGATATTTTGTGTGATGATGTTTCTATGTAAGATTTTTGTAAGACTTTGCTTGTAACTGCAGATGTATGACCTTGACCTATTTTTCAAGGTCACGTGGGCATGTCATGTAAAATTGACGCGGATGCAATAACTCCACAAGGATTTTACTTAAGAGGTTAAAATTTTGCATGATTATGTACCATAATATGAACTAGGTTGGGATTGCAGATGGGTGACCTTAACCTATTTTTCAAGGTCACATGGGCATGTCATGTAAAATTGACACGGACGCAATACCTCCACAGGGATTTGACCTAAGAGGTTGAAATTTTACATGATTAAGTACCATAATGTGAACTAGGTTGGGATTGTAGATGGGTGACCTTGACCTATTTTCAAGGTCACAAGGCCACTTTTAAAAAATCATTGCAGATGCAATCGTGAAAGGTTTGACGTAAAAGAGGTTGACATTTTGTGTGATTATGTTTCTATGTATACTTTTGTAAGATCTTGCTTGTAACTGCAGATGTATGACCTTGACCTATTTTTCAAGGTCACGTGGCCATATTGTCAAAAATCAACGTTTTGAAATGTCAATAAAGAGTGTACCTTCACCATATCTGTAGATCATTGGAATCAGTATGCCTATTTATAAAAATAAGGGTGACAATAGTAAGGGCGCACGGGGAGACATTTGATTTTCTGTTGAAAAATCAGCCTGTTCTAGTTTCTTTTTTGTCTTCATAAATTTGGTCGAGGATGTATATCCAAAAAGGCAATTTCTTGTACAAGGTGTTGAAAATGTGTGGAGGTGAACATGTGTGGATTATGGCAGAAAATATACTCCTCATTATTATAATCCATGTACAGGACAAAAATTCTAGTCAGATAAGTGATCAGTTTCATGTGCTTGAAGTTCAGTGTTTATATGCCATTGTCATATCCATGCAGCATTCTGTATCAGAAACATTTAGAATAGTATTGATACTGTGGGGTTACAGATCAGTATTGATAGTGTCGGGTGACAGATCAGTATTGATACTGTTGGGTTACTGATCAATATCGATACTGTTGGGTTACAGATCAGTATTGATACTGTCCGGTTGCACATTTCAGAATAGGGGAGAGCAAGAACAGAAGCTTCTACTGCTCTCCTGTTGAAGGCATTTCAGTCATTCAGGGCCAGAGTTGTGTATTACTATTACTTTTCATTGTAATTACAGCCTAACATTGAAACCGCTTGTTGCAGAAACACCAAAATTTGTGTGGTAAAATTATGTACATAACTGAAATGTTCACATAAATTTCATTCTTGTAGCTTTAAAAGTAGTCTTTCAATTTGTGGTTAATTTAACATGCAATCTAATGGGAATACACATCTCTAGCACTGAAGAATTCTGTGTACATGTATTGGATTGTGTATTCGGCTGAATTTTGACCTCTCCTACTCTTGCCCAGTGCAAAGCCTTAATGGTTTTATTGTACACATTGTGAGACCAGTTTGATAAATTTGACAGGACTTCTATAGGTTAAAAGCACTTCATAGATATTACAGCAAGAACTGGGTAAACTGGGCCAATTTTGTTCCAGGTTTTAAAAAAAAAGGGAAAGAGCTGCCCTCCCCTGAATGCATGCTCCTTATCCCTTTAAAATTTTAATTTAACATGTCAACACTGGTGCAAAGAAAGGAATCTTGACATTTACCTGGAACTGATCTTATGACAAAGTAGATTCAGAAGGCTTCTGTTGATATTCAGCATTACTAGCTTAAAATGCATGTTGTATCATGACAGAAAAAAAGTGTTGTCTCATATTGGGACTTCTGATCAACCAGCTTTTATACAGCCATCAGCAGCACTGAAGCTACAGCAGAAAGTAATAACATTGCAAGGCCCCTAAAATTAATGGGTTCCTTTCCCAGGTGCAACCACATCAGTTTTAAAGCACCACCTCAACTCTTTTAATTCATTGAAAAACAAATGACTATCTTTGTGAAAGTTTGTCTTTGTATGTGATTTAAGTCTTAATTGGCCAGTTTGTGGCAAATATTGATAAAGATATTTAATAAGCAAATGCCTGCTGTTATGAATTTTTGTTCAAAATGCACCTGAGAAACTTAAGTTTAATTTAAGTGGCCTAATTGAATGTGTATATGTTTTGTAGCTTAGTTTCTTCAAGCTGGGTGTAATATGTATACGTGTAAATGACTTGAAACATGTCTGAAGTTATACAGACGGTTGTCATGCTTGACAATTTTCTGTTTGACTTTGATGGTATACAAAGCTTCTCTTTGGTTAATATCAAATAAAATTAAATGGTAGCCAGCACTTTTAAACTGAAGTAAGGGTATCAACAAGCTCAGGCTTTCAAACCATGTCACATCTATAGTTAATTGATTTGATAAGCCAAAGCATATACGTATAAGAGAATGCATCACCTTTAAACTGTGAACTGACCCAGTCTTTCTGGCCAGACTAAATGAATGCCCAGGAATACACATCTGTCAAACACTAATTAATATTTGCTTATGATGACCAGACTGTTGATCCTGGCAGGTGGTGGTTTTTGCCTAGAAATGGAAAGGTTATAGTTCTTGTATCATAACCAAGCTATCTGGGCAAATCAAAATGTCTTGTTTTTTCCCTTGTGTGTGTTGTATTCCAGTTTTAGAGACTATTTTCAGTCAGTTTATTTGTTACTTATTAGTTTAATGTTTGTGCTGTATCCATTTGGTATCTTTAACAAGTTCAAAGATTTTACCTGCTACAAGAACAAAAGGAAACTTCTGGGACTGTCCTGTGATCCAACATCAGACAATCCTGATGATTCCATCATACTGAGTAGTATATATTGTATCTTGCAAGTCTTTCATTACTTAAAGCAGCTGAATTTTGTTTAGCCTGGTGGGCATTGCTAACAGATATATGTATATGTATATGTATATGTATATGTATATGTATATGTATATGTATATGTATACATGTGTATAAAATTAATTGAGATAATAATATTTCTTTTAATATTATCCCACAACAATTTGTGGAAGATATTTTGTCCATGTACAGTGATCATTACATGTACATTGTTGCATTAAATATTTATGACATGTAATTATATTGCAGTATGTTGTTTGTTCACTGATCATGATGTAAGTGTCAGTATGATATATGACCACTTTTATTGTCAAAATATGTTTCACATGGAACTAATTTATGTTTCAGAAGAAAAATTGGTTAAATGCAAATTTTTTTTTCCATAATGCTAACTCACAAATGTGTGGTGTTTATATGGCAGAATCCATGTAACTCAACTCACATGTGGACTTTTTTTAAAAATGAATGTCTGAGAGTTCCTGAGACTCTTTGGTTAGAAATTAAATGTGTGTTTTCTGGAAGTTACAATCCTAACACAAGTAAACATATAAAAACTCTTAAAATTCAACCATAATGAAGAAGTGAGTGGAAGAATTGAAAAATTCGGGATAAAACCAGCACAAAGTTGCACATAAAGCATCCAAAGATTGTTAACAAGAAGGCTGTACATAGTCTCCTTGTTATTAAGTCTAATCTTTGTCATGGAAAAAAGCAAACAAACCATTAACAAGTGAAGAGAAAGGAGTTGTGTACAAAATGGGGCCCTCCCTATCGGCAGGAATTCAAGAGCACCAGAAAGCAGTTGAGGTGAAATAAGTTTGCAGTTGTAGTACTTAGCTTATGAATCCAAGGTTTGGAATTGAAAATTCTGTGAATCCATGAAAATTAGAATTTACAAAACAGGTTCTGATAATGGTTTGAATAGGGATTATGGACTGGAAATAGCATCTGTTTGGGTACAAGTATAAAGAAATAATGACTGACGAATCTTCTAAAAACAGTATGCCTTTGAAGGTATGTTACTCTGAATGTGACCCATGTTTTGTATCGTTTATCATTACACAACCTAAATTTTTGTTTATTTAATCATTGTTACCATGTAACAATCAGTTACAGTGCCCACAACCCTCCCAGATTACCTGAGAGGCTCCCAAATTTTCCTGGTGAAAAGGCTTCACAGTTGTAGGGATTTTGACAATTTTTATGCCACCTACCTTAATTTCATAAATATTTGCCTTCTATATTTCATATTAATTTATCAATCTCAGTGAATTTTACTTTCCATCTGCCGGATTGCCAGTTTGGTAGGTTGGCAACACTGAAGTCACACAGATTATCATGCTAGTTTAATACTCAAAATCCACTGTTACATCCACTGAAGAAGCTGGGCACACATCTGGCAAAATATTTGGAATATATCAATATTGCACATTGACCATAGCATTATTTGAATTTCACTTCAGTGAGCATATTCATGGGTCACTTTGCAGTAAAGATGAATTTATCCTGTTTAGTGGGTATTGTCATCAATTAATTTATAAGTAAAGTGGGCAGGGGAGGTGTCCCCGTAGTTGCTTGCAATCAAAGATCTCTTAACAGTGTGCATTGGAATGTGCAGAATAAGTTGACAAACAGTATGTTGATCATCGATGTTTTTGAACCGGGTTGACACCTTCATTCTAATTACATGTATAGCAGTTTTTATATTCAAAAGTACATCTATTGCCACTAAAAGGTAGTAAAATGTTCCATCTACTTTCTTGTTTTAAGCATTGTTGAGCTTTAGTGCCTTGCAGGGCTGTAGCCAGCCTTCTAAAATAGAGCAGACAAAGGGTACTGGTGGGGGTGGGTTTGGGAGGGGGGAGCTGCTGTGTCGTGAGTATGCTTTAGGTGTTTTTGAACCGGGTTGACACCTTCATTCTAATTACATGTATAGCAGTTTTTATATTCAAAAGTACATCTATTGCCACTAAAAGGTAGTAAAATGTTCCATCTACTTTCTTGTTTTAAGCATTGTTGAGCTTTAGTGCCTTGCAGGGCCGTAGCCAGCCTTCTAAAATAGAGCAGACAAAGGGTACTGGTGGGGGTGGGTTTGGGAGGGGGGAGCTGCTGTGTCGTGAGTATGCTTTAGGTACTATGTTAGCATACAGATAATACAGCAGCTTCTGATTACTCCAAGGCACTAAAGCTCAACAATGCTTAAAACAAGAGAGTTGATGGAAAATTTGATTGACAGTACTGTAAACATGATTTTTTAAGTGTAGTTTTATTGACAATACTGTGAACTTGATTTTTTAAGTGTAGACAAACCTACAAATGGACATGTATTATGGCGAGATGGATTTTTCCGTCAAAGTTGAAGTTTTTACAACAACCCGTGAGCTACAGGACACATAAACATTTAATGTGATAGAAATTAGAATATAGCAGAGCAAACTAGAAAAGATGATTTGTTGCATAACAAATCAGTGTGTGTGTCTTCGAAGCATATTGGTATGACAATTTACATCTATTCCATAACACAGGAGTAGAAGTTGGAATGGCATCTCTATCTGTAATAGCTTTGAAGTTATTCAAGATTCAAAATTTCGAATACTTCTAATTAGCATAATTTAAATTGCTAAAACTTTTGTTTTAGATTCATTACATATGTGATGGTCAATACCCCCCTAGTATAAGTTGAAATGACATCTCTATCTATAATAGTTTTGAAGATATTCAAGATTAAAAATTTCAAATGCTGCTAATTAGCATAATTTAAATTGCTACAACTTTTGTTTTAAATTCATCAGATGTGCAATGGTCAATAACCTCCTAGAAGCTGGATTGACAGCTCCATCTATTATACTTTTGAAGATATTCAAGATTTAAAATTTCAAATGCCTCTAATTTGCATAATTTTAAACATCTTCATTCCTCTGTATAAAAAGGCCCAACTCCTTGTATGGAGGTACAGTCATGCCAAGTTTGGAGTTTCGATGTATAATAGTAGTAGTAGTAGTAGTAGTAGTAGTAGTAGTAGTAGTAGTAGTATTACTAAAATGATGATGATGATGATGATGATGATGATGATGATGATGATGATGATGATGATGATGATGATGATGATGATGATGATGATGATGATGTGGCTCTCCACTTGTCTGCCATGGTCCTGCGGGTGAAAAGAATTTGCACCCACCCAGAAGATTTTGAGATAAATTCTCAAAAAATACTTAAGTATTACCAGCTGCGGGGTTACCCGCCCCACACTCTACAGGAGACTCTTGACAAAGTACGTCTCTTGGACAGGATATCACTCCTCTCACCAACACGGCCAGCTAACCAGGAAACAAATAATTTGTTCCTCATCACACAGTACAATCCAGCCCTGCCGCCCTTGAAGCAGATTATTCAAAGGAACTGGGGCACAATACAAGCGGCCAGGAATGCACCAGTGCTGGAAAACAAGAAAGTGGTGTTGGGATTCAGAAGAGCCAGAAATCTGAAGGATGTCCTGACGAGCTGAAGAATCAGATATCCACCAACACTACCACAGAACACACCAGCAGTGTCTGGTGTGACTGACAGAAATCCATGCAATACACTTAGTTGCAGGTACTGCCCCAAAATGGACACAGGGGGCACTGCCACAAGTACACAGACAGGGCGTTCATACACAACCCCTAGGGGAGGCTCCTGCAAACACAACAATTTAGTTTACCTCCTCACATGTAAGGTGTGCAAGAAACAATATGTTGGACAGACAGGGAGAACCCTCATGGATAGAATGCGGGAACATTTCTATTACATTAATAGGAAAGACCACACACAACCCCTGGGGAGACACTTTGCTCTGCCCAACCATGGTTCCCCAGAACTCACTATTCAAATCCTAGAATACATACGCACACCCCCAACTCTGAGTAAAACACTGAAACTCAGACTTGCAAGGGAAACACACTGGATCCATCAACTGTGCACGACAGAACCTTTTGGTCTCAATGTTATGGGCAGATGAACTCCTTGTTCAGTCATATGCTAAATTTTTACCTCCAAGTTCATCTGCCTACTAACACCACTGTTACACACTTATGATACATTAGTTTCATAAGCCAACGAGCCGTGAAAAAATCTTTATTGAGGGTGGAGGCTGCTATACACACCACTGCCCCAATACATCTCCTAAGATGACCACAGGTCATCAGGGTATAATGAGTGCCACAGCTGTGACACCCAGGTATACCCACAGTACATTGCAAACAGGGTTAAACATGACAAGAGTGTCAGTAAAGGCCGTTGTCACGTCACACGTGCAAGACCGTACACGTGAAATGTACACCTGGACCCTAGTTACGTGTATGTTACACCCAACTATATAAAGCATGTACGCACGGCCGTTACACCAGCCTCTGATGAGACACAGCAGTGTCGAAACCGGTCAGGCGTTTTTCAGGAGGACAACCGTCATTTTTGGCCTTGCCCTCGTCTAATTTGCTCTGTATAAAAAGGCCCAACTCCTTGTATGGAGGTACAGTCATGCCAAGTTTGGAGTTTCGATGTATAATAGTAGTAGTAGTAGTAGTAGTAGTAATATTACTAAAATGATGATGATGATGATGATGATGATGATGATGATGATGATGATGATGATGATGATGATGATGATGATGATGATGATGATGATGATGATGATGATGTGGCTCTCCACTTGTCTGCCATGGTCCTGTGTCACTATGTGACACAGATGGCCTAGGGTAAAAAAACCTCACACACCCTATCCCCGCCTCTAAGGCTTTTCCCATGGGAGCCACCATTCCCATTCCCTCCCCTCCCTGTACTCTGGGATTCTAATTTAAACTGTTGCCTTCTAATTCCATTATTTCATTCCTTTTCTCCCAGCATCCTACCAGGTAGTGTCAGAGAAAAGTGTCTGACAAATTCGCCGGAAAAAAGAGAAGAAAGAAACAATTTCAGGAAAAATAGAAAAGTGTGTGTGTTGACACACACACACTTTAACTATTAAAGAAAATGGGCCGTCCTATGCTGCACCCTAGTAACAGTTGTGAAAACTAATAGTACGGCAGCAAAATCTCTGTTACAACCATTATGAGCCGAATTTGGCCGGTAGGGGTTGGGCTCCAAACTCGTGTTTGGCCGGTGTTCTGTGTCATGTCCAACTGCATAAAATGGCAGAACAAGACCAACAGAACCTGTTCCGATACTTGCAGGGAGAAATATCGTTTGAGCAATGGATGCAACACAAACAGATGCAGGAAGGGGTACGTAAGGAGTAGACTTTGCATATGTAGTTGAATTGGGACGGTTGCTCCTTGGTTCTTGCCAGCTCTGGCAAGTTTGTGCGCGAGCAAACAATATACGGGACATTCATAATACTAGATGCGGTGCTGCTTTAACCCGTGTCATTCAACAAGGAAGAATGTGTATGTGTGGGCAGATTCCAGCATTAAACCTGACTAAACATGTTGCCCTTGCCAAACTACCGATGATTAAAATTTTCTTTAAAAAGTCGGTCATATACTGCCTTATTACTGGGCTTGATACAGAGATTTGAGAAAATCTTTATTGTACACATAGGCCTAATTAGTTGGTGGTGGAAAATTAATATGCCACTTTGCCAGTCTTGTATTGACTCTAGGGGGCTTGATTGACTGAATCAGCCCATTCAATTTATGACACTGTATTGCATTGTCCTGGCCATTTGATTGTCAAGAGTAGCCCATCCTGAAGTTGGGAGACCATCAGTAGGGCAAGGTTCAAAGTGGTCACCTGTTGTCACACCTGATTTTCCCCACTAACCATGATCCCCTGTGAGAGAAAAATAGTAACTCCCTCTCAGCCATGTAAGATTCTGTATATATTGTGTCCGAGTCCAGGACCATGCTGGTAGCCTTTTTCCATATTGTGGAAGCCACATAAAAATATCCAGATATCAGTGGTTTTCCAAGAAAGTGATGAGGGAGGGAGTTTTTTTTTTTTTTACCCTTCCCTTCCTTCCAAATGATTCACTGCATTAAAGCTTTCCGCAATCCCCCATTGCCCATGCAGGTCATTTATTCATTCAGAATGTCAGAAGAATGCTGTAATATAGTTCTGTTGATCAGTGCTAGAGGCACTGACCGCTCAAGGCATTAATTTCAGCTTTGTCAGTATTTTTTTCGCAAATATTTACAAATGAAAATTTTGAAAAATTTGGAGTGGCACAAAAATAACCCATGCAGGCACTGATGACAAACTGGGATATTTTTTTATGTGGCCTAGGCTAATCATGTTTTTCCGCATAAGTTGAAAGAAAAATTGTCATCTGCTTTGAAGACAATTTATAAGCTATAGATAGCTTGTGGTTAGGGACTTTATTCACATTTACGCATAAGTCTTAATAATTGAAGGTCAAGGTTATTGTGGCCATTGAAATAAAATGTGTTTTGTCATTTTGGCCAAATTTTGTTGTTTTTAAAACATAAAAATTTAGTGGCCATGTAGTCCTACAAAATGTCGTTACATCTTAATAACATACTGGTTGTAAATGCACTTATAAATTCTAAATAATGTATACATTCTTTTATGGAGCTCCAGGTATTTTGTAAATGCTCTTGACCTACTGTTCATAAGCTGTGGCATGTGTTTAGGAAAACTGACTCTTCCTCATAAAAAGTAAAAGTTTTGGCCTAATTTTTAAAGGTTTAAAGGTCCTCTTGATTGATTGTGTACCACAAAGTAGAAAGTTGATCTTCAGAGTGGTTAGAAATGATATCTGAAATCCAAAATGTTGAATTTCGTTTTCGAATAGTGTTTTTTTAGCTCCAAAAGTGTGCCACATTTGTGACAGGAAAGCGCACAAAATTTCTGTGATTGTGGCCCGATATGGGAAAGAGTTAGTGACGTCACAAATGCAACCCGCTGGCCAGGCTGAATGTGTTATAAGCCAGAGTGCCTTCAGTTTGCCAAGAGTTATGGCAGATAAAACAAAGCAAAGTGATTCCAGAGAGTATGAATTGAGTTTTTTATGTGTAGATATTCACTGCAATAAAGCTGACTCTTTGTTTATCATCTCTTTCAGTTAAGTACAAAAAAAAGTGTAAAAACTGTCTGATGCTCAACACCAAAACAGTATTTCTAAGTGCAAATTTATAGTTTGCGACATTTTTTGTTTTCAGTGATTTTTTTTCTCCATTTCCACTCTTAAAACTTTATTGCACGTCAATGTCTTGATGGCTTCCCTTCATTGAAACCAAGTTATGCTAATAGCAAGCTTCAGCGAGGCCTTACTATAAACACGTGAATACAGGACATAAGAGAATGATGAATTATCCAATCAGAAGACTATTCAATATCTAGTCAAGGAACTCGATTTTCTTCGTCACCCCCTACTGGACATGCATACATGCATGGGCACATTCATTGCCTTTTTTGTGCATACCGGGTAATTTCTACAGTTTTATTTACACCAAAGTCTTAAACTTACTGACCGGGCTGTATGGAAATTATGTCACTAATTCATGTCTGTTCAGAAAACGTGGACAAGGTGTACTAAATGATAATGATTCACCAACTCGCATCATTGACACAGCGGTGGTACCTGGCATTAGCAAACACTCTTCTTGGGCTGGAAATGGGTCTCCGCAGAATAGAAAAACTTTACAGGTGTAAGGGTAACCTAAATGAATATGGCAAAGTATGTATCATTTGTTGAGCATGTTGTGGAATCTCTTAATTAATGCCTGCATTCACGATTAAGCAGGTCGCTTAGCATTCCAGATCCCAACTCACACTATGTCCCTCAGAGGCCCCCAACAGCCATATTGCCAATGAACGCTCATATTTGGTGTTGTCGCAGGAGGTTCCAACAATCACTCTTCGTACCCACTACGTCTCTGCCACACGTTACGACACTATTTCAATGCGGATATAGAGATCTTGGGCACCGTACTTAAATTTGTGGAACAGTGTCTAACAAAAAGAAAGGCTGTACAACAGATAGTTTCATTCAGCTGCTCAAGGTGTGCGGCCTTGCCCGTCTAGACTGGTTTAGTAAATGGCCGCTAGAGGGACCTAGTGGCCAGGTGCTACTGCCCGATCCACTGACATTATTATCGATACTTTGTAATGCTGACCCTCACACCTTAGGCCATGCCGACAGCATATTATAATTGTATAAAGACATAGAGACAAAGCATGTTGCCTTGATTTATTTCAGGCTGGGGACTTGCTGGATCAGTCGGACAGTGACAGTGACGTGGACAGTCCAGCTGATGTGCTGGCCTCAGTGTCTGCCAGTCTGATGGAGCTGGATGTTGGGAACACAGAGGTTGCAGAGGCAGAGGGTCCAACTCCAGGGCCAAGCACCTCAGGAACAGGAGCATCAGAGCAGCAGAGTGGACACACAGACATTCCAGGCATGGAAGACACACAGACGGCCTCTGGAAGAGGACAGCTTCACATAGGTGGCAGCACTGTAACTGATGACAGTGATGATGATGTTGTAGTCATTGATACAGAAACAACTGTCAAGTATCTCACAGGTGTGTACACAGAACACATGTGGTCAGTGTGTTATAAATCAAAGTCAAAAGTGCACCATGTATTGTTTATCATATTGAAGCAAAGCGTTCATATTGTTAACCAGTATTACAGTCCCTGAAAACACTTGCTCATTTATAAGAGCATCTCTGAATATTTTATGAATATATGGTGCCAAACAGCTCATGTTAACTCATTTATCCATGCAGTAATTTTTTTTTGTTTTAAGATTTGAAAGGACATTCTGAAATTTTGAGTGGGTTTGGAAGTGTTTCCCTGAAACTGCATTTCTTTACAGTTATAAAAAGTACCTGTTGCTCTTCCTTGTTTTTATATTCATGAAAATTCTGTTAAAAGTATTACCTTGTAGCTTAATATATAGACTCAGAACTGGGCTTGTGCTAGCCATTTGCCAATTCACCAGTGGTGAAAAAATGGTTGATCTGGCAAAAAGAAATTTAAACAAGTTTGCCAATTTGGTGAAGATTAAAATTCTGCATGATAGATTTTCCTCTGAAATCTCCATGCAGAAAAAAGAACTTTCATCATCAAAATAATGGAAAGAAAACTTTATTGAACTTCAAATGGACTTCAACAGTAGGAAACTTATTTTAAACACACAAATGGTTTTGTTTTTTCCTTAGTTCAGACATAAACGGCTCTTTCTTCTTCCCGGCCAATGTCACAAAGGCAAATCAACCTGACCAAAAATACAGATGTGTTTTGAGATCGTATTATGACTTCAGACTTCCAATTTTGGACCTCATGATAGCTAGTTTGTTATCACAGTGCTGTGTTTATTCATTATGGTCCAAAGACAGGGTTTTTATGAAACATTTGTGCCCTAGAGGGGCAAAATTAAGTGAAATATACAAATAAAAAATTAACGTGTGCTTAGCAGCCATGTTAAATTCACTCCCATCCGGTGGCCAAAAAAGGAAATGTATGTAGAAGTGTGTCTGCTTCAAGAAGTCTGACACATGTCTACACATACTTAGTTAAGAAGCATTTTTCTTAAATTAGAACTTTTGACAATGGAAATCTATTTTTATTCATGCTGATTGAAAGGAACACTTAATTTTATACAGCTGAGATTTTAAATGCTATACACACATCACATTGCATAAAATTATGTATATTTGTCCAAGCTCTCATTCTGGCAGCATAAACATTGCATTTTTTTTCCTTCCACAAATTGGGTCCATTTACCTTCAATCCCAAGTTAAATGGATGCTTTTACATATTTTCAAAACTAAAATTCTCAATTGATTTTATTTTCTTCTAAATGGAGATAACCAAGATTACTTTCAAGTCAAATATTCAGTTTCAATATTTTCCTCTGAATTTAACCATTTTATACATGCAGCCATTTAAAAATCAGTCATTAATTGTATTTAGCAATTGATGGAAATAAAATATTGTTATCATGGTCATAAAAAATATACAATAAGCTCATACTAAAATGAAAAAAACTGTAAAAAACAGCAAAACACACCATTACACATATAATGATATTGAGTTTTGGCAGATATCTTGGACACTGACCGTATGTCCAAGTTTTGTCAATTGAAAACTTGCAAAAAATTTGTGTGATGTAAAATTTCAGGCAGGTTTTGCATTTAAGTATTATCTTTCATAATAATAATAATGATAATAATTGCTGAGCAGACTTGTAGTTGTAGGCCTTCATAGAGGTGAGCTGGGATTTATTTTTTTCCTTCAAAAAAAGGGGGTGGGGTGGAAAATGACTATACATGTCAAATTAATGGGAGTAAAGTTTGGCTAAAGAAGATGGAATTTGGCTAAAATAAATTTTGCAGCTTTAGCCAAATTGGCGAAAAGGTAAAAATTCCTAATAATAGCCCAGTCAGAAGAGTTAATCAACATGTGACTAAAAAATGCAGGCAGGTAACAGGTGTTGACTACAGGTTGTGTGTCAAAAGAAATTGTCAAAATTTGTTACTGTACCAAATTCCCATTTTTAAAAGACGAATCCATTAAGTCTCTCGAATGAGGGACCACTGTATGCATGTAAGGATGACTGAGGTTAAGAATATATTTTATGCTATGTGTGGGGTGACCTGGAATTAAGAATTGAAATTAATACAACTGCATGGACACAAGCAAGCCAGGTGAAATACTGTGGGCATAGTATGTTTGAAATTATTACAAAAGAATGCTTTGTTAAAAAAAGGGGAATGTTGCAGCTAAAGCACATTTCAATACCAACATCAAAAAATTGTGTGGTGGAATACTGTTTTACATATTTAGAGAAAGTGACAAGGGAATATGAATAAATTTGAAGTCTGTATTTGATTGAATGGAGGTAAAAGTTAAATTTAATCTTATTTACACCTCTTATGAAAAACCACCTGTTTTGAGAGACCCAAATTTGGTCATCCGTAAAGGTTATCTTTCAAGACATGTTTCACTGTACGTATCATTGTATCAGTACATGTATTTGACTTCCGTGACTGCTTCAATTTTCATTTGTAGAATTACGACATTATGATGTCATGAATTATTGTTAGTAAAAAGTAATTTGGAGTGGTATTGCATAGTGTACATATACAATACTTTCAGGTGAGATGAGTTTTGAGGAGTTCTATGCCAACCTGGAGAAAGGCATTAAGGAGGAACCTTTGGACCCAGACTACCCAGAAGCACCTGCCGTTGCCATGGAAACAGAGGTAGAGGACACACCAATAGATGAGGATGCAGACAACCAGGAAAGAGCTGCTGAAGGTAGGGGATGAACCAACTACAGTAAGACCTCTCTAACCGAACACCTCACTATACCAAACACCTCACTATACCAAACACCTCACTATACTGAACATTTTTTAACGGTCCCAAGGGTGTTCGGTATAGGGAGGTTTCACTGTATATACTTGTTTATCAGGTGATACACGGGCCTTAAGGCTATTTGTTGCTGACACAAACACAGTTTTTAACATACATGATATAAGAAATCTTGTTCAAAATTGGAAATGTCAGTATTGTGATTTTGAAGATAATGTTTGCAATGCTATTGTATTTATGTTTTCTGGTCCAGAACCATTTCATAGTAGTCATTACCCTATTCCGCAGTCCAAACTCTTTACTTTCCATAAGCTAACCTGTCACTGTCTAACCTATATAAATATGGAATTTGTAGAATTTTGACGCAAATAAGTTAAAGGGTCTTCAGCAGCTAACTACTCAGAATATGTTTAGAAGCCTATACCTGTACATGTCTCTCTCAGTAGGGGGCTCCTTGTCTAAGCTAAATATTGAACAAAGACAACCCACATAATAATGAATAGATATATACATGGCAAATGATGGATTAGCTAAATACGTGAAGTTTTGCTTATAAATGCAAAGATTCATAATGAAAGAAGAAAACCTGTCAAACAAAACATAATTACTAAATTTGTACAGTACAGGTTCAGATAAGAAAAATTTGACTTGCCCCTGAACCAGTATGTACCCTTTCTAGCTGGATAGCTTATCCTAGTTAAACCACCTGCCAGTGTGTAACTGAAGTAGAAACAAACTGGGGCATTACACTCAGTCCCAGTGATTGTAAAGTGAACAGTTGCAGCTAGACCACCTGCACAAACCAAGGGAAATCCTAACAAGTACTGCAACAATTGACATCCTGCATCAGAAATGTAAAACAAACCCCATGCTGATACCTACTCCTCACTTTGAAAGTCTCCAAACAATTAAGCTCTATTTCATTGCCAACACTGAGTCAATGTTTCAACATAATGTGTCAGGTTTGGGACATTTGAGAAAGTACTCTCAATTTTGAGTAATTCTTTAATATTGAGTAAATGTGCATTTAGGCATGTCAAATATAGCCGGTAGCCCCTTGGGGATTTAACCTGACAGAAATAATGTAAGCCTAAATATCTGAAAGTGAATACTAAAACAGAATGCTGCCAAAAAATAAAATTTAAGTAGCAAAACAGGCAAGTCTAAAAAGTGTAAAATTATTGTAGCCAATCTTTCTAATTATCTTTGGATATTAACAGCAAAATTTGTAGGGTAAGTCAGAAAAGAATGAAAGTCATTAGTATTTAAGTCAAGAGAATGCAATCAAAATATAACATTTCTTAACCAGATATTTAATCAAAGGAAAGTGAATAAGCTATGAAAATACATGTTTTATCTCTAGAATTATCTTGCAAACTATTTTTGAGGAGTAGTCTGTAAGAGAACAGGATATACATGTACTAGTTGTGATGTGGAGTCAAGACGTGCATTGAGATAATCAGACTTGTTCACTGCATCATTGTTTTCAAATTCTATCAAAAAATCCATTCATAATTGACAAGAATTGACACCTCATTATTTTAGTCCTATCATTACAGGGTGTCATGTCTGTTGCATCTTTACAGGTATGGAGGGGGTGCAGCCCAAGAAGCGACCAGGCAGGAGAGTAAGACTCCACTTTTTTTATTTATTCCCACAGTGTTTCTTCACTTTAAAGCATTGAAGACAGTTGTTGTACATAATTATGAGATTGCTAAGCTATTTTATACTAAGGAGAAGTAGTGCCTCCATTAAGCACATGGCTGATTTTACTGAGTGCCCTTTAGAACATCAGAATGCTCTCAGAGTGTCACGTCTTGTCTTTATCTTTTGCTTCTGCAGAAAGGAAAGAAGAAGCTGCCCAAGGACCTGCAGGGGCTCATGGGAGAGGCCAACCTCAAGTTTGCCCGTGGGGAACAGGACGAAGCCATCAAGATGTGTATGGAGGTGATCAGACTGGGTGAGTCATAGCTACATGTGTACAGATGTGGTCTGACTGGGTGAGCCATAGCTACATGTGTGTAGATGTGATCAGACTGGGAGAGCCATAGCTACATGTGTAAGGAGGTGATTACACTGGGTGAGTCATAGCTATATGTGTACAGATGTGATCAGACTGGGTGAGCCATAGCTACATGTATATAGAGATGATCAGACTGGGTGAGCCATAGCTGCATGTGTATGGAGGTGATCAGACTACGTGAGTCATAGCTACATGTGTATAGACGTGATCAGATTGGGTGAGCCATGAGCCATTGCTGTAGGTGTAAAAGTGGGAACAGGCTGGGTGATCCATAGCTACACATGTATTAATGTGATCAGACTGGGTGAGTCATAGCTACACACATATTGATGTGATCAGGCAGGCTGAGTCATCAGTGTGGGTGTATAGAACTGGTCAGACTGCCAGAGGTTTTATTTGACATGTGAAAAAAGAAGTAGATTCAGCAGGATCTGTGTTTTTATGTGTGGAAATGATTAGACAGGGTCAATCAACATTCAAAACTACTGATGATAAGATATTCTTTAGCATAGGACACAAAGAGACCACAATTTGATGGGATTTCTCTGTACACAGAGAAAATGAAGTAAGTTGAGCTGATACCAATGCTGGACTGTCACTAGGAATTTTACAACTGTAGCCAGTTTGGCTAAAACAATATTAACTGCATGAGCCAAATACTGATTATGTTAGCCAAAACCAAGAACAAAATTTAAATTTTCAAATTATGCTCAATAAATCTGTATGATTAAGTAGAATACCATGAATATATGCATCAAATGTTGAATAGTATTTCTGTGGTAAATACTCACAAGCATGAATATAAACTGACTGAGAGTTGAATGTAGACTTGGTTTTGTTGTACAGCTCCTACTCATCCCGAGCCATTCCAGACCCTGGGCATGCTGTATGAGGACCAGGGAGACATGCAGAAGTCCTTGCAGGTATGAACTGTAGAGAAACCAGTATGACACAGAAGTCTTTGCAGGTATGAACTGAGAAGAGACCAGTATGACACAGAAGTTCTTGCAGGTATGAACTGTAGAGAGACCAGTATGACACAGAAGTCCTTGCAGGTATGCACTGAGGAGAGACACAATCATGATTCTGTCGTGCTACTTGCAAAATGAACCTGACCCCATGACGTGTAGCAGTGGAGTGAAGTGAACAGAAGGGCACCATGGCGAGTAAGTGATGAGTGCACCATGGTGAGTAAGTGATGAGTGCATCATGGTGTGTAAGCAATGAGTGCACCATGGCAAGTAAGTGATGAGTGCACCATGGCGAGTAAGTGATGGGTGCACCATGGTGAATAAGTGATGGGTGCACCATGGCGGGTAAGCGATGAGCGCACCATGGCGAGTAAGCGATGAGTGCACCATGGTGAGTAAGTGATGAGTGCACCATGGCGAGTAAGTGATGGGTGCACCATGGCGAGTAAGCGATGAGCGCACCATAGCGAGTAAGTGATGAGTGCACCATGGCGAGTAAGTGATGAGTGCACCATGGCGAGTAAGTGATGGGTGCACCATGGTGAGTAAGTGATGGGTGCACCAAGTTTGAACAAAAAGAAAGAGAGAGATGTATGTGAGTGTGTCTGTGAGAGGAAACTGGGTGTGGTAGCCCGAGGGGATGCAGAGGATGTTTCTCATTCTAACTGTACAGTTGCCAGTATATGGACATGATGCACAAACTCAAGTGTGACTTTTCTTGACAATCTTTCATGTTTTCTTTGTAATTCAGGTTGGTTACTTTAATAAAGATGAAATGCTGTGACTTGAAAAGATCAAACTTAACAGTGATGTGTTATGTTGTGAGTGTGGTAGCTAATGCCAGAGTCTACTCTCCTCTACTTTACTTTGACCTTATATTAATACAGAGATAGCCCATATATACCAGTGGTGGATATATATATATATATATATATTTTAATGATCTTTGGTCCTCAGTTTTCTTTGTTCACTGTAAAGTTGCTGTTCGTTTTTGTTTGTGTGGTATAGTTCTCCCTCATTGCTGCCCATCTGTCTCCCAAAGACCCCGAGGAGTGGGTGAAGCTAGCAGAGATGTCCCTGGAGCAGAACATGGTGGAACAAGCCATCAAGTGTTACACCAAAGGTCAGCACACAATCCTTATGGTGGACATGTCTCTGTTCT
The DNA here is from genome assembly GCA_964020975.1 of Hermodice carunculata. NCBI lineage: Eukaryota > Metazoa > Annelida > Polychaeta > Eunicida > Amphinomidae > Hermodice > Hermodice carunculata. Next base: position 5,734,244 of record OZ026630.1, read on the forward strand.
CTTAACTCTTTCACTGCCAATCATGGCTAAAGTCAATCTACTTTAAGGACAGATAAGACACCAAAAACCTTTGCAATAATTAGTGACTTATATTGACATCTAAGGGGTGGATGCTTGGCGGTCAACTTTCAATTGTTTATTCAACAATTAACATCACAGACACCCAAATACGGGACATTTAAATTCTTTGGAGTATGACGAGTAAAAAAAAACATCTTTATATATCAAGTGATTTGTTTTCATACCCAAATATAGCTTTAATCATTGAATTCATCTGCCATACCATTATTTACCCCCAAATTTAAATGATGTGTAACATCTAGTCATCAATACCAAAGAAATAATTGTTTTGTTCAAAAAGGCACTCAGTGTCTATTCCAATCATTGAAGACTCAAACATGTAGAAATTCGGATGAATTTTAGTTTTAACACGATATGTTCCATTTGTCAAGGCATTTTAATTTTACCAGTAAGAAGACTAGACAAGTGTTGATAAGATCAGATGCAGGGTGTGCCAAATAAGCCTGGCACATTTCCTCCTTTACTGCACTAAACCGAGGCTAACGAGTAATGATTGATGGCAGGTTGAGCATAACTATAATTTTATGCCCAGAAGTGGAGAGAGTTGAAATCTTTCAACTCATCAGTTATGTGGTTCAATCAAAACTGAATGCTGTGTTGTGTGCATGGCCTTTATATAAGGCTGTGTAATGTTGCTAGGGAATATTTAGATTTTACATTGTATTGTGACGTCATAAATTATGGGTCAGAACGTTCAGCCTTACTGGACAGTAGGACTGGGTTGTGCCAGTCATCACAGGTGACTGTGTTGGCATGTGGTTTGATGACAGGTCATGTTCACTGGTTAATAAGTGCGGTTACACATTTTGATTTGACCACAACACATTTTACAAGTTAATTTTAAAGACAAGGCTTGAAGTTAAGTCAGCATAAATGACTTTTTTTTTTTAATGTAAAAAGATGTCGCTACATATTTTTGACTGAAGTGTCTAGTTGAGTGCATCTCTTACAATTGTACAGCCATCAAGTATGACCCCAGTAACACTGGGCTGCTGTGGGAGCGTAGTCAGCTGCAGGAGAGTATCGGGGACTCCAGGCTGGCCATGCAGGGCTATCATCAGCTGCTGGCTGCTCTCAGCTCACAGGAGGGAGAAAAGTACCTGCAGATTGCCAGGGACATGGCCAAGGTTAGCAAGCTTGTAAACAGATGCACCTAGGATACATCGTAAATGTATACCCATGTAATGGTCTACATGTACTCATGTAGCAAGTTCTCACATCAAGTAGATATTTATTAAGATTATGTGTGGTATTGAATATACTCTTTTCAAGGCATGTGTTCCATTCATTGGTCATTATTATTTGCCATGTACAGAAACTTTGAATCTCCAATATGTATTGGACTTATTGTTAGCTGACTCAGTTAAGTCAGTGCAACTGTACAGAACACCTGCCCTGTCAATACCATTGTGTCTTGTTAACCCTTAAAGTGTTAATCACTGCTGTAGTTGTTTTCTCACTACCGTTAAACATATAATGGTTACAAGATTCAAATTCCTCATGAAGATACCTTTCATTCACACACCTCAAGTCCATTTCACCTCTGTTTTTCCTGTCTTGTGGACCATTATACAATGAATGATTTGTTTACTGTCTCCTGTTGCTTGGTATCTGACTGCAGAACTACCACAGCATGCAGGACATAGAGAAAGCCCTGAAGACCATGGCTCAAGCAGTGATGCTACACCCCAAGTATGTTACTGCTGAAGGTCAGTGCGAGCTGTAAACTTTGAGGGCATCACTCTAAGCTACCTTGTTTATATATATATATATATATATATATATATATATATATATATATATATATATATATATATATGTGTGTGTGTGTGTGTGTGTGTGTGTGTGTGTGTGTGTGTGTGTGTGTGTGTGTGTGTGTGTGTGTGTGTGTATATATATATATGTGTGTGTGTATATATATATGTGTATATATATATATACGCATACGTTAAAGTTTAATGTGTATGTATGTTAACCGTCGTTGTATTGCGTATCATTGTGTATACTAACAGTCGTTGTATTGTGTATGTATATTAACAGTCATTATATTGCGTATCATTGTGTATACTAACAGTCGTTGTATTGTGTATGTATATTAACAGTCGTTGTATTGTGTATGTATATTAACAGTCATGATATTGTGTATGTATATTAACAGTCATGATATTGTGTATGTCAGTTAACAGTCATATTTTGTACGCTGCCTGTGAACTCTACTACATTTGAGTTCTAATACGACATTTGATCATCTTATCTTTTGAATAAAGTAGAGTCAGCAGTTTTTGTTGGTGTGGGTTAGGTGTAAATAGAAGCCTGTGCTGACACCTACTGGGAAGGAACAGCAGCAGAATAAGCATAAACAACTACTGGTGAAAAAACACACCTTGTAAGATACAAACCAGTACACACAATATTGTCTAGAAAACCTATGCTAACATCAATGATCTCATTTTTACAGATGTTAACTTATTGGTGGAGCTACACATGTCTCAAAGTACCTACGAGAAGGCTCTTGAGGTAGGTCATTTTCCACAGAGTATATACACTAAACAACCTGGGGACAGGTCCCCTGCCAAACAGCTGTGAAGGAAAGGTTATGGCTGTAAGTCAAGTAGTACTTCAGCAAACAGTGTGGGACATGGGCTGCATGAAGCATTATGTACTTAACAAAAAAGGCCCAAAATTTAAGTGTTAGAGTACATCATGAAAAAATGTCAGGCTGTTGTTCAGGTCACATAGTAATTTCAAAGGTGTGAAGATAGTCCACAGAAAGTATGGTAGAAGTAGGAGGGGTAGTGCTGGCTGCTGGCAGTGTCCCTGTACGCTGTAACATGTCAAGTATGGAGTCATGAGAGGGAAATATGATTAGTATCGACATAAATTTCTGTGATATGATAGTACATGTACATAGTATAAAATTGGTGCATATATGTGATGTTTATGAATGAGGAGGGTCCCAGGAAACAGATCCATTGTAAGTTGTCTGTACTGTGCTGACTTGGATACAGACACAAGACATTTACAATTACAAAAGATGACAAAACGTGATTTGTTGGTGTGGACAGGTGATTGTGCAGCACTGTGGCGTACAGCTCTACTATGCTGATGGAACTACACTACCACCACCAGAGGGTGCTGCTCAGACCACAATCACAAGTTCCAGCACCTGTCCTGTCAGGTTGGTGCCAATATACATGTATTCTGCTGGCCATATTATGCATGGGAAACCTTGATGAGCATGGAAGGAAGGGTGACATGTTGGTGCTCATTGGGAATTGAGGGTACTATTGTTGTCAAATAAAATATTTTCAACAATTACATGTAGTGACCAAAAAGTAAAATGAATTATCAGTTCCACTGCAATGGCTTGATTTGTAAGCTTTCAGGCAATGGTTTTATGTACAAAGAAATACTAAGTATGATGTAAACAAAAACATGAGTTGACAGCAGTTTCTTCCTGGCCCTAAGTTCTGCTTTATTTGCCACATATAGCCTGAATACACTAATGGCTGGATCCATGCTGAACAACATGTATTACTTCATGATCCTCAGTGATCATATTCACAAAGAATTTGATCTGATCCTGAATTTGATCCTAACATTAAATTGGCTTGCTTTTGACCCTGAACTAATTAATCCTTGGCTTAATATTTGAATCAAAATTTCCAGGATTAAACAATCTACGTGTTTGGCTGTAATATGAACTTTGTTTTCAACATTTTCCATTTTATTAGAATAATCTTAGTTTTATGCAGTATTTGTCTTGAAATCTTAACCAAAATCTAAATTAAATTAAGATTAAGCCTTGATTCTAAAATGTTAATAATATGCTTTGTGGAATAGCCATAAATAACAGATTAGTTGGCGCCAAAGTCAATGATGATATATTGGATCCAGGATTATGTAATTTAGGATCAAAACAGGTAGATTTTAATTTTGATCCTAAATTTGGTATCAGATCATAATTCTTTGTGAATATAGCTGCAGCATTACCTAGGTGTCCAGTTGCAAGATGCTGGTCTTTGTTGTATTTGCATGACTGGCCCAGTGTGTCTTCAAAAGTGTGTGGCGCCAGAGATCTTGCCTGTACACCTTTGTGTTACATGTTAATGCATGTAGACCTGTATGTTGTATGTTTACAGGTGTGTGGTACCAGGGGTCCTCCCTATTGACCTGTATGTTGTATGTTTACAGGTGTGTGGTACCAGAGGTCCTCCCTATTGACCTGTATGTTGTATGTTTACAGGTGTGTGGTACCAGAGGTCATCCCTATTGACCTATATGTTTCATGTTTACAGGTGTGTGGTACCAGAGGTCCTCCCTATTGACCTGTATGTTGTATGTTTACAGGTGTGTGGTACCAGAGGTCATCCCTATTGACCTATATGTTTTATGTTTACAGGTGTGTGGTACCAGAGGTCATGCCTATAGACCTGTATGTTGTATGTTTACAGGTGTGTGGTACCAGAGGTCATCCCTATTGACCTATATGTTTCATGTTTACAGGTGTGTGGTACCAGAGGTCATGCCTATAGACTTGCGAGTCAAGCTGGTTGTCTGTTTCATCCACTTACGGTACAGAGCTCTCGTGTCTGTGAGTGAACCTAAACTCTCTTACTCCTGAAAACTGATGCAAACATACCCCATTATAAAGTACTAAAATTCAGATTTATAAAATATTTGTAAGTGAAAGTGGAAAGAATCTTGGTCTCCATTTGTTAAGTTTTAACCTGAAGATTGACAATTTGTGTGTTAAACTTACTATTTCCATATCATGTGAGCAAAATGTAAAAACTGTGCCTGTGACTTTGAAAGTATAGTTCAACTTATGATACATTTTAAGAACTACAAAAGGGCTATATAGAATATATTATCAAGATTACATGTGTCTCTGTGTGGGGACATTGACATGTAGAAGGAATGAACCTGGACCCTATTTAAGGTCATTGGATCAAGATGGTTGGTTCTTCGTAATTATAAGGTGTACAAGACTCTTTATTTTCAAGACATTGTTATCCACCTAATATTGAGAGATAAGAGGGAGCCAATTCCTGTGACACCAGCTACTTCATAACAGTGATGTGGGTGACATGTTATGGTAACAGTGTCAACTGTACAGTCAGTGTTGTGTATGTGTTTAGACCACTATGGCGCCCATGCTGGATGAGAACCCTGATGAGATGGGAGACCTGTACCTTGATGTGGCGGAGGCGTTCATGGATACGGGCGACTACAAGGACGCAGAGCCTCTGCTCAGTTTACTGGTTCACTCCAGAGAGTACAACCTGGTCAGTGGCAATGAGACCAGCTTGATGTGGTCTGTTCTTATGCCTCGTCATGTTATTTGTACGTGCATGAGAGACCACAATCTGCTGACATGCTGGGGGTGGCCTTTCAAGAAGGGCTATGTTAAGTGGACTTGGTCTGGCAGCAGGGTATATCCTCATGAGATGAGCAAGGGACCACTGTATGCTGGGCCATGTGAGAGTAGGATCTTGGGGAGGCAGAAGAGGACTAGAGAGTAGGACCTGGGGTTGCAAGAGAAGAGCATAAAAAGGGGACTAGAGGGTAGAACTTGTGGGGGAGGGGGTAGCAGTGGAATAGCATAACAAGGGGGCTAGAGAGGAGGACCGGGGGTAGGAGAGGAGAGGAAGAGAGGGACTAGAGATGGAAACACTGAAACAAAGTTATAAACAATACAAATGTAAACGTTGTAGAAAAAAAAAAAAAAACATTGTCTCCTGGGTTTGATTAGGTACATCAAAATGGCATTTTTTAATGACTATCCAGATATCTGCACTGCAGCAAACTGCTTCACCTGTCAAAATGTACCCCAGTTTAATATGTCAGTCTAACTTAGAATAATGTACATACATGAATGTCAATGTTTTTTGTTTTCATTGAATTCATTTTTGATGATTGACAACTTTGTGTCATCTTGTCAACAAAACTGCAGATGATATATTACAAATGTAATACCCTGTGTTAATTTTACTTTATTAATATCATCTGTTCCAATCATATAGGGGCTCTTATGATAGCAACATCTCTGATGTGTTAGTATGAGCTCATTGGCTTATTTGTTTCTGCTTTATTTAATTGTGTATATCTTTACATATGTACTGATTGGTCAAGAATAAAAAGAATCTGAATCTGTGTAGGTTCTGCATGTCAATGGAAGATGTCTACTGTTGAGTATAAAACAAGGAATGATGGGGGAATGAGGAGGGAGAAGGAACCCATGGGAAATAGGAAAGGGCCTAAAAGGGCAAGTGGGAGAACCTAGGGGTTGGAAGGCACACCGTATGGATATGCAGCCTCGTAGACAGTGGTATGTAGAATAGAAAGTAGGGGGAGGACTAGGTTTATGGCTGTATATTTAAGTCTGTAATTTTATATGAACCTCTTTTAAAGAGTTTACAGAGTGGCTTTATGGCAGCATGTAGAGGCAGCCGTTTGCACCCTCTAATTGGTAGTTATGCATATAAAATTAATATAATTTAACCAATTTGATTTTTTCCCCATTTCTGACTGTTTTAGCCTGCTGTATGGCTGAGGTATGCAGAGTGTCTCAACTCCCTGAGAGAGCTGTCACGTGCTGTGCAGGCGTACCAGCGTGTGGTGGAGCTGGTGCCCTCCCACTCGGCAGCCCGTGTGTCCCTATCCTTGTTACAACAACAGCTCGGTCACCCAGAGGAGGCTCTCATCACACTACAGTATGGTGAGTCAACCACATACTCTCATCACCCTACAGTATGGTGAGTCAACCACATTCTCTCATCACCCAACAGTATGGTGAGTCAACCACATACTCTCATCACCCTACAGTATGGTGAGTCAGCCACATACTCTCATCACCCTACAGTATGGTGAGTCAGCCACATACTCTCATCACCCTACAGTATGTTGACTCAGCCAGATACTCTCACCACCCTACAGTATGGTGACTCAGCCACACACTCTCATCCCCTTTGGCTTTTACCTGAGAAAAGTTGACCATGAAAAATCACAGAAGATTCGGGAAATTTATAGTTGTTAATAATGTAATTCTGTCAACAAAATGGAATTTCCCATTTTCAGCATTTCAGGTTATATTTTGAAAAGCTCCTGTGGATATGTATCAGTGATGGGCAGGGTTTCTTTGGTTTACTGCCAGGACACATAAAATGGTGTATGGAGCAGGTTTTGTCTTAAAAATCCTTAGGTGCATGTTTCCATGGTGAACTAAGCTCCATGTAACACAAACACAGGGATAAGTATAATTAGACAATTTTACATGTATATTTTGTGATTGTACATGTGAGAGTTTTTTTATTGCATAGTCAAGATTTTAAATCTTGAAATGTCTAAGTTTTTTATTGTCTTGGGATCTGATCCTTTGTATGTTCACAAAGCATAAACAGTTTTATCGCATTAAGATTTCAAGATTGTGAAATACTTTACATGTGTTTGATATAAAAAATAAAATCACCTTTGAATTCCTAGATGTGTAAATCAGGAAGAATGCAGATGTAACTTGTTTGTAATATAAATATATTTCAGTTATCTAACTACATGTAGAGGAAATGTTATTTGATGTTTTATGTAAAGAATGTAAATACTTGGGCATACAAGTGACATGTTACCCACAATGCATTTGACAGGAAGTAAAGTTGTTTTAACTGTGTGGTTATATTACACAATGTACAGCCTTGTGGTCACAATCCTGTGTTGCAGATAAGATGTCAGAGGATGAGGGGCAGCAGCCTGCTGTGGTATGTCATCTTTTGAAAACAAATTTTCTGTCTTTTGTGGTGATGTAGTTCCTTGGACAGTAAAAGGAAAATGTTACCATCTGGAATGTACCATAATAAACCATAGATCAGTCAAGCAGGTCAAAACTGTACACCTGTACATTGTGTGCAGGTGAAAAACCTGTAAAACTTGAGAAAAATTCCTGCTGTACCTGTGAAGCTGCTAACCATACAGCCCATAACTAGGATAGATATAACTGGTTAACCCTCTGTCCCTCTTCAAGTAAGGCTAAGTCAACAGTTTTCCTGTGGGTGGGTTGGGTGCTTAGGAACACTCTGTGTAAAAGCCAGATGTTTATCATCTCCACACAGCAAGATATTTTTGTTGTTTCTCACTCAACGGTTTCATAAACACTGTAAACATTGTTTATCTCATAATTTTTACATAAAATCTGACGATGGAACATTTTTTTAGGCAGCACATGGGCAATGAACAAAGTAATTATGATGTTAAGCATTTAATATGCATGACGGTGACATCTGGTGGCCACCATGGAAATATGTTTGAATGCCATGCTTCATTTAAGAGTAGAGTTTGAAGTATCCAAAAAAAAAACAAACAAACAAAAAAAAACAAGGAAGCAGATAAAAAATAATCAAAGTTTAAGTGGTTATTTATTCTTGATTTATTTCAACAACAGTGTTAGTAAAGTAAGTACACATATATACTAATTTTGAAAAAAATAATGGTGGCTTTGAAGTCCTGTTAAAAGACTTCTCTGGTGGATGCCTGTATATTTGTCAGACATACACCCATTCATCCATTGTCTGTAAAATTTTTCCAGCTGTGGGAGACTTACACACATGGGACAGGTGAAAAAAGTATTTTGATATCTGAACTGAGGAATAAGTTGCATAAGGACTTGGTAACAATATATTTTGCTCATAGTGTGTTCCTTCCATGTGGGTTATTGTGGCAGTCTGAAGGCTTCATTGTCAGTTAAAAAGTTGCAATTTTGAGGAGAGTTTTCATATTGACACATAACTCATACCACAACCCTACTGGTTTGTGATATTTTATATATACTCAAGTAGTCTTAAAAATCCCGTGGCCACTAGGCCAGTTTGATGCTGTAGTCTAAGAATCCCATGGCCACTAATACAGTTTGATGCTGTGGTCTAAGAATCCTGTGTTCACTAGGACAGTTTGATGCTGTAGTCTAAGAATCCCATGGCCACTAGGACAGTTTGATGCTGTAGTCTAAGAATCCCATGGCCACTAGGACAGTTTGATGCTGCAGTCTAAGAATCCCGTGGCCACTAGGGCAGTGATGATGTTCTGTAGTCTACGAATCCCATGGCCACTAGGACAGTTTGATGCTGTAGTCAAATAATAGTCCTGTGGCCACTAGGACAGTTTGATGCTGTAGTCTAATAGTCCTGTGGCCACTAGGACAGTTTGATGCTGTAGTCAAATAATAGTCCTGTGGCCACTAGGACAGTTTGATGCTGTAGTCAAATAATAGTCCTGTGGCCACTAGGACAGTTTGATGCTGTAGTCTAATAGTCCTGTGGCCACTAGGACAGTTTGATGCTGTAGTCTAATAGTCCTGTGGCCACTAGGACAGTTTGATGGTGGTACCTGCCCCTGAAAGTCTTTTTATAAGAGTTGTGTGTGCTGTTGGTTGATTGTTGTGTCCTTGCCTCAGGATCTCCACCTGATGTTGCCTCGCTGCATGCTGCTGCACTCCCAGGGCAAGGACGAGCAGTTCATTCACTGCAGCCGTCAACTGCTCTTCAGCCAGTTCCAGAATATCTTCCAGAAGAAGCATCTTAAAGGTGTGTAGCTTTCTCCTTCATTTCCCTCTTAAATTGTATGCAACATAAAGCACCCGACTTGTTAATGCATTTTAAATGTGTATGTATCTGTGGTATAGTATGTAATCTGTAATATAGGGGGCACTGTCAGCTGGCCATTTTAGCCGATCAATTACAGTGTCAAAAATGTACTTATACAGAATAATATTTTTTTTTTTCAAATATAGAAAGATAAAACCAGAGATGGCGTTTTGAGCTTTAACTTTTGACTACCCCCCCTCCCCCAAAATAAACAATTAAAAAAAACAAAAACATACAAAATAAATAAAATATGGATGTAAATTTTCGTGTCTGCTTTTTGCTTATTCATGTGCATATGTGAACAAATATTTGTGACTGTCAACATAAATAGGGGCTATCACTATGTCAGTTATGCATCAGGTGTGGGTAATGGATGATTTATGGCTGATGATGCATTCTTTATACAGACCACACTGGTGTTCACTGGGTACAGTTGACAGTGTATACTGCATAGAGTTTAATCCACTTTTGTTGAAACATAAATGTGTGACCTTTGACACATACATTTGATGATGTATACTGTATGTCTTCTAGTAGGCATGGGGGAGAATACTGTATGTTTTTACTGGGTATGATTGATAATGTATACTGTGTGGCTTTTAGGTGGCATTATTTATTACACATACTATATGGCTTTTAGTGGGTACAGTTGACAATACATACTGTACAGTAGCTAACTGGTACAGATGATTGTACACACTGTATAGCTTTTAGTGGGTACAGTTGACAATACATACTGTACAGTAGCTAACTGGTACAGGTGATTGTACATACTGTACAGTAGCTAACTGGTACAGGTGATTGTACATACTGTACAGTAGCTAACTGATACAGGTGTTGTACATACTGTACAGTAGCTGACTGGTACAGGTGATTGTACATACTGTACAGTGGCTGACTGGTACAGGTGATTGTACATACTGTACAGTAGCTGACTGGTACAGGTGATTGTACATACTGTATAGCTTATAGTGGGTACAGTTGACATGTAGATGCATTGTGTCTGACTCCTAGTGTGTGTCTCATGATGCATCTGCATCAAGTGCAGAATCAGCAAATATTGCAAGATTAAATAGTGCAGAGTGGGCACATATGTTGTGTGTAGTTGAGTGCTAATCCCGGTGTCTGCGTGTAACTGTTTATGTTATAAGTTGTGTGTAGTTGAGTGCTAATCCCAGTGTCTGGGTGTAACTGTTTATGTTATATGTTCTGTATAGTTGAGTGCTGTATCCGGTGTCTGGGTGTAACTGTTTATGTTATATGTTCTATGTAGTTGAGTGCTGTATCCGGTGTCTGGGTGTACCTGTTTATGTTATAGCTTCTGTGTAGTTGAGTGCTATATCCGGTGTCTGGGTGTAACTGTTTATGTTATATGTTGTGTATAGTTGAGTGCTAATCCCGGTGTCTGGGTGTAACTGTTTATGTTATATGTTCTGTGTAGTTGAGTGCTATATCCGGTGTCTGGGTGTAACTGTTTATGTTATATGGTGTCTGGGTGTAACTGTTTATGTTATATGTTGTGTGTAATTGAGTGCTAATCCCGGTGTCTGGGTGTAACTGTTTATGTCATATGTTCTGTGTAGTTGAGTGCTATATCCGGTGTCTGGGTGTAACTGTTTATGTTATATGTTGTGTGTAGTTGAGTGCTAATCCCGGTGTCTGGGTGTAATTTTTTATGTTTTAGTGATCCTGACCAACAGAAGTTTAAAGCATCGCATCCAGGCACTCCGCAGCCTGCTGGGAGCCAAGTTTGAGCAGAGAATCCGAGGTGAGGCAATAGGTAGCACTTCTGATGTCAAGAGAGGCATCACAATGTGTCAGAACAGAGAGAGTGACAGCGTACAGATGAGGTCAAGGAAAATAAAAAGGTGCAGAACATTGCAGTATGGAGATACAAGATTTCAAAATAATCTACTGCTGTCAAATACATGGACCTGGTCATGTGACTCAGAGCTATGTTTGGGAGAAGAGGCATTGAGTTGAACGCATAAAGTATATGTACAGCTCCAAACTGAAGGCTTTAGGACTACTTGGATTTTTCTTTGAGCTTATAGAACAAACGCAAGAAAATAATGAAAAAACATATTGTTAAAATTGCAAAACTAGACTGGATAAACCCTGTGGATTAACTTCCTTGTACAGTCTAAATGTGGGTGATCTGGAAAAGGTTTTTTGAACTTTTTGCAGCTGCAGCCCAGATGACAACTGATTCATCCATATCTGTAGATGATTTGTGGGAACTTTTCATGAAGGTACGTTAGGCATGATTTAAATAAAAATAGGAAAGTTTGTGTACTTTCACACATTACATTTGACCGTCAGATGTCTAACAGTGAGGTTTCTGCATTCAACTTATTCCCATTAAAAAGTAGCTGAAATGTTCCACCATTTTAAATGTTGCCCATTTGTTTATTCAAGACGTACATAGATGAGTAGCGGAAATGGTCCACCATCTTAAATATTGCCTGTATCTTTTATCCAGACTATCATAAATGAGTAGCCAGCAACTTTCCATGGCTGACTGTGGGCACATTGTGCACAGTATGTGAGGCCAGCTTGTCTCGGACCCCACAGGGTTGACTGTATCCATGATAATTGTTGCAGTTCCAAGATGTGAAAAAATGACTACTGAGCTTTTGCTGTGTGTCGTGTGGGACCAAAATTCTAGTTGCTTCTTACAGGCTTCTACGTTGGTCATCGTGAAAGTTGTGATATATTTTCTGATATAAAAGTAGTGTTGTGTATCCATCGTTACACGACCTTTCCTGACTGAGCCACAGGTTTAGACACCAGTCAACAGCAGCAATTCCTCCAGGATAACGCTGTATCTCGTGTTTCTTTGCCCACAGTTGTGTGAGAAGCTGGTAGAACTGGAGCGCTTTGAGGAGTTTGAAAGAGTCACTACATTGGCCCTGATGTGTCCCCAATTCATGCAGGACCCACAAAAAGCTGTGGTAAGGAATCCTGTCTTTTTTTTCTCTCATCTATGTTTATTTTAACAAACTTTGCATCCTAAAAGGATGATTTTCTTACCTAAAGAGTGAAATTCAGAGATGTCCAAAAATATGAAGAGTTGTTTACATTTTGTGTGTGTTTTACAGTTTCGTTACATGCTGCGTGCTGTAGGGGAGAGTATGAGTGTGACATAGACTGTATGGGAGAGTATGAGTGTGACATAGACTGTATGGGAGAGTATGAGTGTGACATAGACTGTAGGGGAGAGTATGAGTGTGACATAGACTGTAGGGGAGAGTATGAGTGTGACATAGACTGTAGGGGAGAGTATGAGTGTGACATAGACTGTAGGGGAGAGTATGAGTGTGACATAGACATGAACAACTTTGACCACTGACTAATTGCAGGAAATGAAATTCTTGCCTTAATATTATCATCAATAGTAACATTTTGTGTTCATTTTTTCTGGATAGGTGCTGGTTGTGTATTAACATTTAAAGCGCTGATTTAAGACTGAGTGAACAGCTTTCCTTGGGGCACTTTGTGTGCAATGGGTACAAAGAGCCCTGAGGAAAGCTGTTGACTAAGACTACTTTTTGCTTCAGACTAGTTTTGCTGGTATTTGAGTGAAAGATATATTCATGAGGAATTGGAATCTTTTTACCAATAAATGTGTAATGGTAATGATAAAATGACTATAGCCATGATTAGCACTTTGAGGGTTAATAAGTTTCTACATTTGAATGATTTGAGATGTAATGCAGGAAACCATGAAGTAACGATTCCACTTGTTTTAGCTGGCTGTGAATTCAGTATAACTAGTTTGATTGGTAGTACTCATGAAACATTAGAGGAAGTGTGACCTTGTGTTGCAGGAATGTGACTTCATTTGTCTAGTTGCCTGCCTGCTCAACAAGAATGGTCACTTTGCCTACAATTTTATACGGGAACTTTGTGTCAAGGTGAGGACTGGTAGTTTTGGTGCTAAAAATTCTGTGAGGACTTGACTTCTTAGCTGTGTGTTCACTGTTGATGGTCACTTACATTTTGACATGTAATTGAAATATGGTAAAAACACGGAATTCTTTGTAATGCTAATATATATCCTTTCCCTTTTGCACTTATATTTCAATATTGTTATGGCTTGAATTAAAGAACGTCCAAACTGTTGCGGTAAAGTACAAGTAAATGATATTATTGACAATAACTCCCTAAAATCAGGTCCAAATCTAAATTTAGAAGTTTGTGAGTAGGAAATGATAAATGTCTACTGGATGTTGTGATTGCAAGTAGAAAGTTCAGACTGCACATAGAACGTCAATAGTAACAGGATTTGATTGAATCAATTTTGACTTCCATTACTGATAGAGACATTGATAGCACAGTCAAATGATACTGTAGCATAGTGAAACCAATGCAGTCTTTGAAGATGGGCAGGTCTCTTGTATGAGTGGCCTTTAAAAGTAGGTGCAACTGCATAAAAATCTTGCCTGTATGTACCAGAACATCAACAGTAACCGGGCGTGGAACATCTTCAGTCAGATCATCAACCTGTCTCAGGACATACGTCACAACCGCTTCTGTATGCGCCTGATGGCCAAAGTACGTACATCCAGTTTTAGCCGCCAACACCACCAAAACACAAAAAAAGACTGTAGATAGGTTGTCAGAGAGTCAGCACAAAATCTCAATTTGCGATTTTGGTGATTTGCTTTGAAGTCGTACTACGACCTGGTAGCAGTAGCATGTGTGGAGAGGAATCTGCTGAACCCAAGATTCTGTGCACTTTCAGCTGGCTGAATGTTGTAGAAATATGTGCAAACAACTTGTACGTGTTTATAAAACTCATGTCTCACTTTGTACTTACTTCAAATGGACAAATGTAAACCTGGTACTTCAGGATTGTGCCAGTCATCAGTAGCTATTGTGTAACTTCATATTTTCTAGCTTCAAATCGTTCAGTTATATTTTCAACTTTTGCAGATTATAAAAAGTAAGATCTTTCATGTTTGCTAACATATTTGAGCAGTGCCGCAATTCATATATAGGTGAGGTGTAAAAGTTTTCAGTTGTTACATAAGATAGAGCTTAAAAACAGACATCTGTTTATCTTTATGTGTGTGTGTGTTCAAGGTTATGTCATAGCACTGTGGATTTAAAGCTGAAATGTCAACTTGAGTTGAATGTTTCTGTATTAATTAAAGCTGCCACTTGATTCAAATTGCATTAGTTTCAGAAAAATTGCTTCAAAAATAAACATGCACCAACAAGTTGTCTATAACAGTAACTTACTTATGCTAACATGAAGGTGCAGTTGTCTTTAACAATAAGTTATGATAACATAGATGTGTAGTTGTCTATACCAATAGCTGACTTAGGGTAACATAAAGGTGCAGTTGTAGCAGGGTTTAGGCAATGTTTGTCATGTTGTCTCACATCTGTTTTGTGTTCAGGTGTGTATTATGTCTGTTGACAGCACCCAGAACACCTGGCCCTGGGTATACTGAATGGACACAATGCCATGATAGCAGGCACATACAAACATGCTCTTGGTGAGTCACCTTGCATTTTTTTAAATGTGTCAAGCCTCAGTGATTAAGTTTGTTTTAACAACTCATAATAAGCAATTAATCATAGTGGTAGGCTCTGAGTATTGTCTGTAGACCAAAGACTACTGGCTTCTCATTTGATAGGTGTGAACCATTAGTCTATGACAATGATATTGCTATAGTTACCAAATGAGACATGGAACCATGACTTAGATGTATCCTGATTACAGGTATGAGTGTTATGTGTAACTTAGTATTTTCTCACCACAGTATGTATACATGCATTAGTATTTAGACATGTGCTGAATTGTAAATGTGTGGCTTTTTATGTACAGTAATGTTACACATGGAATGTTCATGTTATGCCTAACTGTGCTGTTATGGCAGCATTTGATGTGGACTGACTTTGCATAGTGACACATTATTATTTTTGCCCCCCTCCTACTGGAGGAGGGGTATATTGTAATCGCTTTTTCTGTGCGTGCGTCGGTCCATTTGCAATTCCTGTCTGGGTTATAATTTGCTTGTCCTTCAACTTAGATTAATGAAACTTTACACACAGGTGCATCTATACATAAGGGTGGTCAAGTCTCTGGGTCACAGTGACATGTCCTTGTGAAATCATGTCCAGGCTATAATTCCTTTACTGTTTAACTTAGTTTCATGAAACTTCACACATTTATATCTTGACCTAAAGGTGTGCCATGGAACAAAACTAGGTCACTAGGTCAAGTATCTGGGTCACAGTGATACATTCATGTAAAACTACATAACACCTCATGTCTGGGCTGTAATTTTGTTGTCCTTTGACTTACAATCATGAAACTTTACACACCTGTGTATCTGGACACAAGGGTGTGTCATGCATAAAAATAGGTTACTAGAGTAAGTATCTAGGTCACGGTGATAGCCTATTTTTATGGACTACAGTAGTTGCAAAATGAGATCTGTGTTTAGCAAGGTTATAAATGAGGTGAGTGGGGCATGGATTCAGCAATCTCTGATTGCATTTTATTTATTGTTTATCAATCAGGGGAGTACGTGGCAGCCTTCAGACAGAACTGCAACAACCCCATGCTGAGCCTGATGATTGGCATTGTCTTTATACACATGGCCTCCCAGAAGTATGCCACAAAGAGACACTCCCTCATTGTCCAGGTAGGTAGTGATGCGTGGTCATGCCCTGTTGCCAGCATGCCTAAAGACTTGGTGAATACTTACAAGTCACTTATTGTATTCACGATGATGGAATATATGGATGCAGGCTGTAGTTGTGTTTCTGGCTTTTTTATGTGAAAAGTGTCCCATTATTATCTATGCAAACACTTATGTGTAGGTTTCAATCATATAATTTACTCCAGTTCCCCAGCCAGTCAAGCACACACTTTCTTACCTCCACATGGTTGGAGAGGGAATTGTGAGGCAGGACACATCTCTGCATAGACGAATACATGTTTGAATTTTAACTGGTGGGGAAGTTGTAATAAATGAAAATAAAGGGAGTATTTCTGTAGCTTTAAGACTTAATTGGCATTATTATGGGAGTCTTACCAGACATCTCTAGTAGACAAGAGGTCTGTATGAGGGTAAACAATTAAAAGTTACAATTTAGGCTTTATGGAAGCATAGGCTGAACTTTACAACTACTTTATGAAAAATGTGTGACCTGCCCCCTCCTTCGACCAGTTAAAAAACAAAAATTGAAACAAACAAAAACAAAACAACTCAAAAAGTAAAACAAACAAAACCAAGCAAAAAATAAATTTTCTGGACCAGTGTGTGCCTGAGAGTGAATGAAAGATTGGTATGTAGGAGTCTTTACATTATCTGTATGTAGGAGTCTTTGTAGGAGTCTTTACATTATCTGTATGTAGGAGTCTTTTTAGGAGTCTTTACATTATCTGTATGTAGGAGTCTTTGTAGGAGTCTTTACATTATCTGTATGTAGGAGTCTTTGTAGGAGTCTTTACATTATCTGTATGTAGGAGTCTTTGTAGGAGTCTTTACATTATCTGTATGTAGGAGTCTTTGTAGGAGTCTTTACATTATCTGTATGTAGGAGTCTTTACATTATTTAAATCCATTGTACACACAAGTCAATAATTGTTTCATAAACTATACAATCAAACAAAGAGTTGTTAATAAATATATTTGTAGCCTTAGATGAGTTAATATGTTACCAAACCTATCAGCTTTCTCCTTTAAAATGTTACCAAACCTATCAGCCTACTCCTGTAATATGTTACCTAACCTATCAGCCTACTCATGTAATATGTTACCAGACCTATCAGCCTACTCATGTAATATGTTACCAGACCTATCAGCCTACTCCTGTAATATGTTACCTAACCTATCAGCCTACTCATGTAATATGTTACCAGACCTATCAGCCTACTCATGTAACATGTTACCAGACCTATCAGCCTACTCATGTAACCATGTGCAACGTTAACATGGACATCTTCCTAGCAGGGACAAAAGAAAAAAAAAGAAACTTCCCCAGCTGATTTCCATGACAAACAAAAGTAATAAATTTAATACTTTAATGAAATTGTCAAACAAGAATGTCTTTACAATGAAGGCTTTGAATTATCGTTGTAACAGACCTGCCACTTCCCATCCATTGCGGCCCTAATATTCATTCATGTATTTTCACCACATAAGGCTTGTACCAGGGTAAATGCCCATAAATTAAAGAATACAGGCAAACAGGCTTGACCCTCAAAGGATTTTCCTCTAGACAGTGGAGATGGGAAAGCAGTTGTCCACAGTGTCTCCATTTGTGGGAGAAAGTCCTAAATTGTAATGGTGTATTATAAGTAACCACTAAGGCACATTAACGTCAAGCTATGCCCAGCAAGCAAGGTTTCCAATGAAGAAGACCTCAGGTTAAGCTGATCTGGTCCCAGGGGTGAGCCTTCAGCTCTGCTTCCTTCAGCATCTTGTCAGGAGAAATTCTTTCAATGCTTGTCACATCAAAAGTTGTGTTGATCTCAGTTCTTATGATGATTTCGTTGTACACTGTCGTAATATTGTCCTACAGATCATACACTGTTGTACTTGAAGTACCCATTGTACATTGTCGTACCGATAATACACTGTAGTACTGAAATACCAATTATACCTTATCATACCAATAAGCTTTGAAGACCCACACACTGATTTGCTATGCAGCAAATCATCTTTTCTAGTTACTTCTTTCTTTCTTTCTTTACATGTACATGTAGCAGTAAATTTGTCTGACACTATTAAGCATAGAAACTCCAAACTTGGCATGATTGTACCTCCATACAAGGAGCTTAACCTTTTTATGCCGAGGAATGTTTAAAATTATGCAAATTAGGGGCATTTAAAATTCTAAATCTTGAATATCTTCAAAAGAATAATAGAGATGTCATTCCAACTTCTGCTAGAGGGTTATTGACCATTGCGCATCTAATAAATTTAAACAAAAGTTGTAGCAATTTAACTTATGCTAATTTGCAGCATTTGAAATTTTGAATATCTTCAAAAAATATAATAGATAGACATGTCATTTCAAGTTCTATTAGGGGGTTATTGACCACTGGGCATGTAATGAATCTAAAACAAAAGTTGCAGCAATTTACATAATGCTAATTAGCAGTATTTGAAATTTTCAATCTTGAACATCTTCAAAAGTATAATAGATAGAAATGTCATTACAAGTTCTACAAGGGGGTTGTTGACCATTGCGTACCTAATGAATTAGAAACAAAAGTTGTAGCAATTTAAGTTATGCTGAGTAGCACTACTGGAAATTTTAATTAAATCTTGAACAACTTCAAAGCTATAATAGATAGAGATGCCATTCCAACTTCTACACCCATGTTATGAACCAGTACGCATCTGATTAATTGGTAGCGAAGGCTGCACCAATTTAGATAAAGGGGCATTTGAAATTTCAAATCTTGAATATCTTCAAAAGTATGCACACCAGACAGATTTGTTCAGCTCTTTGATAGGTGGTGACACCTGGTGAGAGAAATTAAAAATGCAAGAGTCTGAAGGTTGACTCTGTCATCAAAAATATAATAGTTACATACACCGTAGTACTGAAGTACCCACTGTACACTGTCGTAGCATTGTCGTGCAGATCATACACTGTAGCTCTTGGAAGAACCCATTGTACATTGCCGTACCGATAAAACACTGTAGTACTGATATACCAATTGTGCATTGTCATTCCAATAAGCTTTGAAAACACACACATTGATTTGCTATGCAGCAAAGCATATTTTTAGTTGATTTTTTTGTTTTGTTTTCTGTCTAAGAAAATTTGGTACACATATTGCAGTTTATACATTTGAGTAAGTCTCAATATGCATTTGATCAGCTGATCAGTTGCAGCAGGGCTGTGTTTTGTTGCATGAAATGTAATGGCCATAGACCACAGATCACAGACCACAGACCATAGACCACAGTTATAAATCCTTCTATTTTTCACATCAGCATTTTCCAGTCTAAAAAGTCAACATTTTTTGTATTTTAAAATTTTGTCAACGGCATTTAACAGATAAAAATGTCAGAAAAACACGGACAAATTTTTGTCATATAATTCCCAGCTCATTATTTGGTGATAATTGAAATATGAAACAATACCTGGATGTCAGCTTTATACAGGTGTATGAACTGTGCTCTTGCCAGGGTCACATCATTGTCCTTCCTCACCATAAAGTTCCCACCTGGTCTGGAAGACAGTGCATCTATATGACCACCAATGAAGCAACTCTGTGATGCAGCAAACCTGACTAAGCTAACTTTATTTAAACAGAAGATACAGCATGCTGAAAACACGGTATTTTTACAATTACAGACTATCTCCGTTGGGATGCGCAACCAGCCAATCACAACCAGTGGTCACATTAAGCTTGCGTCCTGCGTCATAGACGCATAAAATAAAGAAATGACGCATGGAAATCAATAAAACATTGTCATTTTGCGTCTCTGTGGACGCACGTACAAAAACGCGATGCATTTTGAATGATACAACTGCAAAAATTACCCCAAGCGGTCACGGTGTTTTGCATCGACCATTATCAATCTCATGATTATTTGTTGTACTGATGGAATCCTCTGATGTTCATCTTTCTATGTAACAAGCTCTCTTATTTGCTAAGAAAAAATATTCCTGGGGTATCCCTCCAAAAATTTCCCAGAATGGGAATGGATGTACGTCATTTCACCCCTTATAATTGTGCTGAGAGCACTTCAGGGCTCCTCATTGGGTGGATTTGATCACGTGCCGCTCACTGTCCAATCAAATTCATTGTTTGGCAGGTACAAGTGGTATTACGCAAAGCTTATTGGACTAAGATGTTAAATTTTCACATCATATTTTCACCTAGAAGACTTCCATCGAACAAATCAAGACCCAGATAAAGGCAGGAGTGAAAATTCATTACGGACGGCAAGGAAAATACGCAGATTAGTCATCGCAAGGTTACACCTGGATGAAGCGAAAATTTGCATTAGTCGGCCTAACACGATGTTCATCACGGTCTCCGATGGGTCACGTGGTTATTGGTGTTTTTTTAAACAAAATTTGGTTGTTTTGATTTTATTGAAATGTTTGAATGGAACAAATCTGTATGGCAGAACAAGATAGGAATGAAATTTATGATCGAAGGCCGGAAAAAAATATATAGCGGAAAACCATGCCTGGGTGGATGTCCGTGACAGGCTGTGTACACTCGCTTGTGTGTATGTTGCACGGCTTGTAGGCCTACCGTGTTGCTTGGTGAAAAAAGTGACCGCACTTAAGATCAGACTCTTAACACCGCCTATGGCATCAAATTTTTCAGGTATATTGAAATAGAAAGTGCACAGAAATGTAAATTATATAATTTCTGACCATTTCATCACGTGGAATCAATCGCAAAAATAACAGAGCCCAGGGACCAGGCATGTTCAATCGCGCATGCCGCTTGTGCAAGCGAGTTAAAAAAAACTGTCCGGTGACACACGGTGTGCAACACAAGATACTGGCACAGTGGCAGCGTGCTAGCGGTTAAGCCCCCTTCACAACCATTTTTGGGTAGACCAGGGATGTGTTATAGACTTAGTCTTAATAGCAGGTTCCTGAGTAGATTGAATCTATCCTTGGTACAGTCAACAAGTTTTAGACCCTTTTACATCAAGTTGGCATATTGGTAACTTTATATTCAATCTTAAATTCTATAATAAAGCGTTACCTACGTGAGCATACAGACCCTATGTTATGTTTGTTTCTAGGCTTAAGTTACCTGCATGTTTTATTTATTTATCATTTTGATGTATGTTGATTATACCAAATAAAATCAATTAATCAAATTACATCAAATGAAGTCCAGTTTGCACAATTTCAGACTGGACCCATCGATTCAGTTCATGGACCTTCTATTTTTCATGAAAAAGAAGAAAGATGGGTCCAACGGACCCATACTGAAAAATCCTTAATGTGACCCCTGACAACTGTGGTCTGTAACCTAATGTGTGTGGTCAAAAGTTAAACAATTAGATGATTTCAGATCACCCATATCACATGTACATTTAGAAGAGTACTTGAATGTCACAGTTTCTACTGATATAAACTTTAGTTTCATGAAAACAGATACTAAATATGCATATATCATTAAATGTGCAAAGTAAAATCATGATTTCACATCTTGAATATTATTAATTGGTTTGATATTAATAGCCCTGAACAACACAAGTGAATTTGCATCAGTTGGGTCTGCTGTGCTCCTGTCACTGCATTTGCATTTGGGGCCTGTGTAGGTTGTTAGTGCAACTTCCAACACCAGGTGTCACCATAAGCATGGGGCAGTGACACAGCATCTGCTGGATGTGGTCCTGATGAAGATATGTCATGGGATCTATGGGTAATTCTCTAGCTCATCCAATCTTTCCTGAAGTTCTGCCTGATATTTTAACATCAGCAACAAACATTTTTGCTGTAATTTGATGCTTAATTTGAAGGTTGTGAATATTCCATTCACATACAATGGAACAAGATAGGTTGCCTTCAAAACTTGACAGTGGTTTGTCTTGTTTATATCCAGGCATGCTCCTTCCTAAACCAGTACCGAGAGTTACGGGGAGAGTGCCAGGAGGTCTACTACAACATTGGCAGGGCCATGCACCAGATAGGTCAGTACGCATCCTCTAGTAAATACAAAATACAAAATACTACAACATTGGCAGGGCCATGCACCAGATAGGTCAGTATGCATCCTCTAGTAAATAAAAAAATAATACAAAATACTACAACATTGGCAGGGCCATGCACCAGATAGGTCAGTATGCATCCTCTAGTAAATACAAAATACTACAACATTGACAGGGCCATGCACCAGATAGGTCAATATGCATCCTCTAGTAAATACAAAATACTACAGCATTGGCAGGGCCATGCACCAGATAGATCAGTATGCATCCTCTAGTAAATACAAAATACTACAACATTGGCAGGGCCATGCACCAGATAGGTCAGTATGCATCCTCTAGTAAATACAAAATACTACAACATTGGCAGGGCCATGCACCAGATAGGTCAGTATGCATCCTGTAGTAAATACAAAATACTACAACATTGGCAGGGCCATGCACCAGATAGGTCAGTATGCATCCTCTAGTAAATACAAAATACTACAACATTGGCAGGGCCATGCACCAGATAGGTCAGTATGCATCCTGTAGTAAATACAAAATACTACAACATTGGCAGGGCCATGCACCAGATAGGTCAGTATGCATCCTCTAGTAAATACAAGATACTACAACATTGGCATGGCCATGCACCAGATAGGTCAGTATGCATCCTCTAGTAAAAATAAAATACCCTGCACTAGATAAGTAAGTATGCATCCTTTTGTAAATACTATTAAATACTACCACATTGGCAGGGCCATGCACTAGATAGGTCAGTATGCATCCTCTATTAAATACTACAACACTGTCACGGCCATGCACCACATAAGTAAGTATGCATTCTCTTGTGAATACTATTAAATACTACCACATTGGCAGGGCCATGCACCAGATAGGTCAGTGTGCATCCTCTAGTGAATACTATAAAATACTGCAACATCCTCTATTAAATACTACAACATTGGCAGGGCCATGCACCAGCCAGGCCAGTATGCATCCTGTATTAAATATTAGAACACTGGCAGGGCCATGCACCAGGTAGGTCAGTATGTATCCTCAAGTGAATACCATTAAATACTGCAACATTGGCAGGGCCATGCATCAGATAGGTCACTATACATCCTGTATTAATACTATTCAGGACTACAACATTGGCAGGGCCATGCATCAGATAAGTCACTATACATCCTGTATTAATACTATTAAATACTACAACATTGGGATGGCCATGCATCAGATAGGTCACTATACATCCTGTATTAATACTATTAAATACTACAACATTGGGATGGCCATGTACCACACAGGTCACTCTACATCCTGTATTAATACTATTCAGTATTACAACATTGGCAGGGCCATGCATCAGATAGGTCACTATACATCCTGTATTAATACTATTCAGTACTAAAACATTGGCAGGGCCATGCATCAGATAGGTCACTATACATCCTGTATTAATACTATTCAGTACTACAGCATTGGCAGGGCCATGCATCAGATAAGTCACTCTACATCCTGTATTAATACTATTCAGTACTACAACATTGGCAGGGCCATGCATCAGATAGGTCACTATACATCCTGTATTAATACTATTCAGTACTACAGCATTGGCAGGGCCATGCATCAGATAGGTCACTATACATCCTGTATTAATACTATTCAGTACTAAAACATTGGCAGGGCCATGCATCAGATAGGTCACTATACATCCTGTATTAATACTATTCAGTACTACAGCATTGGCAGGGCCATGCATCAGATAAGTCACTATACATCCTGTATTAATACTATTCAGTACTACAACATTGGCAGGGCCATGCATCAGATAGGTCACTATACATCCTGTATTAATACTATTAAATACTACAACACTGGCAGGGCCATGCATCACACAGGTCACTATACGTCCTCTATTGTACAGGTATGGCTGGGAGAGGAGTATACAGGACCAAACAAGTGGATTCTCGGGGATCCCAGTGTGCCCTAGTGCACTTGTTAAAATCTCGCACGTAACCATAAAGAGTTCCCTTTCACTCGCTATTAATCTGAAGACCTTTTTAGAACATATGCCATGTGGCAAATGATATTACTGGGGCTTATACTAGATTTTACAGCTGTTTCATAGAAAACTGATCAGACGTCTGCATGCTGATATTGTTAAATCTTACTTTGTTTACCACTGTTCCCACTGATTTTTTGTTATTGGTTTGTTTTTTGTAATGACTGCTGACCACGAAAACCTTGGTTTTGACTGACCTCTGACTGCAAAAAGTTTGGCTTTGACTGACCTCTGGCTGCAAAAAGTTTGGCTTTGACCGACCTCTGACTGCAAAAAGTTTGGCTTTGACTGACCGCTGACTGCAAAAAGTTTGGCTCTGACTGACCGCTGACCGGTCACCACAGGTCATTAACATTACGAAAGCTCTGTACATTGCAAAGATAACCGGTAACACCAGGAACAGCCAGAAGAGTATACATGCCCGTCTAACATTGTCTGGTGTGACCATCAGTTGCCACACTGTGTAGATATTTGCACATGAGTGTGGGTTTGTTGATTTGTGTGTCCAGACATTAGTCGATTACCTTAACATGTAAACATTGGTATCTGACTGTACATTCCATAAAAGACAGCCTGGCCAGAAATACCATGAGATTACCCTCTCCTATCATGTCAGTGTTAGGTTCCCTCAGGACTCGAACCTTTCCTTAATAATACTAGATCAACAGCTTGTACTAATACTGGGTCAATAGCTTGGACTAGTACTTGGTCAACAGCTTGTACTAATAATGGGTCAACAGCTTGTACTAATACTGGGTCAACAGGTTGGACTAATACTGGGACAATGGCCTGGACTATTACTTGGTGAACAGCTTGTGGGGATACTGAGTCAAAAGCTTGTATCAAAACTGAGTCAACAGCTTGGACCAATACTGGGTCAATAGCTTGGACTAATACTGGGTCAACAGCTTGTACTAAAAATGGGTCAACAGCTTGTACTAAAATGGGTCAACAGCTTGTACTAATACTTGGTCAACAGATTGTACTAATACTGGGTCAACAGCTTGGACTAATACTGGGCCAACAGTTTCAGCTAATACTGGGTGAACAGCTTGAACCAATGCTGGATCAACAGCTTGTACCAATACTGGATCAACCGGTTGGACTAATACTGGGACAATGGCCTGGACTATCACTTGGTGAACAGCTTGTGCGGATACTGAGCAAAAGCTTGGACCAATACTAGGGTCAACAGCGTGTACTAATACTGGGTCCACAGCTTATACCAATACTGGGTCAACAGCTTGGACCAATACTAGGGTCAACAGCTTGTAGTAATACTGGGTCAAGAGCTTGTACCAATACTGGGTGAACAGCTTGTAGTAATACTGGGTCATCAGCTTGGACTAACAGTTGGCAAGGGTGAAGGATAAAGTTTGATGAATCTTCATCTGTGTTACCAGTTTTATAGGAAGGTGATTGACAAAATGACTGAATAGATTTATAATTACCTAGCATACTTTTGAATTATTGCAATGTAAGCCTCTTTATTAATATACTTGAGAATTTTTCAATAAAATACTTAGGAGCGTCATCCCCTGAAGAAGCCTTCGCCCGAGAGGCGAAATGCATCGGGGAGGCTCGTCTCATTTATACTTCACAGATTGAGTGGTGTTTTCTTTATTTAATGATAGATCAGGTAGAGCAACCAGTAGAAATGCAGTCAGTGTTACAAACAATATGTGCAGTGAGCAGTGAGTCTTGAGTAAACTTTGCATTACATATATATAATATACTGGCCAGCTTGGAAAATGTTTTTCCCCTGTTCCTGTTTGTTTGTTTTATAATTACTTGCCTGGTGCACAGAAAACAGTGAAGGAATAACCTGTTCAGAGTTGTCTGTTACCAGACAGGAATGCTTTGTGATGCCTCAGTAAACCATGTACATGTTTTGCCAGAGTGCTTGACATACTGGGTGCTGAAAGCCAACTGTAAAACAATAATTTGAGGAAAATCTCTCTCTCTCTCTCTCTCTCTCTCTCTCTCTCTCTCTCTCTGCTAATTTGGCTAATTTCCCTATATCATAAATTATAAGACATGCATTTCAACTTCCTGCCAAGCTTGTCTGTTGAATGTTGCTAAGCAATGGCTGTAAGCGTCTGCCATGCAGCAGGTGTAATGATGGATACTAGAGCAGCAGCACTAACATTTCTGGAAATCGGAAAAAGTTATTGTAGCCATGACGATGATTTCAAGCTCAGTGGATAATTGGAGAATATGACTCGCTTTTGTAAAAGAAAAAAGTCCCAAGTTGTGATATTTACACATATGATTACTTCCTTGTTGAACTGTACACACTAATCCTGATGTTAATATTATTAGGACACCATCTGAATGGCCAGTACCCTGTAGTGATTGCAAGTTCCATTCCTCCGTCTGTTGATTTTTATGTCCATCCAGATGCCTTCCCTGTGATAACTCAAAAACTTTGGGACGTAAGCCTTTTAAACTGCACAGGATTATACACCACAGTAAATCCTTGGTCAAGTTTGAACATGGGCATTTGACCTTTATCCCATTTTTAAGGTCACAGGACAGTTTAGTGTAACTGGTTTCCCCATGAAAGGGTTGAACTGCCATACTTCGTGGTACTAAGGATATATCCATACGTTCAATGTAATAAATAAACTTTAATAAACTATACACATTGTGGACACTATCCTTTGTTCACTGTAGTAAATATTTACATAATTAGATCCACTGGACACTGCACTGCAGGCCTGTGGTCCATTCTTTTTATGTTGGCTCCTAGCCAACATGGCACCCACGGGATCCCTCCTTATTTCGTGGTATGTGAACTTAAGCATTTATGCAGTTACCTGTGGGGCTTTATATGTGATGGTTTATTGAGAAATGTGTAGATTTATGTCAAACACTAACTTTAACATACAATATGACTGTAAAACGTGGATAAATGAAAATTTATATTCCCTTTGCAGAACATGCGATATGAACATTTAGCCCGAAAAGGACTTCAGCAGTCAAAAGACATGCATAGAGCCCAAACAGGACTTCAGTAGTGAAATAACCTATAACTTTTCAGTCATTTTCACTTCAGACCCTTTTTTATCCCCCGCCCACGAAGGGGGGAGGGGATATGGTAATGGGCACCATCCGTCCGTCCTTCCATCCTTCTGTCTGTCCGAAACAAATTTTGTCCGGCCCATATCTTCTACATTATTAATGCTACCTCTTCGAATTTTTTATGGTGGGTAGACCTTAGGTAGTAGGTGTGCATAGGCATTGTTTTGTGTGGCTAATTACTTGCATTAATTAATAAATTAACAAAGCTCGTTAAGCAAGACAAATTTTGTCCGGGCCATATCTTCTAAACTATTAATGCTAGCCCTTTGAATTTTTTATGGTGGGTAGACCTTAGGTAGTAGGTGTGCATAGGTATTGTTTTCTGTGGCTGATTACTTCCATTAATTAATTAATTAACAAAGTTCATTAAGCAAGCTCAAGATACAATACAAATTTTGTCCGGGCCATATCTTCTAAATTATTGATGCCAGCCCTTTGATTTTTTTATGGTGGGTAGACCTTAGGTAGTAGGTGTGCATAGGCATTGTTTTGTGTGGCTAATAACTTCCATTAATTAATTAATTAACAAAGTTCGTTAAGGAAAACAAATTTTGTGCGGGCCATATCTTCTAAACTATTAATCCTATCCCTTTGAATTTTTTATGGTTTCTAGACCTTACTGCGGGCGGGGGATATGGCTAGCGTCAGCGGCTACTTGTTTATTTTTACTTTACAGTTCTGATATACAGTGGTGGCACAGGAAGTTACTCTGCCTCCTGACAACCCAATCTTCATGCAGAAGTGTAGATGACACCAGTAGCCACACTTGTCACATTCTGCCCATTTCACAAGAATCAAAGAAACACAATTACACAAATAAGGAGGTTCAAATCTCTTGCACACACAACAAAGATCTGAAACAGCAATTGGCTCATCATGATTGGGTACATATACTTCATCAGGTAAACCATGTGGCTGCACAGTTGAGGGACCAGGGACCTGAGAGTAGTACTTTGTGAGAAACTTTCTGTTTCTGTGAGTTGTTGGCTGATTTATTCTTATAGTTTTTGTCCCTAGACTTCTCTTGGGGTATTTCTGCACCAGTCTCTGTTTCCTTTGGTTTCTTTGTCGTCTCACTTATTAACTCTCCACAAACAGTAGGGGGCGCTGGTCTTTTCTTTCCTGTTGTCCTTGCCTCTGGTACCTTTGATGGCAGGAAAGAAGATACAGTTACTTCTTGGTTTTCATCTTCTGTTGAGTTATTTGGTAAGTGAGGGGGAACTGCTTGGCCTGGTCTTAACACCGCTGGCTCAACAATCACATTCAATATCAATAGGATATATTCATATTTAAATGCGGTCCTACTCTAACACCTATCGAGCAAAAGAGGGAGCCACCTGCATCAGGGCAGATCCATGTATTTAGCATGGTCAAAAGTACTTTCCCAATAAAATGAACAACATGAACACAGAATAATCATAAGAAAATGTATTAACATATATATGAAACATAAAGGATGCCCAAATTTATTAGAAATGGGCTCTCTTTTGGTTGAAAAGGTGTTATTTATGGATGTTTGTGTAGTATATAATACAAATCTGCCCTGATCATGGTGGAAGCATCAGTCTGTTGCCCCGGCAACACAGGAAGTGTGCAGGATTGCAGTTCCATATGAATATCTCCTATTATTACTGCAAGCAATTCACTACTAAATGGATGAATGCCTGTTTTCCTGAAGGCTGCAATCAAGTTAGGTGGAGACAAGACTTTGTAGTAGACATGGCAAACAAGTCTACAAATGTGTTACCTTGTTATCATCTCACCAGCAATCTGCCTCAAATATGCCTCGCATTCTTGATTGTACAACCTTTTCAGGGGACGATACAGTCAACATCCAGTGGTTGCAAAATATTGCTCAAGTGGGGAGGTAGACCAAACAGAACAATATTGTTCTCCGCTGGCCACTGAATTAGTGGTCAGTTTATGTGAGACTTGCGACCGTCAGACACAAGCAGTAATGGATAATTTTGCGCTGCGTGCCCGGCATATTTCATGAAATATGTTTTGAGGTATTCCCTGATTATCATGCTGTTAGACCAGCCCGAGTCACACATTGTCATTAGGGTACCTGGAGCTTGCCCTTCAAGTAGGTCTGGGGTACTTCGTTTCCCTTTGAAAACAAAGGAGGGTGGAAGCATAGATGCCAGTGATTACAGTGGCAATGGCTGATATATGGGATGGTATCCCTTGGACACAGCTTCCGTTTTGTGCCAGAACCTTTGGTGGTGTGTGTTAGGTGTTGATTCCAATTTCATCTATCTTATATTTGTTCTCTGGATTGTCAAGGATATTGTCTTTAGTCGAACCCTCTCAAGTTCACCATAATAAGTGGCTACAACATCTGGCTGTATTGCTATGGCTCTTACCATTTCAAGAGCATGTTGCTTCAGTGTGCTTAGGATGGGCCAATGTTTGAGTAAACCGTCCAACCATTTGTCACTCAACGCCTTAGGTTCCTCAAGGTGTTGAAAAGTCTCTCCTGCCAACTGTAGGAATTCTGCTCTAGAGTAGCCAAAACCTAAGGATGCCATATATTTGACATGGTCTACAAGCTGCAGACTCTTCTACAGGGGTTAACAGTGTTCTTTTGCCAGCTTTTGCATCTAAATGAACCTTTTCTTCAACTCTATCCCTTAATGTTTGTTTTGGAACGTTGCACATTAAAGCAGCTTTGTGCATACTGAATCCTTGTTTTGGTAACTAGGCTGTAGCTTGTTAGCAAAGATGCTTTTCCATATTTTCCATAATGACTTGACACTTTCTCTGGTATCATGACAAATAGGAAGTAAAAAATAATAAATTATAGAATGGTTATTATGGTTGTTTATCTATTTATACATTTAAGAAATATTATTGTTTACATGTCATTTTGATTGTTATTGCCTCACTTTTATTAAATCAATAAACCGAACAACTAAATTTTTAGACATTGGTGATGATGATGATGATGATGATGATGATGATTGTTTTTTCATTATTATTATTATTATTATTATAAGTAGTAGTAGTAGTAGTAGTAGTAGTAGTAGTAGTAGTAAATTGTTGACATGGGTGTTGTTATTTACTTACAGTCTCATTTTACTTTCTTTTAA
The DNA here is from genome assembly GCA_964020975.1 of Hermodice carunculata. Classification (NCBI taxonomy): domain Eukaryota; kingdom Metazoa; phylum Annelida; class Polychaeta; order Eunicida; family Amphinomidae; genus Hermodice; species Hermodice carunculata. The sequence continues at coordinate 5,764,851 of OZ026630.1, forward strand.
ATGAAAAGACTCTTATAACATTTAAATGTGTAGGCAAAGGTTATTTTTAAAATTAGTTTATCAACAACTCAATGTATGAGCAAGGTTTTCATTGTCACATTGATGACAATTCAGATTAACAGTACAAAATAACAACCAGTCCCCCTGAATCAACTTCATTCACATTGCTTAACTTTTGACCCCATTTTGCGGACATGTCAACACTGGATCATTTTGGTAGCAGGTGCTTGTGCCAGTAAGTTGAGGATATCATGAAGGTTACAATAAGATATATTGGATTTTTCATGTTTTCTGTTTCTATACCACTAAGTTACAAATACCACAAAATATGGAGGATTGGCCCTCTCTCCTTAAACATATGTGACCTTGACCTTTTCAAAGTCACAGGTTATTTTTGGGGAATTTGGTTTTCAGATCATTATAACTGAAGAAGTTTTTCAGCTGGGGCTTCTAAATTGCACATGTTTATGCACACACTAAGGCCTTGGCTACGTTTGAACATTGGTGACCTTGACCCCATTTTCAGGGTCACCAGGGAGTTTTTGTCTAAATGTAGTTGGTTTTGAGCTAGGTGTGAAAATGGGGTCAAGGTCACCCATGTTCAAACATACTTGGGGTCTTACAATGGTGCATAATCATATGCAATTTGGAAGTCCTACCTCAAACAGTGATTGAGTTTTCATAAGGATGAACCAGGGACGTGTTATAGATGGACTACCAACGGGAGCGCTAATCCCTTTAGTGGTCAACTGGGCGCGACGACTACAAAGCGTGTTCACTAGCGCTGCTCAAGTTAATCCCCCCGGCTCAGTCCGTTTGTTGTTCCATCTATGTTTCCGCGTTCGGTTGTATCGGGTTACATACATCAGGCTTACATCGGGTGTGCTATTGTACCAAGTTCAAAAATGGAGAGTTTTATGCATGTGCAACCAGTCTCATCGTTTGAATCAGAACTGTGCAAGTCCATCGATGTGATTTTCGTTGAAATCGGCTGATAAAAGGGCTAGTTTTTGCATTTTTCTGTCCAAAATGATGCAAAGTTAGACAACTTGCATGCGTAATAACTCCTTACGCCGTAATCAGCAATAAAAAATGTAGTTTTAGATGGATAGTGTATGTCGGTAGGATCATGATGGTTGTTTCATTTCTTGTAGCTGAGTCCGGCGTAACGCTAAATTTTGACTTTAAAATGTGGAACATGGTGAAAAATTTTGCACATTTCAGTCAGTGACGCGATTATTCATTGCGTGACCTGGCCCACGAGACTGCCAGTGGCCAGCGTGGACCGTGGTGTTGTGTTTGTTCAGCACTGAAGGTGCTCGCTCAAACACCCGATCACTTGAGCAGCGGCAACATAGATGGTACAAAGGGGGCCCCGCCGTTGGTAGTCCATCTATAACACGTCCCTGGATGAACACACATACCCTGTGACCTTGAAAATCAAAATTGCATACAATTATGTACCACTGTTTGGCCTAGGTTAAGTGGGAACATGGGTGAGCTTCCTTGGTATACACAAGGAGGGTAGAGAGAGTGTCTGAAAGTTGAGTCAAGAGGGAGGTAGTAGTTAATGGTCTGAAAGTTGTCTCATGCCTTCCCAAATCTGTTACAATCACTTATCAGTGTGATGTTGATATATCTTGGTGTTGGGCAGAAGAATAATCCCTTACTAAGGATATTAATTTCATGACTGGTTACTGACTGGATAGGTTGACCATGGTGGTGGAGATAGTCTTAGTCAGGTGTTTCATGTGTTGCTCCCACGCCTTCTTCCTGTAGAACGTTCTCCCTATTTTTTCGTTGAGACCTTTCTGCCTTAGATTCCTCATATCATTAGTAGCTTGTAGGTCAAAGAGAATCCCTGATGTATTGAATATCTTCAGGACTAGCATCAGGTGCTTGATAAGTGCCTTTGATTTCATCCTCCAGTTCCTTAATGCGGGCTAGCCAATATCGTGATAAACAGCTGGTCAGTTTGCTTTGTGTGTCTTCAATAATTTCTGTCCATTTGAACATAAATCTAGTGCTAATACTGGGTAGTTGAGGGTCAATATTTATGCGTAGACCCTTTTGGATGCATCTGATTTGCAAGCCTTCATTGAGAAACTCATGATGAAATTTAGTTTCGCTAATCTTAAATGTTAATTTTTGCATAAATTTAAATTGAGTATAATACCTTAGAGTTTGTGGTATATCTGTATAGAAAGAGCATCACTAGAATCCATGACTAAGTGTCCTTGTTTTATGTGTGTGTAAAGTTGTCAGGTATATTAATTACCTATTGTAAAAAAAAACCTGCCAGTACTTTAGGACCTGTATCCACTATCAGGGTTCTCCGTGAAGTTCCATCTTTGGCTTAATGGTGACTCTTGCCTCATGTGCCCAGTGCTGCTTCTTAATTCGTAGCCTGACAGCAACTTCATTGTCTGATACAGTATTCCTATTCTGGGGCCCACTGCCGCAGACAACTGGTAATTTCAAGGCATCATATTTACATTCGTAGGTAATGCTTACACTGGAAAAGCCCCATTATATATTGTACACTACATGTACATTCATTTGACAAATTAACCTTCCGTTAACTCTTATCACTCATACATTTTGGATACTACCTTTTCAAAATATCCAATCGGGACTAACCCACGGACTTAGCTCCCATTTTGAAAATTGTACACTCCGAAGCCAATGGTTTGTAAATGAGGATAGTAATGGAACAATCTTGGGGGTTTATAATATATGATACCAAAAGTATATATTTTGCAAATATTTGTGAGTATCAGTAATGATATGATATATACTGTGGTCACGATTCACTTTTATATCCAAATCAAATGTATTTTTGTGCAATTGTTCCACAATGCTTCGCGCCATGTTCAAAATGCCGCTCACCAGCGTGCATGATTTTCCGGTGCCAGGGTATCGTGTCGCATTTGGATTTTTAACCACCGATGATAACTGTTTCAGGCACAACCAAGCGGGTAGATTAAAGTTGAGATAGTAAGTCATGTTTTAAAAGTACTTAAAAGACCATTTGTTCTGGTAACTTGGAGAATGGACACCTGGAAGCTTGCAAAATATTACAATAATGATTACCAAACAACTGGGGCTATGCTGTGTCATGGAACAACTCTGTCTATGCAGCTATGCTGTTTCCCCAGCCCAAGTGAACCCTCTGGACAAGTTGAAATAAAATGCTGTGTTTGAGTTGACTTTACTGGAAAGTAACGGCACATGACGGCAACCAAAATCTTTCATCTAGGGTCGATCAATTTTTATAAGGGAAGGGGAGCTTGAAACTATTTTTATTTTGTTTCACAGAATTTATTTGTGTCAGGTCTGTTCAGTAGGGTCAGTCAGGTTACGGGAACCACACATATATTTTTCTTAGGCTTTAAGTAACTTGGACATTTGTTGAAATATGTTTAACATGGATTTTTTCTTTTTTTTAATGGCTGTTCTTCCTTTTTTACCCATTACCTCCTTTGATGTCAGTTTAATTTCTTACCTGGGCACAGCCGGAGGAGCTTGTATCATATAAGGAGTTACATTACTGGGAGTATGTAGATAATACAAGGGGCTAACCAGGAGGAGGAGGGGTCAAAGGTTGAATGTCTCTTTCCCAGCATCTGGGTGCGATGCCTGGTGATATATAGTCTATGCCACTGAGGCAACTCATCCATCTAGCTAGCCTTTTTTCAGGGTGCATGATTATCCAATGTAACACAATTTCCTGGATCCCAGCCCTGGGTAGACCACATCTTGCACAGAATAATAAGTTAGTTTCCGGCCTGACACAGTTCCATTAGAGACGACCTGTGTAAGTGGCCTCTATCATTGAGATGGTATTATCATCCTCGTGGAACTTGTACACTAGTCGTTAAGTCTCTATACTCAATGAAAGTCTGATTTTCAATGCTTCTAAAGGTACCCTCTGGGATGTCATCATTATATACTGGTATTGTCAGAGGAACATACGCATTCATCATCACATGATAATACGCCATATGCATATTAATTTCCCGCCACAAAGCACGGGTTTGACGCCAGGCAATCACGGGGGACGTGCAGGTCACATCACTGTTACAGACAGGGCCATATGTTCATTTCTCACAAAATTAGCATTTTTCTAAGAAATTTAAGTTCACAAATGCCAAACTGGTATTCATCTAGTACTTCCCGAGCCATATATAAGAAAGATTTCCATCTGCTTTTAATCAGTTGTCTTTATTTCCAAAATATTAGTTATATCTCGTTTGCCCCCACAGGTACCGACCCGTATCTCGCTATATCCCGCCAAGCGAGACTAGGCAACCAGGTATGCAGTTGTGGTGGGTAAATGATATGCATATCTCCTATTGTTGTGGGTTATAATGACTTGTAGTACAGCAATACAATGTATTAGATTTTGTAAAATTTGTCATATACTGCTCAAAAAAAATTAGGGATACAGTGACACCTGTTTTGAGAGACCACTGTGAGGAAAGACCACCTGCCTTTTTAGTCCATGTTTACCATGTCCATTTTGCTATCTTTCCCATGTTATTGCACCTCTATTGAGAGATCACCTGCCTTATGTGACCACTTTTTGGCCTGCTCTAGGGGCAGTCTCTCAAAACAGGTTTCATTGTATTGTAATTTCTTCTATCTTTCACAAATATGTTAAAATGTATCCTGGTCAGTGGAAAGTTAAATGTCTGCACTTGTTGGGTAAACACATCATGTTATGCAATGTGACCCATATTCCAGCACACACACCTGTGAATGTGTGTTGGCCACTTTACAAAAAATGGAAAGCCAGCACTGTCCTACTGCTATAAGGTGGGCACAGGTGAAAAGACAGGACATTCACAGCAGGTAGCTTGTCATGAAATTCTACGTCCACTGTTGCTGTCATATGCAGGTGCAATGGGTGATGAGAGTATTTTTCAACAACACGATGCCAGGTCTCATGTGTTAAACAATTTCTGCAATATGAGAGTATATTGTATAGAGTGTCTGTGTCCCCTGATCCCTCCCAGATAGAGCATCTGTGGGATGGTCTTGGCACAGCTCTTAACCAATGACCACATGCAGCCAGGAATCAGACTGAGCTGGGGCTGCTTTACAAGAAGAATGGGCCAGGATACCACAGATGCAAGTGAAGAAACCCATCAACAGTATGTGATGGCAATGTCAAGCACGTATCCAAAACAAAGTAGCCAACATTCTTTGGTCTTGTGTCTTGGCATTTTCCATTTTTTGAAAATGAACTTTCGTACCGTCATTGTTGTATGGCTTCATGAGAAGGTCACCAAGTGCAGAATCATGAATGTTAACATCTTTAATAAAGAAGTCAGTCACATTCAGTTGTTATTTCATATTACTAGTAGTGGGTATATTGGAAGTGGCAGCAGAAAAATACTATCCCAAACTTTTTTCAGCAGTATATATTTATGTCTGTGTACCAACACTTGGAGATAAGAAAGGTCCAGGTTAACAACATTCCTTAATTGGTATGCCTTGGTCCAGGTTAACAACATTCCTTGGTATGCCTTGGTCCAGGATAACAACATTCCTTGGTCCAGGTTAACAACATTCCTCGGTATACCTTTGTCCAGGTTAACAACATTCCTTAATGGGTATGCCTTGGTCCAGGTTAACAACATTCCTCGGTATGCCTTGGTCCAGGTTAACAACATTCCTTGATGGGTATGCTTTGGGCCAGGTTAACAACATTCCTCAATATGCTTTAGATGTGTTGTGGCTAAAGGCGTGACAAGGTAAGCTGTTGACTCAGGGTAAGACAGGGTAGTCGTGTGTACAGTGGATACAGACAGTTGCTGGCCAATGTGTCCAGGTCTAAGACAAACTGAGGAAGTGTATGCTGATGAGACACCAAGCAGATGGTCAAGTGGTTAAAGAGAGTCACAAAGTGTTAACATGGTTAGCTTTGTCTGCTTCACAACCAGCTGATTACATCAAATTTATAACCAGCTGAAGCAGCCACAATAAAACTGACAGAGGGGGAGTGCAGTCAACTTGATCAAGTGTATCATGGTAACTGAGAGGCCACTTAATGACTGAAGGCACAGATAAGCATAAACATGATGCAGTGTTGATGTGAGTCCCCATAAATCTTGCATAATATGTGACAGTATTATTGTTATATATGTACCTGGAAAGGGAAATGTGTGGGACTCTTGTGACTTGTGTATTGTTATACAGTGTTCATGTACCTGGAAAGTATGTGGGCATCCTTGTGACTTGTAAATGGGGGATAAAATTATGAATGGCGATCACTGCTACTGGAAAATTGTAAGTAGATATTCAACAGTATCATAATTTCCAAAGTACACTTTTCTTAACCCTTAAAGTGCTGATTTAAGATTGAGTCAACAGCTTTCCTTGGGAGAGGATTAAATTCCTATTGAACTCCAAATTGTTACTTGTTCTGCCTGAAAATAGACTGATTGAAGACAGTGGAGTTTGCCTTCAGGTCAAGTCCTGAATCATGATTTACAAATATTTGTTATTAAAATGGTAGATATGGCACAAAATTTAGAAGAAAATTGTCATGTTTTTCTTAATGTCTACAATTCTGAAAATATTGTATATCAAAAGCATATACGTGTCTCGAGTCTCAAAATGTGTCAGAAAAATGTTATCTTTATCATGTGATTTGACATGATGTGTAAACTGCCGCATACTACTTGACCCTCTCAGTAACGGAGTTGTTCAGTGCTCCCATAATGCCTCTAGAAGCTGCACAGTGTCAAATTATAGTAAATGTATCTCTCATATAGGGCAGACAGTGTCATTACTTATCTCTTATATAAGGCAGACAGTGTCATTACTTGTCTCTTATATAGGGCAGACAGTGTCATTACATGTCTTTTATATAGGTCAGGCATTGTCATTACCTGTCTCTTATATAGGGCAGACAGTGTCATTACTTGTCTCTTATATAGGGCAGACAGTGTCATTACTTATCTCTTATATAGGGCAGACAGTGTCATTACTTATCTCTTATATAGGGCAGAGTGTCATTACTTATCTCTTGTATAGGGCAGACTGTCATTACTTATCTCTTGTATAGGGCAGACAGTGTCATTGCTTATCTCTCCTATAGGGCAGTGTCTTTAGGCACTTTCTCATGCTGCATTGCTGTGAGGGCAAAAGTGAATTACAAATCAGCACACTCAATCATGAAGAGGGCCAGCACTGCTCAAGTTGAACTTCAGCCTAACTGCAGGGTGTTGTTAAGTTTCACTGTGCAAAAATTATATTTCCAGTCAGAACGTTTCTAAATATTCATGGCAACCGAAGTGACATGTGGATTATCACAACCTTTTCCTTAGAATAAGACTGAGTCAGCAACTTTCTTTTCTGTGGGTGCAGCCAATGTTAAGGAAAGTTGTTGACTTGCAGATTGCTGTTCTAATAGGTCTCAACCAGAAGACTTGTTCAAAATGTGGTGCAAATATAAGACTTAAGGAAAAAACTTTGAGCTGCTGAGGATTGATGTTTGTACAAGAACTGTTGGTTTTGGCTAGATACCATGAAGTCTGCCTCTATTGCCTGTACACAGGTGAAGGTGACGTCCACAAACAAAATCAGTGTCAAATGGCCTGAGTGAAGTGACATTTGACATGTTACCATTCAAAACGTGCAAGTGGAACACAAGGACCTGCCGTATGTTATGTCAGTTAGTGTGATAGAGGACTGGATGGAATACATTTATATGTATATAATACAGTCATAGTGTGGTCTAGGACTGGATGGAATACATTTATATGTATATAATACAGTCATATTGTGGTCTAGGACTGGATGGAATACATTTATATGTATATAATATAGTCATAGTGTGTTCTAGGACTGGATGGAATATATTTACCTGTATATAATATAGTCATAGTGAGATCTACGACTGGATGGAATACATTTATCTGTGTATAATGTAGTTATTGTGGTTGTAAAAGACCAATTTGATATCATTGAATGTCCCCGTGGTTTGCCTGGCAATGCCAAAACCCTGTCACACCAGGCAGGATAATTTAATGGTGGCTTCTGATTGACAGTTCCTAACACCAGAAAGTGATTATCTGTAACTTTGCTATAGTTTGGTGCATTTTCAGTTTTGCTAATTTGTTTGGTGGCACAAGACATTGAAAATAAAAACAATATTTATATGTCACAAGATTTGTTTACAAACTAGTGAATTAACAGGTTCCTGGTCAGAGTGTGACAGAGTCAGAAGCTTTCCTTGGTGCAGGTTGGGTGCAATGAAGCCTCCCCACACCAAGGACAGCTGTTGACCTAGGGCATGTCATCATGAATGGTCTTATACATACAAATCTCAGCAAAAATGTTTTCTAGTAATAAGAAATTAAAGTAAAAATGTTCCAGCAGGTGACAGTTGACATCCAAGCAATTTGGGGCAATGTGAGTAGGAAAGGGTTAGATTTTATGTCAGATATCAAAAACAAAAAGTGAATATCCATATGAATTAAAATAAAGCAATACAGGGCAGGGAGTCAAGGGGTGTGAGTGACCGTGTTGTGGTTTCTGAAGAGAAAACCTTGTGTGGACACCTGTCTGGCAGATGCAGACTGCAGCCTGGTATATCAGTGATAGCCTTGTATATCAGTGATAGCCTTGTATATCAGTGATAGCCTTGTATATCAGTGATAGCCTTGTATATCAGGGATAGCCTTGTATATCAGTGATAGCCTTGTATATCAGTGATGGCCTTGTATATCAGTGATGGCCTTGTATATCAGTGACGGCCTTGTATATCAGTGACGGCCTTGTATATCAGTGACGGCCTTGTATATCAGTGACAGCCTTGTATATCACTGATAGCCTTGTATATCACTGATAGCCTTGTATATCAGTGACAGCCTTGTATATCAGTGACAGCCTTGTATATCAGTGACAGCCTTGTATATCAGTGATAGCCTTGTATATCAGTGATAGCCTTGTATATCAGTGATAGCCTTGTATATCAGTGATAGCCTTGTATATCAGTGACAGCCTTGTATATCACTGATAGCCTTGTATATCACTGATAGCCTTGTATATCAGTGACAGCCTTGTATATCAGTGACAGCCTTGTATATCAGTGATAGCCTTGTATATCAGTGACAGCCTTGTATATCAGTGGCAGCCTTGTATATCAGTGATAGCCTTGTATATCAGTGATAGGCTTGTATATCAGTGATAGCCTTGTATATCAGTGATAGCCTTGTATATCAGTGGCAGCCTTGTATATCAGTGATAGCCTTGTATATCAGTGATAGCCTTGTATATCAGTGGCACCCTTGTATATCAGTGATAGCCTTGTATATCAGTGATAGCCTTGTATATCAGTGACAGCCTTGTATATCAGTGACAGCCTTGTATATCAGTGGCAGCCTTGTATATCAGTGGCAGCCTTGTATATCAGTGACAGCCTTGTATATCAGTGACAGCCTTGTATATCAGTGACAGCCTTGTATATCAGTGACAGCCTTGTATATCAGTGATAGCCTTGTATATCAGTGATAGCCTTGTATATCAGTGGCAGCCTTGTATATCAGTGATAGCCTTGTATATCAGTGATAGGCTTGTATATCAGTGATTGCCTTGTATATCAGTGATAGCCTTGTATATCAGTGGCAGCCTTGTATATCAGTGATAGCCTTGTATATCAGTGATAGGCTTCAGGCATAAAGAAATGTGGAAATCAGCCCCATTTGATTGATCTGCTTTTAAATTGTCTACAAATGATTTGGATTGAGGCAACAGCTAGCAGTAGACCTTCTTTGTCAGTCCAGGCCATTAGTACTTTATATTAATGTCAGTTGTTGTCTGCCCCATCACCCCTGACAGTCATGTTTTCTTTTTCAATTTTGGATAATTTTCACAGAGAGACCCCCACTTCCCCTGACTTCACAATGATTGGTAAACATTGCAGCAGGCTTTTTGTAAAAAATGATTGTTTCCAGTGCTGGTCGATTGACGTGAGTGCCAACTAGCTAATGGAGCATGAAGGCCCATATTAACCCAGTCTCTAAAGGCGCCACTTTTCTTCCGTATTATGTTGGAGGCTTTTAGAGAAATTGAATGTGCAAATTCTTCTGAAAGAGACCTTTAGCTATTCCAGCACTGGCATAGTTTGGTTAAAGTCTGGGTTGTACTCTAAAGTGAAGTACCAGCATGCCTTGGCTGAAGTCTGGGTTCTACTCATCAAGTCATGCTCAAGCTGACATTGGCAGCTGGTACATGACTTGCCAGGCAATGTGAATGCTGCCCTGCTACCTCAGCAGATGTCAATATAGCAGTGAAGTGATCATGTATTGTGGTGTGTCACTGCTGGCTGCGGTCTTGCAGAGAGTTCAGTACATAATCACTGGAGGCATTTCTTCTGCTTTGGTAATCCCATTTGATCGCTGTGTGGAACATTTTCCACTTTGATGGCCATCCATAGCAGTAACAGCTACAAAGTTGAACTGTATGAAAGTTCATATGTAAATTTGTGGCAGACCTAATAGGTATTCATATTAACTGGGATCCTGTGCTGCCATCTAGTTGCAGCAAGGAACCTGACAGGAAGGAGGTCAGACTGACATATAAAGCAGGGCCAAATAAGCTTCTATAACAAAGGTAACAAATTGAGAAAACCAAATGCTTCAGAAAAATTACCTGCTAAGTTTTATAACATACAAGGTGCTGAACATATTTAGAATATTTCATTCTTTGTTAGAAAAAGTGTTATATCCGGATTGTTTAAGTAACATAATTTGTACATGTGCCCTCTTCATGGCAAAGGCATAGTTCCATTGCCTAGAAACTGAGGGTGTCAGAGCAGGTCTGCAGTAAATAAAGTTAAATATGAATACCTCCTATTGTAATGTATGGAAGTTATAGCATGGTGATTTGCCATATAAATAGAGATCAGACATGGAAGGTGCCGTGTGACGTATCAAATAAATAGAGATTAGTCGAAGGTATAGGATATCGATGTGCCATATAAATAGAGATCACTCAAAGAACATGTAGCGTGGTAATGTGTCATATACATGTAAATAGAGATCACCCAAGGAACATGTAGCGTGGTGATGTGTCGTATAAATAGAGATCACCCAAGGAACATGTAGCGTGGTGATGTGTCGTATAAATGAGATCGGTTAAGGAAGGTTAAGCGTGGTGATGTATCATACAAATAGAGATAACCCAAGGAATGTGTAGAATGGTGATGTGTTATGTAAGTAGAGATCAGTCATGGAAGATGTGGCATGGTGATGTATTATATAAGTAGGGAACAGTCATTGAAGGTGTAGCGTGGTGATGTGTTGTATAAATCGAGATCAGTCTCGAGCACACGGCACCACTCCACCACTCCACAGATTGTGGCATCAGAGTACGTGTAGTAAATTCCTCTAGGGTACCTGCATCATAGATGCCAAATTGAAACTTGCAAATGTAATCACACAAGTGTGTTTATTCCTCGAGAACTACATATCTTGAGAGAGAGAGAGTGCTTGCTGTCAGATGCACAGGCTTTCTGTGATCAGCCAAAGCCAGACAAGGTGTTAGTGAGGCAGCATTGGACGAGTAAGGCAGTGTCCGTGTATGGGTATTGATCTGTCCAAATGATTGCTGTGGATGTCTTTCTACTGTGAGACAGATACAGTGCTGCCTCTGTGGACACATAAAGTGGTCGCTGTTGACTGACTATCAGGCCTTGTCCCATTGCAGGGTTATTGCATGCAGCGGTGTTCTACTATGAGAAAGCTTTAACTCTACCTGTACCAGTAGAAGGACCGGGCCAGGTAAGTGTTTCACCTTTATCCTACGTCCCCATTGGTCTACACAAAAAAAGTGTGAACACTCAACTGTCTAACCCCATGTGCCATAAGGCAATAGTCACATTACTTCTTTGATTGATAACAGTTTGTAGAAATTGCTCATAAAAAGACGTTTCATTGAAGTACCAGTAGACATTGGTTGCCAAAGAAAGGAGAGTGGTGTGGGGGAGTATCTTCCTTAGCACACTTTGGGCACATTCACCCAACACAGGCCAAGTGAAGCCGTCATGTCAGTCCACAATTTGGTACCAAACTATTTAATATAATAATATTTTACATATTCAAGCCATGCAAAGCCCATGATAAAGTTTTGGCTGTGGCACCCAATGTAACTTTGGCACACAGCATACCTGTCAATCTATCATCAGAGAGACCTTAGCATAAGGCCCAGACAAACATTAATGCATGATTGTGTTTTTGTTCACTGTTTGCAAAAAAAAAAAAAATGGCAGATGAAATATAATTAGAAGTAAAATTTCATTGCATTGTAATGGTCAAATTTTCCCTGAGTATAGATGTGACCTTGGTGTGCTAGCTGTGTTCACTTATACTGCAACAGGAAACAGGTCTGTGTGATTGTGCAAATCTTGATTGATGTAGGGACTTACTTTGACAAATCTGTCATTAATTTTTATCTGGCTGTCAAGTATTCAGTGTTCAGTTGTATGAATTCCATCAAAGGGTTGACATTCATCCAGAGGTACACAGTTGCAGGTGTCCTGCAAGGCAAGGACTCTATTATCTTGAAGTAGAAGGAAGTATTTTGTCAAGGCTTCCTGGGTGTGTGCCAGCTTGCCTTGTGTATCAACAATCCAGTCCAGGTATTTTGGGGGTCAAAGTCAGGTCAGATGTGCAGCATTCCCATGGGCAAAATTTGCAGTGATTGACAGTGTAAACACTTGAGGGCAAACAGGAAAACATCGTTGATTGCCCACTTTGCAAATCAGAAGACTAGATTTCTATGTGAAATATGATAAATCCTAACATATCATTTCCTTTATTGTGGTTATTCATTTTCTGTCTTGATGTATTTATATATGAATTCGCCAATCTTCATTGATCTTAGTGATAAATGTATTAATATTAGACTATTATTGTTGCTGATGTGCCTCTCATTGCATATCTCATGCTCTGGCCCTAGACATACACAAAGACATACGGATTACCTTTCTTTGATGTCTGGATGAAGTACAGTGAAACACTGGCAAAAAGGTCACTTGCTGACATTTTGAAAACATACAGAAGGCATAACAGACGAGGGCAAAGCCACGATTATATATTTTATACAGTAGAATGGGGCAGGGTAGGGGGTGGAGGAGGGTCAGTATAACACAGGCAGGGGGCAGGTGATGTGGAGGAGGGTCAGTATAACACAGGCAGGGGGCAGGTGATGTGGAGAAGGGTCAGTATAACACAGGCAGGGGGCAGGTGATGTGGAGGGGACTCCTGATACAGGAAATAAACTAGAAAAGATTTGCTTCAAAGCAAGTCTGTCTATGTGCCTGCAAAGCAATGTACTTGCATTGCACATGCAAATTGAAAATGGAAATTATTCTGGATAAAACAGAATGTCAATTGTCCGCCAACAAACAATATTTGGTCATGTGATGAGAAACTGGCCAATTCTAGTACTGTACACTGTTTACTACAGCTTTGATTTATTTATGGATCACTGTTGACACTACAGTGTGGAGTGATGACAAAATGGTAGCCATATGGTAGCATAAAAGTGTTATGCCTGACATAAGTGTAAACAACAAATCCTAGTGATGTACATATGTAATTAACTGCTGATGACAAATGGTGGCCTGTTGTTTGTCTGGACCATCACAAATATGTACAAGTCTACTATTGTGGCTCCTAATTTGCATTATTTCAGTTTCACTGGTCAGAGAGTCTAGCTTTAGTGGTACCTGACTGCTTAACTGTAGACCTGCAGAAAATTGATGATGGACAAACTTAGGATGTAAAGTTGAAATGGCACATCTATGCATGATAGTTTTGAAGATAGATATTCAACATTTAAACTTCTAGTGCTCCTAATTAACATCAACTAAAATTCTGCAACTTTTGCTTGTGGTCATTGGATGCACCTGCAGCACAAACCCACAAACTGAAGTTGGAATGGCAGCTATAACTTTCAATGTTTTGACGATACTCAACATTTAAACTTCTCTATTGCCCCTAATTAGCATGAATTAAAATTCTACAACTTTTGTGTGTGGTTCATTGGATGCATATACAACACAAACCTACAAATTGAAGTTGGAATTGCACTTCTACCTATAGTAGTTTTGAAGACAGTCAAGATTAAGATTTTCAAATGGCCTTATTTACATAATTTTCAAAGCTGTCACCCCACTTCATACAAAGACTGGAGTTTATGTATACAGTTACAGTGAAACCTTATTACAACCACACTCAGATATATGACATTATCAATATAATGACACAAATTTTCATGGGAAAAAGTTCATTTTCTTTGTTATTTGATTCATTTGTCTGACATATTCAGTTATCTGACACCTTTTTAGGGAACAGATGGTGTCATTATAACAATTCTTCACTGTATAATCATGCCAAATTTGAAGTTTCTGCACATCATTGTCTTCAAATAAAATGTCTGACACATATGCTGGTAAAGATATGAAGAAAGGAAGGAAGGAAGGAAGGAAGGAACCTTAGGTACACTGTGCAGAAAGTAAGGTACTGATCATACCATGCACTAAAGTGGGGGGGGGGGGGAGAGAGAGAACATTTTTTCCTGGGTCATGGGAAGAATACTCTATTGTGCATTAGGCGTTTAGCCCTCTCTGCAGATTCTTGGCCTGGCTCCACTTGGCCGAAGCCTCCTACAGTCTGAAATGTATTTAATATTTGCTGTCACCAATGTTTGAATTGTATAAGCTGTGGTGCTGCTGCATATTGGACTGCCCTTTGTACTTGGTGTGCAGCGTATCTTCTGTTGCCTGATATATATTCTATATTTCTACGATTATGTATTTTTGTTTATTTGTGTTTTGATGCTTTTCTACATGTATTTAAATTTGTCATCCTCGTATATGTGTCATCTTGATGTATTTCTATGTCTTGTATCATCATCATCATCATCATCATCATCATCATCATCATCATCATCATCATCATCATCATCATCATCATCATCATCATCATCATCATCATCATCATCATCATCATCATCATCACCATCACCATCATCCAAACCAGGCTAAAACCAGTGACGTTTCCAACTTTTGATGTAAATTAGGGGAGCCAAAGAGTCAGAGTCAGGATGTGGATGGCACCAATCATGAGGGGGCAGGTAGAGTCAAGAAATGCACTGAAACTAACAATTTGTTCACAATTCTATGATTCTTTTATAATGGCACCAAGTTTATTTTCAATATGAAAATAAAATGAAGTGTAATACATGTAAGGGTTGGAGATTTATGGAACTTGTGAGGTGTACATGTATTCATAGTCATATAATCAACAACTTAATATCTTCATTTTCAGAGTGGGGGAGGGGGGGTATACCAAAAAGCGTACCTATGTACACTCAAGAAATCGATGACAATTGTGATGGATTCCCTAGCGTATGTGCTCTTTTATTGATTCTACCAAGTTTCTTTGCATACTGTATTGCATGAACATGTATGGTAGACAGATGTATTGTTTTCATTTTTATTTTCTTATCTCTGAATCTCTGTTCAAACCAGTCCATGCATCTTTCTTGTTTTGCTCTTTTAATGCATATTAATGCACATGTATGTTATACTTGATCCCCATGATAATTACCCCATCTTTTCTTGCCAAACTTCTTACTGGGTTCATTCTTATGGCAGTCTCTGTGTTTTCCAGCATGTCTATTCTACATGTCTCATGTCTCCACAAAAGTGGTTTGCATATAGAGATTGCCTCTTCCCCAGTCAGTTTTCTGTTTATATGATGACAATACCAGACCAACTTCCATTGAGTCCCCAGGTATACTGCCCAGACTCATTTCAGATGGCAGTGTGCCAAAATAGACATTAGTTTGCTAAGATATTATGGTTCTGTTGAAACAACTACCTGCATTATAAGACTTGAACAGCAGGAGATTGAGAGGAGATTCTAAGTATAGCATACAGCACTGTGCAGGCCTTGCTGCTGACCTTATTGTAAGTATAGCATACAGCACCATGCAGGCCTGGCTGCTGACCTTATTGTAAGTATAGCATACAGCACCTTGCAGGCCTGGCTGCTGACCTTATTGTAAGTATAGCATACAGCACCTTGCAGGCCTGGCTGCTGACCTTATTGTAAGTATAGCATACAGCACCTTGCAGGCCTGGCTGCTGACCTTATTGTAAGTATAGCATACAGCACCATGCAGGCCTGGCTGCTGACCTTATTGTAAGTATAGCATACAGCACCATGCAGGCCTGGCTGCTGACCTTATTGTAAGTATAGCATACAGCACCTTGCAGGCCTTGCTGCTGACCTTATTGTAAGTATAGCATACAGCAACATGCAGGCCTGGCTGCTGACCTTATTTGCCACATCTTTATTAACGACTCAAGAAGTAAATGTGATTTTGTGTCTTTTGCTTTTATCTGTGTCAAAACCTGAACTGTAACATGTCGGTCCCCTTTGGTATAATGATCAGAAATCTTGCACGAACTGTTAAAGAAACACACAAAGGTTACAGGCATTAATACATTGGAATGTGGAGTTTCTCGTCTCAGTGTGTTTTTCTTTCTTGTTTTTGTTCAGATTGCTCCTCATCACTCGGTTTTGTGATCATCAGAACAGAGTCATTTTGTGTCAAATACCATGGACTTCATTCAGATTTGTGCTGTTAAGTTCTCATTGGAAATTCTGGGCAGTTAAAGTTGAAATCATTTTTTTTTTTTTGCATTAAATAAAATTATAAGTTTTTGAAATTGGAATTTATAGTCTCATTTTTTTCTTAAATAAAACCCAATAACAAATGATGGAATATGTTTTGATTTTTGGGTCACATGAACCAAGGAGCCTAGAATAGAATTTATTCTCGGCTCCTTGCATGAACACATGAAGGTTGATTTAAAAGTAGCATCCCAACTTGCTCAGTTTGTTTACTGTCAGTGGAAATTATTTTATATTTTTGTACCAATCTTAAGCTCAAAGGCAGGTAAATGTAACAATATTCACATTTGACATACTCAAAACAACTGGTACATATTTAACTTACTGTAAAGTTGGGTAGACTCAGTTGTATCTCAAGTCCTTAATGTAATAAGAAAAGAACTGTTGGGTGTGTGTTTGCAGCCATGTACCTGTGTCACCTGATACTCCAGTCTGAAATGTCACAGGTATCGCATGTGGCCATGTGCTGTGTATGGCAGATTGTGTAGGTAGATAGGAAGCCAGTTTGTGTCAGCAGGGTACACTGGCACAGTAATGAATGTATTGATGTGCTCATAAATGTTTACAACCGGCACGAATAAGAGAGAGAGAGAGAGAGAGAGAGAGAAAAAACCCAGCAATTTTTCAAATTCTGTTCCAGAGAAGCTTGCTGCTATGATTTGGGAGTAATTTGTATGATGTGAGCCGAAAAATATGTTTTTATATTCCACAAAGCAAAACATATATGCTTAAACAAAAACAAAACAAACAAACAAAAACAAAAAAAAAGGAAGGAAAGGAACCTATTCTTTAAAAAGTAGTTTACAGGTGATGTAAAGATACCATGCAAACAGGTAAGTCTGTGTGTCTGTTCAAACCTGAAGAGTATTTGTTTCAAAGACCGTGTGCTCCATGTGTGTTTAGGACTCCTAAGGTGATTCTCCTGCGTGGTTATGTCTTGATTTATGATCATTTTTATGTGTGTGTGCATTTATGTGTGTACCACTGATTAATTGATTAATTCTATTTATTGTATTTTATTTTATCTTTTTTTTTATTATTTGTTTTTCAATATACATGTCTCATATATGCACATGTATATGGATAACTTCACTATGCACATTGTGGATTATAAATATTGAGTTGTGGCCTGACTCTTTGCAGTGCTAGTAAAGTTCCTCCCTGTGTGACCTGGGTTGGCATGTAGGCAGAGACTGGTGGTAAATGAGTGGTGATTGGGGTTTTTAAGAGGAAATGCAGGTAAACGAAAAGCACTAGATGTATACAAGACATGCTGATAGATAAACAGTTTTATGTGTATATTAGTAGGAAATATGTGTACACAACTGTCACAAGCAGGAAATACTGTACATAAACAGTGCTAAGTAGTAAACATTTCTATACGAGTAGGAAACAGTAGCAACTAAATATGGCTGTGTGTATACAATTAGAAAATAGTAGTAAGTACATGTAAACATTCCTGAGTGCATACAAGCAGGAAATACTGGTACATGAAGAGGAGTACATGTATACAAGTAGGGAATACTGGTAAATACACAGTGCTATGTGTATACAAATAGGAAATACTGATATGTAAATAATGCTACATGTATGCAAGTAAGAAATAACTGGTAAATAAACAATGCAAGGCATAAACAAATAGGAAATAACTGGTTAATACACAGTGCTATGTGTATAAAAATAGAAAATACTGGTAAATTAACAATGCTGGGTGCACTCAAATAGGAAATGCTGGTAAAGAAACAATGCTAGGCGTATACAAGTAGGAAATAACTGATAAATAAATGGTGCTGTGTGTATACAAACAGGGAATGCTGGTAAATAAACAATGTTAGGTGCAGGGAAGTAGGAAATACTGGTAAATACACAATGCAAGGTGTAAACAAATAGGAAATACTGGAAAATAAAACAGTTCTAGGTGCATAATAGTAGGAAGTGGTTTGGTTAAAACGTATTTCATTAAACAATCGGGGGACAGGGTTGCCCCTATATGAACCCTTTTTGTGCACTGAGATAAAAGAGAGGATAGCAATGAAGACAACACAATTGTGTAAACAAATGGCATGTGCATACATAAAAAAGGTTGGACCCAAACTGACAAGACAGGTAGAGGCACAATGTTTCTTGCCTATTAGTTACCAATCATATAAAAACCCACCTGTATTTTTGGACGTGTCCACTATTGGGGCAGCCTTCTCCACTAAGCTCCATCTTTGACCCAGCGGGTCTCTTGGCTGCTGTGCCCAGTTTTGCTACTTAATTCATAGCTTGGGGGCGACTTTAGTGTCTGATACAATATACCTATTCTGGGGCCCACTGTGGCCAGCTACTGGTAACATCAAGGTGTTGTATTTACATTTTTAGATAATGTTCACACTGGGAAAAGTCCCATTAGCTATTGTACATTCCATTCACTCAACAAATTAACCTTCCGTTAACAGTAATCGAACATATATTTTGGATACTACCTCTTCAAAATATCCAATCAGGACTAACCCACAGACTTGGCTGCCATTTTGAAAATTGTGGATAGCGCATCCAATGGTTTGTAAATGAGGATAGTAATGGCACGATCTCGGGGTTTTTTATAATATATGAAACCAAAAGTATATATTTTGCAAACATTTGAGAGCATCAATAATGATATCATATATGCTGTGGCTGCAATTCACTTTGATATCCAAATCAAATGTATTTTTGTGCAACTGTCCGGCAATGCATTGCACCATCTTTAATTCTTGCATGTTTTGCCCACTCGAGGTATCGTGTCGCATTTGGATCTGTAACTGATGATAACTGCTTCAGACACAACTTAGCGAGCGGTGTAAAGATAGTAAGTCATGTTTAAAAGTACTTAAACCACCGTTTGCTCTGGTAACTCAGAGAACGGATGCCTGGAACCTGGCAAAATATGATAATGATCACCAAACAACCATGGCTTTGCTTTATTGAACTTTGTGTTGCTATGCAGTTTCCCCGGCCCAAGTTGACCCGCCAGACAAGTTGAGATAATATGCTGAGTTTGAGTTGACATTACTGCAAAGTGATGGCACATGATGGCCACTTTAGCTTGATAAAATCTCTCAACCGTGGCTGTGGCTATGCTGTTTCACCGAACAATGTGGCTATGCAGCTATGTTGTTTCCCTGGCCCAAGTTGACCCTCCACTCCAGACAAGTTGAACTAAAATGCTGTGTTTGAGTTGACTTTACTGCAAAATAACTGCCATTTTTCCGATAAAATCTTTCCACCAGGTTTGATCAATTTTTATTAGGGAAGGGTGGTTTGAAACTTTTTTTTAATGTTTCATAAAAATTTAGTTAGGGTTGGGACCTGGGCTTTTTCAGTGGCGTTGGTCAGGTTATCGGAACCACATATGTATTTTTGTTAAGCCTTCGGTAACTTGGACATTTCTTGAAACATGTTTAAAATGGAGGTCCTTACCTCTTTTACACATTACCTCCTTTGATATCAGGTTAATTTGTTACCTGGGCACAGCTGAAGGCACTTGTTACATGTAAAATTATGATGAGCCTTCAATATTTACGGTGGCTTGAAGCATCGTGATTTTTCTATGACGGTGTGCACTTTCTGAAATATTTCAACATTTTCTTGTTTGAAGCATTCTGCTGATCCACAAAGAACAGTATGCAAGATAAAATTTGTTCTACCAATCACTGTTTCATGAAGGTACATGTATGAAATACTGGTAAATGAATAGTGCTTGGTGTATACAAGTTGGAAATAATGGTAAATAAACAGTGTCTGGTGTATACAAGTTGGAAATAATGGTAAATAAACAGTGTCTGATGCATACAAGTAGGAAATAATGGTAAATAAACAGTGTCTGGTGTATACAAGTTGGAAATAATGGTAAATCAACAGTGTCTGGTGTATACAAGTAGGAAATGCTGGTAAATCAACAGTGTCTGGTGTATACAAGTAGGAAATAATGGTAAATAAACAGTTTGTGGTGCAAACAAGTAGGAAATACTGGTAAATAAACAGTGTCTGGTGCATGCAAGTAGGAAATAATGGTAAATAAACAGTGCCTGGTGTATACAAGTAGGGAAATACTGGTAAATAAACAGTGTTAGATGTACTGAAGTAGGAAATACTGGTAAACAAACAGTGTTGGATGTACACAAGTATGAAATAAACAGCGTTAGATGTACACAAGTAGGAAATACTAGTAAATAAACAGGATTAGATGTACACAAGTAGGAAATACTAGTGAATAAACAGGATTAGATGTACAGGAGTAGGAAATACTGGTAAATAAACAGGATTAGATGTACAGGAGTAGGAAATACTAGTAAATAAACAGGATTAGATGTACAGGAGTAGGAAATACTAGTAAATAAACAGGATTAGATGTACAGGAGTAGGAAATACTAGTAAATAAACAGGATTAGATGTAGAGGAGTAAGAAGTGGTACATAGATAGTACTGAGCAAGGTCTGGCTGGACGGTGTCAATAGGCAGCAGACCTGGACGCTGCGAGTTTAGGTGTGGTCTGGCAGCCAGACAGTGCTGTAAGCAGATACCACACCCTTCACTGCCTTGACTCTCGTACAGTCTGTACCTCTGACATTTTACATGTACCATCACAGATAATGTGCTTGTATCAGCATGGTAGGGCCAGACAATGCCTGCCCAATCATAGGCACAGTGCTGAACCTCTTCACACAATGTTAACTCATACTTCTTAAACAATATATGACTCTGTCTTCAGTCACTGACAGACACAGTACATCACAGTGGCTGAATATTAACCCTTATTTCCCAAACAAAACCCCTGTGTCCTCCGTCACTGACAGACACAGTGCATGGCCTCCAGCATCAAACAATGTCACACTAGTTTGCAAATGAAATATTGTAATTAATTAGACCACATGCCATACCCATCACAGCTGGAGCAGTGGACAGGTGTGGCTCACAGGTTGGGGTACAGTGTATATGAGATCTCTTCTGTATGTGGCTTACAGGTTGGGGTACAGTGTGTATGAGATCTCTTCTGTATGTGGCTCACAGGTTGGGGTACTGTGTATATGAGATCTCTTCTGTATGTGGCTTACAGGTTGGGGTACAGTGTATATGAGATCTCTTCTGTATGTGGCTCACAGGTTGGGGTACTGTGTGTATGAGATCTCTTCTGTATGTGGCTTACAGGTTGGGGTACAGTGTATATGAGATCTCTTCTGTATGTAGCTCCCAGGTTGGGGTACAGTGTGTATGAGATCTCTTCTGTATGTGGCTCACAGGTTGGGGTACTGTGTATATGAGATCTCTTCTGTATGTGGCTCAAAGGTTGGGGTACAGTGTGTATGAGATCTCTTCTGTATGTGGCTCACAGGTTGGGGTACTGTGTATATGAGATCTCTTCTGTATGTGGCTCACAGGTTGGGGTACAGTGTGTATGAGATCTCTTCTGTATGTGGCTCACAGGTTGGGGTACTGTGTATATGAGACCTCTTCTGTATGTGGCTCACAGGTTGGGGTACTGTGTATATGAGATCTCTTCTGTATGTGGCTCACAGGTTGGGGTACAGTGTGTATGAGATCTCTTCTGTATGTGGCTCACAGGTTGGGGTACTGTGTATATGAGACCTCTTCTGTATGTGGCTCACAGGTTGGGGTACTGTGTATATGAGACCTCTTCTGTATGTGGCTCACAGGTTGGGGTACTGTGTATATGAGATCTCTTCTGTATGTGGCTCACAGGTTGGGGTACAGTGTGTATGAGATCTCTTCTGTATGTGGCTCACAGGTTGGGGTACTGTGTATATGAGACCTCTTCTGTATGTGGCTCACAGGTTGGGGTACTGTGTATATGAGACCTCTTCTGTATGTGGCTCACAGGTTGGGGTACTGTGTATATGAGATCTCTTCTGTATGTGGCTCACAGGTTGGGGTACAGTGTATATGAGATCCCTTCTCTATGTGGCTCACAGGTTGGGGTACTGTGTATATGAGACCTCTTCTGTATGTGGCTCACAGGTTGGGGTACTGTGTATATGAGATCTCTTCTGTATGTGGCTCACAGGTTGGGGTACAGTGTGTATGAGACCTCTTCTGTATGTGGCTCACAGGTTGGGGTACAGTGTGTATGAGATCTCTTCTGTATGTGGCTCCCAGGTTGGGGTACAGTGTGTATGAGATCTCTTCTGTATGTGCATCATAAATGTGTACCTTACCAAGACCATCTTCATATATTGCATTCTGTCCAAAGTTTAACATTAGAGAGATAAGATTTTTGATTCGCGTCATTCCTTCATGAATGCACCGTCACGAACTACAAAGGTGAATCACATTGCACACTCTTATATATCCATTTTTGCGGCACTACTTTTGTCAACATGACATGACCCTGGAAGAACATAATGGTAAACAACAACAACATAAACATCATTTTAAACATCAAATTACTACATTTACACATTAGAACTCCATGCCCAAACGTTGAATAAAATATTTCTCTCGAGAACAATAATTAGTGTCTTTGATTACTGGTAGATGTCATCATTTGTTGTGGTTGTTCTGTCTAACATGTACAACCACTACAACAAAGTCAAGGGTGTTGTTACAAAGTAGCATTGTAACAAAACTTAAATGTGTTTAACCATTTTGATTCAATTGATGGAAAAAATGGGTGGAAAACATGGGCAAACAAGGACCGATCTTGTTCTATACCCAGGTCTAGGGTTGAACAATCTTTAACAGGTTGAGTTAGCTGGCCACTGTTATGTGTTCATCCAATTACTACTGTATATTGCGAGGTGTTTAATCCCATACCCAGATAACATTTATTTGGATAGCTACCACGTTCACGCCTGATCTACTCTCCTCCCGAGACCAGTAGATGGCTGGCCTTTCATCTTTTTTAGTCATGTGCCAGTGTTTGTGACAGTCCACAGTGTACAAAATTCCAACTCATTGTACCTTTGTCATTCATATGGAACCAGAAAATAAGTCAGTCACAGGAAAATATTTACCATTGTTACATGATGAGTACAATCTGAAATAAAGAATATAATAAACACCTGCACTGATGACGATGTGTACAGAAATGTAAATTACTGCCCTCCAAGGGTCGTGAGGTTACTGCCGAGTAGGAGTTTTACTGATATTGAAAGCTATATTCATAATTGATTAACTTATATTTAATATTCCATAGACCATACATATGGGAAGAGAAAATTAACTGTTTGTTAATAGACTTTTATATACTGTAGGCGTATGTCGTTGCTGTTTCTGTTAATGCTAGAATTTGAAACACTATAAGACCTGGCTCAGCCTGACGCAAATCCAATTTATTGCATTCATGCTTGTTCTTGTTGAATGGAATCTTGTAATTTTTGATTGGAAATATCTCTTTTGCAACAAATTATCATTGCCCAGACGGCAAGTTGGGATCCTGTGGCTGTACCATGGCTGCACTCCCTGCAGTACTGGTGACAGTAGGGTTCTGGGCGTCCCCTCATGTGTGTAAGACTGAATGATCTTTTCCTCTGCTGCTTCAGCTTTTCTTATTAATTCTTCTTCATTGTCCTCAGACCAGGAACATAAAAAGCTCAATTCATACTCTCCAGAATCACTATACTCTGTTGTATCTGCCATAACTCTTGGCAAACTGAAGGCGCTCTGGCTTAGAACACATACACCATGGCCAGCGGGTAGCGTTTGTGACGTCAGTAACACTGTTCCACATCGGGCCATGATTGGAGAACATTTGCACGCTTTTCTGTCGCAAATGTGACACACTTTTGGAGCTAAAAAAACACTCTTCGAAAATGAAATTTAACATTTTGGTTTTCGTGTATCAGTTCTAATGACCCTAAACATCAACCTTCTAATTTGTGGAATTCATTCAATCAATAGGACCTTTAGTGGTCAGTGTTGAGAATGGTGCACACTGGGCCCAGCTGGCTGATGACATAGCAATATAGTCGTGAAGAATTTGTCATAAACAGCTTTGATTTATTATCCACACATGATCACTTCTTAAATGGGGAGACTATTCTCCCCTGGGTCACACAGAGAGACATTCTTCTTTGGCCCTATGTAGTACACATGGCCTGTCAATCAAACAAGTAAGTCCCATACATGTAACAACTGATATCATGATTGAATTCAGCCCAACTGTCCATTAACCTAGGAGGCAATATGTGATTGACATCAGTACAGATCATAATAAGTTAGGTTATCTATATGTACACCTATGGCAATAGGTGATTGACATCAGTACAGATCATAATACAGTTAGGTTATCTATATGTACACCTATGGCAATATGTGATTGACATCAGTACAGATCATAATACAGTTAGGTTATCTATATGTACACCTGTGGCAATATGTGATTGACATCAGTACAGATCCTTATAGTTATCTATATGTACACCTATGGCAATATGTGATTGACATCAGTACAGATCATAATACAGTTAGGTTATTATATGTACACCTTTGGCAATATGTGATTGACATCAGTACAGATCGTTATAGTTATCTATATGTACACCTATGGCAATATGTGATTGACATCAGTACAGATCATAATACAGTTAGGTCATCTATATGTACACCTGTGGCAATAATATCCGGCCCTTTAACTGTGTCAATGCTGCATTTTGGACTGAGTCAACAACTTCTCTGGGTGCGCTTTGGACGCAATGCATCCAAAGTGCACCAAGAAAGCTGTTGACCTAGGGTATTATGTTTTATGTAACTACAAACATGCTGGTAATTAAATGAAAAGTCTTTTTACAAGTAACATGAATTTAACACCCTTATTGTGCTCCCCTTCGAAGAAGGCGGGGCATATAGCTTAGCTGATATTGATTGAATGGTAGAGAGACTTTGGTATCCGCGCCATAACTCAAGAACTTTTTAGATAGGACTTTGATACTGCCAAGTCTATACTGCTATTTAAGGGCTAGGTGAAGTGTGAAGGTGGTTGACCTTGACCCTGTTTTGAAGGTCATGGAGGTACTGTAGTAATGAGGTTTGGTTTCCCTGGGATGAAGGGAAAGGTTTTTATGATAGGACCCATATATTGCACAGGATTATAGTCCTCATCCACGGCTGAGTCAGGTTTGAAGATAGGTAACCTTGACCTAACTTCAAAGGTCACGAGGCCACTTTAGTGAACTTGGTTTCTGCATTGTAACTTAGAATTTAAGTTATGACTTCAATATTGCACATGTTAGGAGTCCTCATTTAGGGCTTAGTCAGCTTAGAAGATGAATGACCTTGACCAATTTCCCAAGGTCACCACCTAGATTCCTATTAGTGAACTTGGTTTCCACATGATAATTAAAGATGTTTTTGACCTAGGGCTTTCATATTGCACGGGAGTATAGACTTCTGTGAGAGCTAGGTCGAGTTTTAAAATGGGTGACCTTGAGTCAGTTCCCAAGGTCACAGAGCCACATTACTGAATTTGGTTTCTGCTTCATGAACTGCAGAATTTTTTGAGCTATGTTTTGTAGATGTTTACAGTTATCTATTATGGCTAGATTAGCTTCAAAGAAACGTGACATTGGCATAATTTCCAAGGTCACAAGGCCACTTTAGTGAATTTGCTTTCTGCATCCACTTCCCAAGGTCATAAGTGCCCCATGTCATGTAGTACTATCAGCAGGGTAATGAGGGAGAACATGATGGTAGGGAGGCATATATGTTTTGCAAACTTGTCTTGTTGTAATTTAGAACAGTTTGTTTTAAGTAGTTTCACTTCAGTGGCATTTGGCACTGAAAGAGTCAGAAAGATGATATATCCAAAGATGATATATCCAAAGATGATATATCCAATGATGATATATCCACTGATGATATATCCAATGATGATATATCCAATGGTGATATATCCAATGATGATATATCCAATGATGATAATATTATATCCAATGCAGCGTTCAGTGTCTGTGGAATATCATACAAGAGACTTGGAACAAACACCAACTGCCTCTAAAGAGTGACCATAAATATTTATGTTTACTCTGGGATTGAAATTGAACAGAACTCACTAGCCTGTGATGAGTTCAGGTCAGGATAAAATGGGTCTGGCACTTTGGCACATCAGTTGTCTCAGCGACACCTGTCTCATCTTTCCCTAGGAGACAATTTTCATTGATGGATTGAGGTTAAGTGGGTGTCCACAGGATCACGCCTGAAGCAGTTATGACCTGTATCACCGTGTGGGAGGTACTTGAGTTGCTCACTGTCTTTAGGAAATTATACTTAACCTATTCTTAGTGAGAGGCAAGATTGAGTCATTGACTTTCCCCAGTGTCAAATTTGCATGCAGGACAGTTGTTGACTGGTATGTTGTTTGGCATAAGTTAATTTACCGTTCATAACGTTTCTTTTCAATGAAACATTAATTAGAAGTAAAAGTGTTGATATGATGCCAATTGATACCAGGACATGTTTAGCAGCACAGAGCAGATAAGGGTTAGAGGCTTTCATCCCATTAATTGTGGTGCATTTTACCATGTTTCTGCTGGTAGTACAATCTGGACCATGTCTTAATTGTATTTGTGTTTTTTTTGCCCAGAACCACTTCTTAGTAGTCATTACCCTATTCCACAGTCCGAACTCTTTACATTCCATAATGTTGACATTAGTGTCAGTATATAGTTGTTTGCACAAGACGCTGGGCCACATAATGCACTTGTGTGAAAAGTTTGCTGACTGTGAGTAAATAGATGACCATGTCTGATTGGACTGGCTGACATTGAAGCTGTGTCATTTCACACAGGCTTTGGCCTTCTATTGCACTCTTGTTGAACTCAGCATCCACAAAGCAAGCTTTGGCCTTACATTACACTCTTGTTGAGATCAGCATCCACAGGGCCAGCTGTGGCCTTCTATTGCACTATTGTTAAGATATGCATCCACAGGGCAAGTTTTGGCCTTATATTACACTTTTGTTGAGCTCAGCATCCACAGAGCTGGCTTTGGTCCTCGTCACGATGATTCACCATGCCTACCAATACAGTAGCTCACATATTCTGTGCAAGTCAAATTATTTACATTAATTTCCTGAAATTAGTTTCATCTTCATGTGGTTTGTTGTTTACAGCTGATTATTGTTTGTTTCTTGGCCCCAGACCAGGAGGTACTGATGAGGACTGTGACTGGCTTCATTATTGTCACAACTCACCTCCAGCAACTATGTTCCCCACTCAACCACGTGTTTGCAGTTTGATGAGTACAAAAACCGTCACGCGTTGCTGATGCCCAGATCATGCCTGCTGCTGACACACACCAGAGATCAAGTTCACAGTATACTTTGCTGATAAAATTAAAGCTTTCGAGTTTTTGGTGCTTCATGTGTGTGGAATAATCTTGTTGGGCCCTTGTTACATTGCCAAAGGATATGTCAAACGTGTCCTAGACATACTTTCAAGTGAAGTCATTTGGTTTCGGATCCGGTGACCCAGGACAGCTGCATGGTGTCAGGGCAGCTGTATGGTGTCAGGACAGCTGTGGGGTGTTCAGGGCAGCTATATAGTATTCAGGGCAGCTGTATGGTGTCAGGACAGCTGTGGGGTGTTCAGGGCAGCTATATGGTATTCAGGGCAGCTGTATGGTGTCCGGACAGCTGAATGGTGTTCAGGGCAGCTATATGGTATTCAGGGCAGCTGTATGGTGTCAGAACAGCTGTGGGGTGTTCAGGGCAGCTATATGGTATTCAGGGCAGCTGTATGGCATTCAGGACAGCTGAGGGGTGTTCAGGGCAGCTGTAGGGTATTCAGGACAGCTGTGTCGTGTCCGGACAGCTGAGGGGTGTTCAGGGCAGCTGTATGGTATTCAGGGCAGCTGTATGGTGTCTGGACAACTGTATGGCGTTCAGGGCAGCTATATGGTATTCAGGGCAGCTGTATGGTATCAGGACAGCTGTGGGGTGTTCAGGGTAGCTATATGGTATTCAGGGCAGTTGTATGGTGTCAGAACAGCTGTATGGTGTCAGGACAGCTGCACAGTGTGCAGGATGGGACTGCACTTTCAATACCAGGTACAGTTGTGTGGCTTAATCTAATTTGCCTGGAAGTCTTACCATAGTAGTATCACATTGACCATGGTCTTGACTGAGGGAGGAATAATTGCCTGAGGGACAGGAGGTGTAGCTGTCTGTGAGCACTGCCTGGCAGAGGTCAGGAAGCTTTAGATTTCACATCAATACATGAACACCATGGAGGGTCATGGAGATGAGTTTCTTGCACAACATGATGTACTCTGCATAAGATTGTTTAATGGTGAGATGGTTGCAAACTTACAGAATACTTTTGTATCAGTGAATACACCATAGGAGCTATACAATTAGTGACTAGCCACTCAGGTAGACCAAGTTGGTGAATGTCGTGTAACTCAGTGAGCCTATTGTATCTAGCTATGTATAGCTTCCAGCCTGGAACAATGTTGTGACATCTGAGCATTTGTAATGCGGCTTTAAAAGAGATGAAAATGATTCAATAAATGGTGGCCTTGCTGGAGGGAAACATAAGAATATTATAACCTGAGAATGGAAATGTCAACCGATGTGCAGCCTTTGGTTGACAGTCCCATTCCAGGGCTAACAAATATTTCATAAATTAATCAAATTTAGTTTGTTGTAATATATTTATGAAAACGTGTGATGATTACCTGCCCCCTGTTTGTCTTCATCTTGGTGCTTGTGTTTCTCCTCCTTGTCTTGTGACATGACCAGCCGGGATAAACACATGCCCGGCTAGTCATGTCAACAGGTGCGTTATCATCTTGTCCTGTCCTTGTCTTCTTTCCACAAACAGGATTAATATGGGGCCAAGCTCTTTTCACCACATACCATTCTAACTCATACCATGTTTATGTATTCACTGAATAAACATATGTTTAAAGCAACCCTTCCCCCCCCCCCCCCCCCCTTGAATGTAGACTGAGTCCACAGCTTGGTGTGGGTTGGGATCAGGCCAAACAAATTATGGACCTTGTGCTCATTGTCTTCATATGTTTCATCTGCAGCTCTCAAATTAAATGAAGCAGATGACATTTGACCACCAACTGGTTCTGACCAGTTTGAGGGAAAGGGTTAAACTGTGAGATGAAGTTGTCCCCAGTGTAACCAAGAAGGCTTTTTCACGGATGGTGTTTGTCATTTGATGGAATGGTCTCTCACTGAGGGCAACTGTCATTAGGTAGATGTTGATGGAGGAGATGTGGTAGAGGGGATGAGGACCTGAGGGGCTGTGTCTGCTGTGATAGGAGGCCAAGATCAAAGCCTGTTGTTATGTCTTGTACGGTACTGTCTGCCTGCTTTCACTGCTTGTATTGTACAATATCCAATTTCATGACACAACAAAGTCTTTTGACTGCCTTTGTATTAAGTAGGAAGACTTGATAAAGACACTTCCTGGAAATAAGACAATCCTAGTGAAAACAACAGAATTTACAGACAGGTAAAAAGCATACCTGAATGTTGTGTTGCAATGACAGGACTCAAAGCAATATAATACCTGATACCATCTGCTTGGGGTGCTCTGCAAAACAGGATATTTTTGTACAGTTACAACCTGCAGTCTTCAGAGTCGTACCATTTTGTAGATGATGTCGGAATTTGCCTAATATTGACGGGCAGCTCCAGGTAATAATGTTAAGATAATAAACACGTAAACACAGAGAAAGCAGAGCTGTGAGCCACTCTCATGAGAGCTGTCCCATGAGACTATATTAATTAAATTTGTGCTGTTTCTGGTTCAGCACCTGTACTTGCAAATCACCTGGGGACCAAAATCATTTTTTTTTCATAATTTTTTGGTGTGTATTATTCTAATATGATATTTTAAGCTTATTTGTAGTTTGTAAATTTCCATTCTGAAATTCTCTTCTGTGGGAAGAGGACAAACAGGGTAGCTGTTATTTATAAAAAGTGTAATGATGAAATGCTGGAGCAGAGTGGAGGGATTTGGTCACCACCCTGTCCTCCAGTTTGAACTGTGAAGACATGAATGTTCACAGTGGTACATGGTTTTATATCCTGATACTTACTCTGAAGTACACCTTGTGGCAGCTGCAGCATGACTTGCCATGCAGTCCCAGATCCACTGACTTAAAACTACAGGCATGTTGGTACTTGAATGAAAGCTCTTTTCATGAAGAATTTAAATACAGTAAAACCTGTCCTTGTGGACACCTGTCTACTGTGGACACCTGCTTAATGCGGACAGTTTTGGCCAGAACCGAATATTTTTAAGTCATTTTCATATTGGTGATACCTGTCTACAGTGGACACCTGTCTATTGTGTATTGCGGACACTTTTTGGGGTACCAAATGCAAAAACAACCTGTCTATTGCGGACACAATATATCAATGCATTTTTTGCAACTTGTGATGTTCCAAGTTGTAATGCCTGGACAATGCCGTGCATGTTAAGCTGGAATCAAAGACTAATTAATCCATTGTTCAGTGGCCTGTAGCACATAATAAGCTCACTCTACCAAGCAGTTAGGCTGCAATTCCTCAACGCACATGCCAGGTGTCTCTGAGCACTGGTGCTCCTGTTCAGTGAGGTTGCTCACACTTTCGCTATCAAACAATTAAGCTCCATAGATCAATCATTAAGCCTAAAACAAAGGACCCCCTGAGACTCATGTGAAGTTATTCACAATTTGTAACAATGGCATATACAGTTATACTGTACTCAAAGGATAGGATATCCCTGTGGTATGTTTGTTGTTTGTTTCTTTTCTGTTAGTTAAAGAAATTACGCAAACTTTCTGGTAAGCCCATACATACACAATTTTTCCCTTAAAAGATAAAAACTGTAAAATTCCAAGTTAAGATGGGTTGGAGTAAAGTGTCAGGGGCACAATGTACAAAAACTGAGAGCAAATGTACTCTAAAATCCCAAAAGTTCAGCCCCTGCCTGTTGTGGACACCTGTCTATTGTGGACACTTTTGCCAGAACCACAGGTGTCCGCAATAGACAGGTTTTACTGTATACAATTGTCATCTTAAATCTAGGTAAATACACGTAGATATCAAGGACTGCTATGGAATGAGTTAACAAGCACAAAATGTAAAGCAAGCTTGTTCCTTTGTTAGAAGTCTGTTTTGCTTATGCAACAGTCTATACTTATTGAACCCCATGGTCAGTGTTATAATGAAGGAGCTCTGTATCTGTATCACAGTCTCATCCTTTGACCCCATCATCAGTGTTATAATGAGGGGGGAGCTCTGTATCTGTATCACAGTCTCCTCCTTTGACCCCATCATCAGTGTTATAATGAGGGGGGAGCTCTCTATCTGTATCACAGTCTCGTCCCTTGACCCCATGGTCAGTGTTATAATGAAGGAGCTATGTATCTGTATCACAGTCTCGTCCTTGGACCCCATGGTCAGTGTTACAATGAAGGAGCTCTGTATCTGTATCACAGTCTCGTCCTTGGACCCCATGGTCAGTGTTATAATGAAGGAGCTATGTGTCTGTATCACAGTCTCGTCCTTGGACCCCATGGTCAGTGTTATAATGAAGGAGCTATGTATCTGTATCACAGTCTCGTCCTTGGACCCCATGGTCAGTGTTATAATGAAGGAGCTATGTATCTGTATCACAGTCTCGTCCTTGGACCCCACGGTCAGTGTTATAATGAAGGAGCTCTGTATCTGTATCACAGTCTCGTCCTTGGACCCCATGGTCAGTGTTATAATGAAGGAGCTATGTGTCTGTATCACAGTCTCGTCCTTGGACCCCATGGTCAGTGTTATAATGAAGGAGCTATGTATCTGTATCACAGTCAGTGTTATAATGAAGGAGCTATGTATCTGTATCACAGTCTCATCCTTGGACCCCATGGTCAGTGTTATAATGAAGGAGCTCTGTATCTGTATCACAGTCTCGTCCTTGGACCCCATGGTCAGTGTTATAATGAAGGAGCTATGTATCTGTATCACAGTCTCGTCCTCGGACCCCATGGTCAGTGTTACAATGTAGGAGCTATGTATCTGTATCACAGTCTCGTCCTTGGACCCCATGGTCAGTGTTACAATGAAGGAGCTCTGTAGCTGACAGGCACAGGCCATGTGCCCATCCCATGCTGGGAAGATGGCAGCAGTTGCTGTGTCTGCCTGCATCTGGCCAGTCCTGTGTGCTGCCAAGAGCAATATTGACAAGTGGTTTTGTTATTGGGTTCCTCTTAAATACACAGGACTTAGGGCATGGTACAAAGTAATGGAAAAAAAGAAACATTTTGATTTCTCAGATCTTACAAAAATAGCCACATGCATTGATCTGGAGTGTCTGTGTGTGCCTGGCATGTGAGCTGCCAGAGCTCTTTGCTTTTCCACAGAGCTGTGCTGTCTGAAGACTTGTGTATCAGATCTCAGGCTAAGCAGAGTTCAAAATGAACCAGGTATAAGACACAATGAGGACTGAGGATCAGCCCGGCATGACTGTGTACTCCAATACACAGAGAGGACTGGGGATCAGCCTTGTATGACTATACTAATACACTGAGGACTGAGGCTCAGCCTTGTATGACTTTTCTAATACAGAGTGAGGACAGAGGATCAGCCTTGTATGATTTCTAATACAGAGTGAGGACTGAGGATCAGCCATGTATGACTATTCTAATACAGAGTGAGGACAGAGGATCAGCCTTGTATGACTTCTAATGCAGAGTGAGGACTAAGGATCAGCCATGTATGACTATTCTAATACAGAGTGAGGGCAGAGGATCAGCCTTGTATAATTTTACTCTAATACACAGCAAGGATTCTTATACACAGTGAGGACTGCAGATCACCCTTGTATGACTGTACTCATTAACACACCGAGGCCTGCGGATCAGTTGTGTGTGACGCTGTACTGTAGTACACATTAAGGACTTGGGATCTGCTATGTATGATTCTGTAATCTAATGTTCATTGACAAGCGACCAATGTGTGTCCAGGCTGCCTGTTGCAATATGCAGTGAGAACTGACTAGAATGTGCCCAATGACACTTGTTGTGATGTGCAGTGTGAAGGTAAGTCCATGTGTGCATGAGCAGCAAGTGAGTGCCAGCTCATGTACACTTGGGCAAAATACCGTTTAATCTCGTTGTGCGATCCCTGTAGTCAAAATTAGAAAACTAAATTTCATTAGGTTGGTAATTTCCAACATTCATCTTATGAAACAGCCACCAGCAGTGACCCTTACCAATGTTGTATACTATACACTGTATTATCTAGCATTCCATTATAAAGCTCATTTATATGGCATGGTCTTGGTTCAGACTTCTGTGCACACTTATAAATGGGTGTGCTTAGATCTATCTTGTCCATAAGCACATTTACTTCCAGTCAGATGGCTGCAGCAGGAGTAATTGCTGTACAGTAGTACCTGCAATTTGAGACCACTGCCATGAGAGACCACCTGGCTTTTGTGACCACACTTCTGATGGCACAACAGTCTGAATTCTTTGTAAATTTACCTGCAATGTAAGATGTAAGACCACCTGCTGTATGTGACAACTTTTGGCTGGGAAAAAAGGTGCTCTTAAATATCAGGTACCACTGTATCAACTTGCACAAAACATTGTATCTGTTTTTCAATAATTTGATGTATGTGTGTTTCAAGTTGTGTTAGTTGTTTGTGTGGATACATTGTGTATGAGCCAGGCAGTGTGTCAGTGTGTCAGTGTGTGGCTATAATGGTGTTTATATATTGCTGGTATAGCATCCTGTGGCCTGCTGCATTTAATGTTGATGTACCAGCCATAAACAGCAGGTGAAGTAGTGGGTTCAACTACAATCTCTGATCTCTGATCTCTGATCCTGTCTCTTATCCTATCAGCAGTGTCGTAGGGATGGCTTCAGTGTGTGTGTGTGTGGGGGGGGGGGGGATGGTACCTGTAGGCATAAGAAGAGTAAACACAAGTAAACAAGTCCTTCTAAAGACTCCATACAGTGAGTGTTCCACTGATATACCACTCCCGGCATGAGCGGCACATCTGGAGTCGGCAGCCTGGAACAACTCTCCCCAAGTAAACCTCAGATGCCCAAAGTCTATCGATGAGGGGCACTGGTGTATGTTGTATTTTGGTGTGAGATATCAAATGTTTTTCAGTACCTGTACACCTGAAGTAACACTGTGGAGTGTTCTGCGGACTATTTACTTCAGTGGGTCACACCTAGTGGTGCCCAGATTAATAGGGGCATATTGTGTGTTTGGCAGGAGATGTTTGATCTGCGGCGAGAGGTTGCCTTCAACCTGATACTGCTGTACCAGGCCAGTGGGTCCACTGAACTAGCCATGGTCCTCATGCAACAGTACTGTGTGGTCTGAATACACAGGTATGTATTTTGTTCATTCTCACATAACAATACTGCTGTACACCCTCAAGGTCTGTGTATGAAGGTACATGCTGTATTAAGTCATACAACAGTACAGTACGGCCTGAATGGACAGGCGGATTCTTTATACACTCATACAATGGAATCCCATGGTCTGTGTAAAAAAGTATGTGCTATATAAACTGTTACAATAATCACAGTGTCGTCTTAATTCACAGGTATTTGGTATGTGATTTTGCACTCATACAATGGCATTGTGTGGTCTGAATACACATGTACATTCTCCATTCTCATTCAATAGTACTACATGGCCTTAATGCCCAGGTATATACAGTGTACATTTCCATGCATCAACATCATACAGTCTGGGTACATGGGCATTGTCTTTATACATTGTCACAGGCATGGTACCATGTGGTCTGAATACACAGGTATGCCTTGATCTTACCGTATGGTCAGAATCCATTGTCTCCTGACAGTAAGAATACTAACAATAATCAAGTCATGTGACAAGTGGTAATTGTTGATAAGCCATACACAGAGGGTAAACTTGTATTTAACCCTTATGTTGTTAGGACAAGAGTAAGTCGAGCTTTCCTTGCACCCATGCTGTGCCAAGGGCCTAGGTGTTGCTGTATGGTGATAGGTCTTATCTTCAGACTGACCCAACAGCTGTTATATTAAAGAGAATTTCTTGGGAAAACATGCAAAGTAGATGACAATTTACACCTGGGTGCTTTGGATCAATTTGAGTTGGAAAGGATAAATTTCATGATGTTATAGGGACAGATTGATCAAAAATTGGTATTTCATGCATAAAAAAAGGAATAAGAATAATGGCTGTGAGTTACATGAGACTGTAACTGACTGAGTTACATGACACTTGGTTTTTATGTATCATGGGTGTAACAGTTGCACTTATAGTTATGATACCATAATGATACAGTAATTGTGAGTGTCTGCACAGTCAAATCATTGATAAATGTTGGTAATGAAGTCACATCCACCACCCTGGATAGCTGAAAATCTGTCACTCTGTTTTGTCAGTGTACAACTGTGAGCAATGACAATCAGAGCTATTGTCAGTATTCTGTCCAAAAGTATGGGCCATGGTAGGTGGTCAGTTAACCCTTAAAGCGCTGATTTGAGATGCATTGCGTGCAAAGTGCCCCCAGGAAAGCTGTTAACGAAGACTACTTTTTGCTTTAGACTAGGCTTGCTGGTATTTGAATAAAAGGTATCTTCATGAGGAATTTGAATCTTTTAACCATTCTATGTTTAGCAGTAATGAAAAAACAACTATAGCAGTGATTAACACTTAAAGGGTTAATACTGAAGGACTGAGTGTTACTGTACAGTGTGTCACCATCAGTTAATACTGAGGGACTGGGTGTTACTGTATGTCCCCATCAGTTAATACTGAGGGACTGGTTGTTACTGTACAGTATGTCCCCATCAGTTAATACTGAGGGACTGGGTGTTACTGTACAGTATGTCACCATCAGTTAATACTGAGGGACTGGCTGTTACTGTACAGTGTGTCACCATCAGTTAATACTGAGGGACTGGATGTTACTGTACAGTATGTCCCCATCAGTTAATACTGAGGGACTGGCTGTTACTGTACAGTATGTCCCCATCAGTTAATACTGAGGGACTGGGTGTTACTGTACAGTATGTCACCATCAGTTAATACTGAGGGACTGGCTGTTACTGTACAGTGTGTCACCATCAGTTAATACTGAGGGACTGGATGTTACTGTACAGTATGTCCCCATCAGTTAATACTGAGGGACTGGCTGTTACTGTACAGTATGTCCCCATCAGTTAATACTGAGGGACTGGGTGTTACTGTACAGTATGTCACCATCAGTTAATACTGAGGGACTGGCTGTTACTGTACAGTGTGTCACCATCAGTTAATACTGAGGGACTGGGTGTTACTGTACAGTATGTCCCCATCAGTTAATACTGAGGGACTGGGTGTTACTGTACAGTATGTCCCCATCAGTTAATACTGAGGGACTGGGTGTTACTGTACAGTATGTCACCATCAGTTAATACTGAGGGACTGGGTGTTACTGTACAGTATGTCCCCATCAGTTAATACTGAGGGACTGAGTGTTACTGTACAGTATGTCCCCATCAGTTAATACTGAGGGACTGGCTGTTACTGTACAGTATGTCACCATCAGTTAATACTGAGGGACTGGCTGTTACTGTACAGTATGTCACCATTAGTTAATACTGTACATATTTTAATACTGGGGGCCTGGGTGTTACTTGGCTAGAGTATAGAATGTCACAGTGAATCAATATTGAGGGCATTGGGGGAGGACTCCAGCAAATCACCTCACATTCTGTGCAAGTGTTTGCTCCAATTAATCTGCTTAACTTTGTCTCATCTAGTCTGTGCTCTGTAACATCTGTCACAGTATTTTTCCCTTCAATAAATCGCCTTAAATGCAAATTGCAGATGGCAGCCTTAAGGCTGTCACAAGCTACTGGTGTTTTGCTGGTGTGGTGGTATGACCTATGACCAGCAAACTGATGAGATCATCTTTTGTTAAATATTGATGATGAGAGCCTGCTGACCAGACTTATCAGCACAAAAAGACTGCTGTTATGAAGAGCTACAGGAGTCCCCTTCCCCAGCAGCAGCACCAGCTGGTGCCTACCTTGCTTACACGGCAGACAGTTGTGCCCTGCGGCAGCCAAACACTGAGCCAACCTGGCAATATCAATAGGCTTCAATTTTCATTTCTTGGAATCCATATTTTGTGCTGTTTCCGTAGTATAAAAATATTTTTTTGTGGTTTTGTACCTGTGGTTCCTTGTTACCATGTACCTGTAACTCCTAATGTTACCTTGTACCTGTGACTCCTTGTTACCTTGTACCTGTGACTCCTTGTTACCATGTACCTGTGACTCCTTGCTACCATATACCTGTGACTCTTTTTTACCTTGTACCTGTAACTCCTAATGTTACCATGTACCTGTGACTCCTTGTTACCATGCATCGGTGACTCCTTGTTACCATGTATCGGTGACTCCTTGTTACCATGTACCTGTGACTGATTCCTTGTTACCATGTATCTGTGACTGCTTGCTACCATATACCTGTGACTCTTTTTTACCTTGTACCTGTAACTCCTAATGTTACCATGTACCTGTATTGAAAACAGCAGGCTTGCTAGCATATATGGGCACACTGGTCAAAGCCTGGCTTTCAGTCTTAGTAGGTACACAAACTTAGTTTGCATGTACATGTATCATGACTGGGAACTTGGAAGGAAATCAACTTTCCAGCCAATAACCAGGGTTGCTTAACTCATTCCATACCAGTCCCTGATTTTTCCGTATATTTATCTAGATTTGAGATGACAATTGCATATTTAAATTCTTCATGAAAATAGCTTTCATTCAAGTACCAACATGCCTATAGTCTTAAGTCAGTGGTTCTGGCACTGCCTGGCAAGTCATGCTGCAGCTGCCACAAGGGCAGCTGCAGCAAGACTTTCCATGCAGCGCCAGAACCACTGACCAAGGCCTGTGACCATAGTATGGAATGAGTTCATGTAGACCAGTCACAGTGTCAGTCACAGGGTTTGGTGAGGAGTCCTCAGTTGTATCAATAAAGCTGATTGCTGGGGATGACAAATGGAGTGGGAACCATTGAAGAATCTGCCACAGCACTCCACATGTAAACTAAGCCTGCATTTTATTCAGTTTAGAAGAAGACGTCAAGCTGCACGGACAAATTGTTCTGAAGATATACTTTCTAGTCGCATACATCTTGGTATGAATGAATGGCAGGAGAAAAAATGACTGGCAGACAAATAAAGTAAGAACATGTAATAACGAACAAAAAAAAATTCTCTGATATGGAAATCTCTTACATTAAGTGAGTTTCAAGTGAAAGGTTTTCAGGAAATGAGATTGAAGAATGCTTATACTAATAGTTGAGAATAGATTGTGGTGTAACTGTGTGACACACAGGATATTGATGTATAACATTGACTGAAAGGAACATTTGGAACGATTCATTCTTGAACTCCACTCTGAGGAGTATAATATCCTCTGCTGTGCAAAATATAACCGAGTCTGTGTTGACACCAGAGTGAGGCTGACAGAGGGCCATGCAGCTTGACAGGACTGAGGCATAGTTCATGCATGGAAAGTGGGCATTATATACATATAACATACCCAGACATTATATACATATAACATACCCAGACATTATATACATATAACATACGCAGACATTATATACATATAACATACCCAGACATTATATACATATAACATACCCAGACATTATATACATATAACATACCCAGACATTATATACATATAACATACGCAGACATTATATACATATAACATACCCAGACATTATATACATATAACATACGCAGACATTATATACATATAACATACCCAGACATTATATACATATAACATACCCAGACATTATATACATATAACATACCCAGACATTATATACATATAACATACCCAGACATTATATACATATAACATACGCAGACATTATATACATATAACATACCCAGACATTATATACATATAACATACCCAGACATTATATACATATAACATACGCAGACATTATATACATATAACATACCCAGACATTATATACATATAACATACCCAGACATTATATACATATAACATACGCAGACATTATATACATATAACATACCCAGACATTATATACATATAACATACCCAGACATTATATACATATAACATACCCAGACATTATATACATATAACATACGCAGACATTATATACATATAACATACCCAGACATCATATACATATAACATACCCAGACATTATATACATATAACATACCCAGACATTATATACATATAACATACCCAGACATTATATACATATAACATACCCAGACATTATATACATATAACATACCCAGACATTATATACATATAACATACGCAGACATTATATACATATAACATACCCAGACATTATATACATATAACATACCCAGACATTATATACATATAA
Organism: Hermodice carunculata; assembly: GCA_964020975.1. Taxonomy (NCBI): domain Eukaryota; kingdom Metazoa; phylum Annelida; class Polychaeta; order Eunicida; family Amphinomidae; genus Hermodice; species Hermodice carunculata. The sequence continues at coordinate 5,804,953 of OZ026630.1, forward strand.
CATACCCAGACATTATATACATATAACATACCCAGACATTATATACATATAACATACCCAGACATTATATACATATAACATACCCAGACATTATATACATATAACATACCCAGACATTATATACATATAACATACCCAGACATTATATACATATAACATACCCAGACATTATATACATATAACATACGCAGACATTATATACATATAACATACCCAGACATTATATACATATAACATACCCAGACATTATATACATATAACATACCCAGACATTATATACATATAGCATACCCAGACATTATATACATATAACATACCCAGACATTATATACATATAACATACCCAGACATTATATACATATAACATACCCAGACATTATATACATATAACATACCCAGACATTATATACATATAACATGCCCAGACATTATATACATATAGCATACCCAGACATTATATACATATAACATACCCAGACACTCTTTACCTGCTCAGCCAACTCAGTTGTACTTGCACAATGAGCAGTGATCCCCTCACCAGCAAAAGAAATTGCAGACACATTGAAAGCCTAGCGAAGCAGGACCATGCATTGTACTGTGCCACTGTACTGTGCCACTGTACTGTGCCACTGTACTGTGCCATTGTACTGTGTATTGTACTGTGCCATTGTACCGTGCATTGTACTGTGCCATTGTACTGTGCCATTGTACTGTACATTGTACTGTGTATTGTACTGTGCATTGTACTGTGCCATTGTACTGTACATTGTACTGTGTATTGTACTGTGCATTGTACTGTGCCATTGTACTGTTCCATTGTACTGTGCCATTGTACTGTGCCATTGTACTGTGTCATTGTACTGTGCATTGTACTGTGCCATTGTACAGTTCCATTGTACTGTGCCATTGTACTGTTCCATTGTACTGTGTCATTGTACTGTGCCATTGTACTGTGTCATTGTACTGTGTCATTGTACTGTGCCATTGTGCTGTGTCATTGTACTGTGCCATTGTACTGTGCCATTGTACTGTGCCATTGTACTGTGCCAAGAACAGTTGTGGACAGGTATTTCTCACATACCCAGTGCTTGTTATTTTGTATTTACTGTATCTGTCTATCACTCTGGGTGGATAACTTCCTCCAATTGTTAGATTACATTTCCTATTGGTTTATTTAACAAGGGGGTGGGAACTACTTTCTTGTGTACATTCAATTAGGAGGTCACCAGAGTAGGTCAGGTCATCCTGGTACCTGGGTCAAATCAAACCCTGTATGGTGTGAAAGGAATCGCCATTATTCAGTGATGAATAAATGCTTTTTCCATTAAATTTTTATCACCCTATTAATCATATTTCATGTTTTTATTTTGCATTTAAAAGTTAGTCACTTTAAGTTTTTGGTTAAAATGCATAATAGAAATGTGGAACTATATTTTGTTGACGCGATAATCTACAGCTCTGCATAGATGTGCATGAAGTGTCACAGAGCACACATAGAAAAATATGAAAACAAAGGCAGTGATTTTGAAGTTTGAAAAGTTATTCCACTGAACAGTGTGTTTTTGTAATATCTATTATTTTGTGGGTCAATATATATATATATATTAGAGCCTGATCGAGCGTTGTTTTTTTACTGATACCAATATATTGGTATCGGCAGAGTTTACGGAGTCCGATACCAAGAAACATTCGGATACGGTTTATAGGGAAAAAAAACCCCAAAGACGCAATACAGCTTGATATGTGTATTTAAAAACTACTTGTGACACACAGAGAAATATGCATGTGGGGCAGGTCAGCACGGCTTGAATATGTACATCTGATCTACTATTTTCACATAAATTGCGAAAATCTGCAATATAACAAAGTGCTTATCTCGTGCAACTGTTTCATTGCAGAGATTGCATTTAGCACAACTTGGCATTTCTTCATTAATGCAGAAATGATTCCAAATTGATTTTTTTGTCTTGCGCAGAATATCTGTCGCGCTTGTGTGCGAAAAAGAAAGGACACATTTTTTATTACATGTTGCTTTATTGTGCCCGTGTCACCACCTGTAAGAGCAGGAGGTCACGTGGTGACCTGTCACACCTTGTCGCTGCCGTGAAACTAAATCACAGCGTGAGGACATTGCATACTGAATCCAAACGTCAGAAGCTTATCCAAACTGATCCCGAACTGATCCTGAATCCTATGAATCATTAATATCCCACTCGGCGGTTCAGATTCGGTCAGGCTCTAATATATATGTATGTATGTGTGTGTGTGTGTGTGTATAGTCCAATAGTCCAATAGTTTATTTCCACAACAAAGGTTTTGTACAAATTATAGATACAACAAAATAATAGGTGTGAGGATGGCTAGAAGGCTATGCCTTGTACCACCATCCAACAACTGAAAATAAAATATGTGTTGGGATACATATGCTTAAACTTTGTTAAAAAAGATTAAATTACAACATTACACATAAGAAACATAATAATAATCAAACAAGTTTTAAGTTGACATAAATTAAATATATGAATTATAACAATTTCTCTATAGTACAAAAACAGGGTGAAGTGAAGTAAAACTCTTAACAAAGACAGGAAGAAGTAGACATTAACTAATTTGTGTTCTGTTCTTGTGTTCTATGGGGATATATGTGCGCATAAACATCAATATTTTCATCAATTAGCCAGTACTTGAGTTTATTCTTAAAGGAAAAGACAGAAAATGCATCTTTAATTTCATAAGGCACTAAATTATATAATTGTGGACCGGTATGGAGTACACTTTGGCAAAAGTAATTTGTTTTATGTTGGGATCGAGATAAGATGCTTCGATTTCGTGTGTTATAACTATGTGTCAAAAAACAATTTTGAAAACCAAATTCTATGGAGGATGTACCACTCAATTCATTGTAGACTAACAAGCATATAGTTAAAAGATATAATTTGTAAAAGGGAAGAATTTTGATGTACTTAAATAAATTTTCTGTGTGACATTGGGGATGTGAAAAGGTAATAATTCGTATGGCTCGTTTTTGTAGTATTAAAAGTGGTTCGACATGAGTTTTATATGTTGATCCATAAGCTTCAATACAATACAAAATATGTGGGTGAATAAGGGCATAATACAGCTGACGTAAGATGGGAAAGGTAAGTAAGTGTCTAACTTTTGAAAGAATGCCTATAATAGGGGCTATTTTTTTACAAACAGAATTAATATGCGATTTCCATGTAAACTGCTGGTCGATATAAACACCTAAATACTTAATATTGTCTAATAAAGTCAAGGTTTTTGCTCCTACCATAATATTAAAATCAGCTGGTATTTTCTTCTTTTTGGAGCGTATTATAATGCAATTTGACTTATTTACATTTAATGCTAGTTTATTAACATTGAACCAATCTATTAGCTTAAGCAAATCCACTTCTGCATTACGTTTTAATGTATCAATATGTTTACCACTGTAAAGAATGTTAGTATCATCAGCAAATAATCGTGAAATTCCATGTGTGAGACAATTTTGTAAATCATTAATATATACAAGGAACATTAAAGGACCTAAAATAGATCCTTGTGGAACACCACACTGAACTGTTTTCAACACCGACTTGCTAGATCCTATCTGTATAAACTGTCTTCTATCCTGTAGATAACTTTTAAACCATTCCAAAGATAATCCTCTTATACCATTATGTTCTAATTTTTTAAGCAAAATACTATGATTAACGGTATCAAAAGCTTTTTTTAAATCAATAAATATTCCCAAACAAATTTTACTTTTTTCCAACTGTTGCTGAACAAAATTAGAAAATTCACAAATTGCTAACCTTGTACCTAAATTTTTCCTAAAACCAAATTGCAAATTGTAAAAAAAATTTTTCTTATTTAAAAACTTGAATAATCTATTTGCAATACAGCGTTCGAAAATTTTTGAAATTGTGGGAAGAATAGAAATTGGTCGATAATTGCCCATAATCTTTGAATCTCCTCCTTTAAAAATGGGTGCAACACGAGCTATTTTCAGTTTATCCGGGACATATCCCTGAACAATAGATAAGTTAATAATGTGAGTTAATGGTTCTTGAATATATTGTTTTGCATCTTTCAATAATCGAGGATGGATTAAATCATGGCCACATGATTTATTTACCTTGATTTTACCCAGCAATAAGGATATTTCACCTTCTGTTACTGGCTCCAAGTATATGGAGTCAGTCATCCGTGGTCCTAAATATTCACTTACATTTTTCTCGTCATCTCTCAACTCAATTGAGTCAGACACATTTTTTCCAACAAACACAAAAAAGCTATTAAAATTCTCACACATTTCTTTAGTATCTGTAATTACATAAGGATAATCTCCATCACCTTCAATGTGGATCTGTTTAGGAATATTATTAGCATTCGACTTTCTTTAATTTACAGCTTCATATATTGTTTCCCAAGTTTTTCTTTGATCACCAATGTTATTTTGAAATTTATTTTCAAAATAACTTTTTTCAGTTTTCTTCAACAGTAGTTCTAACATGTTTTTATATTGATTATATTTCTGTTTTACAATAACATTAAATGGTTCATTTCGGGTTTTAAAATACAGCTCATTTTTCACATTTATTGATTTAAGTAGACCCTTAGTAATCCAAGGTTTTTTAATTTTTGATTTCTCATTCTTCGATTTAATAATGTAACTTTCACAACATGACAGGAACTTTTCACAAAACAATATATATATATATATATATATATATATATATATATATATATATATATAATTATATATATATATATATATATATATATATATATATATAAAAGTATAGACCCATATCTTTTATGGATTGCGAAGCAGGCCAAGCCTATATTAATCACTTTCCATGGCACAGATGGTGGCGTATACTTTCCTACCTACATGTTTATATGTGTGTATATATATATATATATATATATATATATATATACAGGGGGACCACTGTATGTATATACATGTGTATATATATATATATATATATATATATATATATATATATATATATATGTATACACACACACACACACACACATCATGTGTGTGTATGTATATATATATATATGAATATATTGACCCATCAGAGACCTTGCATTTTGCCAGTATCAGCGAGGGTGCCCCTCTTTCCATCAGCCCCATGTCTGGAATATCCTCTGTCAGTTGACTACAGTAATGATGGTGCACTTTGTCAAAGCATACAAATGCCGCCAGGGGATGTGAATGCCTGTCCTTAGCAACCATGAAATGCTGACAGCATTCAGTGGCTCTTAACCAATCAGCTAACTACAAACACAACAACAGCTTCTGGTAAACAGGAGGTGGGGATGTTCTTATATCATTTGTGTTTGTTTTTGTTTTCTAAAGTTGGGGATTCAAGAGACTTTTTATACAGTTTATTTTTATGTCCTATGCTAATCAAGAGGTCTTTAGTCATCAATTTTTTATCTTTAGCTCTTTTCGCTGATTGTCTTTTCAATGGAAAAGCTTGATTGAAAGCATTTCATAAATTTTGATAAATGAATCTAAGTAATATAAGTAACTGAATACACATAATTTATTGCTTTCAAAGGTTACATTTGCATGAAAGCTGATTGACAGCTGAACGTATATATGAAGATATTATAATGCAAGATCAATAATATTTATAAATGACATTGTCCTTGAACAATCATTATTGTAACAAAGGTATTTGTATGGGTTCCAGCTAGATAAGTTGAGCTCTTTCTGGAACCCACTCCATCTGTATATATGCATATACATGTATGTATTTATGGGAAACAAACTAAATACATTTGTCTATTAAAAAAAAACAAGACATTGTTGCCCATGCAGCCTTATCATGCAAGCACCAAACCAAGTGCACATCATGGCAGAAACATGTTGCTGAACTTTTCTCTTGCTGTGTACTACCACAGACCCCAGTAAAAACATGAGGCCAGACCACAACAATTTACTACAGGCAGATCTGTACATACATGTATACCCACCATGCATCCGTTATGCAAGGGTGACTGTCACTCATAGTGAAAAGCAAAACTATGAAGGTTAGGCATGCCCCAGGTCAGGTACATCACAGGTCAGGCATGCCCCAGGTCAGGCATGCCCCTGGTCAGGTATGCCCCTGGTCAGGTATGCCCCTGGTCAGGTATGCCCCAGGTCAGGCATGCCCCAGGTCAGGTATGCCCCAGGTCAGGCATGCCCCAGGTCAGGCATACCCCAGGACATGTATGCCCCAGGTCAGGCATACCCCAGGTCAGGCATACCCCCAGGACAGGTATGCCCCATATCAGCCATGCCCCAGGTGGGGAACCATTTTGGAGGTGGTTTAGTACCCAGGTCCCAAACCCTGCTGGGTCAAAATAACTTTTTACTCAGTTTAACCAGAAAAGGTTAACACATGTGGAGTGTCTGCAGAGTTGCTATGGGCATATCATGCAGATGATTAAGCTGATCTAGATATAGATATGCATTTGGAAATTATGTTACCATGGTTACTAGTTTAGTTTTATCTTTTTTACTGGCTGGTTCTGTGAGGCTTCATTGACCCTGCAGTGACAGTTTGGTGGTTGAACAGCGGATGGCTAGGAGAAACCTCAATGGTAAAAATGCCAGAAGTTTGTTATGGGTCACTAGATAGTTAACTGAAGTGCTGTAGTTGAGTGACTGATTACTGTGGCTGTTAGGATAATACCTGTACTTGCTGTCTGCTTAAGGTCAAGCAGCACAAGGACACTGGGTGTCCACACCCTGCAAGCTGCAGTCAGGTGTCACTCTCAAGTCATCTGCTACAACTGTGGCCAGCGTCATCAGATAGATTTACATGTATGCTTTGACCATGGAACTGTTCTAAAGCACACTGTCACACGTATCAGCCGTGGATGAATAACAGCCCTGTCCTCACAGGATACCCGCATTGATTGGAGGCCAGGCACAGAAGCTGTGGCCCCACATACAACTACACACCATGATGACACAGTCACCAGGTGGCACCCTGGTGGTTCTGCTGAGGCACAGCGTAGTGACACAGGTGTGCTGGCTGCAATGATACTCAACTCAAGTGAAAATCTGCTGGTGCTTGAACATTGAGAAGTAACCAATCAACAACTCGACTGGTGCCACTGTAGCGAAAAATGCAGAGTCAGCTTTAAATTGCTGAAATCAGTTCCTGGCTGGTGAAGTGACTAGACGAGGCCTCTTTTCAAGGCAGCATGGTGCCTTTTAATGTGCTTAATATTCTGTCAACATTAAGTGGTGATTGACAAGAGCAGGAGGCATCTCTACAGGCACCAGTCACTGTGGGTGTGACTTGTGGGAGACATACTGCGGCACCAGGTAATGTGGCCACTTATCATCAGGGAGACTGAGGAAACTGGTATTAGGGAGACTGTACAAAAAAGGAATTTAAGGGACTTTTGAAGGAAGTAATATCTGGGAGACAGGATGACAGAAGTGTTGTTGAGAGAGTCTGTGAAGTAAGTGATATTTTAGATCACATTCAGGAGTTAGTGTTGTGGATGCTAAGAGCAGTCTGAAAGAGCAAGGACAAAATGTTATCAGGAGACAGAGAGGGAAACTGTTTTAGGAGACTGGCTGAAGGCAGGGGTATCAAAGAGACACAAGGAAACTCTAGGGAGATTGGGGGAATGAAGTGGTGCTTAAAGTCAGCCTGAGCAGAAACAGTGGTAGTGGAGATGGTTGGGAATTCAATGGTATCAGGGAGACTATGAAGGAAGTGGTGTTAGGGAAGTTGAGGATATGAAGTGGTATCAGAGACTGGCAGTGATTTGAGGGAGATTGAGGGGATTAAGTAGTGTGAGGGCAACTATGTGATGGAAATGGTGAGAGAGAGAAAGAGAGATTGAGGGGTAAAGTGACATGAGGGCGAGTGTGTGAGGGAGACTGGTGCAATTGGTGAGAGGGAGATTCATATCAGTGGGATAAGTTGCATCATGGAGAGCATGTGAAAGAAGTGGTGTCATGGAGACTTTTCAAAGGAAGTGGTGTCACAGAGACTGTTCTAAGGAAGTAGTGTCATGGAGATTGTTCAAAAGGAAGTGGTGTCACGGAGACTGTTCAAAGGAAGTAGTGTCACGGAGATTGTTCAAAGACAGTGGTGTAAGGGAGATCTAAAGGTGAAGTGGTATGAGCAAAATGACTGTATGATGGCATTGGTGATGGGGAGACCACAAACCTGTTGACCTGCAGATCAAACAGTGCTTGAATGTCTTATTTCAAAACAATTACAATTGTAAATTGCTTATCAGTTCTCACATGCCCCCAAAATATTGCTTTCAATGCTGCAAAGTGTTTTTCAGCAAAAATACATTGGACAGGTAGTTGGAAATTGAAAAGCCTAAAAAAATGAAGAAAAAGTGCATTGAAAGATTTCATTGTACAAGTCACATCCAGGGCTTATAGATGTAGTTGACCAGGCCCTGATCTGCTTGACCTTAAAAAGATGGTAACCCTTGTTGCTGAACATGTGAGCGACAGGAAACAAAACTAAGTATGCAAATTTCAGGCATTATTGGAAAAAGGGATGGTGGGGGAAATGGGGGGGGGGGGGGTTGGGGATGAGGGAATCCCTACACAATTTTACAAATTATAATACATGTACCAGAAATTCTATGACTGTAATATCCATTGATTTGGTTTTAGAACACATGCCAACTATGAATAATTCTGCATGTCATTGTCACTGGATTGATTGTTTTTTCATCCATTATTGTTTCCCTGTGAGAACACATTGCTTTGAAAGGGCATTATTTTCAATGTAGACTTATTTTCTCTGCTGCATACACTGTGTTGGTGAGAACACACCAGAACTGTATTAATGCAAAACCAGTTTCAAATGTAAACCTGTTTAAAAAAAAATGTTTAATAAATTCTTCGTGAGAAGAGGCCGTAAGTGAAGGGAGTTTAACATACTTTTGTACCTGAGCTGGTGATCTCCATATTTAAAGGACATTGCTGCATACACACACTGTACCGTGGGAACTGTAGTAATGAGCCCTTAAGGTGCTAATCACGGCTATAGTCGTTTTCTCATTACCATTAAACATGTAAAGGTTAAAAGATTCAAATTCCTCATTAAGATATCGTTCATTCAAATACCAGCAAGTCAACTCTAAAGTAAAAAGATACTCTTAATCAACAGCTTTCCTCGGGACACTTTGTGCATGCTGTGTAAGGAAAGCTGTTGACTCAGTCTCAATTCAGTGTTTTAAGTGTTAACTGACAAAAGCCTGATGCATTCCTTTCTCAGGACCCTCAAAACTAGTGGACCACCAAAGCTGGCTACCACACTTGGTATATAATCACCGTTGGTTTGGTTGGGTGTCATTTTGCTTTCTTAGATTTTGGTTTGTATCCTATTTTTTAAATAAAAAATTGTACATTGAAAAATCTGTTTATAGTGAAACCATCTGTTCCCCTATAAAAGTGTCAGATAAATGAATCAAATGTCCTATGAAATTGACTTTTTGTCCCATAGAATTCTTTGTTATTAAGTGACTGTGTTGTATATGTTGTTATACTGAGGTTACACTGTATGCTGTACTGAAGTTACACTGTATGCTGTACTGAGGTTACACTGTATTCTGTACTGAGGTTACACTGTATGCTGTACTGAGGTTACACTGTATTCTGTACTGAAGTTACACTGTATTCTCTACTGAGGTTGCACTGTATACTCGCAATGTCACTGATTCCAAATAATCAATATAATATGCCAAAGTTACAAACTTGCCATAGAGTAGTAATAGCTTAGTTGGTGTGAGTAGAGCAGATTATGTTGGAAATCCAGATCAGGGAGTAGAGAAATTGACCAGAGTACACATAGGGATATATAGTAGTTAAGGGTGGTGAGGGTGAGCATCCCTAGTGGGAGGAGGTTAATTACTGAAGAGACATGCTACCTGTTCTGCTAGATTGGCAGATTTACTGGCTTCCTTCCCTAATGCTCAGCACAGAGACTGCTGAGACAGGCAGATACTGACTGTTGAAGATTTGGGGACATCGCCATGACAACCGCTACAAGTAGAGGAAATGATCCTGTTTGCTTGTTGGATTTGGATCTTAGAGACAGGAGACAGTTCAATAGAAAGGTCAATGTTTTATGTATAACTGGCCCAATGTGCGTGAAAGAAGAGGGACCAATGTGACGGCCCTCATAGCTAATGTAGATAGCTACACTGAAAGACCAAGTGTTCCGGCACTGATACATACGCGATATCGTCTGACAACTGATCTTCCTTGGCATTAACATGACGAGAAAAGAAAAATAGACCTAGTATTAATGGTCTTTTGAAAGATCATGTAGCCTGTCAGGATGGCCAGTTGTCTCTGTGTGAGGAACACTGAACAATAATAATAAAAACAAGTACAAACATAGCATCTAATGCAGTTATATCCAATATATTTGTACAAGCTCTGCACAAGCTACCACTTCCAAGTGACAATTGACCTCAGCTTACCAGAAAAAGCTACATTTGTCAATGCCAATATACTTAAAGTGTGCGTGTGTATGGGGGGGGGGGGAGGGAGAGAGAGAGAGAGAGAGAGAGAGAGATATTATGGTTCTAGTTTTGCTTATCCTTAATGAAATTATATCTCTTTTTCAAATCACATTTTCCAGCCCTTGAAGTGTACTTAATAGGCAGATTCTACTGTGTGTATGTATGCATGTATGTATAGTTATGAAAATGTGTGTGTGTGTGTGTGTGTGTGTGTGTGTGTGTGTGTGTGTGTGTGTGTGTGTGTGTGTGTGTGTGTGTGTGTGTAATAATGTTTTATTATACTAAATTGACCCACAGACTCATGTACAAAATAACAATTGATTGTAATCATACAAACACAGGCAAGAGAGAGATGTATACATCATACATCTGTCTTTCTCATCTTAAAACAATGATAAATGAAAACTGATAGTTCATTAAATATTGAAACATTTTCATCACTCATCAAAGTATTAAATTTTTGTACAGTAGGTGAAGTATAATATTTCGAAGTTAAATATTTTACTCCTAAATGTTCGTATCTTTTACAAATTAACACAATATGGTACTCGTCTTCTGCGACATTTATATTAAAAGTTTGTAGACAAAAATTACCTTGTCCTTGCTCAATATTCAAATTTTTCCCACGTCCTATTTCTATGTTTAAATCATGACAAAAGCATTCAAGATAAAGCGATACAATGTCTGCCAGGTAACATGTCGATACAATGTCTGCCATGTAACATGTCGATACAATGTCTGCCATGTAACATGTCTGCCATGTAACATGTCCAAATATATATATTTTTTTTTTAATAAAGATTTAAAACCTATAGATGTTCCCAATTTTCTGTTACTAGTTGTACTAGAGCTCTGCTTTTGCAATATAATATCTTTTAATCATTGCCTGAACATTATAAAAAAGCTTCTGTTGTCGCCAACTGTCTGGCTTACCAAACATGATCAAAGCCAGATGAACATAGTAGATTTGTAACATGAGTGACTCAGTTTATTTTCCATTGCTATCAAATCTGAGTAACATTTTATAACATGCCCTTGGGTAACGATTATCATGCATATTTAATACTTTTAACCAAAACTTAATACATTTGGTCATATAGATAACACAACCTTCCATGTTCTCCTAAGACTGCAGCATTTGGTGCTTGTGAAGGGACTTTGAGAATAAATTGACACAAATTTCTGTGTACTCTCTGTATTTTTCCTGACATACTCCACCCCATGGTTCTGCACCATAAGTTAAAACTGGTACAGTGAAAACTCGTTATAATGACACCATCTGTACCCAAAGAAATGTGTCGGATAACTGAAAATGTCAGTTAAATGAGTCAAATAGCAAAAAAATAAACCTTTTCCAATGAAAATTTGTGTCATTATATTGAATATGTTGGATATCTGAGTGTGGTTATAATGAGGTTTCACTGTACTACCATTTTGTCAACAAGTTCAAAAAAGCCATATCTACAGGAATATTGCCACATTCATAACTAATAGCTTCAATGATACCTACTGCTTTCCTGGCTTGAGGAGCAAGAGTATCCACAGCTTGAAACCATTTCATTGGAGAACAAAACACCAAACCTAGATATTTATAATAAGGTGTAACAAGGACAGGTTCACCATTAATATACCACTTTTTGTTTTCACGCAAGTAGTCTCCATTTCTAAACACCACAATATAACGATTTGATCAAATTAATTTCAAGGCCATGTTTATAAAAAATCCTGCTAAACTTTTCAGTAGTTTTTGAAGTCTAATTACAGTATAGTTAATTAATGATAAGTCATCTGTATATAAAAGTAAGATAATATCAGATGCCTCCTCTGAAATAGATATACCATTGCAACCATCTTTCTCACACATGTTAACCAATTCATTAACATAAAGGGTGAACAGAAATGGGTTGATCATACAGCCAAGTCTGGTACCCATTAAATAAGTAAAATATTCTGTTAGTCCTTCTTTGGTATTTACACATGACTTTAATTTACTGTATATAGACTGGTGGACAGTCAAAAATCTACCATATACAGCACTTTTAATAGATGAAACCAAATATGCCTATGAGGGATACTGTCGAATGCTTTGGTAAAATTGATGAAGGCACACTAAAATCTTCTGTTTGGTTTACATTAATATTTAGTGCATGTAGCATATAAAGTACATAAATTTTCAACAGTAGATCTACCTTCTATGTGAGCACCCTGGCCTTCATTGATTTCACCTTGCTATTTAACCCAATTTATAAATCTAATTCCACAAATTTTGGTGAAAATTTATATATGTGGAAATATATACCGGTATATATATATATATATTTCCATGTGCCAAAAGGTATGCGTCTATTTAGTTTGACTCATTCAGGGTTGTAGCATGTTCCCAATTAAATGCAGGTGAGCTATGAAGTCTACAAGGTTTGTCCAGAGATAATGATAACAGGTACTGCCTTGTGTCACATGATAACAGGTGCTGCCTTGTGTCACATGATAACAGGTGCTGCCTTGTGTCACATGATAACAGGTACTGCCTTGTGTCACATGATAACAGGTACTGCCTGGGGTCACAGCATGTGAAGTATCCAGTTTTAGGTGCATTCACTCTAGTTCAATGCGTAGGTGCCATATTGGATTTAAAAGCTAGTCCAAATGATTACATAAAGGTGGTTTTTAAGGCTGTCTTCATTAGTAAAATGCATATGGAGTGCTTTATGTTGACAGTGTATATCCCGTTAAAGCAGGAATGGAGTACTGGGATACATTGCTATTGGATTGTATCTTAGACGTACAGAACCATTTATTTTCCTATTGATTTACCTTATAGTCTTGGACTCACATTGCAATAATAAAGCCACAATGTAGTTTCTCTGTGCCTATTTTGACAGATCCATCAGATATTTACTTCATATGTACAAGTGACAAGGAATCTAGTACACTGATTTTATTCTTGTAACACAGCCTTTATTTATTTAATTTTATATTGTGTGCAGAGGATACTACCTGATCTACTACACTGAGTGTTAACTTATCTGTTCATTGTGTTACCCAAACTATTAACAGAGAACTTGGGAAAAAAATGTGTTTGGCTTCAAGTTAATGAATTATCATAATATGTTGATAAATCAAAATATATGATATTTCATCATTCAAATAAAAAAGTTAATAAACCATACCTAATAATGAATAATATCCCAATAACCCGTTTTATTTTTCAACTTTCTAGGGCAAACAATTGATGTTAAATTGTCATGGAATGAGCATATTACTAAAATTTCAACTGAAATATCTAGAGTAATTGCAACTCTAAATGAACTTAAACATTGTCTTCTGCTTAACTTTAAAATAACTGTGTATAACTCTTTAATACTTCCACATATTAATTTGGGAATACTTCTATGGGGATTTAAACTTTCAAAAATTTTAAAACTTCAGAAAAAAGCAGTACGCTGCTAAGTTGCAGTAAAAACAATGCCTTTTCAGAACCAACTTTGAAAGCACTCAAACTTTTAAATGAAGAATATTTTTGAGAGGGCCGGTTTAACCACCAGTTGCCTTTTATGGGTGACTGCCTGTCTCAAGTCAGGAGTGAAATTTATTTCTTCACATTGGTATTGGAAGATGAATGTTGATGCTTTGGTAACTCTGGAATCGCTTTGCTGTCATTGTTGGATTTGATATTTATGAATATGGGTCATGTTTTTGTACACAAGTGTATCATTTTAGAGATGTCCGCAGACTTTTTGCTTGTGAGCGGGATACAGTCTACAGTTTTCAAGATAGCCCCATATAACTTTCAGCACTTATCAAGTGTATGAAAATTTAGGTCAAGTTCGATATTGGTGGCACCACCTACAGTATTATGTAATATATGGGTCAAATGTGAAAATTTTGTGACCACTCTAGCATCCTTAATGTTTGATAGATCTTCATGAAATGTAGTGGGATTGTGGAGGAAGTCAAAATCTCAATCTCTTTTGATGCCAGTGGGGACACCTATAATTTTACAGGAATTATGAGCCAAAATGTGTTTAAAGATACAAAATTTTACATCCCAAAAAGTAATTGAATTAGACTTGCCAAATTTATAGGAAATATAGACCATGTGCAATGCTAGTATGTCATATATTATCAGTGACCTTGATGTATTATTGTGAGAACTGAGCCTCTAGATCAAAATTGCACTTGATTACATTGCACATAAAACCGTACCTGGTGACCTTCTTTTGGGGCACCATGACCCAATGATTATGGTGATTATGGACTTTGGTGCTTTTGTCCAAGTTTATTGTTTTTCTTCAATAACTAAAAAAATTATTACCTGATTCAAACAAACAGACCATGTATGGAAAGCTGGATGTGGGATGCACATTTTGAACACTAATAATTTTTTAATCCAAGTTGAAGGTCAAGGTCAAATAGCCAGTTGGAATATAGGGGTCATCTTGTGAATGCTCTGCACCCCACAGTTTTTTAATTAGGCCCATGTAACTTTAAGGACAAACAAAGTGTCAAAAAATCTATGCTGACGTCAATGTTGGTGGTGCCATCTATAGTGTTATGTAATATACAAGTCAAAATGTGAAAATCTTGTAACCAGTCCAGCATCCTTAATTTTTTATGATCTTTGTGAAATGTAGTGGGATTGTAGAAGAGGTTGAAATCTCAGTTGCGTATGATACTAGTGGGGCCACCTTTAATTTGATGGAAATTAGGAGTTAAAATGTTGTGAAAGATATTTTGAAAAGTAAGTGAATTAATTACATGTAGATGCCAAATTTATAGGATACATAGATCATGTCCTGAGTGCTTATATGTTATATAAGATCAGTGACCTTGACTTATTTTGTTAGGTCACCAGACCTGTTAAGTTGAAATGGGTGATTTTGTTATAGTAGGGTGTAGCTTGGACATCAATGGCAAAGACAATTGAGCTTACAGATCAAAATTACACTTGAGTACATTGCATGTAAAACTCTACTTGGTGACCTACTTTTTGGGCCACTTTTACCCAATGATTGTGTGACTTGGACCTATTTTTCAAAGTCATTAACTTAACCACCTATGAAAAGGCCAATTTATTCAATATCTTTATAAAAAATAAGGCAAATGATGTGACTGCACAGGTACGATGTTGTCTATAATAACCACTTTCTGGTGTCAGTGTTCCCAAAGACAGAAGTTTAATAGTGGAATTGAGGGCCCAGGTGTTAGTACTTGATGATGTCCATTTGCATAATTTTTAGCCATTTGCTTATTAGAAAAGCTGCAAAGTCTTCATTATGCAAATAAGTAAAATTGTGCCAGTGATAAAAGGGTCAATGAAGCAAGGGGTTTCCTTGAATTCACACACAGTATACACTGTCAGGGCTTCTTTCTGACTGTTGTTTTGGGGTCAGCACACCCAGAGCTGACAGGTCAAAGGCAGTCTGGGTATGACTGAGATGTAAATAATTTGTATTTTAATTTCCAAACTAAATTTAAAGTTATATTTTACAGTATGACTTCTCACTTTTAAAGGACAAACTTCAAAATTATAATTTGGAACAATAAAATAAATGTTCATAAATGTAGGACAATCAGGGCTGTCCAACTGGAGCATTGTAGCACAATTTTGCTACAAAGCTCTTCAAAATTGCTACAGATTTTCTCAAAAATAAGTGTTTCTTAAGTAAAAAAAAGGAGGAAAAAATGCTACAAGTAAAGAAAATATTGCTTCAGAGATTTTCAGTTATATTTTACAATATGACTTCTCACTTTTAAAGGACCAACTTCAAAATTATAATTTGGAACAATAAAATAAATGTTCATAAATGTAGGACAATCAGGGCTGTCCAACTGGAGCATTGTAGCACAATTTTGCTACAAAGCTCTTCAAAATTGCTACAGATTTTCTCAAAAATAAGTGTTTCTTAAGTAAAAAAAAGGAGGAAAAAATTCTACAAGTAAAGAAAATATTGCTTCAGAGATTTTCATCTGGACAGCACTGACAATTATTACTGAAATCATGTATCATGGAAAGCTTAGAACATGAGAAGGTGTGAACTTAAAATACAGCAGTGCTTCAGTGTATTCAATCTCGTATAGCAATCGATCCTGAGGATTTATGAAAGGTAAAATAAACAGGAAAAGCCAAGATTTCTTGTGTAGCTCAGATATAATCCTTAATAGGGTATTTCACTGCACCAGACACAGGAACCTTCCATTCTGCCTCAGCCTGAAGTCTAACACTTTGTTATTCCTGTTGCTGCTAAATGTGTGGCAATCATATAAACATTATATGGTAGCTCTACTGTGTATTGTATTGCCAATTGGGATGTTGACTGTTTCTGTCATCTGAATTGACAATGTGGTGGCATTGTGTGGCCACACTCATTGCAGACTGTGTTAGATACCACAGCTAGATACCACAGCTAGCTGCCCTTGTACAACCCTGTCAGCAGGGAACCAGGCTTTTTAAACAATTTGTGCATCTCATAAACAGTCTTCATTAAGGTATGCATGTGTGCACCAGAAAGTCTCCCTGGTAGGATATAAAGGTCCAGTGGATTTGAAGATATTGTCAGTGTGTCAGACACTGTACACAAAAATCAGACACTTTTCTTGTGATGTTTTTACTGGTGCTAGATTATCACCACCAGTCTTGACCTGCTAGATTATCACCACTAGTCTTGACCTGCTAGATTATCACCACCAGTCTTGACCTGCTAGATTATCACCACTAGTCTTGACCTGCTAGATAACCACCTCCAGTCTTGACCTGCTAGATTATCACCGCCAGTCTTGACCTGCTAGATTATCACCAGTCTTGACCTGCTTAATATCACCGCCAGTCCTGACCTGCTATATTATCACCACCAGTCATGGCCTGCTAGATTATCACCACCAGTCTTGACCTGCTTAAATATCACCGCCAGTCTTGACCTGCTGTATTATCACCACCAGTCATGACCTGCTAGATTATCACCACCAGTCTTGACCTGCTTAAATATGACCGCCAGTCTTGACCTGCTATATTATCACCACCAGTCATGACCTGCTAGATTATCACCACCAGTCTTGACCTGCTAGATTATCATCTCCAGTCTTGACCTGCATTGTGTGTAGTGGAAGAAGATCGAGTTAGTTTTGTCTGTTATGCTGGGTTATTGTACACTCTATGCAGTGTTCACTATATAGATTCCATTGCCAATTAAGTGAAAATTACCAGGGCTTGTATCATGTTTGATGGCAGGAAGTTATTGAGGAGAAAAAATACCTTTGAAATTGTGATGGGTGCAGGAAGGTTAAAGAGCCAATGAAGGATGGGGTGGTGAGTAAGCTTTGGCTGACAGGTTGGTGCTGAATCCTCACAGTGATACAGGCAGCAGATGAGCCACAGGGGATGTGATGAGGCACATAGGGCAGCCGGGGCACCACTACTTGTGTGTGGGCTTCAGATCCTCTTTTATCAAAAACACTCGTACATATCTTAAGGGGTCAAATAGAGAGACAGAATTACCAGGGAAAAAAGCTGCCTGTAATGACTATTGACCTGGTGCTATCCTGGGGCGGCTTCTCCTGGTGTGAGGTGAATGCATCGGAAGCTTATTTTTAATTTGTGGTCCATTACTGTGACATGTGCCTGGCACCCAGTAAAATGATGTGAGAAGATGAAAGGGGATCAGCTGCAGAATACATGTAGATAGTTGTGGAAGGCCAGGCAGTGCCAGCTGGCATTGGTGACTGTGCTGCAGTGCTCACACTCTCTTACCTTGTCTTTCATCAACAGCATTCAGAATGTTTCTTGCAGTGAAACCTGATAACATAGACTCTCATGAAGAGCCAGCCCTCACACTTGAGTACAGCCAGCCCTCACACTTGACTAGCCAGCCTTCACACAAATGCAACCAGACCTCAGACATGACTAGCCAGCCCCCACACGTGACTATAGCCAGTCCTCACACATGACTATAGCCAGCCCTCACACTTGACTACAGCCAGTCTTCACACGATTACAGCAAGCCCTCACACTTGACTACAGCCAGCCCTCACACATGACTATAGCCAGCCCTCAGACTTGACTACAGCCAGCCTTCACACGATTACAGCCATCCCTCACACTTGAGTACAGCCAGCCCTCACACTTGACTAGCCAGCCCTCACACGACTACAGCCAGCCCTCACACTTGACTACGGCCAGCCCTCACATGGTTACAGCCAGCCCTCACACTTGACTACAGCCAGCCTTCACACGATTACAGCCAGCCCTCACACTTGACTATACCAGCCCTTGCACATGACTACAGCCAGCCCTCACACTTAACTACATCCAGCCTTCACATGACTACATCCAGCCCTCATGCTTGACTACAGCCAGCCCTCAGACTTGACTATAGCAAGCCCTCACACTTGACTACAGCCAGCCCTCACACTTGACTACAGCCAGCCCTCACACATGACTGCAGCCAGCCCTCACATAACTGCAACCAGCCCTCACACAATTGCCGCCAGCTGTCATGCTTGACTACGTAATTGTTAAACTTTGCAGAAAGAGTGAATAAAGAATAGACTCTGACCCAAAGGTGTGCAGTCTGTTTTTCGTACACTTTGCTCCAATGAGATTAACAGACTTGTACTTTGATATTATACAGCATTCTAAACATTTAAACAACTTAATTGGGGTGAAAAAAAAGGAGTCCAAGACCGTGTAGTGACCTTGACCCTTGGTCTCGCTGCCTCCATTCAATGTTGGTTGACAGTAAACATGCTGTGATAGAGAAGATCAAAGCAGCCGGAGTGTATCAGATGTGGTGGGGTAATGGATAGCATGCTGGACTCAGTACACACAATTCAGGGTTCAAGCCCTGACCAAGTACAATTGTTTTTACTTATAAAGTGCAGGCAAAAATGGTCCAAGTTCCACTCCACATTGGTGAGGTGACTGGCACTTCAAACATGTTGGGCGGATATATTTGAAATATATCTATTTCAAGTGGACATATTCCAAATGTGCTTCAGAATTAGCCAGTTCTATAAAAATCGACTGGCCAGAACAGGAGAAATTGTGCATGTCAAAGTATAAAGCCAGTTATCAGCTGAAATACAGTGTCAGACAGTGACACCTGTTATACAGCCACAAACACAAATCATGGCAGCAAATCATGGCAGCAAATCATGGCAGCAATGTCAGGGTTCAACTGTAGTGATTGTGACTGACTGTATGTATGTATGTATGTATGTATGTATGTATGTATCCATGTATGAATGTGTATGTGTATATATGTATGTATGTATGTATTTATCCATGTATGTATGTATGAATGTATGTATGTATGTATTTATGTATGTATGTAGTATGTATGTATGTATGCATGCATGCATGCATGCATGTATGTATGTATGTGTGTATGTATGTATGTAGTATGTATGTATGTATCCATGTATGTATGCATGCATGCATGTATATAGTTATATATATAATTAGGCATTTATCTTTGTCTGTAATTGGCTCTGGAGCCTCCATCAATCATGTACTACAGTGGTACCTGTCTTGAGAGACCCCTCCAATGAGAGACTGCATATCTTTTTAAGATGGCTCTCTCAGAACACTGTGCTATCTTTTCCATGTTATTGTACCCCTAATGAAAGACCACCTCATTTGAGAGACCACATTTTGACCTGCCCTAGGGCGGTCTCTCAAGACAGGGACCACTGTATTTTGATATAGTACATGATGTCAGGTTCACATTTTTCACTAGGGTGCACTGCATGTCAGAGTATACCAAAGCCAAGCTAGCTGTTGCCAGCACAGCGAAGTGTCATTTATTGAGGATAAACTGAATGCATGTATATTACAAAATAGATATAGCATGGTTAGCATGTGGTGTGAAGTGTTATTGCAGATGACCAGTACTCGGGCAGAGATAGCACATCAGGCGAAGCCAAGTGTGCTATTGCTCCCCCCAGACTGCTAATCTGCAATAGCACATGGCACCACATGCTATTTAATATTATAGATTATAGCATGCTTTGTTGAAGATATGAAGTATATCAACGAGCACTGAATGCCATATAGCAGAACGAGTGAGCGAAGCGAAAGAGTTCTGCTATATGGTATCCAGTGCGAGTTAATTACTTCATATCATCTACAAAGCATGCTATAAAATTTTTATCCCATGTTTGGGTCGATTTGTACATTTCAATACACAAAGCAAAATTAATAACATTTGCAGAAAGTTTTACTCCTCATCAACACAATTACTGATGAAACCGGAAGAGTACCGATACCAACGGAAGAGTGCCGATACATCATATCGCGGCAATGTAGCTTTTAGGCCTATGATACGGTATTTATACAAGCCTGTTATAGTACTAAAATCGACCCAAACATGAGATGAATATATATATGTATGTATGTATTAATGTGTGTGTGTATATATATATATATATATATATATATATATATATACATATATATATATATATATGTGTGTGTGTGTGTGTGTGTGTGTGTGTGTATGTATGTATGTATGCATGCATGTATGTATGCATGCATGTATGTATATATGTGTGTATGTATATATATTTATATATATACACACACACACACACACATATGTATATATGTGTGTGTGTGTGTACATATATGGAGTGTAGAGAGTTGAGACTACGGAATAGGATTATGACTGCCAGGAAAGTGGTTCTGGACAAAAAGGAGACAAATACAATATACATACATACATATATATATATATATATATATATATATATATATATATATATATATATATATATAGATATAGATATAGATATAGATATAGATATAGATATAGATATAGATATATATATATATATATAAATATATATATATATATATATATATATATACAGTGCGGTGAACTGTTCAGATTCATCAGGCATACAGGTCAATGAGGTCTGTATTAATGAGGTTCCACTATGTATGTATGTATATATATATATATATATATAACTTGCACAAAACCAAGAGGATAAGTGTTACAGTTACATGGTCACTTACCACTTTTGAGTTCCATTTTTAGACCTACTTGTATCTAGTCAGGATAACTATAATGATGGGAGTGTTTGTAAATTTTCCAGGAAAATGAAATATCTCCTGCCCAAATGAACAAGTTTGTGTGTCTGCTTGCATTGTGTATGAGGGTTTTAGAGCATGAACTGTGAGCCTCATCCTAATGTGGCTGTAAGATTGGTGAATTGCATCAGCAGCCATTCCTGTACAGGCATAAATAGAGTGCTCAGACTTCATGTCGGATTTATTAAATATATTACTTTAAATTTTTGGGAAAAGTCCACCAAAACAGACAGATTGGACTGCTGTGTCACTGTTCTCTAGACATCCAGCCTGCAGCTTCATTGTTCTTAGGGGCCCGTCAAAATTGTCAACATTTTTTAAGCATACATAGGGTACAGTGGGGGGAGGGGCTAAGACACTATGGAAGCTGCATATGTACACTCACATTGCAATGTGTAAAAATGCTGATGGTTTTTTAATTGATGATTGTTAACAGTTGGATGTTTCAGGACTTTGAATGATACTTTTTGTCTCTAAAACAACGATGCAGATAGACATAACTATCACTTAAAGTGTAAATTTATCAACCCAGTAAACAGAAATGCTTCATACATGAAGTTTGTTTGTTTTTTTTAAAAGTATAATTTTACAGAGAGTACAGACGAAAAACATTGTGATGAGTAATAATATGGGTTCCTACAGACCAATTTTTTTAAAGCTTCCTCAGAGCTTCAAAATTTTTGATTCATTTTGCAGTAATCTAGTTTGTATGTGCCGTAGAGAGATCTTCACAAACTCCTTTCTAGTATATAAACATAAAGCTTTAAAAGTGTGAGGATTGAACTCTTCATCATCTCAATAATGGCAGACATGACTTTTGTGCACTGTTACATGAAGTTCTTCACAGTGCCACTAGATGGTGCACTACTGTGAAAGACTTGAAATGCCACATCTTTTGTTAGCATAAAATTAATTGATTATTAAAATACAATAAAACAGAAAAGTCATTGTGTGTAGAATTAAAGAGTTTCAGCTGAAGAACTGTTTAAAGTGAAAAGGTCAGAAGAGTAGGCTTTGTGAAAATATTGTTAGTACAGCTCCTGGCCAAACATTGGCACTTTTGCATTGGAGAAAGCCTGTTTTGCCTGGAGTAAAACCAATCACCTGAAAGCAAGTGCTGATTTTGCAGGAGATGTTTAAACTGGTACCAGAAGGACAAAACGTGCAATTGGCTGACAGGAACACAGTTGATCAGTCATACATTCCCATTAGGTAGTTGGCCAAGAAGCTGGAGACAGATGTGAGGGTTGTGTACCAGACAACATCATGTTTAACCCTTTCCCCCTTGAATTGACACTTGAGTCAACAACTTTCCTTGGCATGAGTTGGGCACTAAGTACCCAACTCATGCCAAGGAAAGTTGTTGACCTGGAGCATGTGATCTTGATAGGGCTCATCTACAATTCTCAGTCAAAATTGTTTTTCATTATTGGTGAAATTAGTTGAAAACACTGAAGCAGACGACATTTGACCACCAGCCGGTTTTGGCCGTATTAAGGGGGAAAGGGTTAAATGATGTATGCTCTGGTTGTGAAAAACTTGAAACTATATGTAACTGTGTGGATGGTTCTCTTGATGTAGGACCATCCAGGGCCCGTAAGCTAATAGGCAGAGTACCTGACCAGGGCCACACAGCAAGTACAGGGAGCACTCAGTAACCAAGAGAGTGGCCCGCCAGAGAAGCAGACTAGTGATGAATGCAGCCAAGAGCCCTCAGGTATAACCTCAGATCAGTCACCATGTTTATTACAGAAACAAGTATAAATTGTGATGAGTGCTGTGGTGAGATCAATAAAGGATTCACCAAAGGGCTCCTAGTCCCTTTAAACAGATGTAATGATAATGAGTCTGTCCCGGCCTGCAATCTAGTGGTTTGAAAACAACCCACCTGGCTGTATGTTGTCTGCTGGTCATGTGACAGCTCAGGTGTGTGTCACAGGAAGTTATGCCTGAATGTCAGGTGTGTGTCACAGGAACTTTTTCCTGAATGTCAGGTGTATGTCACAGGAACCTTTGCCTGAATGTCAGCGTGTGTCATGTTTTTGCTTGGCACAGTCTTGCAAAAGATGAAAATCCAAACAACTTTTGATCCCAATATTATCCTCAATGGGCTACCCATACTGGAGTCTCAATATCATTTCTTTTGAGCTGTATCTTCTCCTTGCATAGTTGCTTTTCCTTATATGGCACATGACCCAGGTCATTTATCCTTATATGGCACATGACCCAGGTCATTTATCCTTATATGGCAAATGACACTGGAATTTTTCATACTCTGAACTGGAACTATTTAATGCTGCTAGATTTATTGTCAGTATGTGTGTGCAGAAACTACCACTATGTAGTTGAGCACTCATGATGACATTGCCCGTGTCAACACTAGGCTAGTGACATTGCCCATGTCAACACTAGGCTAGTGACATTGCCCGTGTCAACACTAGGCTAGTGACATTGCCCGTGTCAACACTAGGCTAGTGACATTGCCCGTGTCGACACTAGGCTAGTGACATTGCCCGTGTCAACACTAGGCTAGTGACATTGCCCGTGTCAACACTAGGCTAGTGACATTGCCCGTATCAACACTAGGCTAGTCCACCCCGTGATCAACAATGTAGTATGTGCAACATCTTGACACATCCTGGATGTCCCTCAAGCCAGCTGAAGTGATGTTGCTTGGGAACCTTGGGAACTGTGTCCTGTTTTGATGTCTGTGGAAGGTCATCTTGCCTTCTTGTCAGTGCTTGTCAACTCATGTCTGAAACACTACTGACCACTACTTCCATCGGATTCCAGAGATTAACACTATGACATGAAGGTCCAGTGTGAATAACTTAATGCCTGGCATGTTTGCAGGAGCATGTTTTAATGGCCCAGTAACTATTCAATTCAATTCAATTCAATTCAATGTTTTTATTTCAGACTGCAGCCCATAAAATACAACACAGATTTCACATTTATAATATTACAGTACACAAATAGAAACTTCACAAGGAGTAAAAAAAATACCAATTTTAACTAGTCTATCCATTCATTCTCAACCATCTGACTCAGAGTGCATTGGTATAACGCATGTCACTGTCGTAAGTAGCTCGCAGAACAGAATTCATAGTTCGTGATAACTGCTATTTCAAACTATAAACATGTCACTAGAGTCTCGGACGTTGGAACACAGTTTCTAACGACCGCCTGACTAAAGCTGCACCTGGAGGGCTGAGGAAAGAATTTGCTGTAATGCATTATTGTATGCAATTTTTACCATCTGAATCTGTGCCCTTGAGAATGTCCAGCACAGAGGAACACAGTAGAGACAAGTGCAATATGTTAAAAATAGTTGTCTCTTTACTTCATAAGTACAAGTGGAGAGTTGGCGTTTCACCATATTACTTCTAGTGTATATTCCTCTAATTTGCCTGGTGATATCTATGTTGTCAGAGCTAGAGCTACAGACAAAAACTCCAAGGATCTTATGAGTTTCCCTAAATTGGATAGGTCTCTGTCAAAGAGACAGTGAGGGAACTGATATTAGTTTTGACTTCTTGCAACAAAAAAAAATACAGCAAGACTTCTCCGTATTGAACTGTATGTCATATTGTTTAGCATAATCCACACATATATCAGCCAGTAACTGCAGACCTTTCGCAGATGGCCAGAGGAGAGTTAAGAAGTCAACATACATAACATGGTTTACCCATACATTATTTATGAGTGTGTGTGTGTGTGTGTGGGGGGGGTGATACCCGGGACCAGGGGCCCACCATATCTGGGAGAGCTTGTGGTGGCCTGAGATGTATGCCTGTAGGCTCTGGCCCCGGTAAACATATATGGTAGCACAAGCTAATGAGAATTCCATAAGATCCATGGTTTCACCCACCTCATCATTTATTTAATTTTCTTAGAAGAGTCACAGCCTTATTATATAGGCATACTTGACTCATTAAACTTTATTTTTATTGATACATGTACAACGCTAACAGAGGATGCATTTTAACTGTTATAATGGTCACATCATATCGCATACCTATAGCTATTTAAACATACCTCACATTCAGACACCCTGGTTAAATGAAAAATCGTGCATTCTTGAATATTCTTAATAACTCAATGTAATTCACCATGATGATGCCACTGTGATGCTTAGCTCAATGTAATTCACTATGATGATGCCACTGTGATGCTTAGCTCAATGTAATTCACTATGGTGATGCCACTGTGATGCTTAGCTCAATGTAATTCACTATGATGATCCCGCTATAAGGCTTAGGTAATGTAAGGTACTTGTTGATAATGCTGCCATAAAGCTTTGTTCAATGTAAACCTCTGTGTGCCACTATAAAGCTCAGCTCAATGTGATTCACTTTGATGGCACCATATAAGGCTTAGCTTAATGTAATTTATTTGATGATGTCATGATAAGGTTTAGCACAATGTAATTTATTTGATGATATCATGATAAGGCTAATCTCCATGTACATGTAAGTTACTTAACATATCCATGTTCAGTGCCAAAATGAGGCATATGAGAGGTGCATGGAGAACTTAATTCAGTTTGCTTTTCACCCAGAACTCTCCAAGAACATTTTTCACTGTGTATTGACTCCTAGAAACCACTTAGAAATACCATTGACAAGTTTGGTACTTGAGCGTGTCATATGAAAATTGTCATTATTTCGGCATCCCAAACTATGATCCCTGGGTATTTTTATTCTATACTGAACCCCAATGAAAAGTATCCACATGCCAATTTTGAAGTATTTTATTGTTTATACTTGAAACATTTCATACCTAGACGTGCTTAGAACTTAACAAAGCATTCACTTTTCTGGCGTAAAAATAATGTCACGCTCTACCGACATTAACGTCACTTACAGGCAAAAAATGTCATTAACTGCCCTAATTGAAAGTCACACAAATTTTTCTGTTCAATATGGGATGTGACCACCTCGAGCATCAACACATGCTATACATCTGCGGCGCATACTGCTGACCAGGGTTTGAATTCTGTGTTGGGGAACATTATTCCATTCTTCCTGCAGAGCTTGGATCAGCTGGTTTCGGGTAGTAGGCCTAGGTGTCCTCCGTTGAATACCTTGGCCTAACTGATCCCACAAATGTTCAATAGGGCTCAGATCGGGTGAGAACGCTGGCCATTCCATGACATTGATGTTGTTCTCATTGAGAAAGTTCATTGTTAATCTTGCAGAGTGTGCACGTGCATTGTCCTGCTGAAAGATCGCCAGATCTTGATGCTGCTCCATAAATGGGACCATGTGCGGCTCCAGCACCTCATCAATGTACCGCCTAGCATTGAGGATCCCTTGAATGACCACTAGGGGTGTCCGGTAGCGGTTGCTGATGCCTGCCCACACCATGACAGAGGGTCCACCCCATCGATCTGCCTGACGGACACAGGCATCTGCATATCTCTCCCCAGTCCGGCGCCACACACGTTCTCTGCCATCTGCTCTGCTGACACAAAAACGGGACTCGTCAGTAAAAAGGACGGTATTCCACTGCTGGCGAGTCCACCTGGAGTGTGCTCTACACCACTGCAGTCGTCTTTCTCTTCTGGGTTGGGTCAGCAGGTTACCCCTGTAAGGTCTTCTGGCTGTTAGGCCACTGCTCCTCAGTCGCCTCTCCACAGTAGAACTACTGACAGGACGGTGATTCACCCCTTGAGTCTCACGGGCTGTTGGGCTGCTGTACGGAAACGGTCTCGCAGGTGCATCAGCCGGATGTGACGGTCTTGGCCAGGTGTTGTCATTCTTTCTCGGCCAGGCCTAGGCCGATCATCTACGGATCCAGTTTCTTGTTGCCGTTCAATTAGTCGTTGGATGGTGCGCCGAGTACACCCCATTCTTTGTGCGATTTGAGTGATTGGGACTCCACCCTCTGCAAGCCCCAAAGCATGGTGTCTTTGACCTTGGCTCAGACGCGGCATGATCGCCTCAACACACCTGAGACCACTGGCTTTTTTCTTGGCTGAACATCCCTTTTTAAAGCCACTGAAAACATCAGGTCATTTTAGCCATCCAATAGGAGTGGTGGTCAGAAGCCATATTCGGTGCACAAAAGTCACATGCATTATGTAACAACCCAGCAAAAGTTAAAAAGTTGTCCTGAATGACCCTGATGTAGGCTCCAAACCATGCATATATGCACACACAGTACTTAGTAACTTACAAAATTAATTTGTTAATTTTTTTATGTGGATACTTTTCATTGGGGTTCAGTATATCTAGCACCCAGTGTTCTCCTGAGGGACACTGTCCTGGTGACAGTCATCTAAATCTCTTCTTGGAAAATTATTAATATTTAAACTGGCGTAAAATAAAAACTAGTGGAGCCAAGTTGTCAATCAAGAAGGCTTTGTAGCCTGGTTCACAGAGCCAAGTTGTCAATCCGGTAGGCTTTGGTGCCTGGTTCGTGGAGCCAAGCTGTCAATCAAGAAGGCTTTGGAGCATGGTTCGTGGAGCCAAGTTGTCAATCAAGAAGGCTTTGGAGCATGGTTCATGGAGCCAAGTTAGCAATCCAGAAGGCTTTGGAGCCTGGATTGTGGAGCCTAGGTGTCAATCAAGAAGGCTTTGGAGCCTGATTCACAGAGCCAAGTTGTCAATCAAGAAGGCTTTGGAGCCTGGTAGGTGTCCTAAAACCTGGGGTTTGAACCGTGAGTTGGAAGAATTTAGACTACCTCGAGCTTGGCCAAAATAAATGGGTCATGTGATTCTATTCTTGATCTAAGTACCTGACAGGAGAAGTAAAATCAGAAAGTTGAAATATGAGATATGTTGGTTTAATTACTCACTATTTCTTGAAAGTAGGCAATTATCTGAGTGACAAGTGAATATTCTTCATTCCCTTATCTCTTTGAAATCTGAGACAAAGCTTGGAGGCAACCAATGAGATGTTACGGATTAAACTGCCACAAGCTTCATTGTACTGACCCTTGCCAACACCAGAATACTGACATGGGTGCTGCTGGGAGGAAATACACCAAATATCAACAGATCAAGGATGTGTTGGGTAAGCTTCCTATGTTATTGTTTGGAGACCGGGGCAGTATCCTATGATACACCTTAATTTTTGGAACACGATGATGTTACCAGGTGAGAAAAGGGACTGGTACTCTACAGGCCTTTTACAGTCAATTCAAAGGGACTGGTACCCTACAGGCCTTTCACAATCAATTCAAAGGGACTGGTACCCTACAGGTCTTTGACAATCAGATCAAAGGGACTGGTACCCTACAGGCCTTTGACAATCAGATCAAAGGGACTGGTACCCTACAGGCCTTTCACAATCAGATCAAAGGGACTGGTACCCTACAGGCCTTTCACAATCAATTCAAAGGGACTGGTACCCTACAGGCCTTTGACAATCAGATCAAAGGGACTGGTACCCTACAGACCTTTTACAATTAGTTCAAAGGGACTGGTACCCTACAGACCTTTTATAATTAGTTCAAAGGGACTGGTACCCTACAGGTCTTTGACAATCACATCAAAGGGAATAGTACCTTACAGGCCTTAAATAGTCATTTCAAGTCCCTTTTGTCTGGTTCTCAAAACTTTGTCTATGTTATCTGTTAATTGACAAAATTTTGTGTGGCAAAGGTCACAAGGTTAACTGACCTCAGGGCTCAAGGTCACAGATCTCAGGGCTCAAGGTCACAGATAAGCTGTTATGCCATAAAGGGGTGTTAGCAGAATTTGTTGTGGCTGGTCTGGCCATGTTTACACCAGCCAGGTGGATTCCTGCAGAAGAATTCAGGAGATCAATAATATATTTCATTGTGTAAATGTAAGATAGGCACACAGTTTGCTGACACTGTGATTCTGTCAGACCTATAGCGGGCTGGTTGACAGTCATATTATCAAAGCATGTAGACATTCCATTTGTGATTTACCTATGTTTAACTGAGCCAAGACATTTGACTGACAGGTTATTAGACAGGGTCAACAGGAGTAAGTTCTAAAATAGCATGATCCTTTTAACCAAACAGTACACGATAAAGTCAAAGCATCTCAGACACATGTTTTTCATGCTGTATATAGAAATATTGGGAAAATATGACCAGCAACCATTCAATCTAGCAAGGCGTATAAAGTCTGACAAGTTTTGATGCTCATCTCATCAGAGACTGAAGTTAACAGCCCCCAATAGGTGCTTATATACCAGGGTAAAGATTCACGTTAGCAAGGTAAAGTGAGCGTTTTCTAACGTCAAAGGGCTTTATTGTGAATGGGACAGTGTAATTGGCTATTGTGGCCCCGTACACATGAATCTGGCCTGTTGATAGGCAAGAGAAAATGAATAGACCTGATCACCAATATGCCAGGTTTTTGAAGAAACCAGAAGACATACCAGGTTTTTTAATTAAGGAGAAGTGGTATCTACTGACACATGTAGCTTAACTCTCAAAACATAGTAGTCTGGGAGCTGTTGACTCATGAATTGCCCTTTTCATGAGTACAAATGTAGTCATAGCATAGGTGAACTTAGAAATAAAATTTTAGCATTATACTGAACAAGAAGTTATCTACTCATGACACTGAGACCAAACGGTTCTGTGGTACGCAGCTGGTGTGTCCAAAAGGTTTCTCTGGCAAGTCTCAGTCTTAGAGTCTTCTCTAAGGCCAGAGGTGTGCATGTATGTTCCAAGATTTGAAAAGTCAAATCAGGAGATTCGTGGTGGGGGAGCAGAAAACCGTAGGATGAACAGTGTTATATACTGGCCCATACACAGAAGTGTTGATTATGGCATTCACACACACACGCACGCACGCACGCGCGCTCCCAACTGAACTATTCTTTTCCTGAAAATGGGGATGTGGCCAAGTGGATATGTGTATGCAATAATAATAATAATAATAATAATAATAATAATAATAATAATAATAATAATAACAATAACAATAACAATAACAATAACAATAACAATAACAATAACAATGAGTTTGACAGGAACATGATATTTTGGAATGGATAAAAGAGTTAAATAGTAAAATATTTTTTAAGGTAAAAAAAGTAAGGTTAATATTGAATTTGTTACCCAACACCTGTGGAGGCAAGAACACTGTCTAAATTCAGGAAAGACCAAGGGTCATCATCTGGCACAAGTACACTGTGAAAAAAAGATTACCCAAACTGTCATATAAACACAGCTTTTGTCAGTAGTCGCAATGTAAACCAGCAAGTGTCTTTCAGTTTTGTGTAGTTTTTCCCTCAGCTGACATAACAGGATGGTCTGCAATTGACCGTCGCCTGTCCATCTGTTGTTTGTCTACAATTACATTTTTGACTTCTTCTCCAAAACTGTTGCTGGTCTCAGCAAACCTAGTGGCCATCTATCTTGGGTAGGTCTCTGCTAAGTTTTTTTTTTTTTTTTAAATAATCCCCCTCCAGTGATTTAAGGATTTGTTTTTCATCATTTTTACCTCAGCTGACTTGTCAGTCAGCCTAGGTTATATGGTGGTCAAGCATCCGTCATCTGTTCGGCATTTGCCACAATTTCCATTTTCGACTTCCCCAAAACTATTAGCCATATTCACTTCAAACTTGGTGGGAATGTACCTGGGGTGTGGTGGGAATGTACCTTGGGTGGGTCTCTACCAAAATTTGTTCAAATGGTAGCATTCCATTGATATTTTATTATCCCCCCTTCGAAGAAGGTGGGGCATATAGCGTTGCACATGTCGGTCGGTCGGTCTGTGGTTTCCACACAATAACTCAAGACGTGTTTGAGCTAGGACTTTGATACTTTACAGGTCTATTATTATAGTCAAAAGCTAGGCAAAGTTCAAAGCTGGGTGACCTTGACGTAATTTCCAAGGTCACAGTGGTACCTGAGGTAACTTTGGCTTCCGCACAATAACTGAAGAGGTTTTTAAGCTAGGACTTTTATATTGCACAGGATTATAGTCCATATTTGGGGCTAGGCGAAGTTCGAAGATAGATGACCTTGCCCTCATTTTAAAGGTCACAGAGCCATTTTACTGAATATGGTTTCATGCTTTCTGCATGATAACTTATACCTGGGAGCTAGAACTTTTATATTGCACGGCTTTATGGTTCTCTGTAAGGGCTAGATTGAGTTTGAAGATGGGTGACCTTGACCCAGTTTTTCAGGGTCACAGAGAGATTGTAGAATTCCTGTGGTTTCCACACGATAACTCAAGAAGTTTTTGAGCTAGGACTTTGATACTGTACAGGTGTATCATTATAGTCAAAAGCTAGGCAGAGTTTGAAGATGGGTGACCTTGACCTAATTTCCAAGGTCGCAGTGGTACCTGAGGTAACTTTAGTTTCCGCATAATAACTGAAGAGGTTTTTAAGCTAGGACTTTTATATTGCACAGGATTATAGTCCATATTTGGGGCTAGGTGAAGTTCGAAGATAGATGACCTTGACCTCATTTTAAAGTTCACAGAGGCACTTTACTGAATATGGTTTCGTGCTTTCTGCATGATAGCTTATACCTTGGAGCTAGAACTTTTATATTGCACGGCTTTATGGTTCTCAGTAAGGGCTGGGTTGAGTTTGAAGATGGGTGACCTTGACCCAGTTTTTCAGGGTCACAGAGAGATTGTAGAATTCCTGTGGTTTCTGCACAATAAGTCAAGAAGTTTTTAAGTTAGGACTGGGATACTTTACAGGTCTATAGTTCTTGCTAAGGGCTAGAAGAAGTTTAAAGTTTGGTGACCTTGATTTAATTATCAAGGTCACAGTTGTACCTGAGTAAACTTTGGTTTCCACATGATAACTGAAGAGGTTTTTAAAATACGACTTTTATATTGCACTGGATAATTGTCCATATTCGGGGCTAGGTCAAGTTTGAAGATGGATGACCTTGACCTAATTTCAAAGGTCACAGAGCCATTTGGTTGAATACTGTTTCTGCATGATAACTTGCATTTTAGAGGTAGCACTTTTATATTGCACAGCTTTATGGTTGCCTATAAGGGCTAGTTTGAGTTTGTAGATGGGTGACCTTGACCCAGTTTTGAGGGTCACACACAGACAGTAGACTTCCTGGTTTTTGCACAATAACTGAAGGTCAAGTGAAAATGAGTGACCTTGCCCTAATTTACAAGGTCATAAAGCCACTTTGCTGAATATGGTTTCTTAGTGATGACTAATTTTACAGCTATAACTTTTATATTGTCCAGGTTTTTAGTCGTTTGTTAAGGGCTAGGTTAAAGTTTAAAGATATGTGACATTGATGTATGATCAACATTCACTAATTTCGTAAGGTCACAAGTGCCCCATCTACCACTATCAATAGGGTAGCGAGGGCAAGGGTAATGAGGGCAGGGGCATCTATGTTTTACGAACATATCTTGTTTTTTATGAGTTTTTACCCAAACTGACTGGTTAGTCCACAGAAGTTATGGTATGACTCTCTGTCTGTTGTCGTTTGTCCGTCAGTAATTCACATTTTCAACCTCTTCTCAAAAAACGTTTCCTTGATTCACTTGCAACGTGGGGGGATGTGCCTTCTGTGGGTCTGTACCAAGTTTGTCCTAAGATCACAGTCCAATGATTTTTTTTTAAATAAATTTTTACCTCAGCTGATTTTTCAGCCAATGTTTGGTGTCTGTGGCTGTCTGTCAACAATTCGCATTTTCAACTTCTTAAAACCATCAGCTGGATTACTTCGAAAGTGGTGGAGGTGTACCTTGAGTGGGGCTCTATCAGGTCTATTCATGTAGTCTTCCAATGATTTTTCGATGTTTTATGAATTTTTTCATTCATTTTTTGGCAAAATTTTCAAAAATCTTTTATGGAATTGCCAGGCCAATTGCTTTGAAATTGCACAGGGACACTTCTGGGGACCCCAAGAGTTTAATTTGTTCAATAGGTTGCAATGCAATTTTTCCATTTTTTGCCGCAGCTGACTTATCAGTCAGTCAGCTGATGTTACAGGATGGGTGGTGAACCATCATCCATCATCTGTACATTCACATTTCACATTTCACATTTTCTACTTCTCCAAAACCGTTAGCCAGATTCACTTTTAACATGGTGGGGATCTACCTTTGGTGGGTCTGCACCAGGTTTGTCCAAATGAGGGATTTTCATGAACTTTTCTTATTAATTTTTTTCACCAAATCTTAAAATATCTTTGAAACCGCATAGCCAATCACCATGAAATTGTATGAGGACACTTCTGGGGACCCCCAGACCTTAATTTGTCCACCAGGTGATGCTGCAATTTTTTACCTTGGCTGACAAGTCAGCAGAGGGTTGTCCATCGTCCGGCTGGTCAGCCATCTGTCTGTCTGTCTGTCCACAATTCACATTTTTGACCTCTTCTCCAAAAGAGTCAGCTTAATTCACTTGAATCTTGGTGGGGATGTATGGCTTGCAAGAGGGGTAAATAAAGTTGTTAACTAAGTAGTGATACTGTGGATCCCAAATTTTTCATTTTCAATTCGGGTACTTGTTGGTTCATGTATACGTTCCTGTTGATTACTTTGTGAGTTGATAGGGATTGCAATGGAAATTCACATTTTCAACTTCTCAAACCATTAACCAAATTCACTTCCAACTTAGTGGGAATGTACCTTAGGTGAGTCTCTACCAAGTTAGTTCAAGTGTCCACACCAGTGATTTTTACCTCAGCTGACTTGTCAGTCAGCTGAGGTTTTTTGAGGGTCCGTCGTCCGTCCGTCTTCCACAATTCACATTTTCGACTTCTTCTCAAAAACTGTCACCCAGATTCACTTCAAACTTGGTGGAGATGTGCCTTGGGTGGGTCTCTACCAAGTTTGTTCAAATGGTCACGGTGCAGTGATTTTTGGATTTTTAATGAATTTTTTTGTTCTTTTTTGGGTAAATCTTAAAAAATCTTGTTCTCCGAAACCGCTCATCCAATTGCTTTGATATCACACAGGAACACTCCCTGGGACTCCTAGTTCTTAATTTGTTCACCCGGTGGCGCTGCAATTTTTTCCTAATTTTTTATGAATTTTTGTGTGTTGTAGCTATTTTCGACTTCTTCTCCAGAACCGTCACATAGATTAAGCTGAAACATGGTGGATGTGTTCCTTGTAGAAGGGTCAAACAAAGTTGTACACTATGTGGGAATGCTGCAGATTCCTGATTTTTAAGGATTTTTTCAATTCTGGTACTTGTCGGTCAATGCAGCTTTCCTATTGATTACTATGGAAGTCAATGGGCATTCTAATGCTAATTCACATTTTCGACTTCTTCTCCAAAACCGTCATCCAGATTAACTTCATACGTGGTGGCAATGTACGTTGGGTGGGTTTCTACCAATTTTGTTCAAATGTTCATGCTCCAGTGATTTTTTGATTTTTAATGAATTTTTTTGTTTTTTTTGGGACAAATCTTTAAAGATCTTGTAAGTCAATGGGCATTCTAATGCTAATTCACAGGACAACTGACACGTAATTTACTGTTTACTTGACAACTTGAGATCTGTTTTGAGTTAGCTACACATGTTAATTATTCTGTATGAAGGTCATGCTGCGACAGTACATGAATGAACTTGATCTCGTTTGTGGGGTCACAGTGCAACATACATGAATTTTACTCTTCATTATAACTTGAGAGCTACTTGAACTTTGATGTTGCACATGTAAGTGTTCTTCTATAAAGGTCAGACGTACTCAGAACATGGTGCCCTTGATCCTTTCCCAAGTTCATAGAGCTGCAAGTGTGATGAATGTCAAGATCAGCTGAGGCACGGGCTGTTCACACAGCCCTCTTTTAGATTTTTTTATGTAACTTGAGAACTACTAGAACTGGAACCTTGATGTTGCACATGTTAGTGTTCTTGCATAAAGGTCAGACTTACCCAGTAGATGGGTGACCTTGATCCTATCCTAAGGTCACTGACCCACAAGTGTGAAGAATCTCTAGGTCAGCTGATCATGGGCTGTTCACACAGAAGTATTTGTGTTTTTTACCCATTTTTTACATCTTCTACAAAAGCATCCCTTAGATTGTTCTGAAACTTGGTGGAAATGTAGCTAGTATGACATTAATCACAATTGTTCACTAGATGGTGATACTCTGGATCCCTGTTCACTAGATGGTGATACTCTGGATCCCTGGTTTTAAATGAATTTTTCAATTTAGGTACCTGTCAGTAAATGCATGTATTTCTATTGATTAATTATGTAGGTCGATGGGTATTGCAATGGAAACTTACATTATTTTTTTCCTCTCCAACATCCTCATCCTCATCCTCTAGACTAGAGTGGGACTTTTTATGGGTTGAAGGTCAAGGTCAGTTGAGGAAGGACTATATTCACACAGCCCTCTTGTTTGTTTGTTTGTTTGTTTGTTTGTTAAAGCGTGTGTTTCAACACACACTTTTCTGTTTTTCCTGAAATTCTTTCTTTCTTTCTTTCTTTCTTTCTTTCTTTCTTTCTTTCTTTCTTTCTTTCTTTCTTTCTTTCTTTCTTTCTTTCTTTCTTTCTTTCTTTCTTTCTTTCTTCTTTACCAGCTAATTTGTCTGACACTTTTCTCAGACACTATTATACATAGAAACTCCAAACTTTGCATGATTGTACCTCCATACAAGGAGTTTGACAAATTATACAGAGGAATGAAGATGTTTAAAGTTATGCTAATTAGCAGCATTTGAAATTTTAAAACATGAATATCTTCAAATCTATTATAGATAGAGATGTCATTTCAACTTCTACTAGGGGGTTGTTGACCATTGCCCATGTAATGAATCTAAAACAAAAGTTGTAGCAATTTAAATTATGCTAATTTGCAGTATTCGAAATTTTCAATCTTGAATATCTTCAACAATATAATAGATAGAGATGTCATTCCAACTTCTACTAGAGGGTTGCTGACCATTGCGCACCTAATGAATTAAAAACAAAAGTTGTAGAAATTCAAATTATGCTAAATAGCACCATTAGAAATTTTAGATCTTGAATAACTTCAAAGCTATCATAGATAGAGATGCCATTCCAACTTCTACCCCTGTGTTTTGGAATAGTTTTACATTGCTATACCAATATGCTTTGAAGACACACACACCGATTTGCTATACAGCAAATCATCTTTCCCTAGGTTTGTTTTGTGGGTTTTTTTGTTTTTTTTTTGTTTTTTGTTTTTGTTTTGTTTTGTTTTGTTTGGTCTTTTTTTTTTTTTTAAATTGTCAACAATTGTTGGAAACTACCTGGCCAGTTGGTATGAAATTAGGTAGGAACATTTTCCCTAGACTAGGGTGAGACTTATTTTATGTTGAATGTCAAGATGAGCTGAGCAAATGATGCTGATTGAAGGTGAAGGTGAGGGTGGAGAACTGGATGCCCCTTTGCTCTCCCTCTTACTTTTGTCTGTAATGAACATGACAAAATGACTGAACTAAGATGCATTTTTCATACATGTTTAAACTGTGCCTGTCTAGAGAAAAATGGACATTATCATGGCACTTGTGCAGAAAAAAGAACAATGTGAAGAGTATGATTGACATCACAAAGCCCACCATGACACCCACTGAGAGGTGAGGAATTACCAATCATGGAAAGTGTCTGGTCTGTCAACATAAAGCCAGTATTATCTTCTTACAGCAGATCTCAGTCAGGTTAAATCCAATGCACCCAATGTAAATATTGGCTCTGTTTGACAGAAATAACAAATCAGTCTGGATTTATGGTGCCTCTGGAGTTAATGAAGCTGTACCAGGGGCACACAGGTCAGCTATACCAGGGGCACACAGGTCAGCTGTACCAGGGGCACACAGGTCAGCTTTACAACTTGTGAGCAGTTTATCACATGGTCACAAAGCACACATAGAAATGGGATGTCTTCACTTCTGATTGCCAGTGGTTGTGGGGTTTTGTTTGTTTTGTCTCCCCCTCCTTTTCTTTCTTTTTTTTTTTTTTTTTTTTTTTTTTTTTTTTTTGAGTGGGGGAGGTTTGGGTTGTAGGGTTGGTTAAGGTTTGAGTTTATTCAGGGTCTGATCACATATGATACAAAATAATTTGTGCTATTTTTATCATACACAAGAAATAGCTAGGTGAAGGCAGTTAATGTACATGTGTACTGCTTAATGGCCCCAGCCCTTGATTGCCTTCAGTTTGGAGAAGACAGTTTGTATGTATGTCAAAGGAAGCCACTGTGTATGTTAGCTGCCACTCCCCACACTCCTCCTGGCAATCCTTGCCAGCCAAGTACTCCTTGATGACTATCAATACTGCTAATTGGTAGATCTTATGGCCCTCTCTGCTTCCTCCCCACATTTATTGTACACATGCAAAGTGGACCCCATGCTGAGTGTGCAGACTGTTCACTGTACAGGCTATAGCTAGAGCTAGTCTGCTGCACAGCACCTTGTGGAACTCAAACTTAGGCGGCCTCTAAGCACATTATCAAGTCTCCATTATTACGGGTATGTAATGTCCAAATATTGATCAGTATAGTTTGCAGGTCACTAATTAATTTTGTCAAAGGTAAGCTTTACTTTTCATCCTGTGAGTATGAATGTTTTTGTTCAATATGTTTTTTGTTTGTTTTTGTTTTTTTTTTTTTTCTTTTTTTTTCTTTTTTTTTTTTTTTTAGCTCTACTGACCCAAGTTCACAGATCTTATGTGACCGCTCATGTCTGTCTGTCCGTAAACTTTTGTTCATTAGTGCAACACCGTCCACAGTTTTCAAGTTAGCCCATTATAACTTTCAGGACTTATAGGGTGTATGAAAATCTAGGCCCCTTTTGATATTGATGGCGCTACCTACAATAAGTGTAATATAGGGGTCAAAATATGAAAATCTTGTGAACCCTCTAGCATCTTTAATTTTTGGTAGATCTTCACCAAATTTGGTGGGATTGTGGGGGAGGTCAAAGTCTAAGTTGCTAATGATACTAGTGGTGCCACCTGTACTTTGACAGAAATTTTGAGCCAAAATGTGTTTTAAGATGTAAAATTCCATATTTGGAAAAGTAATTGAACTAGACTTGGCAAATGTATAGGATATATAGACCATGGCCAAAGGTAGAATGTTCTATAATATTAGTGACCTTGACATATTTTTGTGAGGTCACCATGCCTGTAAAGTTGAAAAGGTTATTTTGTCATGGCAGAGTGTAGCTTAGACATCAATGGCAAAGAGGATTGAGCCTCCAGATCAAAATTGCACTTGATTGCATAACACATAAAACTGTACTTAATGATCTACTTATTGGGTCACTGTGACCCAGTAATTATACAGTTTGGCACTTATCCAAGCTTATTGTTTTTTGTTAATAACCCAAAAAGTTATTACCGGATTTGAATAAACAGACTATAGGTGTGTATGGAAAGCTGGATGTGGGACGCATATTTTGAACAGTACCAATTTTTTTTAAGCCAAGTTAAAGGTCAAGGTCAAATGGCCAGTTAAGTATAGGGGTCATCTGGTGAATGCTGTGCATCCCACAATTTTTGAGATAGGCCCATATAACATTTAGGAGTTATAAAGTGTATAAAAATCTTTGGCAACATCAATGTTGGTGGTGCCACCTAAAGTTTTATGTAATATACAGGTCAAAATATAAAAATCTTGTGACTGCAATACCGCCTACAGTTTTCAAGTTCACCCAATATAACTTTCAGAGCTTAAAGGTGTATGAAAATCTATGTTCATTTTGATATTGGTGGTGCCACCTACAATATGATGCAATAAAAGGGTCAAAATATGAAAGTCATGAGAACACTCTAGCATCTTTAATTTTTTGGTAGATCTTTGCCAAATTTAGTGGGTCAAAATAAGTTGCTAGTGATACTAGTGGTGCCACCTATAATTTGATGGAAATTATGAGTCACAATGTGGTTTAAGATATAAAATTCCATATCTTGAAAAGTAAATAGATTAGACTTGCCAAATTTATAGGATATATAGACAATGTCCAAAGCTAGAATTTCATGTAATATCAGTGATCTTGACGTATTTTTGTGAGGTCACCATGCCTGTAAAGTTGAAAGAGCTTGGGCATCCGTGGTAATGTCAGGACAGCATCAGGCCTATGGGCCTCTTGTATTACATAATCTGGGTGACCTTGAGCTTCTGTCCCAAGATCACTGAGGACATAAAGGTAAGGACTCACTTATTGTTGTCTTGGCACATGCAACAATAGCCCATCACAGCAATTGCACAAATAAGCTATGATTACATGTGGAGCAAAGTGCCATCTGGTGGACAAACAAGACACTAAAATCACATAAACGTTATATGTTCAGAAGCCACTTGAGGATTCACAACTTAGAAATGGAGAGGTGCAATATAGCCTCAGTGCCAGCAGAGCATTTGGTCCATTGGCCTCTTGTTTTCTTTTTTTTTTTTTTTTTTTTTGGGGGGGGGGGGATGTTTGCTAGTGTTTGTTCTAGAAATAAAGTGGTTTCTGTTGTATAATAAATTCTGCAATGCCTGATATCACATTATGGCTTGAGATACCAACTACCCCCAAAAGAGACGTGCTGTGTGCCAACGGCAGGCCAGGCATTTTGCCAAGTACTGGGCAGTGGAAGTCTGTCATGTGATTTCAACATGTAAAACACACCGTGCAGATGATGCTCCAGACAACATCCCACGCCACACCAGGGCCAAGTCCAGTATACAACTGGAGATATACATGGACTGAAGTAGAAATTTCACCAGGATGTGGGCCTAGTTGTGTGTGTGTGGGGGGGTGGGGGGGGGTGGAGGTAGGTAAGTATCTGTTGGAATATAATAGTCAGGCTGGAAGGAATCAGGGATGCCCAGTCTTTGTATACCCAGTGGAATATGGTTACCCAGTGGAATATGGTTACCCAGTGGAATATGGTTACCCAGTGGAATATAATTCAAGGATTCAAGGCAATCCCTGATAAGGACACAGAGACTTCTGCTCACACCCATTCGCATTGTTTATAATTTAAAATGTAATGTGCCAAGCTTGGACAACCATAATGAAATCACAAGTAATATGAAATGACTCAAGTTTGCTGAAGAAAGTAATACATGAACATGAAACAAAACGTGTTTTGAACACGTTTACAGAAACAGATGAGGGATAGGGAACACATGCAGTAGTTCAAGTAACGCACCGCCCGAAAATGCTAGTAGCCTAATATGATAACAATGATCCTGGATCTGGTTTAGCTTCATGCAGAAAAATCGTGCATGTACTTGCGCATTACTCATTTTTATAGCAGTTTTATCATGGGAAAATAAATGTTGATTTTCATTTTTGGTTTAATGTTTATATGTACGGGCCTTTACAGCTACCAGTACAATCAATAACATGAAAAGGAAAGATTGAGTGGGTGCCATTGAAAGTAACAAGTCATTCTTGCCGGACATATTTTTTGTGAAATTTTCTATGATAATAACAGTGTTTTGTTGTGGTAGTATATGCAATATGACAGCCAAAGTGGCAGCCTCGGTT
Source organism: Hermodice carunculata (assembly GCA_964020975.1). Classification (NCBI taxonomy): domain Eukaryota; kingdom Metazoa; phylum Annelida; class Polychaeta; order Eunicida; family Amphinomidae; genus Hermodice; species Hermodice carunculata. The sequence goes on from OZ026630.1 coordinate 5,845,968, forward strand.
TATTGGCTCTATTGAACAAAGCTACAGAACACTTGTAAACGTTGTGTACACTGAATGCACCACCCGCCCACGTACATGGCCCGTGGTACTGTTGATGTCCTTAGTGTGTCAGAATAATCAACACTCCATGAGACAAATGTGTGGAGGAAGACAATATACTGTATATAGAATCAAAATCTGTCCATCGTTGTCACTATTTGTGGCAAAAATTATTCGCAACTTCAGTCAAAGTTGGGCTTTTTCATGGATACTTTCTCTTTAATGCAGTTGCCATCCACTTAATGACAGTCAGTAGCCCGTGATGGGCCAGACAGCACGTATATGCTACCAATATTGATACATTGTGCACACTGTACTGAAATTAGCTAATTATGAGCCAGACAACACTGGTATATGTATCTTATAGTAATACATTGTACATGTACATACTTGACTGAAACTAACCAATGACGGGCCAGGCAACACCTGTCAGGTACATAGAGATACATTATACACACTGAAGAGGTTATCTGTCGGCAAAAAGTAGTATTTTGGACCTTGTATGGGATTGTGTCCAGGGCTATACTGCTAATTACTGGGCAATTGTCATATGTCTGTGTAATATTACAGGATGATGACCTATAGGATTCCTCTACTTTCTGCATTTGGAAAATATCTGAATATTCACATTCACATTCACTTAAAGAGAAAATTATGAAAGTTATGTGGCATGTGTATGATGATAAGTATCTTTGAAATAAAATAAGTGTCAAGGAATTGCACTGTTTTTGTTTTGAAAGCATGTACTTTATTATGATAATACATATGCATGTGTATGTATGTATGCATGTTGACACACAAAAATGGGTGTATGAATTATACATGCATACAGATATACTTACCTACATGCACATATATGCATGCATACATACGTACGTACATACATACATACATACATACGCACATACATACATACATACATACATACATACATACATACATACATACATACATACATAATGAGGGCAACAAATTGAGATATCTTTGGGACAGTTGCTGAGTTATTTTACCCAAGTCCTATATTGTTGATGACAGTCACTGGTGATGAGTTGGAAAGCTGGGACCTTGTATATTCAGAGTAGATCTACAAGTCTCAAGATTTACTGGGCCCTAATTTACTTTAATTACTTGGTAGAATAGGATGAACAGGTGGAGATGCACTTTTATTATTCTAGTCTGACAGCTGCAAGATTTTCTACCTTTTTTTGAGTTTTGACAGAAAATGAGAGTCTGTGCTGATAAAATTGGTTTCATTTTTGGAGTGTGTTTACTGCCATTAGGCCTATGTACACAGCTATCATTAGATGAAGTGAGTGCATCATGTGGTTACCATGGCAGACACCAGGCCCAGCCTACACTTACATACGTTGGTGCTTGGGGTTACTTGTAAAGGTTGCTGTTGGAAACATGAGGAGACCTTTGCTGATATTGTTCTATCGTAGGCAGTGAATCCGGTTGCAGCCTTGATAATGGTAGGAATGTGTTGCCATATGTTTTATACATGACTTTGCTTATGTTGGTTTGCTAGTCTTTTACCATTCACAAACAGCCAGCCATTCATTGCTGTGCTCTGGTTTGCTTGTAGGTTGTGTGTGGGGCTACCACAGAGGAGCCTAGAGGACGTGGTGCTGTATGCTGATGGTTGCTGCCAGTACTGCAAGTCACTTGCGTGATGGTGGTGCCCCAACCTGTGTACAATGCCAGCCTGGCAGGTAGCCAGCCCCACCCTGTACAGCAGGTACACTTGGCCCTTGTAGCACAGACAGTCTGCACAAATGTGACCAACTCCAGCCTGACTGGCTCACACAGCAACTCTCCCCAGGCTTTGATGTACATTGTGGTCGTCCTTGCCTTCTATGCATTTGCCATGGTGGTGCTGATGATCAAGTATATACGACGAGAAAACCAAGAAGCAGAACTGACATACTACTACTCTGAGTTTATTGATCGTGAACAGTTTACAAACCCTGTCTATCAAAACAAACAGAAGCTACACTGGATGAAGCAGGCAATAGGTGACACTAAGTATATGGACCCGGCTTCTTTGCAGCTGCTACAAGTCAAAAGTAAGCCTGCACAACCGCAGGTAATGATAACTTCAGTATGAAAATTCACCACCAGGGGGCACCACTTATGTCCTCCTGGCCTCCTGGTGGCCAAAAAAATTAAATTGAGACATTTTGAGCAGTGCAGATATGCCAGGAATTTTTATGCAAGTGTTGGATGTTGAAGAGGACAATGGTGTGCAAAATGCATGTATGTGGCACACCAGCATTTTGAAGTTAAAAACCTGGACAAAAAAAACATAAGATCCAGCGAAAGTTGATTTGCTGCAATTTGTTGCCAAGAATTTATAAGGTGAAAAGTGTGAAAGATATGTACCCACTGGAGTGTAGTTGAAAGCTAAGATTTGTGTGATTGCTGGAATTAGGAGACTTGCCTGCACAGCACTCCCTTGTTTGTGGTGGCCTGTGCTTCCTTCAGGTCCTGGCCATAGCGATGACCATCAGAACTACAGAACACTGAGATGTGTAGGCTACACAGAGGACAGAGTCAGAGATGGACTGTGTGTAATGTTACAGGACAGACCAAGAGTAGGAGGTGCAGGTAGACAAGTGTTCATCATAATGATGGATGGATATCCCACACACAGCAGGAGCAGGTTAACTCATTGCACCCTAATGACGCTTTTCCCCACTAATTTTTAAATGCCATCTGCTAATTGTATTTTACTAATTTGGGGATTATTTTTCAAAATTTTGGATGAAACTTGCATGGAAAATCATTCCAAATTACATGCCCATGGTCAACAGCTTTCCTTGGCGTGCCCTGGGCGCATTTGCCAAGGGCACGCCAAGGAAAGCTGTTGACTCGTTCTTATATCACTGTGGAATGAGTTAAGTGGTGATGATTGAGAGCCATTACTGTGTGGTGCTATTTGCTTAATGATGTAGAGTTCAGGTTGGTGTATTGCATAATGGGTAGCAGACTGTGACACGTGACAGCTGCTGACCTCTAGTGGTGTATGACATAAAGCACACATCTGGCTCTACCCCTCCCTGGTGCTAAAGGACATGCTTCACATTTTCTGACAAACGAGATTACATAAGGACTGGGATACTGAGAAAGGTTCATCATATGCATGGTGCAAAACAAAAATGCCAAGAATAGCAGACATGTAATATCTCTTGGAACTTGCCAATGATACAGCTATGGGTCATCAAGATACATCATGTAAACATTTGTTTGTTGAATGTGGGAAGTCAGCTGAACTATGTAACATTGTATGATGGCTGACATTGTTCAGGAGATGTCAGTACAAGAAAGTGATCTTGTCAAATGTTAAATTAATTAGTAGAACACAGAAATATGAGGATTGGTGCAGTGGTATTAACAAGACAATGTTCTGTACAGCTGTATGTACCCAGTCGTGTGAGGACATTGTCAGCTGAGAGCAGTGCGGGTGGTCTATGGTATGAGGGCAGGGTCCTTTGCAATGGGAAAGCTCACAGTGGATTACAGTTTTGTGTGATTTATGTGTCTTGCACATACAGGAAAAACTCAGTTCAGAGTTTAGAAACAAGAGTACAAGCTAGGTGGTAACGAAATGAAAGAAATACAGAATTTGCCAGTGCAATGTGTCTTGTGTTTCATGTACGTTATACTTCTACCTATTTTGAAGTCATCATTCATGAGTTTTTTTATCTTATCTTTTGTATTGCTCGACGGAATTTTTGCCCAGAAGTTGTCTATGTATTAACCCCATGAGAGTACAGTATATATATTTTTAGCTCAGCTAACTTGTCAGTAGCTGAGCTTATCTTATGGTCCTTCGTCCGCTGTCCGTCGTCAACAATTGACTTCCTCTCTTAAACCATCAGCCAGATTCACTTCAGACTTGGTGGCAATGTACCTTGGATGGCTCTCTACCAAATTGTTCAATTGGTCATGCTCCAGTGATTTTTGGATTTTTTATAATTTTTTTTTCTTTCTTTTTTTGGGGGGGGGGCAAATCTTAAAAAGTCTTCTCTGAAACTTGGTAGATATTTCCTTTTGGAAGGGCCAAACAAAGTTGTTCACTTGGAGGCAATGCTGTGGATTCCTGATTTTTAAAATTTTTTCAGTTCGGGTACTTGTCAGTAAATGCACCTTTCCTATTGATTACTATGTAAGTCAATGGACATTCTGATGCTGATTCACATTTTTGACTTCCTCTCCGAAACTGTCGGTCAGATTGACTTTAAACTTCGTGGCAGTGTACCTTGGGTGGGTTTCTAGCAGATTTGTTCAAATGGACACACTCCATTGATTTTTGGATTTTTATGAATTTCTTTGTTCTTTTTTGGGGAAAATCTTTAAAAAATCGCAAGGGTATATGAACATGTTAGCTGAGCACAGGATTGTCACAGTCCTCTTGTTTCAGTCTTGGCACATAAAATGTCTGTCTGTCTGTCCGTTCATTCACCCACCATGACCTTGTTACCCCAGTATCTCAATGAGTATGGACCATAACTGTACCAAATTGTCATGGAGGTTTAAGTCTTTATTTGGAGACTTACCAGCATCTCTCTCTCTCTCTCTCTCTCTCTCTCTCTCTCTCTCTCTCTCTCTCTCTCTCTCTCTCTCTCTCTCTCTCTCTCTCTCTCTCTCTCTCTCTCTCTCTCTCTCTCTCTCTCTCTCTCTCTCTCTCTCTCTCTCTCTCTCTCTCTCTCTCTCTCTCTCTCTCTCTCTCTCTCTCTCTCTCTCTCTATCTATCTATCTATCTATGTGTGTTTACTATTATTTTAGACTTCTCCAGAAGTCTTTTTTATATATATATAATTTCAGCACTGCACATTTAATGGGGATGTACCGTAAGTGGGCCTCTGCTGATTTTCTTGAAATGGTCATGCTCCAGTGATTCTTTTAATTTTTTATAAATTTCAACTTGTATCACTAGTATTTCATTCCCAGAGAGATACAACCCAACAGCTGATGGCTGTTGCAATTCCTGTTGGCCTTCCCTGATTTCTGGGATTGTTTTTTGTATAATTGTATGAATTATACTTGTTATAGTTGGGGATAAGCCCAGAAGATGAAACAGGCAACATGTGACTGTTTTGCATGTAATAGTATTTGATTGGTCCCCTATATCTGAAAATGAGGCTGTTTGGGCCTGCAGCGCCTAGATATGGGACAAGTTTTACAAGTTGTCATGTGTCATTTTCAAAGGTGCTGAATTTTGGTATTCTTACAAAGCTGTAAAGATTTGTCAATTTCTTATGAAAACACAAACAATATTTTTACATATAGTTTTTAAAATCCAGTTTTCCTGTGTCTATACATGTATGTATATAGAGATCAAAATAGCACACATTTTGTAAATATTTGTCAAGATACACAGCTGACAAATCATAACATTTCAAGAGTAACTGAATGCCAGCCAACAGTTGATTTTTCCATGTTGAGGGTACATGATGACAGATTGTTGTCGAATAAATATTAACCCTTGTATCCTCAGATTGTGTAACTTTGTCTAAAAGTAAAGTCACTTTGCAGACTTAAGTCAGAAATATTAACCTTTGTATCCTCAGATTGTATAACTTAGTCTAAAAATAAAGTCACTTGGCAGACTTAAGTCTAAAAGTGAAGTCTGTTGGTCAATTTCCCTTGACCCTGACAGTCATTCATTGTCATTGTGTTTGATAATTTGGTCACCAGGACAGCAGGTGTTGTGTGTATGTGGTTAAAGAAGCTGAGTCTCTATGTATATAATGTAGATAAGTCTTACATGTGTTTTGTATATATTCCCCAAACATGGGGTAAAATTATTATTAGTGTTGTAGGCCTAAAATATTGAAGAAAAAAGTATATATTTGTTTGTGCTGTGAGTGGGTGGGTGAAGTGCCAAATTTAAGCCAAATTACAATTGAAAAGGTTTATTCTGGATACAAGACTGGGCACCATGTCCTGATTACAAGCAAACTGGTGATGTGTGGACACCATACAGTTACCATGGCATCTGGAAAATACAGATTGTTGCCAGATGCAGCATGGGCTTCTGTGTATGAAGACTGAGATAGCACAGGAAGACACCAGCTACATGCAGGTCGCCTACAACAGACGCTTCCTGCTACATCATGCAATATGACATGGAGCAAACTGGTTATCTTGCAATATGACATGGAGCAAACTGGTCATCATGCAATATGACATGGAGCAAACTGGTTATCTTGCAATATGACATGGAGCAAACTGGTCATCATGCAATATGACGTGGAGCAAACTGGTTATCTTGCAATATGACATGGTGCAAACTGTTCATCATGCAATATGACATGGAACAAACTGGTTATCTTGCAATATGACATGGAGCAAACTGTTCATCATGCAATATGATATGGACCAAACTGGTCATCATGCAATAAGACATGGACCAAACTGGTCAGACAACCAGAGCTGAAGACTATAGTCGACTTTGGGGTAAAGTCAGATGGAAGGTTACCATTCCATGGAGACAAACATGGACAATGTCTTATACTGTGTTTTGTATTTTTGTCAATTGTTATTAAAATATGGAGTGAAATTACAAGACTTAATTTCTGCTATTGATTTTTTGTGCACCTTTAATAGTTGTTCCTTTATCAGATTAATACATGTATAAATTAATAAGATATCAAGTTGATTCAGATGTTTCACAGAATTCTTTAGAAAGGTTTATGGTTTTTGTATTTGCATGTAAAAAGGCCTTTTATGATTATTTGTCTGTCATGTGCATACAAAAAAAAATATGATTCCATGTTACTGCGCTGGGGAGAAGCTCAGTTTTTTTTAATTCCTGCTTAGGGTGACAATGTGCTGGCAGAGTGTAATAAAATCTTTGTACCAGGACAATGAGACTCTTATCCTGCTTTATCAGTTCATATACATGTACATTGTTTGGTTTGAAACTTGCTGAATCTGCAAAGATTGGACAGGTATTTCAAAGTAGCCCTGTGTGTTTTGTCTGATGCGTGCATGTACCTGCTTGTATATTCATGTATGTGGCTGCAACCCATACAGCTGGGTAAGTGTTATACAGTATACACAAAGTTGTGTAGTCATGAGCAGCATGTTTATTCCCCTAACCCCACCAGGATGTTACCGTCAGTGATAGGAAGTTAACAGGAAAAGGGAGCACAATATCAGCAGCCTGGCCTGAAGACAACTTCTTATGATGGTCTTGTCAGCAAACATTTGTACCAGGGCAGATCGGAGGGGCGTGGGTAAAGCCTTTCATGTGGACTGGCTGTAAATGCAATTGTTATGCTCAAGGTCAACAACACAGCCACTACTGTGTCTCAAAAATAGTATTGAAAGTGACTTATAAGGTCTGAAAAATAATTAGAATTAATCATAAAAGGGAAAGCGTGGAGATCTTTTTTATAAAGTGAAAAGGATGAAAGCAATGTTTGAGAACTGGCATTATCTACTAGTTCATTATCTTAAACACTACATGCACCGTCCATAAAGCAAAGGTTCCCATGAGGTAACACAGCACCATCTGGTAGTGAAAGTGGAAACTACAAAAAAGATGGTTCAGTGCACAGCTAACAATCATATAACTGTCAGAGCATGGACTGTGGTTAAGTTATTTAAACTGATCCCAGATCTCTGAACTGCATGCTTGTTCTTAAATACTAAAACTTGGGAGAAAGCAAACTTTTTAGAGTGTTCATTTAATTTGGTTGGCAACTTTCATTCAATTTAATGACCTCAAAGCTGTACAAATCCTCAGTTGTCAAAAAAAAAAATGGAGCAAGCAAAGACACTTATACTTGGTACCTTACATCATAAGTTCAAAGGTGGCACACCTGTCACCTTTTCCTTACCACCTTTCACCTTTTTCCATTAAAATACATGATATTTTAGCATTATTTGATAGAACTTTTTAACAAAACAAGAAAAATAAGATAATGTGATGTTTACCACCTTTCAACTTTTAAGTTCTGGGGAAAAGCCTGTTATTCCACTGGCTGATTAGCATTGTGTTACAGCTCTTGGGCTTCCAGTCTTCAAGAAATGATTTACCACAACTCTTCAAGTATTTTCAAATGAAGATAGCACCAAAATTAAATCATCTATTCCTCAACTTGATCATTTGGTATTTGTGGTTGGTTGTTTCAAGTTACAGCAGTTGAAATAATGGGGGGGGGGGGGCGCATTAACTTCTTAACCAACTGTTTTGGTCTCTCTTTGTTACATGTAGTTACTGTGTGCAGTAGCTATAGTACCCTTCATTCTTTCTCTTAGTGTCTCACTGAGGTGAAGTGTAATTAAGCACCAATCAGGAGCTTCAAGGCCTGTGCTGCTACAACCAAAGAGCTACTGGTCTGTGGCCTCCTCACTCTGAGCCACTGGTCTGTGGCCTCCTCACTCTGAGCCACTGGTCTGTGGCCTCCTCACTCTGAGCCACTGGTCTGTGGCCTCCTCACTCTGAGCCACTGGTGTGTGGCCTCCTCACTCTGAGCCACTGGTGTGTGGCCTCCTCACTCTGAGCCACTGGTGTGTGGCCTCCTCACTCTGAGCCACTGGTCTGTGGCCTCCTCACTCTGAGCCACTGGTCTGTGGCCTCCTCACTCTGAGCCACTGGTCTGTGGCCTCCTCACTCTGAGCCACTGGTGTGTGGCCTGGTCTGTGGCCTCCTCACTCTGAGCCACTGGTGTGTGGCCTCCTCACTCTGAGCCACTGGTCTGTGGCCTCCTCACTCTGAGCCACTGGTCTGTGGCCTCCTCACTCTGAGCCACTGGTCTGTGGCCTCCTCACTCTCATGTCAGGTGACTAAAAGCAACTCGGTCTTCTTCAGGAATATAGTCTCAATTCTGTTCAAGTTTATTTCCTGTTGCAGGTTACAAGTACATACATGTAAAATGAGACAATATACAAGTACAGTATTGAGGATTATGCATTAATTAGAATAGATTAAGTGAGGAAGAAGCCCTTATTGCTTCTCTCTCCCCAGTGCATGGCCCAACAGGCCTGATATGAGTGTTTAACATCAATATTTTGCTCTGAATAACAATTCTCAAATATGTAATTTCAAGAATTCCACAAATATAAATTTGAATAACAATGTATTTAATGTTAACCTTTCATAGGATATGTAGACTGGCTGCAAAGATACACTATTAAGACCATATAAAGGACTGATGTACCAGATACATGTAGAATTGACTTCTTTCACAGAACCAGCAAAGCATGGACTTTCCTCAGCTCCAGCTGACTGGAAAGGTCATCGCAGGAATGGACACTTGTGGACATAGGGTAATGCATGCTAAAAGTACCAATCTTCAAAGTAAATTTGAGGTCAATTATAGCAACATTAACATATTTTGTAAAACTTTTTGATTAGCATGCCTGTCAACATCGGTAATGTACCAGGCATTTTTAATTTGAAGATGTTAGAAACTTTTTGTAGGTAAAATTATTGAAACCCTCGTACAGTAGTCCATATCTGTGTACTGACCACCACACATGCATAGGTGACAATTGGTTTCTGAGACCTGTGGGGCTAATCACCAGAGGAGTTTGTGAAACCTTTAACTGAGTACCTTTTGGCAGCATATGCTCATGATGCCACAGCATATGGCTCTGTGGAATATAACCATTGATACAAGTCTGGTGTTTATAGGGCAAAACGCCATTGTTTCAGCTTTACTGCCATAAAATAGTCTTTACCTATTGTTATAAGTTCAACATTTTATGAAAGGTTTCATTAATAGTTGAGAGGTTATTTTCTTTCCATATTTAAACTTGTTCAGCTGAGATATTCATGTTATTTTAGCATGTAAACCTTTGCTCTGTGGCAAGTGCCTATGTTAAAACTATACAATCAAGTAGTCTTACCCCAGCAAAGGGGCTATCTTTAGGCATTGGAGGTGAGAAAATCACTGGGCACAGTGGTCCACCTTTGGAGGAAAGTCCTGAATTCTGTTCTTAATTGGAAATACATGTAGTCTAATATTGGTACAAGTTTTGAACAAATGTACATTTTGTCTTTGGTATTATATTCATGTACGTAAAAGTTTATAATAAAGACCTGTTGTGAAAAGATAGGTTGGTATCTGTTTGTGATTTATTTTAGAATGTATGTGTATGTAAATTACCAGGAGATACAATTTGAAACATTGTCTGACAATGCCATCAGAATAAGTTCACACACACACAAAAAAACAAAAACAAACAAACAAACAAACAAATGGGTCAGTGTGCACTTTGTATTCAGAAAATCTAATCATATGTAACATTATCTTGAAACTTAAAATGATGCAGGTGGATTGGATAAGTGGATACTCAGGAAGTGTTACAATATGTAGAGTAGGAATAGCCCAGAGGATAACACAGCTGTGTAAGAATATATTTGCCACAGCTATGTTGTAACTTTTAAAAAAAAAATAACAATAACATTACTCGATTTATTGCAAATGCAAGAAATATTGAGTTTCAATTTAATCTGTATTAATCCATGCACCAAGAAATGTACTTTGCATCCATCTGTCAATTTTTGGATCATTAACTGACTATATACACACACACATACATACATACATATATAGTGAGTAAAATATATAGTGGGAACTGGTCCTATCACCGACTTCGTTCAGGTTTGTGAATGATTGATCTCAATGTGGAGTTGGATGTCCCGTTGGGATGCCAACCACCACAGGATAGCCAACTGGGATGACCATCGGGCATGTCACTTCTGCATGTGTAAGAGCGGCATTTTCTGCATTGAGGAGAGTCTGTGGGACATTTGTCAATGATGGGCTTCTCCATGGTAGAAAGTCCATCAGGCAGACTTGTGGTCTGCTAGACCGAGGCTCCCATGTGCAGAGGCACTCTGTGAGCGTACGGTCAGTGTACCTTGAGGGGGGCCCCTGGTCCTCAATTGCAGGCATGTGGCCTCACAGCCAGGTGCAAACAGGTCCTCTGGGTGATGCCTCAGGCGTCATTGCTCCCTGTTGCTCTGCCTGGGTTACCTTCCCAGGCCCTGCCAGGGAGAGCTGCTGCTGTCCAGATGGAGGCCAATACCCAAATGTTGATGGGCTGCGGGTGGATGCATTGTCTGCCATTGTCAGCTAGCAGCTGGACAGGTTACAGCGCGCCATTTCCTCCCGTAAAAAGGTGAGGGCTTCTCCCTCATAGGCACCTGGCCCCTCTTTCGAGGGTTGGGCCAAGTCATCTGAAGTGGCTGCACCAAAGCCTAAGGTGGCAAGGGCAGTGAGAGCGATGGCTCTGACCAAGCCTCCCTTGTTGGTGGCGGCTGGTCCCGGGCCCCTCAAGGGCCAGGGTTCTGACCACATGGTAGTTCTTGGAGGAAATCTGCGATTACGATCATATTTGGGGGATGGGAAGAGTCAACCTCGTGGTCAATCTCTCCTCTGCCTCCTTCCCCCAGTCACAAACATTTACGCTGCCACCATGGGAGGGAGAAGAAGAAGAGGTGGCACCACCATTGTTGTTGTTCTCTTCTCCAGAAGGAGAGGTGCTGTGCCAGAACCAATTCTTAGGCACTTCACCTCTTCTTAGAGTGTGGACAGGACGGGCACTAAGGGGTCCTCCGCACTACTGGTCACACCACCAGAACAGTTCCAGTGGAGACTGTGTCCATGGTCTGTTCCTTCCCCAATGGAGGTCCATCAGCCTTTCACTGGGGAGGTCGCCTCTTCCGGCGACCTATGCCGACGTGGCAGCCAGGCATGTTTGCGTGTGAGCCTACCCCTGCCGAGGGAATGGGTCAGTTAGGTTTGGCAGCCACTCTGCCAGTTCAGGAGGCAGCGACACTTGTCACTCCTCCAGTTCCATCGGGGCCTAAAGCTATTTGCCTCCTGCATTGCGGCCAGCCAGTGCTGCCTCCCCCTGCAGCTCAGCTAGCTCTTGTCCTGCATCTTGCCTGTGGACACTCTCCGTGCATGACAGGAGCTGCAGACTCAGTATGGTTCTGAGTCTCAGACTCCTTGCGACATCAGTGCCTGAGGTCTCCCCATTGTCAGAGCCTCAGACGGTTGCACAGACAAAGACTGAGGAGGAGCGCTTAGAGGATATGCTCCTCGGCTCTGGTGATGATCTCAAGGATTGTCCCCTGGTCCCATTCAACAGTGAGGTGACAGTTTTTATCGATGCTTTGGTTTAAACATATTTTATTTGTAAATACAATTGGCCGACAGGCTCACCAGTCTATATTAGGGCTTCTTGTACATTTACAACAGGACAACATAAAATAGAATAGTTGTGAACATCAGTACACGGATAGGTGATATACGGGACCAACAATAAGAAAGGAAGGAAGGGGAACGATGATGATGTGTGAGCATTGTTAAAATAATAGTACATATACTATTTGCTGACTTAAATCCACTTTATATTTTGAATCTTCCACCGATGCTTTCCTGCAGGGCTGGGGAGCACATATGGACTCTGTGACAGCCTCAGGTGAATGACCTCCTCTGTGGAGGTGATTGTCATAGATTGGCTACAACTGGAAGCCATTTGTCGTCCCTTTGTCTAGTTTCAGTCACAGTTGGAGAAAAAACACTTCCTGGTGATGTGCGACAACCGTATGGTGGTTGCGTATATCAACAAACAGGGAGGTACCCGATCCAAATGGTTGTTCGCTCAGGCCAGGTCGATCCTGCTCTGGTGCTGCCAGAACAGCATCAGATTCCGCTGTCGCTAATTTGAAGGTTGTCTGAATGTCAGGGCCAACCTGCTCTCGTGATTCTGCAGGCAATTCACACTGGGTGGTCTCTGAATCCCAGAGTGGTGGAAGCGATCTAGGCCCTTTGGATGTGACAGCACATAAATCTCTTCACCACCAGGGACAATCGCAAGATCAACACCTTTGTGTCCCCATTCCCCAACGAATTGGCATGGGTGACAGATGCTATGTCAATTTCGTGGCAGGGGATGTGGGCCTATGCCTTTCTTCCAGCCCCGCTCTTGCCGAAGGTTTTGCAAAAGATCTGGGAGAAGCAGTGCAAACATCCTTCTTGTGGCCTGAGAGGGAATGGTCCTTGGACCTCCTGGAGTTGAGTGTAGAGCCTCCTCGGTCACTGCCTCTTCTCCCGCAACTGCTCAAGCAGCCGAGAGCAAACAGGTTCCACCACAACCCTTATTTTTTTAGGCTTCACATCTGGTGTCTATCGCCAAGAGCATCTCTTCAGCCGGGTTCTCTCAGGGAGTGGCTGAAAGAGTTGCTTGGGGAAAACTTGATCAGTCTTTTTTGAAGATTTATGACTCTAGGTGGAACAGATTGGCTTTTCGCTGTGCATCTAAGAGACTTTTCGCCGGAGGAGACATTGGTCCAACAGATTGCAGTTTTTCTTTCAAGTCAGTTTGAGGATGAGCACTTGAAGGTTATCACCAAGGAGGGGTACAAGTAAGCCATTGTGGCTACCCTTAAGACCAGAGGTCTCAGTTTAGGAACAGATCCCTTTCCTGGAGGACTTGTTAATAGCTTCTACACAGATTTTCCAGAGGAGCACATTCTTGTGCCTCACTGCGATCTCTCTGTAGTGCTTGGGGCTCTCACTAACCCTCTGTTAGAGCCTAAATTTATGGCTACAATTAATCTTAAGTTTCTTACCTTCAAGACGGTCTTCCTGTTAACACTGGCCACAGGTGCTAAGGGCTGGGAGAGACACACCTTAGATGGCTTCCTCATCAGGTGGTCTGCTGATGGGAAGAATGATTTTCTGAGGCCTCGTGTGAGATTTGTGTCAAAGACACAAGTGGCACGTGACCCTTTGACTGCTTTGACAGGTTTTGGGGGCAAGTCACTCTTGGCAACAATGTCCATGTCTGAGTCCAGATCGGGCCCTTTATCCCGTTAGATTGCTTTGGTTCTGCTTGAGTAGGACTGAACTTCATCGAGTGGGGCAGAAACCATTGTTTCTCCCTCATAGCTGGACAATGTTCAAGACTCTGTCGCCTTACACCCACTGGGTAAGGATAAGGAAAATTATCTCCTTGGCCTACCAGATGGATGGGAAGGATCAAGAGCTTGCACATCTTCTTTCTGTCCGAGCTCATGAGACTAGAATGTTCTCTACCTCCTGGGACGTGTTACACAACGCATCAGTAGAAGACATTATGGCTGCCCTTAGATGGTGCTCCCATAATACCTTTATGTCCTTCAACCTAAGGGACTTTGGAGAAGTGGAGGCGTGGCCTTTGGCACTCAAGTGTTTTTTGACAGCTGCTTCCAACTAGTCTTAGGAAAATGGGGAGTCATGTGATTAAATTTTTGTTTACACATGCATTTATTTGTGTACCTTACCTCCATGATTGACTGTCCCGTGCCAAATGTATCTCCAAAATGATTTAAAATATTTCTAGTGCAGCAATACCTGTCTAAAACTCGCAGTTAATAAGTATTTTCATATCCAAAATTATGATGGGACTTCATTTATGATGCTCTACTCCTGTGATATTAAAATCCAATAGACACTGTAACAGTATTCAGTACTCGATCAAAAGTTATTAATCAGTTGACCCGACCTTGAGAGGTTACTGGTCAGAGACCTATATATACATAGCGACCTGCATGTACAATCTTTATTTTTTGTCATCATAGAGTACAATGTGTTGCTTGAAGCGAAAAAGAAAATGAAATGGTTGGATGTTAAAGTTGTTTTATTATATGAAACCAGAGCTCTTGCATTTGTGTGTATTACCTTCCCAATTCCAATACACAGTAGGGTTTGGCTTGTTGTGTTGACATCAACATGTCATATGAAATGCTACAAAAATATGTATTGAGTACAAACTGGGAGGCAATGGTAGGCAGTGGCTGGTAGGCAAATACTGTTTTTCATAACATGTCTTAGTTGTACCATGGAGGAATGAATAACCCCCTGTGGAGGGTGGTCAGCCTCTTAACACCACTTGTGTTCCCAGCAAATTATGTGAAAAAAAAAAAGTGAAATATGTCATTTAGTTTAGGTGTATGCACAGAAAAACATGCATTTACATGCCAACTCAAAAGCCTGTGTATTGGGGTAAAGGTCTTGGACCAGTAAACTAGGCCTGATGCATTTACATGTTAAAATAGTCATATTTACTGGCTTGTTTCTCCAATTTGAAACTTAAAATCCCAACTTCCCTTGCATTCTACTTCCAAGTTTATACCGATAGCAACAATTTAAAACCAAGAAAATGCGGGGGTCATGTGATTAGATTTTATTTTACACGTGCATTTGTGTACCTGAACTCATTCCATACCAGTCCCTGATTTTTCCATACATTGACCTGGATTTAAGATGACAATTGCGTATTTAAATTATTCATGAAAAGAGGTTTCATTCAAGTACCAACATGCCTCTAGGCTTAAATCAGTGGTTCTGGCACTGCCTGGCAAGTTATGCTGCAGCTGCCCTTGTGCCAGCTGCAGCATGACTTGCCAGGCAGTACCAGAACCACTAATCAAGGCCTGTGACCATAGCATGGAATGAGTTCACTCTATGACTGACTGTGCCGCACCAAATATGTCTCCAAAAATACACAAAGCTTGGTGGTTTGATATACCCATCTGCTCATGGTGTAAAAGGGTCAATGCGTGTGTCAGGTAGTCTGGTATCTGATGTACCCATTCTTGAGTGTCGGGAGTTTTCTTTGCTATTCATTCAGCAAAGTGTACTTCCATCAGTAGCTTCAGGCAAGATGAGATGTTTGTTTCATGCCATGAAGTGTCGCAAAACATTTTGATGAAGTGTTAATGTGTGAGGGGGGTTGCTTGGAGTGTGATGTTTGACACAGACACTGCTGTCGCTCAGACACAACCTGCTGCTCAGAGTCTCTCTATTTAACTTTGCACTCACAAAAAATGTTGAAAACAGTTTGAGAAGAAAGAAAGAAAGAAAGGGGAGATACAGTCATGTGCACTCAGTCAACAGGTTTCTTCCGGCAACATGAGTGATAAAATATCTGCTGAACTGGCCTGCTAAAGGGTTAAGATGAGATCTATGTTAAGAGCTTCAGTAGAGATGACTCTGGGTACAGCTGGCGTCCGCCAGTTCTTACAGGTAATTTTGAGTGATATATTGGCAATATTTTGTTACCAGGGTGCATGTGTAGCTGGGTAATTGGGTCTGGGAGAGAATGAACAGACAGCCTCTGAAGACAGCAGGCATCCACTGTATAACTACCTCTACAGACCGTCACATCCAACAAGCAATCCATATTCACACTGCCCACATGTGGTCCCAGTGCACTCGGCCAATGGGCCTGTCGTTAGCTTGTATGAATGTGCTATTGATCTGTTAACTTTGTTCTGCAGTGTATGGTGGGAACATCACATGGGTTTACTGTTCCACAGTTGTATGGAGGCAGCACAACCAGCAAGGGTTCATTACTCAGTCACAGTGTTATGAAGGGAGCACAGCCAGCAAGGGTTCATTACTCAGTCACAGCTTAGGAAGAAAACAGGAAAAGGGTGTACATTTTTGGGGATTTTGTTGATGGCACATGACAGTGGGCTTTACTGTTCCACATTTTTTTAGAGGGACCAGGGCTGTGGTTTACTGTTCCACAGTTTTATAGAGGGACAAAGGTTTACGGTTCCACAATTTTATGAAGAGAATTTAGCAGTGGTTTACTGTTCCACTCGTATTGTGTCTTATCATTGGTTGTGTTCCACGTGCATGCAATTTGGGCCAATATTTGTAGGTCATCACCTGTGTAACAGTTTGGGGACTCACTGTGTCAGTACTTTAGCCACATGTCAGTTCTACAGTGTCACATTGTGACCATCTCTCTTTGTTTCTCAAACAAAATGATTCTTTCATGTGGCAAATACTGGCTTATTTATCACCTTGCCTGCCGTAATAGGTTATGAAGTCATTTTTTTTTTTTTTTACTTTATGAATCTACAAAAGTACAATGCAACCTTTCCTGAACTGTAACAAAAAATCATTTGCATGCATGCTCTGGTTAAGGATTTTTGTCAGTGGTACAGGGTTGCCAACATTAAGGTAAAAATACCCACAATTCCATTGTAATAAGTGGGTATTTTCATTGTTGTTTATATTTGTAACAAAGTGCTTATTTAATGCATTGTACATGGAATTACAATTTTTTGCTTCAGATTTTTTTTGTTTTAAATAACAATTTTGTATGTTTTAGAAAATAATAGTATATAACATAGATGGATTGAAAACAATGGAAATCCCAAACTTAAGTCACAACATTGGCAGACCTGCTGGTCCAAAAACCAAAGGGGAAGGGTGGGGGGTAGCAGATATCATCAAAGTAATACACTGTCACAAGCATTGCAAATTCTTTGGTTCTTTGGTCTAAGATGATTTTTGAAGAGAGACTTGGAACCTAGATTACAATTGGGACTAGTCTTTGTCCCACCTCCAAATGTTGTCCGAGTGACTTTCAGGTATGCTTTGTACAGCTCAGATGCCAAATGTGTGACAGTGATCAAGATATAAAATAAAAATCAGGCTGGGAAAGGACATTAACTGATGTTATTGAATTGTGTTCATGTAGGAAAAGTTTCAAGCCCACTCTGGTACTTTTATCCATGAAATGCATTGAACAGTTTGCAGCGACCAATCATACTTTGTTGCCTTGCCAATAAAGTGAAGACTGATTAATTTGCCCCACACAAAATGATAAATATTGCTTTAAGGGATAAATATTTTACAAAGCAAGTGGAAAACGTGGCATGAGACAAATTTGAGTTAGTGTATCCAGTATATTCACTATAATGATTCAAGCCTGTAATGGCTTGGACTGAATCTTGCACCAATAACCTTAATAAGTGGGGACCAGGTGAGATTGAGGGCAAACACAATGTTCAGATTTGCTGTGGAGAGTCCAGCACTGATCTACATGGATTTAGTGTATCAATGGGAGACAAGACAAGACAAGACAAGACAAGGCAAGTCAAGACAAGACTGATGTGGCCTGACACATGAAAGGAAGGTGTCGTGTCACACCATGGAATGCCAGCTGCTGACAGCAAAGTAGCGGTCAGTGTGCACACCTGGTTCTCACACTCACAGCTGTTCCGCCACTCATCCTCCCCCCTTCTGGCGTACAAGTGGCACAAGACCATATGCTTCTTGATAGATGTTGCGATCCTGTGCATGGTTCTTCCCTCCTGTCCTCGTCAATAAAACTTTCACAAAGTCAATGGGCTGTTTGGATGTAACTTCAAAGACTCATCAGTGGCAGTGACCTGAAGATTTTTGTTAATTAGATAAGATGGCAACAGACTGAGCTAGGATTGTGTTCAGGGTGATGTCACGTTGACTGGACCTCTTACCTCTACTGCTGATCCAAACAGGTAGGAAATCACCTTTTTTAATTGCCATACTGTTGAATATAACATATGGCTAATTTGTTAAAGGCATTATATTTATTCATAGAATATCACTTGGTTCAGCCAAGTGCTCTCATTTACAATGTTATTACCTTGTCTCAATTTTCATTTCGATGTTTGTCAACTTAAGTTTTATGTGTTTTCTTATTCTTATATGAATGAAAAGTGTGTAAATTTGTGAAGAGAATTTGTCATGAAAAATTATAAGCTGACATCTTTTCACATACCAGTAAAACTTTAGGAAAGATTCAAGTGATATGAAATTCAAACATGACAGACAAATAAGAATTGTGTCATAATGCACAACCTATCCACAATATTTGGTATATGATCTCACAGATTGTATGCACTCCAAAACTTTGTCCCTTCAGAAACCATTTTTCTTTCTATTTTCCTCTGGACTCCATCGAGGTCACTGGGGCTACCTCCTTCAGTTGACCTCCTTGCTCCATACTTGACCTTCGGTCACATCAGCTTTCTCTCTTTGGCTGTGTAAAGGGGCCCCGCAGGTTCACAAATCAATCACAAGATGTATTGATGTTGAACTTCCATTTATTGCACATCTTCATTGTCACTGAAGTCCATAATACCCTAAAATAACTGAAATTAGTACAAAAAGCAAAATACATTTCACTATTCAATGCAGCATGTAGCACCAGTAAACCTATTGGGCAAATGCGGATTTAAACATAAGAATATCTGTACGAATCTTAGCACCTTATAAGAATCTCAATTGGGCACGTGGGAACCACATGGTAGAACAAAGAGTATTGAACACGTACATCTTAATCTTACACATCTTACAATTATGAGGGAAAACATTCTATGCATAACTGTTTTGATGAATTCTTTAGCTCATACGGCCTATGTGAACCCTGGGATTATCTGTTTGGAGTTGAAATCTTCCAATACTTAATTTTCTACTCCATTGCTGAACTTGTGTATTTGCCAGGCGGGCGCTGGAGTAGTGTCTGCGGGACCATGTGCGATTCGAGTATCAAAATATATAAGTAAAGGCAATATGACAATAGACTTTCAATAGTGAAAAGTCTACATTACCAGCTGAATGAAGAACTAAGGTCTGCCTGATCTTTAATGTTACAAGGCTAACTCCTAAACCTATGAACTATATACTCATGGTTAGTGGAAGCGGTGGTTGGGATTGGCCTGCCTGTCTGTCTGACTGACACTTTGCCCATGAAGCTCCAGTGCCACTTCCTGTGTAAACAATGCTGTGACGGTATGCAGACCAATGCTAGCAAGATGGCATAGGGAAGCGAGGAAGCTCACGCGTAGACAGGACAAAAACCACACAAATAAAAGCACAAACAGCACGAAAGCGCTCCCGACGCTGCACCCACAACAACAGAGTAATACTCAACTCTAGATATATCTCACTGGGATGACTACATACTAAGTTTAGGTCTGTCATATTTCACGATGACGGTTACCGGCTGCTTTACCATCCATATGGCATTTTTACTGCATGGGAATAATCCCATGCTTGGTTTTTACTTTCATTGTTTTGGTTAGCTCATCTCATCTGCTTTAATTTGGCAGGTAAATCAGGGGAGCTTCTGACATAAAAAGGTAGGCGTTCCACAGCGCCCTCTTTGGTCACTGCTCAGCTAACTTGGCTGCTAGGTTTCCCACTTACTTTTTTCAAGATGGTGTCTTGTGATGTCACTGGTAAATGGGGTACTAGAGGACACATAATGGTGTTTCTAGGTCATCAGTGCTCACCAGTCCTGTCACCTTACTGTTTACACCAGTTACCAACGGGTGACCTGAGGCACTGCATGATTGACAGGCAATTAAGAGAGTTTATATGGCAGTCCAGTTCCTGTCCCCTTCCCCATACTTGTCCCTGTCTCAGGACCCTTTACTGCCACAAGATGAGCTATGTACGTGTTTTCCCATGCTGGTTCCCACTTGTGACTCCTGACCTTCCACCACCAGGGGACAGGGTGTGGTGACTGTCATCACCACTTACACCAGCTCATCATCGTAGGCCTGATTGGACTTCAAGGATAGCCTCAGCCATCAGGAAAAAAAAGGATCAAGTTCGCCAGAAGCGGGCACCAGTGGAACAAGAGCCCCCGATTCCAACACTACTGGCCAAAAGCAACAGCCCTGTTCAGCCACCCTTAGTGGAAAACTGTGATGGATCGAGAGCCCTGGGTTTAGACCACTCACTGCTGGTTGCTTTAGTTCCCTACCTGGACGAATAGGATATTATAGATAGGGATATTGTTTATACTATAACTGGGTCAACAGCTATCGTTAGAGGCTCATGTAAGTTGGCATTCTCAGTCATGCTTCCTGTCTTCCATGCAATGGGAGCCGGATGTCTCTGAGGATGATGATGGGGATCAGACCAAGGCCATGTCCAAACAATTGGAGGCTTTGACAGCAGGCTGGTCTCACAACCTCACCTCAGTGTAGGAGATGTTACAGCTCCATAAAAGTTCCGCACATTATACAGACTGGTTAAGTCTCAAAGAATCTGCACAAACACTATTTCTAGCTGGGTCACTAATGCAATCAAACTGACCTATTTAGCAGCAGACAAAATCCCAGAGTTTAAACAATTGACCAATTGCCTCCACCTGGGATGTGATTAAGCAAGTTACGTTTAGCCACATATTATGTAGGAAAACCCATGGAAGTCCCATAATACTTTCTCCAACTTTATTTCAGGGATCTGTCCTATGTTGAGGGACAACATCTGGCTCTGAAAAGCATACCGACCCCCTCAATGTGTAAGCCATGATCTAGCTTATATTTAAGATCCTCTGCCTACCATATCCTCTGGGGTTGGTTTACTCAGTCAATACATCAATTACCCATCCCTGTAGGAGAACTGTTCTTTCCAGTGGAGTGCTTTGAGAAACAAATGTCACTGTCCTGGAGTGCAGCTGATCTCCCTCCTCCCACTCGTTAAATCTACCAACTATAGTGGATAGGTAGTGTATTTAGTAATGCTTCCACTTTACAAAAGCCCACCCAACCAACCCCACATCAGACCATTCCAAAGTTTAAGTTCATTGTGAAAACTGATGTGTTTGGTCAATACCACAGGTCAAATACAGGGTAAAGGAGGTCAACCAATAGAGGTTGCACTGTTGGCCTCAAGTTCAGAGAACTGGAGGCCAACAGGGCAACAGAAACCATTTCTCCATTATATGGAGAAATGGTTTCTGATGGGATCAGTTTTGGAGTGCATAAGATGTGAGGGATCACATACCAAATGTAGTGGATAGGTAAGTATTAGTAATAAATATGGGCATTATAAAAATTTGTCCAGTTTCAATATTGACCAAAAAGTGAGTATAAATATTTTTTTGATCAAACACACTATTATATTTATCAGCCACTACTAAAAACACTATGTACCAAAATTTGGAAATTTATCAGTGAAAATTAAAGATACACATTTAGAAATTAAGATCATCAAGTGGCAGAGATTTTCATATGGTTTGTTTTGTAAAGTGTAGGACTGGCCCCATCAGTATAAGTGTTCAGTTTGAGGACATGCTGTTGAACTAGCAGCACTAAGTATAAGTGTTCAGTTTGAGGACATGCTGTTGAACTAGTGGCACTAAGTATAGGTGTTCAGTTTGAGGACATGCTGTTGAACTAGCCGCACGAAGTATAAGTGTTTGGTTTGAGAACATGCTGTTGAGCTAGAAGCACTAATTTTAAGTGTTCGGTTTGAGGACATGCTGTTGGACTGGCAGCACTAAGTATAAGTGTTCAGTTTGAGGACATGCTGTTGAACTAGAAGCACTAAGTATAAGTGTTCAGTTTGAGGACATGCTGTTGAACTAGTGGCACTAAGTATAGGTGTTCAGTTTGAGGACATGCTGTTGAACTAGCAGCACTAAGTATAAGTGTTTGGTTTGAGGACATGCTGTTGGACTGGCAGCACTAAGTATAAGTGTTCAGTTTGAGGACATGCTGTTGAGCTAGAAGCACTAAGTATAAGTGTTCAGTTTGAGGACATGCTGTTGAACTAGAAGCACTAAGTATAAGTGTTCAGTTTGAGGACATGCTGTTAAGGTAGTACTTAACAGTACAACTTTTCAGTCTGAAGGGTTTGGTATTGGGCTGGTACTTTGAGCGTGTGAACGTCCAGTCCCAGGGACAGCATACACCATCCTTTCAAACTGACCCAAAGTGCCTGCGTGCAAAATGTTAGGGGCTTCAATGTTTTTACTCAAATTTCTGGTTGTATGAAGACATGAATGATTGATGTGGATACTACCTGACACCTAATGACCCAGGTCAACAGCTTTCCTTGGTGTTGTCTGGGAACAGGACATCCAACTCACGCCAAGGATCGAAAGTTGATCACCAGATCTTGTGACTGATGTACCAAGTCTATTTAAATTTAGAGACAGTATTTTTTTTTTTTACTTAAGTGACAAGTCAGCTGAAGTTGTAGTATGATCAATCGTCCATCGTTCATCCCTTCACCATTCACATTTTTTAATTCTCTAAAACTGTCAGCCAGATTCACTAGAAACTTGGTGCATATATACCTCATATGGGTGTCTACCAACTTTTTTCAAATGGTCATGATCCAATGATTTTTCTTAATTTTTCATTAATTTTTCCATTCAATTTTTTGCAAAATCTTCGAAGATCTTCTTCTCCAAAACCACTCATCCAATTGCTTGGAAATTGCATATGGACACTTCTGGGGATGCCTAGGCCTTAATGTTCAACAGATGCTGCAATTTTTTTTTCTTTTCTTTTCTTTTCTTTTTTTCTTTTTTTTTTTTAACAAATTTTTGTATTTTGAGCCTATTTTTGACTTCTTCTCCAGAACTGTCACTGATATTGTTCTGAAACTTAATGGATATTTAGCTTGTGGGAGATGTAAACAAACTTGTTCATTAAGTAGTGATACCTGGATACCTGACTTTAAAAAAAATCAATTTGGGTACTTCTTGGTTAATGCAAACATTCTGATTGATTACAGTGTAAATCTATGGGGATTGCAATGGGAATTCGCACTTTCAATTTCTTCTCCATAACCATTAAGCAGATCAACTTGACACTTAGTGGGAATGTACCTTGGATGGGTCTCTACCACCTTTATTCAAATGGTCATGGTCTGTTGATTTTTGGATTTTTATAAATTTATCTATTCATTTCTGTGCAGTCTTAAAAAGTCTTCTCCAAAACCACTCATTCAAATGCCTTGAAATTGCATGGGAACACTTCTGGGGACCCCCAGACCTTACTTTGGTCAACAGATGGTGCTGCATTTTTTATTTTCATGAATTTTTGTGTGTTTTCCCTATTTTTGACTTCTCCAAAATCGTCACTCAGATTGTTCTGAAACTTGGTGGAAGTGTAGCGTGTGAGAGGAGTAAACAAATTTGTTCACTATATATATAGGCTTGATCCTTGAGTTTTAACAAATTGTCCAGTTTGGGTACCTGTCAGTTAATGTTAGCATTCCTATTGATTACCATCTTAGTCAATGGGCATTGTAATGCAAACTCCTAGCTTTACCTCTTCTCCAAAATCCTCATCCCCAAGAATAGAGTGGAACTTATTATGGGTTAAATGTCAAGGTCAGCTGAGGAAGGGCTGTTCACACAGCCTTCTTGGTTTTGTTAACACAATGCTGGGCTATAGCCATAATATCATTATTAATGGCTGTCATAAGATAGGAACAATGTGTGTTAAAGCCAGAAGACTTTGGCTGTACATGCTCACTTCTGTCACATCTGCATGGAATTTCACAGTGATTTCCATAAAAATGAAAAATGTGATGCCATGAAACCTTTTAATTTCTGAATAAACACAAATACATCATCATGTCTCTTAACAAATTGGGTGAATTGACAGCAATTACATTGTCTGCTTCAGCGCATTTGACTGCACTCCAAAGAGAAGATTGAATAAGTGGAGATGATGGAAATTCAATTATGTGATGCAGATAATATTCAATTCAGTGAAGACAATGAGACCTATGTACACGAGACTGTGTCTCAATGGACAGAGAGGGAATGCAGCATCTCTCAGACATCATGATAATTTTATCCTAATTTTGGGCCCCAACTTTGCCTGTTTCACCTGTGTTACTATGGTAACACAGACCTTGTCAGCATGCCTCAGTGGTCAGGGCCATAACGGGCTGGATCTGTGGCCTCTTATTGCTGTTATTGACTTACACAGGACCAATGAGGTCTTAAGGGACATCAGTAAGACAGAAATATTGACTCTTCTCCTGTGCACATGTACCTGTGACACTGCTTAACCCATGGCACAAACTTCTCGTCATAGGCTTCAAATTAAATATTATACTTATCTTATCTGTGACAAATGCTCCTCATAACTTTGAATGTGTTATGACATTAATTATTATATATAGAGGTGGCTGTAATATACCCCATGAAAAATGACAGGTGACAAAGTCTGTGAAGTTTCCTTTGAGTTGGCAAAGAGTTAAGCATTGTATGCATCGACTCTCTCAGCTTTCAGTCGTACCATTATCTTCAGTCTTTATTGAGGGGATGAATAGAGAGAGGAAGGTGTGAAACGTTGATGCATTATACAGTTATGTGATAGCCTCTGTGTGGACCATATTCAAAACATGGCTCTGTGGTAATAACTATCTATGACGGAGTATTCTGCGGGCTTTAAAACTAATTGTGTTGTGCTGCAATGGGATGCCTTTAGAGAAGTGTCTTCATGTGAGCCTGAATCTGTAGATGGGCTCGGAGTGGACTTTGTACTGCTCTGATCTGTAGATGGGCTCAGAGTGGACTTTGTACTGCTGGTCACAGGAAGCAGGTAAGAGCATCACATCATGCCTCTGATCAGGCGATGTATCAGTTATTCTTAAGGATGTATAAAAATGATTAATTGGTGCCAGTGGTGTCAAAGGGAGCTTGTTTAGTGCACTGCTATAAACACAGCTTTCTGCTTCCTGTGGTATTGTTTCATTCATTGCCCCCATGATGGTCATCTTGGCAGTGTTTTTCTCACAGAATTATCTTTCATTTTAATAGTCAGACCTGTCTTGAAAGGCAAGACATCCCCAAACAGTGCTGCAGCTGTTTCTCAAGACAAAATTTAACTGAAGGCTACAGGAGAGCTGCCAGCTAGGTGGAGCTTGGTACTGACCCATTTCCATGTACATATTGTATCCCCCACACTGTACTCGTCTCTTATGTATACACCACTATCTCAGTCTTGCAAATAAGTTGCATTGCATCACAATTTGCTCTGTAAATTATAGTGGCTGTTTACTACATGAAATTCTCTTATTTTTTTTAAGTTGCAACGTGAAGACAGTAATTCAAAATTGAGGAATGAAGTGTGCAGAGCAGGTGTTTGGTGACGGGGGTGGCCTGTAGGAATCAGGTGTTTGGTGATGGGGGTGGCCTGTAGGAGTCAGGTGTTCGGTGGTGGGGGTGGCCTGTAGGAGTCAGGTGTTCGGTGGTGGGGGTGGCCTGTAGGAGTCAGGTGTTCGGTGGTGGGGGTGGCCTGTAGGAGTCAGGCGTTCGGTGGTGGGGGTGGCCTGTAGGAGTCAGGTGTTTGGTGGTGGGGGTGGCCTGTAGGAGTCAGGTGTTCGGTGGTGGGGTGGCCTGTAGGAATCAGGTGTTTGGTGATGGGGGTGGCCTGTAGGAGTCAGGTGTTCGGTGGTGGGGGTGGCCTGTAGGGGTCAGGTGTTCGGTGGTGGAGGGGGCCTGTTGGAGTCAGGTGTGTGGTGATGGGGGTGGCCTGTAAGAGTCAGGTGTTCGGTGGTGGGGGTGGCCTGTAGGAGTCAGGTGTTTGGTGATGGGGGTGGCCTGTAGGAGTCAGGTGTTCGGTGGTGGGGGTGGCCTGTAGGAGTCAGGTTTTCGGTGGTGGGGGTGGCCTGTAGGAGTCAGGTGTATGGTGGTGGTGGTGGGGGGGGGGGCTGTAGGAGTCAGGTGTTCGGTGGTGGGGGTGGCCTGTAGGAGTCAGGTGTTCGGTGGTGGGGGTGGCCTGTAGGAGTCAGGTGTTTGGTGGTGGGGGTGGCCTGTAGGAGTCAGGTGTTTGGTGGTGGGGGTGGCCTGTAGGAGTCAGGTGTTCGGTGGTGGTGGTGGGGGGGGGGGGCTGTAGGAATCAGGTGTTCGGTGGTGGGGGTGGCCTGTAGGAGTCAGGTGTTTGGTGGTGGGGGTGGCCTGTAGGAGTCAGGTGTTTGGTGGTGGGGGTGGCCTGTAGGAGTGGACCATCAGGACAGGGAGCACTGTACAGATAATGGTGCAGCGTTTCAAACCAACATGTTTGGAACCTATTCATTTGTTGTATTTGTGTCTTTTCGTCCAGAATCACTTTCCTGGTTATCATATATATATATATATATGTGTGTGTGTGTGTGTGTGTGTGTGTGTGTGTGTGTGTGTGTGTGTGTGTGTGTGTGTGTGTGTGTGTGTGTATGTATGTATGTACATGTATATTTTTTGTTTTATTTTATTTGTATCTTGTTTTCTAATTGTATTTATGTTTATATTTATTATATTTTTGGAGAGTAGCCATTAAATGTGTTCAACCCAACTGTGTCCATATTTCATGTACAGTTTGATTTGACTTGCTTTAAAAACACAAACTGATATTATTTTTATTCTTATTCTTCAGAATGTGTATGTCATTGGTAAACCAGTAACTGGAGCACTGGTGCTAAGCCTGGGTTTTGAGGAAGCCAGTCACTGTGCCTGTGTTGAAGTACAAGGCCATGGACAGTCCTGCAGCTGGGGAGGCCTACAACGGTGCACTAGATTTTAGCAGCAAGGAGTCAGACATTGTGTCTTACTACAGGTCAGTGACATACAGGGGTTGCTGATAGAGATATTTCAACCGTCCCTCATGTTTGTCTTGCTGCTTAATGTAAGAGTGAGAGCTCTAGGGCCGCGTCTGCTATGGATCTATGGATATTATGGGATGATTTATTGATTGTGTCATGTATGATCTTGTGTGCCATAGGAAGAACATGAAATTAAACTAGCAACTGCAGCTGGACACAGTGTGCCCTCTATACACACTCTGATCTATCAGCCTCACAGTGTGGCCTCCATACCCACTGTGATCTATAAGCCTCATAGTGTGGCCTCCATACCCATTGTGATCTATCAGCCGCACAGTGTGGCCTCCATAGCCACTGTGATCTATCAGGCTCGAAGTGTGGCCTCCATACCCATTGTGATCTATCAGCCTCACTGTGTGGCCTCCATACCCACTGTGATCTATCAGCCTCACAGTGTGGCCTCCATACCCACTGTGATCTATCAGCCTCACAGTGTGGCCTCCATACCCACTGTGATCTATCAGCCTCAGTCATGCTCTTTTTTTTCAGATTTAGTCAAAATGGCTTGACATATATGTTTAATCGAAAATCCATCATTAAAATTGATATTGGGACTATAATATTGTTTGGAAATTTATGTTCTAAATAGTCATCTCAGGGTGGAGGCAAAGTTTGGTTGAGTGTAACAAGCATCCTTCAGAGAGGAAACATGACCTGTAAAATACTAAGCATATTGGAACCAAAGTTTGATTGGATAAATTGAACACAGCATTAAGCATTGTAACTTCACTGGTGGTTATTCCCAAATTCCCACAGTCACTGCTGCTACATGTTCCTCTTTTTTTTTTTTATCTGCCATAAACAAAATTAAAACCACCATAAACAACATTAAAAACACCAAAAACAAAGTAGCTTTCACGAAAGAAGTTGAGACGCACCTGACTGAGAGAGCTGAACAAATATAGATGGCACATCTCTTCTAGCTTAAGTCTGAACAATTTTAATATGAACCTGGTGATAAAGTTTATATAGTTTTATTTAACTTTAAATATCTTGACTGCCTTTTTAACAATTCATGTTTCTACCAAGAATATTTCAGTTGCAAGTTCAGGACTCTCTCAGTTATACTAGTGCTAGCCATGATTCTTTGATCATTATATCCCTGGTTGTACAATTATTTTATTACATATTTCATGACTTTTCAGCAATCAATACATGTTTTATTTGATCCTAATTTAATATTGCCTGTCTGAATTTGCAATAAGTGGTTCATATGTCATCTTTTCATCCTAGGACCCCAATGTAAATGAGGCAAGTAATCAGCTTTATTGGGTTATCCTGGGGCCAGCTGCAATCAGTAATTTTCATGTTCATGTATCATTATGTTTCATTTATAATTTCTGTGGTAAATTAGGAACATTATAGTTCCATTATGTATTTTATGTTCAGATTTAATGTCTGTGATGTAGTCAGTTGCTTTTAGTTCCATTATGTATTTTATGTTTGTATTTATTTATAATCAATGTACGATTTGCATCAAATAAATTTAATCAATCAACAAGATTTAACAAATTTTGTGGACATGTTCATTTAAAAAATAAAATGAAAACAGTTGCTCATGTTTAGTGATTTGATTGTGCAACCTTTAGGCCTTTGACACCTTGGTAGATATGGACATGGAAGAGAAGTTAACACATTAGACAGATTGGCTGTGGCTACCTATCTATCTGAAAATTAAGCATGACTGCAGAGAGAGCCTGTGTCTGTGGCCATCCAATGTTTTTTGTTTCACAACAGAGCCAGTATCCAATGTTATATCCTCTAAAGATCATTGAATGTACACAAAGACTCATTGAATGATACCTTTTCTTTATTGTTGTCTGAGGAATGCATGCTGGTGCCATTTCCTTAAAATGAAGACAAAGCCTCGCGTGTTTCATATATACCATTTAATTCCATATGGGCCCCTCATGTCATTAATAAACAGTTAACCCATCAAGACATATTAATGATCAGAATGCTACTGAACAATTCATTTTAACTGTGTGTCAAATGTGTGACAGCCATAATTAGGCCCCCAGCTGGGAGAATGACTCCTTATCAGGTTAACTAGCAATAGAAAACATGTGGGATGAGAATAAGATGTTATCTGCCGGCCAGTTGGCCTTTAAGATACTAGAGATAAGACTCGTACAATATGCTGAAACCATCATGTGCCTTTCCGATGAAGTTGTTGTTCCATGCATGGCCGGTTTCTCAGAGGTTCCCTGGGGATATGCTTGAAGATCTGCATAGTTCTGGAGCGACACCAATGGATACATATTCCTCAGATAACAAAAGGAAAGGCCCAGCTGTCTTTGCATAAGTGATGCAATCTGCTGTGACGAAATTCAATCAATTCCTGATATTTAGCTTCACATTAGCCAATGAGCCATTGTAATGGGCTCCTTTCTCCAGTTATCCCAGGCAAGGTTTTCACCTCATCCAATGTCTATCAACAACTTCACATTTTTGCCTTCTCAAATACTACCAGCCAGATCCTCTTCAAACTTTGTGTGGATGTCTCTTGAGTGGGTCTCTACAAGTTAATACAAATGCTTTAACACTGCTGATTTGTATGTTTTTATGATTTCTTTTCTTTTTTGTTTTGTTTTAGGGAAATTTTTAAAAGTCTATTACACCACAAGGCTAACCATGTTGATATTCTCTACCAACACTTTTGGGCACCCCCAGACCTTTATCTGTACGACAGATGGTCCTGGGATTTTTTTTTTTTTTTTAATTTTTGAGTGTTTTGTCATTTTAAACATCCCCAAGCCATAAGTTGCACTAACTACAAACTTGTTTGGAATGTAGCTTAACTCAGACAGTTTCAATCAAATATTTTAACTAAGTGACAGTGGTGTCATATGATTTTTAATGATTTTTTAAAAATTGCACAATGCATTGCAAGAATATTTATTTGTAATGGCATGTTATATAGGGAGACAGATGCTTAAGTACATACATGTACATGTATATGTACATGTATGTGTATGTGTGTGTGTATGTGTATGTGTATGTGTGTGTGTGTATGTGTATGTGTGTGTGTGTGTGTGTATGTGTGTGTATGTGTATGTGTATGTGTGTGTGTGTATGTGTGTGTATGTGTATGTGTATGTGTGTGTGTGTATGTGTATGTTTATGTATATGTATATGTATATGTATATGTATATGTGTATGTGTATGTATATGTATATGTATATGTATATGTATGTGTATATGTATATGTATATGTATATGTATATGTATATGTATATGTATATGTATATGTAGTTTTTCTCCAAACCAGTTTTTCTACACCAGACCCTCTTCAAAGTAGGTCTTGTAATTATACATCAGGTGGGTCTCTTTAAACGTATTCAAGAGGCCTCTCATACTTCTGGCTCATATCGGCAAATTTCGTCTTATATTCTCATGACTACTTGGATGTGACCATGACAATGAATTATAACAATTTTATGTCCATATATACTTTAATGTACTTGGTACCCCAAATTCACATTACATATATTTTGTCCACTAGTATATTTGATGCCATTTCAGCTAGGCGACTGGTGCCAAAGGTTGCAGGTTCGAGTCCCGCTCGTTCCGAACATGAAATATGGTAATAATGATTGCAGTATCACCAGGACTTATGAGCAACAACAATTTCATATTCTCTGGGGCTGGTTATTACTATGGAAGTCCTAACAGCAGTTTTTGAGAAGCTCCTACTGAAACCTGACAATGCTGGGGGTAATCACAGGACTCAGTCTGCGTGAGTGTAAGCAGAGCTAGCAAGCTGAGAATTGCATCATTAGTAGCTTGTCTGGTAACAATAAATCATTATTTTGACAGAAAAAAAGAAGGGGGAAAAAAAAAACATCTTGTATATGGACTCCACCAGACTGAATGTTCAGTATGTGTGTGTGATGGGAGGATTCTTGATCAATGGAAGCAAGATGATTTGCCTTGCAGGGACAATTTGCGTGTCTACAAAATATAATGATTTAATTGATGTTATGATGGTCACTCTTACATGTTACAGACATCAATATGAAAATGGGCAAATTTGTCTGCCATGAGGTATGCAATCCACTGTACAAGAAACTCATTTATTTCTTTGAGAATATGGTTTTATATTTCTTTTATTGTAGACTCTCATGCTCTTCAAGTCATAGTCTTCCTGAGTCCTTGTCCAGGGCATAGCAGCAGTGTTGCATAATGAACCATATAGAACAATGTTTGTTGTCAGCTTAGGTATAAAATGTAGATCAGAAAAACCTGTATACTTTCTCTTAAAAATATCATTTTTACACAATACTAAGCATTGATCAATCTATTCATGGGCATCTTGATAGGGTGATGTTTGAGACTTTCCAGGGTACTGCACTATGAGATTATCATGGTCATAAAGTTGGCTTTGAGACCCTGAAGGCAACAGTATATTTGCTATGAAACTGTCAACATGAGGGTATAATATTGGCCACGAGACTGTTAAAGCAAGGTTATAATACTTGCTGTGAGATCAATGCAAAGGTATAACATTGCCTGTAAGACTCAAGGTAAGCTGTAATATGGCTGTGATTTTTAAGGTAGGGGTATAATTTTGGCTGTGAGACCATAAGGCAAGGGGTTATTTATTATTGGCTATAAGATGATCAAGGCTAGGGTAGGATATTAGCTGTGAGAGTAATCAATGCTAGGGTAGGATATTGGCTGTGAGAGTAATAAAGCCTAGGGTAGGATATTGGCTGTGAGAGTAATCTCGCTAGGGTAGGATATTGGCTGTGAGAGTACTAAAGGCTGGGGTAGGATATTGGCTGTGAGAGTACTAAAGGCTGGGGTAGGATATTGGCTGTGAGAGTACTAAAGGCTGGGGTAGGATATTGGCTGTGAGAGTAATCAAGGCTGGGGTAGAATATTGGCTGTGAGAGTACTAAAGGCTGGGGTAGGATATTGGCTGTGAGAGTAGTAAAGGCTTGGGTAGGATATTGGCTGTGAGAGTACTAAAGGCTGGGGTAGGATATTGGCTGTGAGAGTAGTAAAGGCTGGGGTAGGATATTGGCTGTGAGAGTACTAAAGGCTTGGGTAGGATATTGGCTGTGAGAGTAGTAAAGGCTGGGGTGGGATATTGGCTGTGAGAGTACTAAAGGGTGGGGTAGGATATTGGCTGTGAGAGTAATAAAGGCTGGGGTAGGATATTGGCTGTGAGAGTACTAAAGGCTGGGGTAGGATATTGGCTGTGAGAGTAGTAAAGGCTGGGGTAGGATATTGGCTGTGAGAGTACTAAAGACTGGGGTAGAATATTGGCTGTGAGAGTAATCAAGCTGGGGTAGAATATTGGCTGTGAGAGTAATAAAGGCTGGGGTAGGATATTGGCTGTGAGAGTACTGAAGGCTGGGGTAGGATATTGGCTGTGAGAGTAGTAAAGGCTGGGGTAGGATATTGGCTGTGAGAGTACTAAAGGCTGGGGTAGGATATTGGCTGTGAGAGTACAAAAGGCTGGGGTAGGATATTGGCTGTGAGAGTACTAAAGGGTGGGGTAGGATATTGGCTGTGAGAGTACTAAAGGCTGGGGTAGGATATTGGCTGTGAGAGTACTAAAGGCTGGGGTAGGATATTGGCTGTGAGAGTAATAAAGGCTGGGGAAGGATATTGGCTGCGAGAGTAGTAAAGGCTGGGGTAGAATATTGGCTGTGAGAGTAATCAAGCTGGGGTAGAATATTGGCTGTGAGAGTAATAAAGGCTGGGGTAGGATATTGGCTGTGAGAGTAGTAAAGGCTGGGGTAGGATATTGGCTGTGAGAGTACTAAAGGCTGGGGTAGGATATTGGCTGTGAGAGTACTAAAGGCTGGGGTAGGATATTGGCTGTGAGAGTAGCAAAGGCTGGGATAGGATATTGGCTGTGAGAGTAGTAAAGGCTGGGGTAGGATATTGGCTGTGAGAGTAGTAAAGGCTGGGGTAGGATATTGGCTGTGAGAGTACTAAAGGCTGGGGTAGGATATTGGCTGTGAGAGTACTAAAGGCTGGGGTAGGATATTGGCTGTGAGAGTACTAAAGGCTGGGGTAGGATATTGGCTGTGAGAGTAGTAAAGGCTGGGGTAGGATATTGGCTGTGAGAGTACTAAAGGCTGGGGTAGGATATTGGCTGTGAGAGTACTAAAGGCTGGGGTAGGATATTGGCTGTGAGAGTAATAAAGGCTGGGGTAGGATATTGGCTGTGAGAGTAGTAAAGGCTGGGGTAGGATATTGGCTGTGAGAGTAGTAAAGGCTGGGGTAGGATATTGGCTGTGAGAGTACTAAAGGGTGGGGTAGGATATTGGCTGTGAGAGTAATAAAGGCTGGGGTAGGATATTGGCTGTGAGAGTACTAAAGGCTGGGGTAGGATATTGGCTGTGAGAGTAATAAAGGCTGGGGTAGGATATTGGCTGCGAGAGTAGTAAAGGCTGGGGTAGAATATTGGCTGTGAGAGTAATCAAGCTGGGGTAGAATATTGGCTGTGAGAGTAATAAAGGCTGGGGTAGGATATTGGCTGTGAGAGTAGTAAAGGCTGGGGTAGGATATTGGCTGTGAGAGTACTAAAGGCTGGGGTAGGATATTGGCTGTGAGAGTACTAAAGGCTGGGGTAGGATATTGGCTGTGAGAGTACTAAAGGCTGGGGTAGGATATTGGCTGTGAGAGTAGTAAAGGCTGGGGTAGGATATTGGCTGTGAGAGTACTAAAGGCTGGGGTAGGATATTGGCTGTGAGAGTACTAAAGGCTGGGGTAGGATATTGGCTGTGAGAGTACTAAAGGCTGGGGTAGGATATTGGCTGTGAGAGTACTAAAGGCTGGGGTAGGATATTGGCTGTGAGAGTAGTAAAGGCTGGGGTAGGATATTGGCTGTGAGAGTACTAAAGGCTGGGGTAGGATATTGGCTGTGAGAGTACTAAAGACTGGGGTAGGATATTGGCTGTGAGAGTAATAAAGGCTGGGGTAGGATATTGGCTGTGAGAGTACTAAAGGCCGGGGTAGGATATTGGCTGTGAGAGTAGTAAAGGCCGGGGTAGGATATTGGCTGTGAGAGTAGTAAAGGCCGGGGTAGGATATTGGCTGTGAGAGTACTAAAGGCTGGGGTAGGATATTGGCTGTGAGAGTAGTAAAGGCTGGGGTAGGATATTGGCTGTGAGAGTACTAAAGGCTGGGGTAGGATATTGGCTGTGAGAGTAGTAAAGGCTGGGGTAGGATATTGGCTGTGAAAGTACTAAAGGCTGGGGTAGAATATTGGCTGTGAGAGTAATCAAGGCTGGGGTAGGATATTAGCTGTGAGAGTAATCGAGGGTAGGATAGGATATTGGCTGTGAGACCTTCAATGCAAGGGTGTAATATTGACTGTCAGCATGTCAGGCGAGGGTATAATATAGGTTGTGAGACCTTTAAGATGATCTCTGAAATTGGCTTTGAGATGGTCAAGGTGTCAGGGTTGTGACAGAGGTGATAGTTCAACATTGGCTGGGAATGCATGCTGAGTGTGGAGCGGAGCACACAGCAGTCACTGACTGGTAGCGGGTGAGGCAAGGAACAGTTGTGTCCAGGGTCCTTTGTCTTACAACAGCCTGACTGGCTGACACAACACTCACTCTAATGGATCAGGTCTTGATAATCTGTGAAAATTCTTTGTCTCATAAATATTATCCTGCCACAACCCACAGATATGATATGATACATCATTAACAGCCATTGTTAGGGATAACTGTTAGCTGATCTGTATGATTCATTATTGTCACATTCTTACAACTTATTCATGTAAGTGGGTTTTGTAAATTCACTGAATATATATCAATAGAAAGATGAGAGAAGTGTTGATAAAAGCAGATACCCGGTACATAATGTGCCAAAATGCTACAGCAATTTCATCCATAGCTGGACTCATCAGAGGCAAGTGATTTCTGAATATATGTTTACTCCATATGCTTTATTGAAATGCTCTTTAAAACTGTTTAAGGATGGTGCTTCAACAACCTCATTTGGTAAATTCTTTCAAGTACAGTAGTCCATCTTTTGAGAGACCACCCCCAGTGCCATCCAAGAAGTGGTTACATTAAGCAGGGGGTCTCCCAATGGAGGTTTGACTTGCGCCACCTGCCTAATAACTAACCATTACTTTGAATTCCTGTGGTTGATGTACGCTTAGCCCCCATTACATCTTGCAGTCCTGTGTTCACTCATTTATTGGTATTATAAACATATTTTGGATTTCAAACTGCTTTTGACAAATTATTTTACCAGTCTTGTTCAAAATAGGTAGGTTTTACTTATCAAAATGCAGAATTTCTGGATGAATAGATGGTCTTTTAGGGTTATTTTGGGTGATCACTGGTCAGGTTCTGCAGGTGGTCTCCCAAAAGAGGTAAATTATCATTAGAAGGCAATTTTACACTGCAAAAATGGTCACAAAAGGCAGGTGGTCTCCTGAATGAGGGGTCTTTCAAAAGAGGGACTGCTGTATCTGTAACCCTCAAACTAAAGAAGTTTTGTCTATTGGCACTTTTAAAAAACAATTGTTATCAATTTAAACATGTGACCTCTTCTTGTGGTGTCTTCATCCCGAAGAAGTAAATTCAATTTCTTAACACTGATAGATTTCATAATTTTTAGGAGCCTAATCCAAATGTATATTTTTAGAAAATATTTGATTTATATGATCTCAAATGAAAAGTCGTGTGTATATAAGGACATGTTTTGGAGGAAAGCTGTATTTTCTGTGTAAAGTGCTGCCAAAGTGTTCCATGTCTTTAATAGGTCATGTGGATGAAGACAATCAGGACTTGGAGACTTGTACATGTTCTCATTTAGACCATGGAGACTCTTTAATACATCTTTTGCTGAGATTAAAATTTCATTGATGCTGACTCACACTTCTCTAGATTGGAACCCAGGAATGTTTTCTGCACTTTCTTTGGTAAAAACACTGCAACTACTCATTAAGTGTGTTTGCCTTTTCACAATCTGATGTGACTATGATGCCTTCAGAAGTTGCCAAATCAGCTGCGGCTTCCTTGGTCCTTAGTTTGCCCTTGGCACAAGCAGAGACAGCTTTCAGATTAGTTTCCGCTTTGTTTGCTTCTGTCTTTTCAAAGACTTTTATTGCTTTGTTGCATGACCACTTTGCTTGGTTTCCACCTCCAGCACATAGAACATAGTTTCTGCTTCTCTGGATTCCATGTTTTTCTTAAAACATTTTCTTTTTTGTCTGAGTTCCTGACGAGTCGCAGTAGGGACGAAACCAGTCAAACTGTTTTATCATTGACTCTAACCATTGTGACGCTTGCTCGGTCTTTTTTGCTCATTTCTCAAAACATGATCTCCTGTCTTCAGTTTTCTGGACAGTTACATCATTTATCCACAGTGCTCTTCTCTAAGCTGTCCAGCTGTCCCTTTGGTTTCTATGTGTGCATGTGTGTGTGTGTGTGTGTGTGCATGTGTCTGTGTGTGTGTGTGTGTCTGTGTGTGTGTTTTTTTTTTTGTTTTTTGTTTTTTGTTTTTTGGTTTTTTTTTTTGTTTGTTTTTTTTTTGTTTTTTTTTTTGTTTTTTGTTTTTTGTTTTTTGTTTGGGGGGGGGGGGGGCACTTTTCCATCACCATATTTAAGATGTCCATAAAGTAAGTCCAAGTTTCATTCAAGTTCATTCGATTAATTTCTAAATGCCAGTCATGACCATGCATTTTTTTTTTTTTTTTTTCATTTTTTTGGTAATCCCCTTTATGGTGACAAAGCTTCTATTTTTTTTCTTTAGAAGACTATTATGATTGACTTTGGTCAGCTTTTCCTCAGTGTATCATGGTACATCAGATTTTAATGTTAGGTGATCACTTTTCTCAAAGGGTGCACAGAAGGTCACTGTCCATCGTGTACTCTCCAGTTGTCAAAATCAAGTCAAGTAAATTTAAAGCTTGATCAAGGCAGAGGTGTGTGGGCTCTGTTACATGTTGATAAAGAAAAGCACTTCTGATGGCATCCATAAATAGATCGGCTTTATGGTGTGCATTAAGCGGCATTAATCTCTAACCAGTTTATTTCACGATAATTAAAGTCTCCCATAATCAATACATATGATCTTCCAAGTGCACATTGGGGTATTACAAGATTGACCTTTTTGTCATTAGCAGGACTATTCTGTTTGGTGAATGTTACCTGTCAGTAGACAGTCTTTATGTTGTAGTTTTGTCTTAAACCATGTCCTTTCTCTAAATTTAACAATGCCTGCAGCTGAAATGTTTACTGTGTAATGTTTGTTTTCAAATATTGTTTCATTAAATAATCGTTACTTGGTGTGAATCTGGATCATCAAAGTTATCAAAACTGTTGTATCCATTGATTGAAATTCTGAAGACTGTAAAGGTTCTATCCAGTTTTTTTGTAAATATTTTTGTAAAGCAAAAAAACATCTGCTTGTTCATTTCTACATAAATGTCAAAGTTGATTTAGTTAGCTGCCAACATGACTGTACCTGCAGGGTAAAGGGTTAAGTCCCATTTCGAAACACTTACTGGCATCATATGCAACCAGACAGATTAAAACTATTCACCTGTCAGCATAACATGTTTAAGCTCCCAACACACTTTCAGTCAAATATTTCATCTTGACATTTCCTAGTGCATATGTAGATATTTGATTTGTTACTAAGAATACAGTGATGCTGACTAGTAGCCGAGAGATACATGCAGAATACTGTGATGCTGACTATCAGTTATATCATGCTCCCTCTCAACCATCATTTGCCTAGACCTCCTTGTCTGGGTCGAACGCCCATGAAACTGAGTTGAATTTACTCACTTGATTCCTGAAAACCTGACGGTTCCATGGCACCATCGGTTCCTTTGGAACTGGTGGTGACTCCCAGTGTGCAAGCTCCGCATATCATCCTTCCTCTTTTGGGTGCCATTGCTGGTTTGTTCTTTCAAGTTGAAGCTTTCGTGCACGCTCACTGTTTATGCACATTCCCTAAATTATGCAGAAAATCATTTCTTATCAGTCCAGGACTCTTCTTAGACCTTGATAGCTGATATCTGTCATGCAGATACCTCTGAAATAGTTGGGAGAATAGCTGGTTGATTGGCTTGAAACTTGGATTTTAAAGATAGCATCTGAATGTATAGATTACAGAGAGCAGGAATACAGTGCACACCAGGCAATTGCTACCTTTTTGCAGCAAGCCATGGGTGTTGATTTAGTGATCACTCCATCCTCCTGCTTTTTGCATGGATTGTGGACAGAAGTTCACGGAACCCCTATATGGCAGCCTGGGATGATCATCAGCATTGCTATGGTTGTCGCCTCCAGTTGGGTCAAGTTTGCTGTCACGAGCCCACATGCAAATACTGTGAGGATTGGGGAGAGACAAATGGCTGCTCTTTGAGCAGGCATGGAGGAAGTCTCTTCCTGCAAGGTGTAGGCGGCAGGCCAAAGCTGCCAAACGCTGAGCTGTTCAGTCTGACTCCATTGAGTCTTTGCCACAGACTTCACTTGAAAAGCAGAGAGCTACTCACGTGGTCTATCTCAGTCTCAAGGGGCAGATATCTCTACACCAGAAACCCCACAGGGGAGTAAAGAGAAGAGATGTTGTAGTTGTAAGTCGGGCAGCAAGAGATCACCTTCAGGAGGTCATGAGCACCCCTCTGTTACCAAAACGACTTCCACTTTTGGTCTATTCACTGACCCAAGGGTTGCCCATGCCTTGGAGTCTATGGCCAAGAGCATGCAGATGCAGGCTGATATGTTGGTGCTGATCACCCCCTCTCAGCCCCACACTGTTCCTTCTTTGGAGACAAGGCCCTTCGAAGAAGTCAGCCAAATGTCGAAAGAATTAGCTATCGAGATCTCGGTCCTCCGGGTCCAAGTGCTTGGAGCAGAAGTCACACAAACTGGTGCGTCTGGAATGGAAACCTTCGGGTTCCCGTCCAGGTATGTGGGAACCTGGACCAGTCTGAAAACTCAGATCTTAGGTCCGGAACACCACCAGTGCCTCGACAAACTTTCTGAGCACCCAGCTTTGAGAGCTCAGATTGTAACCAAGCCAAGCATGTGGGAGATAGAAGGAAGGCACCCAAGTCTGTGGTGGCACCTTCTGTCGTTAGTGGGTCTTTGGCCTCAGCGGTGGTGGCCCCTCCAGTGACCCAAGTGCCACCTTCAGTTCCCCCACCCACAGTGTTGGCCTTGCATCCTGCACCTTTGGCGGCTTTGCCTCAAAGCAAGCTGCTGGCAACTCTGTTGGCCCTTACATTCGAGCCGGGTACCCTGCCTCCCACTTGAAAGAGGCAAGCAGAATTCAAGCTCCGCAAGGAAGAGCGTTTGCATTCGGAGACTTGTCTTCTGCTGTTGCCACCACTGCCTCCGAGCCCAAGCAGACTCTGACGGCAGAGCAGCTTGCTGCTTCCACCTTAAGTCAGCTCTCTCTTGGCCCCGAGGCTCGGGAGTTCCTGGAACTTCTTCAGGCTCCCTCTTGCTAGCAGATTTTTGAGTCAGCAGCAGCTGTGGTCCCTGAGCGGAGTCTCACGGACACCCAGCAGAAGTTGCCTGACCCATTGTATCGCAGAGCCCAAATGGAGCCACTCTCTCAGGAACTTTGTTCATAGGAGAGATGGCAGAGGTTGTTTGCTGGGCGCAGGACCTTCTGGCCCACTCAACTGATCAAACCGGTACCAAGGTGTTGACCGACTCTGTCCGGTCACTTTGATACTTGGACCCTGCAGCCCTGAAGTGTGTCAAGTCTTCTCAGACCACACCTACTCGTCCCTTGGCTCTGCTTCCTCTGGACAAAATGCCCTGGACAGAGTGGGCAGTGCTCCGAGAAGGGGAAGTGCTCTAGTAAAGGCAAGAAGCCAAGCAAGCCTCGGCATTCCTGACTCTTGTATTCTACAGTGCGCTTTCTCATGATCCCCTACCACCATGCTGTTAGAATCTGCACCAGGCCTGGTGGACGGCTACCTCTCTGCCTTTTGCATGCAATGGGAGTCTATCACGGACTATTCTTTCATCTTCAACATCCTGAGATATGATCAGAAATTTATAACAAATGGTTAAAATTTTATAAGTTTTGAATTAGTACTTACAGAACTAATTTTATAGACCCCCTCCTTCTAATTAGTATTTGAATTTGAGCCAAAGTGTCCATGATTTGAGCATTTAAATGTATCCGCTGTTTGTTATATCCCTGTGCACTGTAAGTACAAATTAAAACATTATAGAGAAATAACTGATCTCCTAAAATTAATCTTTTTAAGCCTTGGAAAGAAACAAATTGAGTAACTTTTTATTCTTTGAAAGAAAGAGATCAAGGTTTGGACATCAGATGATGAAATGGGTGGGTCAAAACTATACGTGATGCAAAATATGAGTTATATCTGTAATGCCTGAGTATCAACCACCACAAGAGGCCCTAATGTAGGCTGGTGAGCCTGTCGGCCAATCATGTTTCCAAATAAAATATGTTTAATTCAACCACCAGGTTGAGTGTCCACCTTCCTCCTGCACATTCAGCAACTAATTTTCTGGGCAAAAAAAAATGATGGTGGAATGAAAAATGGGTACTAAATGGCTTCATGCGAGCTCTGCATAAGCATTATTTATTTTTTATGTGAGAAAAATTCCCAAGGTTGAAGACAATATGAACATTTTTACAACCAGTTGAAATATTTTAAGTTAGCAAAAGAAAATGGACGGCTATTAGAGAATATATAACCATAAGTCTTTCCAGTTTTCCTTTCCTTCATGAAATGAGAGGCTTAATTTTTTTCCTATCAATAATTCTGTTCTTACTATTCACCCAATGCAGTCATTTCTCAGATAAACATTTGATGTAATTCACTCTAGCTATGGAGACAAATATTAATGAGGTGATATGAGCTAACATGTAAGAGGAGCACATTCACAGTGCATAGATGCTGATGTGAGACAACACCAGCTGCTGCGGCCTGCAGTATCCAGCACATACCGAAATATCCGATAGCACTGTGCCACAAAGCAATATCTCATGCAGCAAAAACAGTTGTGAAGATTGCCCTGGGGAAGACATTGAAATTACATATTATGCATGCAAGAAAATAGATCAGTTTGGCAGGCTGCTTTCACTCTTGCTACTGTATGCTATTGTAGTGGTAATGGTTTCCTGTGGGACACTGCAGTTTCTTGTGTTGATGGTAATTGTGTTGACATGGGGTCATATGTAATGTGCTCAAGAAAAGCCATCTACCACAGCACACTGATGGCACTATGTACAACGGCAACAAGTGTATCATGACAGAAATATATTGACTGAAAGGCTCAGAGCCAGGGTCCCAGCATTGTTGACTATAACAACATTGTGGCAGTATATATATCCAGCTTTTAACATACATGAATCAGTGTAGAAGGATCTGTCTAGCTTTTAATTCAAATGAAGCAATCTTTGACAGATCTATTCAGCTTTTAATTTAAATGAATCAATGTAGGAGGATGTATCTAATTTTACATTTACGTGAATAAATGTGGAGGCATGTAGCGTACATAAAGCAATTTAGGAGGATCTATCTAGCTTACATGTACCTATAGTGGATTTATTCCTATTACATGAATCAATGTATGAGGACCTATGCATGTAGCTTACAAAAATCAATATAGGAGATATGTAGATTAGGCCTACATGAATGAATGTAGGAAATGTGTAGCTTTCATGAATCAATGTAGGAAGATCTATCTAGCTTACTTGAATCAATGCAGGGATATGAATGTAGCTTACATGGATTAATGCAGGGGATATTTATGTATGTATACATGAATCAATGGAGGAGGATCTATCTAGTCTAATGTAGGGGATCTGTAGCTAACATTATTCAATGAAGGAGGGCCTATTTATCTGGCTTACATGATCAATGTAGGGGATATGTAGCTAACATTATTCAATGAAGGAGGGCCTATATATCTGGCTTACATGATCAATGTAGGGGATATGTAGCTAACATTATTCAATGAAGGAGGGCCTATATATCTGGCTTACATGATCAATGTAGCGGATATGTAGCTAACATTATTCAAGGAAGGAGAGCCTATATATCTAGCTTACATGATCAATGTAGTGATCAGAATTTTACATATGAATCAATGTAGGAGCATCTATCTGGCTGACATGAATCAATGGAGGAGGGTCTATCTGGCTGACATGAATCAATGGAGGAGGGTCTATCTGGCTTACATGAATCAATGGAGGAGGATCTATCTGTGTTACATGACCCACAATCAGGTACATTGACTAATACCGTGGCCAATGATGAGGGAAGCTTGAAGGGCAATGAGCTTCCTCTACATATCAATACTGTGAACAACATTTACTTAAAGTAATGATTCTTGAAAAGCACTGTTACATGATGTCCAGTATCAATTCACTCACAATTACAGGATATACAGCCCTATTGTCTTTAATGGAGTTGTGGCAGTGCTGGGGTACTACTATAAGGTTACCAGGTACAGTAAAACCTGTGAGACCCAAACGCCCCAGGAGACCGAAATAAAATGTTTGGATTTTGCAGGTGTTCAACTTTCGGAGGGGTGGGGATATACTGAAAGGGACTTCCATGACAGGATGTTATACATGTATCAGGTGTATGTATGTTTACCCTCAGTAAAAAGACTTCTCAAGTGTTTATACAAGCTTATACATCCTGTTTATGTACATTCATTTCCACATCTGCTAAACTCGAACAAATTAAATAAAAAATGGTTCTTTTTTCCGTGGAAAATAAAACAGAGATACACACACTGTATTGTAAACATGACATCGATACATGTTGAATGCAGCTGAATCTTTGATGACTTTATATTTTTCTTCTGATGTCAATGCATGTAATTTCCTTTTTGCTGCCATTTCTTCACATCCACATGCAGGTTAAATTTCACAAAACCAAGAGCAGTCTAGTTAGCTATTAAACTGTCTCGGAAATACTGGAGGCAGCTTTGGGTCACAACAGGCATAGGTACCTCAGAGCAGCTGTTAATCCTTTAACAACTACAACAGTTTGCAACTGTTAATGAATTCACATTGTGTTTGCAACCTCACAAGTGGTTAATCCTAAAACAATTCTCATGTCATACCCTTACAAAGCTAAACATAACTGAGTAGTCTGTACCTCACTGAGCAGTCTGTGCCTCACTGAGCAGTCTGTACCTCACTGAGCAGTCTGCACCTCACTGAGCAGTCTGTACCTCACTGAGCAGTCTGTACCTCACTGAGCAGTCTGCACCTCACTGAGCAGTCTGTGCCTCACTGAGCAGTCTGTACCTCACTGAGCAGTCTGTACCTCACTGAGCAGTCTGTACCTCACTGAGTAGGCTACGCCACGTACCTGTATGTGTAAATGCAACACAGGGTGCATTTTTCTTTGAGGTGAAAAGATCTATGCTTGCTCTCTAGATGTGCTACTTTATTTGATTACTCTAGATTTTTTATAGATTATGACCAAGAGTGAGCTAAAAGATCCCTACATGCAGCAAAGATGACATACAAAGAAACCCTTAATACCCCTAACAGTGTAATGTTCTGGTGCTGTTCCATGAAAAGAAAGAATAAGGTACAAGACCACGAAAACAATAAATTTTGCACCATTTTGCTATTTTTCAATGTTCATTTAATGGGAGTGTTCAACTTTCACGGGTTCGTTTTGAGGTTTGAGACCCAAATTTGGTGTTTGGGGTTCGTGGTTGACAGGTCTTCAAGTTTTGCAGGGTCGAACACTCTGCTCTCCTATCAAAATACATGTAAAATATTTGGGACCGAAAAAAAGTGTTCTGGTATTGCAGGTGTTCGACTTTCCGAGGTGTTTGACTTGGCAGGTTTTACGATACTACTATAAGGTTATGAGGTACCACTATCAGGTCATTATAACTGAAGTAATGCCATTGGGCAACAGTGCATCATTGTTATTTGGGTAGGACTTGTGCCATACATGCCATTGACATATACTGTATTACAAGTGCACAGACTGTGTCTGAACAAAATGTACACACAACCAGAGAAAAAACATAAAACTCAGAGAGGGAGTAAACTGCTGAAGTATTGATGTTTCTTGGCAAGAACATGAAGAAACACCAAGGTCAAGTTTGGGCAGAGAA
This sequence comes from Hermodice carunculata, assembly GCA_964020975.1. NCBI lineage: Eukaryota > Metazoa > Annelida > Polychaeta > Eunicida > Amphinomidae > Hermodice > Hermodice carunculata. Next base: position 5,890,291 of record OZ026630.1, read on the forward strand.
AGTGGCTCTGTGTTTTTCAGCATAAATGCCAAGATGAAGGTGGAAGGCAACTGGATTTCACCATTTCTTGGTGTATTGGCCGATAAATACCAAGATAGCAGCGGGAGAAGAGAGTATCTTAATTGGTCTTTCTTACCCAGAAGGCCTGGGAAAGCTGTCAGACAAAACAACCTTGGCATTTCCACAAGGAAATGTCAAGGTAAGGACAGATGAGCCTTAGTTTCTTGACCAAAATCTCCAGAAACACAGGGATATGCAAGACATAATTCTTGCTGTGGCATTTTCAATGAAAAATGCCAAAAATACAGTGGAATCTTCCTGTTAAGACCACATAATGGACAGATAAAATGTGGTCTCTATAAGGAGTGGTCTTAATAAGGAATATAATTTAATTAAGTATAAACAAAAACAAGTCTGTAAATTGGTGATCTTATTATAGAAACGGTCTGTTTAGGGAGGTGGTCTTAACTGGAGATTCTTCTGTACACTAGGTCAAGCATGGAAAAATGGGAATGTTTTTAATTCCACTTGTTCCAATATTTGCTTCAGGACATAACACTTTATTCACCTTCAATACCAAGCAAAAGCTCTGGCAATATGCAGGGCACTTTAATCACGTTTGCTTCATGGGCTGTATTTAACACAAAAATGTGTGCTGCCCAAAGAATATTGATACATGGAGCCAAACATATTGGAAGGACATAAAGGATCTCACTGACAAGGGCGTGTGTGCAAAAATGTTGAAATGATATATCCAGACTTGGACCCCAGCAGATCAGAACTTGAGTTACAAATGGAGTAAATTATGGCTACTGCAATTTACACAATTATCATTTAGTTTAATTAATTATACCTATTGTAATTAACTGGTGTACTATTACCATGACATGAAGTTAATCATATGTGTTGTCCTTAACTCAACTCCCATGGAGTGCAGTTAATTACAACTATTGTAATTAACTGTACATTAAAGTGGGAATAATTATAATTGTTCACATTTCATATTCATATGCTGTCATTTGTCATTGCAGCCAGAGGTCGCTAGTGCCACTGTATAGTGAAGAGAAGCAATGCCATTGGCCAGGCTACTGCAAGGCCTGCCTGGTTGTGGTGCTTATCATCCTGCTGGTCTGGGGCGTAGTGGTCCCCATCTATTTTGTCTGTAAGTAACTAGGAATAGGATTACAATCTGTTTCAAGGAGTTGTAGATGCTATTTATGGCAATTAACTTTTTATCAACAGTAATGACAGAACTAGAAAATGTAAAAGGCATAAATGTTTGTACAAACACTTTGTGAGTCTATGGCAAGTCGGTTTTACATTTAGTCCTATTTGGCAATATCATGAAATCATTCAGGGATATCTCCAAATCATTTAAATACATGCTATTTGGCAATATCTCTTAATCATTCAACAATATCGCCAAATAATTTGGCAGTATCGTCAAATAATTTAGTAATATCACCAAATAGGATCAAATGTCAAAATGGCTTGCCTTATGTATCAGCATGTGTGTATGGTCACATTCATTTTTAAACATCTTTCTAAATTAATCAACTTTTTATTTCATTTGAACTCTGTTCATTTTACCTGACAGTTGGTCCGGGTCTCAGGTGGTTTCACGAGAGTGAGGAGACTAACATCCACGCTGCTTTTTCCCCTCGCATGTCAGCAACAGGGCTGTCAGGGCACAGACCCGGTAAGTCACAGGCCACGTCATTGTTTAATACCCGTGTCCTACCTGTCTGTAGACTGTAGACTACCCACATCATCGTTACCCGAGTCCTACCTGTCTGTAGACTGTAGACTATCCACGTAATTGTTCCCTGAGTCCTACCTGTCTGTAGACTGTAGACTATCCACATCATTGTTACCCGAGTCCTACCTGTCTGTAGACTGTAGACTGTACCCACAGTACTCCTCAACAACAGCATCAACAAAGCAGTTTATGCTTGGACAGTCACAGGCATGAAATCTATACACAGCAAGGATGGTCTTTGTATTGCTCATAACAGGAAAAAGGCAGAATGTTTCAAAACAACCACTTCCTGATGCCCCATTGTACAGTAAACTACATGGTCCACAGTTGTGACCAAGGAGACTAGAATGAATCCATTTTAGACTCGCTGCAATGGGGGGGGGGGGGGGGAGCAATATGCATGGTCTGTTTTTCCCTAAATGCAACAAATGATGGTCACTATCTGGGTTAAAACTACATTTTTTTGGGGGGGGGGGGGGAGGAGTTGCATGTGCTTTAGTAAATGATATTCAACAAATGTTCCTTTTTTAATATCCAGATAAAAGTGTATAAAACACAAGATATACTCTTTCAGTCTTATCGTGGTCATGCACACCCAGACAGTTGATTCTCAGTGCAGACACAAAATACTGTCAAGATCAATTAAATATGAAGCTGTGTAATTGTCGACTGTCTATACATGAGGGTGAGTCAGCCACTGTCAGCAGAACATTTTACCAACAAACACCTTACAGCTAGCAAGGCACAGATGGTAAGACAATTATACTATTATTTAAGTCATAGATTACAATTATGGATTGAAGTCTCTGTACTTTGAGACATGTATGAGCAATAACTTCCCCAGATGGCCCTGTGCTTTATGGTGAAAGCCACTGTTAACTCTTAAAGGGTCAGTGATTCCTGTTTACAATATGTGTGCATAGTAGCACCATACCAAACAGTCTGGGATCCTGGACAGCAAGCATGCAAGATTAGGCAAGTCCAGGCCTCAAAGACCCATGAGACATGGTTGATAGGGTCCATGAGAGGTGGTTGATAGGGTCCATGAGAGGTGGTTGATAGGGTCCATGAGAGGTGGTTGATAGGGTCCATGAGAGGTGGTTGATAGGGGACATGAGAGGTGGTTGATAGGGGACATGAGAGGTGGTTGATAGGGGACATGAGAGGTGGTTGATAGGGGACATGAGAGGTGGTTGACAGGGGACATGAGAGGTGGTTGATAGGGAACATGAGAGGTGGTTGATAGGGTACATGCATGCACTAGCCAGGCTGCACACAAGAGATCTTTGGCAGTGTGCCTACCCCACCCATTTGTCATGAAGACAAATGCAAGTCCACTGAAGCGCCAGCAATAATAAATATGGTAGCAATCACCTTCTGGCACATTGGGACCAGACCCATTTAATTATGTAATGATGTCATATTGCACAGTGTTAGGCACAGACAGCTGGCGTGATTAATTAAGAGGTGGGCAGGTTGTGCTGTACACAGGTTTGATACATGTATATGCACCAGGATACCAGGATGGAAAATATCAAGCCTCCCCAGTAAGTCACCACCTCCCGTCACCACCCCCAGTCACCACCTACAGTCGCCACCCCCAGTCAACACCTACAGTCACTGCCTCCAGTCACTTACCACCCCCAGCCACTACCGTCTGTCACCGCTTCCAGTCACCACCTCCAGTCACCGCTTCCAGTCACTTCCTCCAGTCACTGATTAAGTCACAACCTGCAGTCACCACCTACAGTCACTGCTCCAGTCACGGCCTGTGTATGTTCCATCCAGGAATCACTCTTACCCTCCCCCCTTCACCCCCACCTTTATTTTGCACTTCAAAGCCAGTTGAAATGTAATATTCAAAGTGAAGTTTTGCCCATCAGCATATCCTATAACTGTAAAATGCCACTTGAGTTGGTGATATTTGACTTTCACTTCAAGCACCTTGAGAAGTGTTCATGGTGAAAAATGGTAAATTGTGCCACTAACTTAGCCCACTTCTTAGAGAATCTTTATAAAGTTTTACCATCAACCAAATATCATGATCCTTTTGTTTAGAAATATTAGATCAGCACATGACAAATAAAACTGACGGTCAGTGACCACAAAATCCACGGCACAAGTGGAGATGTCACAACATACAGGACTCCTATACAGCCTTTATAATGGAACATATTTTGTGCCTGAGCACTGGATCAACCCGACATTTGATATGGTTTCAGAAGCATAGAATTTCAATTTTAAAGTTCAAACTGTGTGTGACTGTTCATATTTTTCTTCTTTTTTAGTTTGAGAGTTTTTTTATGAGATCTTTATAATACATTCACCATGGACCACAACATACATAGCAATAACTGTCAATCACACTTTTAGTTGTATAGCTGAGTTTATCATGGTATCTGCTGCATGTGGCTGGCCCTGGGCCCGTCAACCAAGACAAAGTGGCCACATGGCCAGTCATCGTCGTACTTTTATAAAGAAACTGACACCTTTGTCCCAGAAAGGCGGCCATACAAACTGTGCCTCTCCTCAGCAGTGGCCACATACAGGGGGCACCACTGCATTGACAAAATGGCACTAGATGTCTCCAAATACAAAGTGATCAGGAAGAGCAAGCTTCCCCTGCCCACAATGACCCGCCTGTTGGGCATACCGTCAATGCATGCTAGGATTGCTCGAAGATGCAGCATTTTTGTCACATGAAAGTAACCAGTTTTGATAAATTGAGCCATTTAACCATGACCTTTAGCTAAAAAATGCTATGTAATCAGACAAATGTGTGTGCAACCAAGACTGTCTATTGAAGGCAATTTTGTTCCAATCAGACAGACTTTTTTTTTTATAGATTTTGGCAATAATATACAAAATTTATAGAATTGTGCAGACATGTACATCAGCGAGGTTCAAAATTAATTGGTGCTCAGGGGCACCTTTAAAACATGTTGGAAAACTCTTTCTGTCACAGGTAACCCAGTGAGTCAGGCAACTGTCAAGTTTTGCCAGTACAGTAAAACTCACCTTAAAATCTATAAACTATCAAAAAAATATAAAAAATAAAAAAATAGATGTGTTGAGTGTATGACCTTGACAACATAAAATAAAGTGGAATTTGTGCACAGTTCAGATGAAATTTTTCATTCTTGTGCAGATTGAAATTGAGCAACTTTTGAAAGACTGGGGCAGCTTCTGAAATTTGACTATTTGCGCATGGGCAACTTGGGGGAAAAAAAGTTAATTTCAACCCCAGGTCAAGGACACAATTGCAAATACCAAATGAGGTCAGCAGTCTACTATGAGGACAAGATTTTCCAAATGCAGGCTTCAGATGATAGGTACACCTCCCAACCAGCTTTTAGTCAATGAAAACACAAGATGCTCTAATCTGAGGAACAATTTTACTTTGAACTTTCAAATCAGAGAGGACATATGTAAATGGGTAATTCTACAGTAAGTGCCAAATTCCAAATTGAAGGGTTTTGGACAACCTACTTTTGTTTGAAACACAGATGTTAAACGTATGACTACTGGAAGTTAACAGCACACAGAAGTGTCAACATTAGAGCATAACGAATAAACTAACATACTTAAATAGTTATCTTAGGTGTGGGAGGAACCTCTTTTGTGTCAGTGGTGTTACATACTAAATGCAATACAGAACAAGCTAAATATGTGTGAGACTATTAATGCTGCATTGATCTGTGGTATAGAATTTCTGTTATTATTGCACTGAGATATAATTATTTTTAAATTCCAGTGAGATGATTTCAAACCAAGTCCAAAGAAAGTGCATTGTCATGGGAAAAGTGCTAGCCACAAGTATAAACAATAATTACTAAAAAAAAAAAAATGTGGAGGTGTCATGTATAATACATTTGACCTAAACAAATTAACAGGCTACCATAAACATCCTTAAGTGCATCAAGTCCCAGATATAGAAGCAAATTAAAAAATAAAACCAACAGGTCAAGTCTCACCACTGACTTTTTGTAACACCACTGACATATTCAATCCTGATCAGTTTCAGAATCTGTTATAGATCATAATACATGTACTGTCCAGATGGCAGAATTGTTTGAGACATGACCATACTCGCAGTGTGCGATAATAAAGTTGGTTACTCTATATTTGTTGCATTCATTTATTCTTTGCCTCTACAAGTAAATATTTGGTCCTTGTGTTGTGTGCTAATTCATTTTAAATAAAGTATTTAAACAAGATAATGTTATTGACATTGAAGCAAATTATAAAATAAAACCAAAGGGTCAAGTTTCACCACTGACATTTTGCAACACCACTGACTGGTGTAACACCACTGAAATTCTCAATCCTGATCAGCTTCAGAATCTGTTATAGGTCCTCATAAGAATGGTTTTCTGTGTGAGGTAGAACAAAATGGAATAATTTATCAAACTTCATACAATTTTCATTAAGATCCAGGCTCAGATGGTGATTATGATACTGTCCAGATGGTACAATTGTTTGAGATATGATCATACTCACAGTATGCAAGAATAAAGTTGGTCACTCTATATATTTGTTGCATTCATATATCCTTTCCTTCCACACATCAACAGTTGGTCCTTACTGTGTGCCAATTATATTTAACCCTTTCCCCCTCAAACTGGCCAAAACCGGCTGGTGGTCAAATGTTGTCTGCTTCAGTATTTTCAAGTAATTTAAACAGTTATGAAAAACAATTTGACTGAGAAATGTACATGAGACTTATCAAGATCACATGCCCCAGGTCAACAGCTTTCCTTGGCATGGGTTGGGTACTTAGTGCCCAACCAATGCCAAGGGAAGCTGTCGACTCAGTCTTAATTCAAGGGGGAAAGGCTTAAATAAAGTGTTCAAACAAAATAATGTTATGAGTTCCATATGGGCTTCAAATATGAGGCAAGTATTCGCACATACACAGATGTGTGTGAAAACGTACCTTGTATTAAAGCCTATATGGAACTCAAGCATCAACACACTGATGGAGCCTATATTGAACTCCAGCATCAGAAGAGTTTAAACACACACAGATGGGTGTCTGTTTGAACAGTGTTTTGATGCTTGAGCACTTTAAAATAATGAGAAATAAACAGAGCTCACTCTGCTCTATACAGTATAATGCAAGATTGCAAAGGCTGAGTTCCTTACACAGGCAGGAATGCAATACAAGGTAACATAATGTCCTCTTGTAATAAAAGTCACACTTGCTAGAGTCAATTGTCCATAATATAAACAAAACATTTTAACTTAACTCATTGACTCCTAATGACACGTTAATGTGAACAAAATATTTTAACTCAACCCAATGACTTCTAATGACACATTTACTCACGAGATTACAAATGTCTGCTTACCAGAATTTATTCAACTTCTGAATATTTGTCTCAGTTTTGAATAAAACTTTAATGGAAGGCTGTTCAAAATTATATGGTCTGGGTCAACAGCTTTCCTCAGCATACTGAAGCAGTGTGCCAATGATATTCCCCGAAACGCATACCCCAGGGAAATTCTTGTTCCTATTAGGCATGAAGGCCCTACCTAAATGAGCTCATCAAGATACGACCTTTATGCCGAATAGTTGCAGCTGTGCCTAGTTTGTTATAAGCCCCACAATGATGGGGGGGGGGGGGGGGGGAGGGTACCGCATCGTGTCCATCTGTCATCCATTCATACACATAATCTTGCCCAGACTTATAACTCTTTCATTCATAGCATGATGTGGTGAGATCTTGTTGAAACTTTATATGGTTATTACCCATCACTAAAGAGTGTGTCATGAAGCAACAATGACCTTGAGCTATATAGGATAAGGTCACAGTAGGTATCTTGCCTATCAGTAAAAGGTGTGTCTTGAAACAACAATGAGTGGACATACATGAAAATCACAATGACATCTTTGTTTAAAAGCAACAAGAATTTCCCTAGGGTAAGGGTTTAGGGGAATATTGAGGCACAGTGCACAGTTTAAATGTTGTGACAGGGATCCAGTATGTGTTTGCTACATAACAGACTGAACAACTTTTATTTTGTTTAGGCCTTCCACAAGGAACATTTGTACCAAGTTTCAGCACAATCTAAGCAATAGTTTGGAGATGAAAAGGACATTAAACTGAAGTTCATAGGAAATCAGAATAACCCCATCACCACCCCCAGTGAACAAATTCAGTAGACATCTACCCAAGGAACCTTGGAGCCCCACCAATTTTGATAGTGGTTTGTAAGAAAAAATCCCAAATTTAATTGTGAATGGATGAAAGATGACGGGGGACCGATGACGGATAACTGACCATCCTAAAAGCTCAGCTCTGACTGACAAGTCAGTTGAGCTAAAAATCATTTTTTAAAAAGAAAAAAGTGCAGTGTTATCCAGCGAACAAATTCAAGCTGTCATATTATGAGGCCCCACATTGTGTAAAATAACCATACTATAATCAAATAGTTTGGAAAACCTTTCGGCACCCAAAGGGAAAATACTGTACTCACAATTCCTGGAGTTATTTGTGCAATGATAAAACACTTTGTCTTTACAGTCAGTGGTGTTATATTTACGTCATTGGTGTTATCCCAGTGGCGGTAATACCACTGACTGTAACACCACTGACAAATCAGGAAAAATACTGACTGGTCCCAACCTGCTTGTTCTGTGCTATACTCCTCCAACAGCACCGGGCACTCAAGCATACTGATATCATGTTTGGGAGACTTTTTCTTCAAATATTTACATTTTTTGTGAATCTCAATGCCAACACCACTGACAGTGAATAAACATCCCCTCACTTTTTACAACATACGTGTATTGTCAAAAGTTGAAGAAATATAGTGAGCAGGATACTTAAACAAGTGGCTCCCTATTGCAGCTTCCTTTGGCACCTCCTCCTAAGGGTAATTTTTGGAACTATAGGGAGCCATTATTATTATACCCCCGCCCCCTCCTAATGGAAGCATACAGAAATTGCTTTTTCCGTGCATATGTGTCCATGTGTCTGTGCATCCGTCCGCCCTCTTTTCGTGCCACTTGTCCTTCAACTTAGATTAATGAAACTTTACACACAGGTGCATCTGGATATAAGAGTGTGTCATGACATGTACCAAAAGTAGGTCACTAGGTCAAGTATCTGTGTCACAGTGACATATCCTTATAAAATCATGTCCGGCTATAATTCCTTTACTATTTACCTTAGCTTCATGAAACTTCACACACACATATATCTTGACCTAAAGGTGTGTCATGAAACAAAAGTATGTCGCTAGATCAATCTGGGTCATGTTTATACATTCATGTAAAACTACATTACACTTCATGCCCAGGTTGTAATTTTGTTGTCCTTTGACTTAGAATCATGAAACTTTACACACCTGTGTATCTGGACACAAGGGTGTGTCATGCATAAAAATAGGTCACTAGGTCAAGTATCTGGGTCATGCTGATAGCCTCCTTTTATTGACTACATTCATTCCAAAATAAGACCTGTGATAAGCAAGGTTATAAATGAGGCGAGGGGGGCATGAATCCAGCAATCTCTGATTGCCTTTTAATTTGCATCTAAATTTTATCAAAAGTAACAGCACTGACACAGATTCAAGTAATACCATCTTATTCAGGCAGGACTTCAAAACATGAAGACAAAGGGAGCCCTAACCTTCTGCTTCTGATAAAGAACATTTCCATCATGTAAATCATGTGAAAATAATAATATTTTAATCTTTGTTCCTCACAGACAAACTACATAGAAGCTACAAATCTCAAAAGTAACACATCAATTACGTCATTCCCACTGATATTTTGTGTTTCTGCAAAGAATTGCATTAGGATATTTACAAAACTTAAGCTATTTTATGCTAAGTTTTTATAGTGGATTATAAAATATAACAGAGATTATCTTAGGAGGGTCCGTATTTTTAGCGACCACCTGGTAACAAGAAAATGGCATATATTGTAGACTTACCCAAATAGTTAGCTGTGTTCTCTGAAGTAGTCTGTTGAGGGAAGTTCCATTCCTATTGAAGAATTTTTTTAGAATTATTGTGAAAAATGAAATGTAGACATTTATAGAATTATGTCATGGTCTAGAAGTAAAAGTAGATAAAGATAGCAAGTAGATTAACAAATTTATAATGAAGACACCATGCAGTCCATCTGAGTGACAATGAAACAATGAGGGAGCAATCATTGTGGAGATACATGTCTGAGCAGCGTATTTTTAAACACATAAAAATAACATGTTCTGATATAGAAGAGCCATTTGACCTTAACTTTCAACTTTGAGAGGTCATATGAAAATGTGGAAATGTGTTGCCTCACCTCAGCTATCTATTCAGGGCACTTTGCCTCCAATTTGGTCATGGATTTGTTCAGTTACTGTAAGAACATAAAACTTGGAGGTCATCATTAATAATTAAGTACAGGTCACAAACTGATAAGTACATACAAAATGTGTTCACTGTATAAAATTCCAACATCAGTCACTGCTGAGATAGAACTCTGAGAATCTGGCAAAAGGAAGAAGAAACAAGAAAGGCTTAAGATTTAATTTCATTTGATAAAACATACAGAAACACAGGTTAAAAAGGATGGACATATTTAGCAGACAAATTGGTATCTGGTGGGATATATATATATATATATATATATATGTATATATATGCATATATATATGTATATATATGTGTATATATATATATATGTGTATATATATGTGTGTGTGTGTATATATATATATATATATATATATATATATATATATATATATATATATATATATATATATATATATATATATATATATATATATATATCAATCATGTATGTGTGTGCAGAAGAATATATAGATTGTATATAATGTCCATATAAGACACAGGAAAAAAACCCATCGTAGCGAGGATGTAATTCTGGTTCAGGAGTCCCACCAATGTCAGCTTTAAAATATTACAAATGATGGAGAATTATTGCAAAAAAATGTACATATCCAAATAGCACACCTTCACCCCAAGGGCAGAGGTGGGCAGGTGCTACCAACTGTAGACTGAAAACTATTTGTGAGGACAGTTGGTCTTCCAAAGTGACAGCGATTACCCAGTAACTGGTTGGAGATGGACAACCTAGCTGGCCACAAGTGCTAAGGAGTAGGCTATTTACTAAATATGTTTGTTACCATGAGTGTATTTAATGGTTTATGTTTGAAGTTTATGTGTACCAGCATCAGTTATCAGAACAGGGAGCTTTGTGTGCAATGTATGCTGCTTCAAGTCAAAGAGGATTATGCTTTATACGGAATGACCATTTCAAAGTCTGAGAGAACTATACTTGATGCAGGGACACTCTCAAAGTGTTAGATGACTATGCTTTTCTATATGCAATGGACATCTAAAAGTCTGAGAGGACAATGCTTTTAACTGGCACAGACCACCTCAATGTGTAAAAGGACTGTGCTTTTAACACGCACCAGCCATCTTGAAGTCTGAGAGGACATTTACGCTTTCATACAGATATTGATCATCTCAGCGTCTGAGAGGACATTTACGCTTTCATACAGGTGTTGATCATCTCAAAGTCCGAGGGGACGATGCTTTTGTACAGACTGACCATCTCATATTGTGAGTTTGTTGTCACTGATGGTACCTCTATATTCTATTTTTCTGTGATATGAACGCATGATTTTGTTTCAGTCTTGCACACAGCCAATGGTACCTTTGCAATCGTCAATGAGGTTTATGTACCAGATCTGGATAACCCGACCAGTCCCAAATATCAAGTTATTACTGCCAAACTTGAAACCTTGGTAAGACTTGTTGCTCATGTTATAAAATTATATCCAAAACAGTCAATATTTTGTGGTTGGATCTATCATGACATTTGATAACATCTACTGTAAATTGCTTTAATTTCGCTGTATTCTTATTTTCGCTTATTTCGCTGATGGTACAAAACCCTGAAAATAAAAACACAGTGAAATAGTATTTTAACATTGTTTGAATAAGAATTATGTCCAAAATAGTGAAATTAAAAATACAGTGAAATTTCAAAAATAGAAAAACCATGAAAATTTAAACACGCGAAAATAAAGCAATTCACAGTACCACATTGTTGGTTCCCCTATTCAATGTCCATCTTTTGATTCAAGTTAATGAGCCTCTCTTCAGTTAACAACTTTGTGACAGCAATATAAAAAAAGTAAGTGTGGCAAATTTGTTTATATCTTTATTACATATGGATCAACATTTCATTATTTTTGGAAGCATAGGAATAGTGGACTGGTGGTTTTGTGCTACAGAGTGGTACACACTCTGAATGCCAATGTACAACTAGTCTTTGTATCTGTCACTGGTTAAATGACAAATAGACTTCAACTGGAAATCAAGACCACACATAGCCTGGCTATGATGATTTTAACCTCTTGAATTGACACTTGAGTCAACAACTTTCCTTGGCATGAGTTGGGCACTTAGTGCCCAACTCATGCAGAGGAAAGTTGTTGACCTGGGGCATGTGATCTTGATGGGGCACATCTACAATTCTCAGTCAAAATTGTTTTTCATTACTATCGAAATTAGTTGAAAACACTGAAGCAGACGACGTTTGACCACCAGCTGGTTTTGGTCGGTTTAAGGGGAAAGGGTTAATCAGTTTTATTCTCCCATTTTCAGCTAAGTTACTCTTTGTGGCAAGTCAAGGGAGGGGGATATTGGTAAAGTGTGATCTGTGTACTGTTTCTACCTCATCAAGTAGCACACATAAATGGAAAATTTATTACCGAGCATAATAAAAAAGACAAAAACCTGGAAACTTATTTAATTGTTTGAGATTACCTCACTATATATAAGATGTGGTCTAGTGTTAGCACTAGCATTAGCATGACAGGAGTAGCAGTAATATTTTGGCATAACCTTTCTATTTGTGTACAAATAATTGTATGAGTGGGAAAAGTCATAGTGCTCATGATTATATCAAATACTGAGGTTGTGGATTCAACATCATTATTACTTGTAAAAACTGCTAAATATTCAGCATAGCCAAACATCTCTGTTTAATTGGTAGTTCCCTTTCTTTATATGTGAGAGTGGGGCTGTTCCTTGCATGGAAAAGTACAAACTTCTGATGAGTGTAGCTTACTAAGTACACATAGTTCAACATAACACATATAAACATGATCATGTTGTGATAACCTTGGAGAAGTCTTTCCCTCATTACATGTTGGTTTGTTCCAAAATTGTGGTGAAAATTTAGAGTGTTCTAGATGTACCACAGGCGCAGAGTTTGTCGGGCAAAGAGCCAGTTGGCTGGTAGGGAAGGCCTTGGTTCTAGTTGTAAAGTACATGCAGCGCCATCTGACGAGGGCAAAATTATTGTCTTTCCAAAAGAGCTGTAATGCTGGGCTATCCCCTCATCATGATGTCATTCATTGCTACTTTCCTGCAGTCAGTGGATCTGGTCTATGATGTACCGTAGGAATCCCCTATCGAGGGCTTTTGAATGACTGGAGCACCAGCAGGTGGTTATCAATATACTGTCCTCAACTAAAACCAAGGCCCTCCCACAGCACATCCACATATGATTACACTCAATTTTTACTGCAAGTTTTGGAAAAAACAATGTGAGGGAAGAACTTCTTTAAGGCTCATATTGCGACAGTAAGGAAGTGTGTATCTACAGTTACAGGTGGCGCTGCAGTACACCAGCCACTTCAAGCAGGTGCATATTACTGGCCTCAGGTGAGCTAGCTACGACCACAGACTTACCAAATCTCCTTATAGCTACAGGGACACATAGAGACACCACTGACTTTTGTAGAGTAATCCTGGCATGATAAAACAAAAACAAAAAAACTTGAAACCTTACTGCCCTGTCTTTCTAATAAAATTTGAGCTTTTTTTACAAGCTGCAGAAACTGTTTTTGGCTGTAATGTAGAACAAACTATCAGAATTCAGTTAAAACCCTGAAAAGTGGCATTTCTAGGAATAGAAAGGAACTTGACAACCTGAACCCTCTCCATATTTAAAGATTTTGAGTCTATTAATGATTCTGAAGAACTTAATCTTGATGACGTTACCTTGTCTCATAACAGAAAGAGTGTGTCTGTCCTGTGCTTACTTGACATCTGATATGCTGATTGTTTGTTGCTAACCATCACTGTATGTATACAGTACACACATAGTACTCAGTTGACCTTGTCCCTCTGTGTGCCATACAGCCCAGGCCCAGGCACTGTAGTGGTGCAGTTCCTTGTCACCTTCAAGACGAACAAGACACGAGTGTGGTACACAGTCAAGCAGTGTATCAATGCATACCTCGAACATCACCAGAGCTATCTGGGGCCATTCCATGTTGACATGCGTTCTCTACAGGTCACAGGTTAGTGCTATAATCCCACGTCAATGTGCCCATCACAGGTACCTAATGTTTTCATGTAAGTATACAAGGATCTGTGAAATGGAGATGTGTGAACAACTGTAGTTTACTTCAAGACATCATTAAAATGGATATTGTATGCATGCCAGAATTTACAAATTATGGTGTTTGAATGAGGTCGTGTCATGGTACTAAGGACTGATGTAATAACCACACAGGCCAAAGATCACAGTGACTATTGGTCATGCCATGATGTTATATAAGTGAGATGTGATTGGCTGGAAGCTGTAGATGATGAATCATTAATGTTATATTGGTAAGACATGATTGGCTAGAAGCTGTAGATGATGAATTACTGATGTTACATTGGTGAGATGTGATTGGCTGGCAGCAGTGGATGATGAATAACTTTGTGTTTTTACTGCTGTCAAGAGGCATGGACTGGATGCAATGGAGATCTAACTCCACAGACTTAATGTAGTCACCTGATTCCTAAAACAGATCAAAGCGTGCTAAATGCACACAACTGTAGCTCTGCCAATCAGCATTTTAATAATTAATAATTGATGCACACAGAAGCAAGCAATATAATGAAATTGATTATGTTGTTGACGGCAGAGATCTACGACCCCTGTGAGCAGGACAGTGGAGGCTGCTCACACAGATGCAGCTGGAACCTAGTGAACAACACCGTCACCTGTCACTGTCCAATGGGATACAGCCTGGCCACCGACTTCCTCACCTGCAAGTCTCTCTGTATGTATAGCTCAACTGGCAATCACTGACTGCTCTCTCATTCTACTTAGTGCTGAGGTCAGGGATCTGATGTTGCCTTCCCTAGTACCAAGGTCACCTATCAATCTTACCTTCCCTACCTGCATTAGTTCTGTTGTCATGGATCCACGCTTATCCTGCTCAATAATATGATGGATCTCCACTTACCTGCCTCAGCACTGAGGTCATAGATCCAATCTTGCCTTCCCTAGTACCAAGTTCACAGATTCAATCTTGGCTTGCCTACTACAGTGATACCTTCTCTAAAGACAACTTCTCGTGAGAGACCCCATTAGTTTTTAAGACCCCCCTTTCAAGACATTGGCCTTTTATTTCTTTGTTAATTTACCTGCAAAGACAACCTGTCATGGGACCGTCTTTGTCTGGCATTAGGGGTGGTCTTAAATTGCAGGTATGTACCACTGTACCAAGGTCACATACCTGCCTCAGCACTGAGGTCATAGATCCACAATCTCCCTTCATTAGTACTTCTTATGCCAAACATGTGCTTTGGATCACTGGTACGTTGTAGAATAGCCACGAGAAAGTCATATTACTAGCTGCCTTTGACAAATAAGTTTCTACATTCAGGAGCCAAAATTTGTATGTTCACTGCCAGTTATTCTGTGTTTTGATTGAGACAAGGCTGTTTTGAAAGGAAGTTATTACATAACTACCTCCATTGAACCATTCTTTTCAAGAATGGGGATTTGGTCGAGTGGATATGTGCGTTTCCCATTTCAGCTAGGCGACTGGTGCCAAAGGTTGCAGGTTCGAGTCCCGCTTGTTCTGAACATAAAAAATTAACAAACAGTACTCGTTATAGTTTTGATGGAAATTATAAAAACAAGCAGAGTGACACCTCTAAAGCTGTACTCATATTTACTTACCTACGCAGTGTTAAAATAGTGTTTTTATGAGACCTGTAAAAGCTGGACACAACAGGCATACAGCAGTATCTCATTACAATTGGCAAGAACAATTTTGTAACTGTATATATCTTATGAAAGTTGCAAAAAACAAGTTTACAGCTGTATCTCATAACAGTTGGAGAGAACTATATAACCATATCTTATGAAAGTTGACAAGATGAGAATTTCAGCTGCATCTTATGAAAGTTGAAAGGGGCAAGTTTACAGCTTTATGGAATAATATCTTAAATATTTCTATGACTTTGACAGACTCCAAGAAGCCCAAGTTGTGTAGCTCTGGCACATTTGAGTGCTATGAGGGGGACTGTATTCCACACAAGTGGCTGTGTGATGGTTTTGCTGACTGTCTGCTTGGGGAGGATGAGGAACAGGACAGATGTGGTACGTGAGAGCACACTGCACTGTGACAGGAGGCTCTACCTGGTGGCTATATTTTTAACTGAAATCAGGCAAGACTCCTGTAAAATATGAAGCTACAAGTATGACAGATGTAATGACAACAAAACATTTGATCACAATCTCTTTCCTGCTGATTAATATATCCCAACTACAGAGGGACTAATGGATTCTACAAATTATTCTATCAACATCTGAACATGCAGTACAATCTGGAAAAAAAATTGAAAAAAAAACAAACCAAAACACAACAAACAAACAAAGACTGAATTTTAAGTGTTAACATTCATAAATATGTAAATCTGGCCTTTTTGCTTGATTTCTTTGTTGGAAAGAAAAGGTCAATAGCCAAAGGTGGACAAATGAGACCACAAGGTATATTTGTAGACTGTTCGTAACAAATGATACCAGTTTTCAGTGGGACTTGTTGTTATCTACCACAAAGCAGACTTAGATTGAACAGAGTGGGTCTGATCAGTCCCGTCAAAATACTTGAATAAAGCCTTAAAGTTATGTCAAAGGTTGCCAATTATAAGATTGTTTTGTAGACTATATCAGTGTTGTTATAAGACTGTTTTGTAGACTATATCAGTGTTGTTTAGTAGGTGCACTGCATAGAGAGGTTCACTTGCATTTATTTGTGAAGGTACAGTTCACAATTGCTCATTTGCTTATTTTAGAAACACATAGAAGATTACAGAACAAGACCAAGAATGTTTCCAATAAGGAGACGGAAAAGCTGATAGTTGCTACCAACAGCACCAGGATGGAGGCCTCCACTGTAAACCTGACCATCAACTCAACACAGGCCCCAAACAGGTCCCTCAACTCAACACAGGCCCCACTTCCACTTGTCATGCCTGCTATGATGGTCAAACCACCCACTGTGCTGCCTGTCAATGTGTCCGGGGAAATCTCACAGACTAACAGCACTGAGTACCCGTCATCAGACTCAGCAAACAGCAAGCCAGTTATTCCCAAAGTGCTTTGGTGGTTTCTCAATAGAAACTCAAGTGGCCAAAGCTCAAAAATTGCCAAGTTGAACCAGCCCAAACTGGAGCAGTCGGTTGAGTTCAACAAACAGATGTGGTGGTTCTATAGAGGCAAAACTGGGCCACCAGAGGGCACTACACAAATAACCCCAACATCGTTAGCACCCCACAGAGCATTAGATCCTACACCTCCCCCTACAGAACACAGCACTAAAAAATCTGAAAAAACTGCATTTGAAATTTCCCATGAAACACCAGTAAGAAAGCCCCAAAAGAGGGCACTATCAGTCAAAAGTAATACAAAACGCAAATTTCAGTTCTTTGGATAATCTTTTAGATCCTGTGTTGGTTTTCAGCTTTTCAATATATGATCTCATAAGCTGGGACGGCTGAGAATTTTTAGACAAGGATGTTGTTTCTAAATTTCTTTTGAACATGTTTCAGAAGCCATTGGTTCAGTAATCTCCTCTATCACATGGTGTAGTCACATATCCCTGGACACAGCAAGAACTGCAGTCTTGTTTTTTTACAAAATAAATAAAAACGACAGTTCAGGTAAAATTTTTAAAATGTTGTATGTATTGAACTCTACATATATAATTTTACATGTACTAAGCGTAAACTAGCAACAAGTCTTTCACTGTGTAAAAATAGATATTTTCAAGTTGAATGAGTTAAAATTTGTAAAAAAATAATGAAATATATAAATGATTATACTACTGTCTATGGCCATTGTATTACATCAATTTTGTCTCCCTGCCAACTAAATTTTATTTTCCCATACTGTACCTTGAAAGTTCTAAAGCCTGGCAATGAGATTTGAGGTTGAGGCTTGTACGAGCGCTGGTTTTATATGGTAAGTGGTTACCAATTACGGGTCAAATGAAGTGGTTCATTGCTAACTTTGACATTGATATGCTCTGAATTGACTTACGACTTGCATATTCTCTATGAACTGACATTACAATGCAACTTGCCTTTCATTCAAGCACCATTATATCTACAGGTACAGAGACCATAAGAATGGTCCAGGTACAGAGACCATAAGAATGGTCCAGGTACAGAGACCATAAGAATGGTCCAGGTACTGAGACCATAAGAACGGTCCAGGTACAGAGACCATAAGAACGGTCCAGGTACAGAGACCATAAGAATGGTCCAGGTACAGGGACCATAAGAATGGTCCAGGTACAGGGACCATAAGAATGGTCCAGGTACAGGGACCATAAGAATGGTCCAGGTACAGGGACCATAAGAATGGTCCAGGTACAAAGACCATAAGAATGGTCCAGGTACAGAGACCATAAGAATGGTCCAGGTACTGAGACCATACGAATAGTCCAGGTACAGAGACCATAAGAATGGTCCAGGTACAGAGACCATAAGAATGGTCCAGGTACAGAGACCATAAGAATTGTCCAGATACACAGACCATAAGAATGGTCCACGTCAACAGCTTTCCTTGCTGCTGGGCATTATATTGCACCCAAAGAAAAGCACCAGACTGGGCCAAAGCTTGACACTGAAAAAGTTGAACATAAAAATTGGGTCTTCAAAGGAGGATGTTAACAAGAGGGCTGAACATCTTCAAAGGAGGATGTTAACAAGAAGGCTAAACATTTTCAAAGGAGGATGTTAACAAGAGGGCTGAACATTTTCAAAGGAGGATGTTAACAAGAGGGCTGAACATTTTCAAAGGAGGATGTTAATGAGAGGGCTGAACATTTTCAAAGGAGGATGTTAACGAGAGGGTTGAACATCTTCAAAGCAGGATGTTAACAAGAGGGCTGAGCATCTTCAAAGGAGGATGCTGAAAATAGGGCTGAACATTTTCAAAGGAGGATGTTAACAACAGGGCTGAACATTCAAAATTAAGTTTGAAGATGAACATCTTTATGACAGCGCATGTACTTCCACGTATGACCAAAGTTGGAATAAAAGATGGTGTATAAATAAACAAATGCAAACATAGTATGTTAATATTTTCAATTTTCAGGTATCCAGTAAAATACAGTGCTTTATCTGGACGTAATTATTGTTATCAAAACCTGAAGACAGGCAATCCAGAGTATCACAGCCTAGTAAACAAATTTTGAACCCTCCCATCAGCTACATCACCATTAAGTGTTAAAACAATTTAAGTTACAGTTTTGATGAAGTTGAAAAATAATGAAAACACACAAAAATTTGTTGAAAAAAATCGGAAAAAAATGCAGCGCCACCTCTGATACAAAATAATTATTGGGTCCCCAATATTGTCTCGATGCAATTTCGAAGCAACTGGCTTAGCTGTGTCAGAGAATTTTTAAGATTTGTTAAAAAAATGAACAAAGGAATTCATAAAAAATGTAAAAATCACTGGACTGTCACCATTTAAAAACTGATAAGAGACCCACCGAAAGTACATTCCCAACATATTTGAATTGATCAACTCCAATGACTGACAAATCAGCTGGGCTAAAAAATACTGGCCAGAAGAACCTTAATTAATTTAAAAAAAAAAAAAAAAACTGGGACAGGACCCATTGGTCACACCTAGACCAGACCCATCACAAGTGCATCCTCTTCATGTTTGAAGTGGATCTGGTTTAAGGTCGGAGAAAACTACAAAAAACATGTATGTACACTGATAGTCCTATATTAAACATGCACGTACAGTGATAGTCCTATATTAAACGTATGTACACTGATAGTGCTATAGTAAACATGTATGTACACTGACAGTCCTAAATTAGACATAAATGCACTGATAGTCCTATATTAAACATACATGTACACTGATAGTCCTATATTAAACATGCATGCACTGATAATCCTATATTTAACATGCATGTACACTGAGAGTCCTATTTTAAACATGCATGCACTGATAGTGCTATATTAAACATGCATGCACTAATAGTCCTATATTAAACATGCATGCACTAATAGTCCTATATTAAACATGCATGCACTGATAGTGCTATATTAAACATGCATGCACTGATAGTCCTATATTAAACATGCATGCACTGTTAGTCCTATATTAAACATGCATGTACACTGATAGTCCTATATTAAACATGCATGTACACTGACAGTCCTATATTAAACATGCATGCACTGACAGTCCTATATTTAACATGCATGTACACTGATAGTCCTATATTAAACATGCATGCACTGATAGTCCTATATTAGACATGAATGCACTGATAGTCCTATTTTAGACATGAATGCACTGATAGTCCTATATTAAACATGCATGCACTGATAGTCCTATATTGAACATGAATGCACTGATAGTCCTATATTAAACATGTATGTACAGTGATAGTCCTATATTAAACATGCATGCACTGATAGTCCTATATTAGACATGAATGCACTGATAGTCCTATATTAAACATGCGTGCACTGATAGTCCTATATTAGACATGAATGCACTGATAGTCCTATATTTAACATGCATGTAGAGTGATAGTCCTATATTAGACATGAATGCACTGATAGTCCTATATTTAACATGCATGTACACTGATAGTCCAATAGTTAACATGCTAACAAGGACTCTGTCTATCATTATAATTTTGAAAATATGTTAAATGTCAGGAAGTAACCATAGCATTACCTTTTGAAAAAAAATTGAGACCAAGGCCTAGTACAGTCCCTCTGAGGTTGAAGAGAATCCAGCATAGGATTCAGGAGGAGCAGAAAATTACAAAATACAGTGAAACCTCATTATAATGACACCATTTGTCGCTGAAAATGTGTCAGATAACTGAATATGTCAGATAAATGAATTGCATAACATAGTAAATGTACTTTTTGTTCCTTATAAGGTGTGTCGTTAAGTGAATATGTCGGATATCTGAGTGTCGTTATAATGAGTTTTCACTGCATGAAAATTTAGTAACAAAGAGAAAAAGTCAAGGCCACTGTGACAAGTCTCTGTGGACTGTATCCATTGTCCACTTTAATCATTACCTGTTCTGTGGTCATTGCCTCAATACTCTATGAAACACAGCTAATTATACCTTTCATTATTATAATGCATAGCAATATACAGTCCACCAGAGAACATTTAGCAAAGTTGAGAACAGGAGGAACAGGGAAATAAAATTTGAGGTCTAAAAAGATGAGCAGCCAATATGACATGGTCAAAGGTAAAGGTCACAGTGACCTAATTGTAGTATACAACATACTCATATCCCAAGAAGCATCTATACATCCTGTTTGGTATTTACATTATAGTATAAGAAACATGGCCTACACAAGCATTTCCTGTGATGGGGTCAGCAGTTAGTCACAGGGACCTAATTTTGGTATGCAACACACCCCCCTATTCTAAGAAGTATCCACACACAAAGTTTGGTGACTCTTTAAGTATTACAGTCCAAAAGATAAGGCCTGCACATACATTTTGTATAAGAGGCTCAAAGGTAAACAATATACAGCCACTTAAAAAACAAAAACAAGAGACCCATGGGCCTAGTGCTCTGCTGACATATAATCTGATTACCATCACCAAGAACTCCTTCCATGACCCAATGTAATTTGTCAAAGCCAGCCACATAATGCAACATCAAACTTTCCCATGAACACATGGATAGTACATCAGATCTGGTATCGTTCCCCTTATTCCTTATCAACATATCAAATTTAGTGTCCTTTTCCTAAGTGTGTAATAAACTTGAAAAATAGGTCAGTCATACACTATATTACAAAGTTTGACCATTGGCCTAATGGTCATCCTCCGTGCCCTGGACAAAGTAGGTCAAAGTCATCCACATTATGCAATATCAAACTTCTATAATATGAGATACATTTATGGTACATTTGGCAATGTCAGCCTTCATGTTTCTCAGTATGTCAAATCTAGTGGCCTTTACTATGTCCTTAGTAACCTTGCAAAATAGGTCAAGGTCACCCAAAATTGTAATGATATTTGATCATTGGCCTAACATTTATTTGGTGTAAATTTACAAGTACCATCTCGATTTACAATCAAAATAACAAATTTTAATGTACTTTTAATACTTATGATGCTAGTTCCACCTGATACCACCAGTGGCGCTACCATGACTCCACATGTCAGACTTTTATCAGCAGAATATTTCTGTAATGGTATATTGATGTTTGTGAACAAGTTCAGATGTAATGCTTGTACCGAAACCCCCCCCCCAAAAAAAAACTTAAATGTATTCCCTCCATGACCATGAGTAGTAGGTCAAGGTCACCCATATTATGCAATATTGAACATCCATATGATACACATTTATCGTAAATTTTGTATTGCTAGCCATATTTGTCAAAATGTATGATTGTCCTTTACTATATCCTTGATAACCTTGAAAATTAGGTCAATGTCATTGAAAATATAACCACTGGCCCAACCCATATTAAGTATAAAATTGGAAGTTACATCTTAATTCAAAAAGCCACATTATGAATTTACTGCACTTTTACTACCCATGATGCTAGTTCCTCTTACCACCATTGGCATCCCCACACATCATTTTTATTTATATAATATTCCTGTCACAGTATATTGACCTGTACAAGTTCAGACATAATTACCATAACAAAAAGTAATTTCCTGATATGTATTCCGCCTGTGATCTTGAGAAAGTAGGTCAAGGTCATCCATATTATGCAACATTTAACTTCTATATATGATACACATTTGTGGTACATTTGGTATCATTAGCCTTATTCTTTCTCAACATAATCAATCTAATGTGTTTTCAACACCTTTTACTCCATATCTTGCGTAATACTGTAGGGGATGCCACCAAATTTTGATGCATGGTCTTTTTGCCTGATCGACATTTCCACCAAGTTTCAAGATGATTCATGAAAATCTTTTCAAAAGACAACACTCTCAACATTTTCGTATTTTGATAAAAATATCACATAATACTATAGGTGGCGGCACCAATATCAAACTCGACCTAGATTTTCATACCCTTTAGAAGTACTGAAAGTAATATGGGACTAACATGAAAAGTTGACTGTATTGCGTTCACAAGGAAAAAAAAGTGAACAGACGGATGGGCAGACAGAGTGATCATTTAAGCTCTGCAACCTATGGTCAGCAGAGCCAACGACAACAACAAAACAAAACAAAAACAAAAAACAAAAAAAAGAAGATTTGCTTGATACAACTTTTGTCTTGTGGTAGTTCATATCCCATTAAGCTGATGGCTGGATGCGAATTTCAAAGTCCAAATAACCTTGACTTTTGACATTTAGTGGTCATATGTAAATTATAAAAATATACAGTGTTACAATACCTACAACTTAAGCCCAACATGAACCAAATCAGATAAAAGCTGACCAAGTTATGGCTTGATAAAACTTTCCAAGGTCCAAATGACATTGACCTTTGACCTTTAGAGATTACATTTTATCACAAAAACATGCAGTGTTGTAATACCTACAAGTTGAGCCCAACATGACTAAAATTTGATAAAAATTGATCACGTTATAGCTGGAAGAAACTTTCAAAGGTCCAAATGACCTTGACCTTTGACCCTTGGGGGTCATATGTAAATTACCAAAATGTACAGTGTGACAATAGCAACAATTTGAGCCCAACATGATCAAAATTGGATAAAAATTGACAGGAGTTACGGCTAAATAAAAATATCATAGGTCCAAATAACCTTGAGCTTTGGAGGTCACATTTAAATTACAGAAATGTGCAGTGTTACAACAGCTACAATTTGAGCCCAACATGATCAAATATGGATAAAAATTGACCAAGATATGGCTAGATGAGAATTTCAAAGGTCCAAATGACCTTGATGTTTCAACTTCAGAGGTCACACGTAAATCACAAAAAACGTGTAGTGTTACAATAGCTACAATTTCAGCCCAACATGATCAGAATTGGAAAAAATTGACAGTTATGGCTAGATGAAAATTTCAAAGGTCCAAATAACCTTGACTTTTGGCCTTTAGAGGTTACATGTAAATTACAGAAATGTGCAGTGTTACGATAGCTACAATTTGAGTCCAACATGATCAAAGTGGGATAAAAATTGGCAAGAGTTATGGCTAGATGAGAATTTCTAAGGTCCGAATGACCTTCATTTTTACCTTTAGAGGTCACATGTAAATTACAAAAATGTGCAGCGTTACAAACATATTAATTGAGGTTGGAGTGGTTTCCTGTACTTATAGTAGTTTTGGAGATATTCAAGATTTAAATTTTCAAATGACCCTAATTTGCATAATGTTCAAAATCGTTGAACCTCTTTACAAAAACTCGTCTTCATGTATCCAAGTATAATCATGCCAAGTTTCGAGTTTCTACATATAAGTTTTCAAATGAAATGTCAGACAAATTTGCCGAGAGAGAGAGAGAGAGAGAGAGAGAGAGAGAGAGAGAGAGAGAGAGAGAGAGAGAGAGAGAGAGAGAGAGAGAGAGAGAGAGAGAGAGAGAGAGAGAGAGAGAGAGAGAGAGAGAGAGAGAGAGAGAGAGAGAGAGAGAGAGAGAGAGAGAGAGAGAGAGAGAATGTCTGTGCTGGCACATAGACACAAAAAAACGTTTCCCAGTAAGGTCACGAGAGGTGGTCTTTGCAGCATGCATGAACTGATGCGGTGTGCTTCCACAGCAAACAGTTGATGCCGCCACTTTACTGGATATTGATCTGGCAAGGCACATGGACAATTTTCAACTCCCAGGAACAACGCCATTTAGAACACAGTGGCAGTCCACGATCATAAAGTGCATGCAATTGTTAGTGTGGAATCTCAAACTAGCACTCCCTAATATGGGTCCAATGGCATCAAGTTTACTTCCAAGTCTCCCTGCGACATCCGTGCTTAAACTTAAACTGATGTTTAAATCCATTAGGTGATCGGTTACCTTTGATCATACTGCAGCTGGCTTATTCAGTGATGGAATGCACTATTCTACCAGTCGAGTTACAGAAGTACATGCAGCAAGAATATTTTGCCCAGACAGACTGTTTTCCAGTGTATCTGCTGTCTACCTGGCTAATCTGCCCTTTGAAGGCAACACCAAAGTGCTGGTATCAGTGAGCCTCAAAATTAACTAAATTAACTTCTTATGTTGGAGGGGTCACAAGTCTAGATTTGACTGAATTCCGTCTGTTGACAACTTTCACCTCATTGCGGGTCGACCCTGGACTAAATGCACAGTAGAAATGTTGATGGCATTTCAGGCCTTTAGTACTGCAAGCTGAAATCTGCCCTTTTTGTTAGAATCCAGTAGAACAGCCAGCTCTGTAATTTCGAACTACAGCAGTAGAAGGCAACAATAGCAGCTTTTCCAATTCGTTTCACCCCACTTTTAATGTAAACTCTGCTCAGTCATTCTTACAGACTGGATAGTGTTCTCACTTGACATTTGCACCCATTTTGGTCTCCAACAGTAACATACCGAAATTAGAAAAATACAGCCAATATCTGTTGCAGCCATATGGAATACACATAATACTAAGTCTGCGTTTATGCCTGCCACTGCACTCTGCCATCACTGATGCTTGTAAGGTGCGAGATTGTAGACCATGCCTCATAATCATGCTGACTGTTCTCTTCAGTAAACTCATTTATTAAGTGTTTTTGTGATTCTGGGACAAATTCATGAATAGTACAACAAAGAAAAGGAGTTCTGTACAAAACAAAATAGCTTTATTCCAGTCATACTAGTATCCATTACAATCATGATCATCGGTGTTGGACAGTGAGATGGATAAGAAAAAGGAATACATCAAACATTGTATTAAAAGTTTTGGGCAGTAAGAGTGGACGTACATGTTACACTGCTGTTTTAATGCATTCTCTGTACATCAAACGTAACTAGGCAAACTGCCAACTATATTTTTAAATGCATACCAATTCATTTTCAGATTCACTTCAATTTGAATTTTAATTAGTCATGACACCTTTGCCTGTTTAGCAGACCTCCAGGCCTGTAACTCTTGGTTGGGATCTCAATGCCATCAAAAGTAAAACATCATAGGCTCGGAAGGCAGATAAGTGGGCCTTTATTTCCCCCTAGCAACTATGTTGTATCAAGTACTGGACTACTGTCCTAGAACTGATTTTGCTGCAAGATGCTGTGAGCTCTGCAAAAAAGACTCTCAAATAGAACACTGGTCCCATATGTACTTCTTAAAGTACTACATGTAATTTCACTTGGGTAACATACTGCTGGTGGAGGAAGTCCAGGGGTTAACTTGGAAAGCTTGCTGAAGCAGAAGCAAGACAAACTCTGTACCAGGAAAGAGTTCCCGTTTCATTGGTGTGGTTTGCATACAGAAGCTATACATTCCACAGATGGTGCAAAACACCATCCCACCCATACATGTACTACTTTACCCATTCACAATTTTCTCACCAAGCATTTCTAAATTCCTGACTTTTGGGGTTTCTTTTGACCCTAAAAATGCCAATCTGTAATCATCCAATGATCATGCAGCTGAAGTCATCCTGTAACCTTTACGGTTGAGAAGCAGGACACCATGCTTTTATGATCTTGCTCCCAGTATTTTTCTCCCCTCCCCCCTCACTTTCACAAAACATCACACAAATTTGTTGTCCTGAATAAGATGGTGAATGGAGTATTGCAGATTTCATTTGTCAGTGGCATTCTTTTTTTATGCACTTAAAATCAGAGTCCCAGCCTACCAGGACCCTCGATCAGGTTGCAGACCACCTGGCCAGGCTTGTACATACAGGCATCTCATAAACACTCACTAGATACCATGTGCACATAAACCAACAGTCCATGAGCAAATATCCTGGTACAATGGCTTTAATGCTCAGATAATCACTAAATTCACAAGTCGTGCCCCAGTAGTTCTGCCTGAGGTTTTGCATGGTTGGGGTATTTTACAAAAAAACAAAAACCAAAAAAAAAAAAAAAAAAAACCAAAAAAAAAACCCAAAAAAAGACACCAACGTACTGGATCTATAGAAAAGTTAACAAAACGAGTCACTGAAGCAACATTAAGGATTCATGTGAAAAATGTTAAAAGTTTGAGTGAAGTTTATTGCCTCACATACATAAAATTTCAAGTTCTCCACCAACTGTGTGATGTACATTTTTTTAAAAATTAAATTTGGCAAAGTTTGCAAGACCTTCTATTGTTTTCTGTGTTCACTGGACCTTATTTCCCATATACAATATCTTAGTCTCTGGGCAGCTGAAACATGGAGTTGCACTATGTTTCATCCAAACTGGCAAACAAAATTTTAGATATTTTCAGTTTGAGTAAAATACTTAAACTTCACTATGTAACACCAGCATGTTGACAGAAATACTAAGAAGTGAATTGGCTGAAGAAATTTGAGTGGCTGGTTCTTCTCAGCCACCTCAGCCAAATGCTAGGCAGTGTGACCTATGAGCATACATACATACATAAAACAAGGAAGGCTTGAAACACTGATGCAAGTCTGCCCTTCACTTCATAGAAACCTCACTTCCACAAGTAAAAGTTTACATGCTGTTCTGATCAAGTGCTTGCAAAGCTTTTTGACCATGCTATAAGACTAGAACACCTGATTGTTCCCTTTTAAACTTAAGCATACAATCTAGAGCCTGCAGCAATTTGACAGTTGGCAAAAAGGCATAAAGAAAACATTGCACATATTACTTAACATAACGCTGATACTCCCCCTTTTCTCATCTCTGCTTATCCACCTGCAAAGATATTTTATCTCTTAAATGAAAAATTTCACTGCCAACTTTTTCACAGAAGCCCAGATTACCACCCAATAACCCAATACCTGAACCAACATCTTGCAAGTATATCAGATGTACAAAATTAAAATCCTCTGTCACTACATAAATTGCTTTGAAAACTGCAAACAAAAGAAGTGCTGCCATTGAGATACATTTTTTCACAAATGCCCCTCTGTGAGACGCTTTCACCCTGATACAACCACAGCCCATGAATATGCACATTTGGCTTGAACCCTTTGCCCACAACACTGGCCGGTTCCTGCTAAAACCATACCCTGTGACTGTACACATTCATCTCGCCCCCCTGTGCCCATCCACAGACTGGTCCCTGCTAAAACCATACCCTGTGACTGTACACATTATTCTGGTACCCTGTGCCCATCCACAGACTGGTCCATGCTACAACCATACCCTGTGACTGTGCACGTTAGTCTCATACCCTGTGCCCATCCATGGACTGGTCCCTGCTACAACCATAACCTGTGATGCTGCACATCAGTCCGGTAAGCTGTGCCCATCAAGACTGGTCCCTGCTAAAACCATACCCTGTGACTGCACATCAGTCTGGTACCCTGTGCTCATCCACAGACTGGTCCATGTTACAACCATACCCTG
This sequence comes from Hermodice carunculata, assembly GCA_964020975.1. Classification (NCBI taxonomy): domain Eukaryota; kingdom Metazoa; phylum Annelida; class Polychaeta; order Eunicida; family Amphinomidae; genus Hermodice; species Hermodice carunculata. The sequence goes on from OZ026630.1 coordinate 5,918,802, forward strand.
TGACTGTGCACATTAGTCGGGTACCCTGTGCCCGTCCAGACTGGTCCATGCTACAACCATAACCTGTGACGCTGCACATCAGGCTGGTACCCTGTGCCTACCACAGGCTGGTCCCTACTACCAAATTGAGGACAGATCCTATACAACATTATGTTCTGTTGTATTAATATCATTTTTTAATCAGTAGAATTTCTTCTTGTGAATTTTCTCTAAAGTCAATTGTGTAAAACCATGGAACTTTGACTGTTGGAAGAGTTGCGTTTTTAGATATTCACTTTCAAAATGTGACTGAAAAAAAATGACAGTATCACTTGCAACACTGGTTTGACACCAGATCCAAATACTTCTGAAAAAGTTCCAGGCTAACATTTTAAAATCGTCATTTACTCACTGAAAATGTACAATCTATACTTCTGCCAGAACAAAGACATCTACACCATTTAACTTAATATTTTAAAGTCATCATTATGACTGGACAACAGACTGTCATACATTATATTCACGAACATCACGTGTAACTTTACTGATATAAACTCTAATCCCAGATAATTCCATGCCCTAAAAATGCCAAACTAGCAGCCTAAACACAATACCATGAACACACAGGGATTTAAACTTGTGCTTCAGTGCAGCCTTGACACCTTCACGTTGCCCCACAAACTTATTTTAATTCACATTGTCATGGAATTGATAAATTAGCTGTCAGTTCATCAAGAATATAAAAGATTTCAATGTTTTAACGTAATTTCATACATCTTATGATCAATTAAAACCACTGCGTGATCAGCCCTATTGGAATTCCTGCAAATAGCATTAAGATTACAGCCACATCACATCCAATGTTGTTTCATATAAAATACATATATACCATATATGTACAAGCCCAGAGAACCAACTGGACACCTGCATTTGAAACATGAACTTCCACTAATGTGAACAACTTAACACTTGTTGCACCTGGTATGTATTGATCACTCGGTCAGTCTAATCCAGGATTTGGTTGATGCCAAACATTGACGCGTTAAGGTTTCTGTGGCACAGTACCATGTGTAAGTGAAATCAGCAGCCGGATACATACTATGTGCAGGGCTGCCTTACAAGCTCACTGCTCCCTCCCAAATGTTGTTCTAGGACAGGAACCATTGCATTCAAAAGTTCAACTTGTTCCATACCAACACACGTACTAACAGGAACATGCTCTGATGAAACAAAGTTACACCAGTATGTCACTTTTTGTTTTAATAATCATATTTACTTTTCATATCATTCTGACATACACACACTTCATCAAAAAAATTCCAGATTACTCCAGAGTTCGGACAGAGAACAATATACTAACTTACAATATTCCACCATGCACTGTACACCAATGTCTGTACAAAAATAATGAAGTATTGTACGCTTTGAGCACTGGTTCATTTGGAATGGCCAGCTGCACACTGACTTCGGTGTCCACACCAAGGTCCTCACAGGAGGGCAGCACTGTCTAGCTTCCAACCAGACAGCTGGTGTAAAGCAGTGCTGTATCAGAATTGGGACCCAGTGCTCAGTTGACCATGTCCCAGTGGCAGGTCCGACGAAGAACCCTCCCCTCACATTTCGTCTGCCTGCAGCGGGGTTGTGTGGTAAGCTTTGGACATAAGTAAATATTTCTTTTTTTGCTACTACTGTCTTGTTGATGATCACTCAGTTACTTTATTATGTGCAATAAATTTTAAGAATTTACATATGGTTCTAAGAGATTCAAGCTGAGACTAGACCTGTTCACACCATGCCCTAGGAAATATCTGGTCACTGTTGCTTCCAAAAGATGCACAAAACTTTCTTGCTAACATCCAGCTTGGACATGTTGAGTACACGTGCAGGTCAGAGAGATGAGGGCCTTCGTCTTGTAATGGACCGATGCGCACGGGTCAACAGCAGCCATTCTCGTCATTTGGATGTGAGCTGGGCTGCCTCTTCTCTGCACATTGGTCCACCGGTCTATCGGATGATCTGCAACAACATCGCACCGAACTTGGTAAAACATTTTATGGCAACTTGCATACAGACATAAGCATCAAACCATTTTAGATACAGAAATACAAGAAATATACTGATCCCATGTATTACAATAATCAGGTTCATTTTGCCAATGGTACAAAAGTTAACACAATCTCCACCAACAGATCTGCAAACTTTCATGGACCCTAAACTTTTGGTCTGAAAAAGGAAGTACTGGTGTTCTGCGGAAAACTGCCTGTCAAAAAGATTTGTATTTTTAGTATAAATTCACACTACTTTGTTCACATGTTGGCTATAAAAAAACAAGTCTCAATCCAAAACAATAAGCCTCGGCAGGCATGATATGGCAATAATATCAACATGTAGGTAGGAAGTATACGCCACGATCTGTGCCATGGAGAGTGATTAATACAGGCTTGGCCTGCTTCGCAATCCATGTAAAAGATACGGGTCTATACTTTTTTTTCTTTTTTTTTTTTTTTTAATATCAGCTTTCGTGTGATCCTACTCCTTTCAGGCGATCAGCTACAGGAAATCGATTAAACTTCCTGTAGAATTTTGTTGTTCCTAATGTGAGGTACGTCACTGACTAAGTTGTGTCTGGCAAAATTTAATGTAACTTAAGTTTTAAAGATTCAGACATGATATGCAGTCATGAATTTTCTGATTAAAAAGACCAAGATGATCAACTTGCACGTGTGTATTCAATATAACTGCACCAAAGTTTATTCTGAATAAATCTGTAAAACTTACTTTTTATTCATCAGTTGTTGCATGCTACAGAGAGCCCAGAACACTCTTGGAAAAATACATGGCAATTTTTATGGGAAGTTTTTGCTTAAATTAAAGGAACAAAACATTAATTGTTGGGTCTTGTGTATAAATCTAACTTGGACAATATCATGCATGTCAAACAAAAAAATTGACTTTTCGCAGCTAAAATTAGATATGGCAATCATGGTTTTGCCCTTGAAATCCTTCACACTTCAAAATTACAACATAGGCCTTTCTGTAACTTTTGCTGTATGTGCTCTGTAAACAAATTATTTTCAAAGGAACAAAATTTTTATGAAATGCTTCTAGTTCAAATATAGGACTACATGTATACAGGAAAATGGTGCCAAAATATTGGGGGGGGGGGGGGGGGGGCATCATAAACTAAAGGACACACAGGAAGCACTGGGATGCTGCACACTGTCCCTTCCTACAAGGAAATTTTGGCGTCACATGATGGTAGCCTTTGGTGAGAGGCTGATTATTAGATAAGCCCACACCACCAATGTACATTAAATTTCCCTTCATCTGCATCTAACTCTAGAGCTAATTGTGGATTGCATGTTTAGCTGGTTTCCCTCGACTTTAATTCATTGATATAAAGACGAATCATTCATGCCAAGTATCAAACTGGTCCAACCTACCGTATTTAATAACTAGCATGCTTCACAGCTGCCAAATTGTCCTAATCTAGAACAGCAGTACATGCTGTAAAGGCCACCTGCCATGAGCCTTCACATCTTTTCAAGAGACCATTCCATGAAGACACTTGGCTTTATTTATTACTCTTCATTTTAAGATCACTTGCCATTTAAGACCACTTTTACTAGCAGTTGGAGTCATCTTAAGCAGCAGGTGTCACTGTATAGGAACTGGCATGAACACAAGGCAAAAACCACCAATGTCAGCATGGGACTAATGCTACACATGATGACATACACTAGTACAACTGTGAAGTATCTCAGATAAAACTGACCTGTTTTACTGTGCTCTTGATAAAGTCTTTCCTGTCAGTCAAATCAAAATCTGGATACTTGGCATATACCTGTAAAACAGAGAAAGATGATATGCCTATGAATATACCCTGATGAATGGCTTTCAAAATTAATTTATGCAGTTTAACTTATATAAAAATTAAAGTCGCCAAAGGTAACACAAGTAACGGAATATCCTAAACATATTATCATTGTTATCATACTGTAGCCTTCAAAACTCACTAAGTTTAGAATTATGGATGGAATTGAGGATATTGCCAAGTCATGACTAAGCACAGGCATCACTTCATTGCTGACACTCCCAATCCATCCATTATTCACTAAAACACTGATATATCAATTTTATTATAATTAAGTTTCAACTGTTAAGCTGCAACAAAGCAAGCATTGGCTTTCCAAACTTTGGAGTTGTGAGCCAGGTGCTTCCCCTGATGTCATGCTGTGTACCTGAGCCATCTTACCTGTTTGCACACTGTTTTCATTGTGACTTCTTCCAGGTTGGCACCATCCAGGATCTTTTTGATAACATCTCGTAATTCATCATCCTGAAATAAAAACCCAAGGACTTGGTCAATTAACCCTTTGAGTGCCAGTCACGGCGTAAGCTGTGCTGATGAAGCGGGATCACTGTAATGATTCCAGATTCATATTCCTCATTAAAAGACCTTTCATTCAAGTACCAGCATGCCTATGTTCCCAGTGAAAAATTTGGTCCAGGTCAACAGCTTTCCTTGCGGCACTTTCCGTGCAACGCGAGGAAAGTGCCCCAAGGAAAGCTGTTGACTCAGTCTCTAAATTGGCTCTGTAAGAGTTAAAATTATGTTCACCTTATGGGGGAGTCTATCAAAGTCAAGTTTATATGCCTTTACTTAATATTTGCATTGTTATTTCATAAACTCTTTAACCCACATTTTTTAAAATGAAAAGTTATCTTGCATATGAAATTAGTATCTGTTAGCTGGACAAAGTAATAACAAAGGACTTCAGCAAAGGGCTTGAGACCATAATATACAAGTGTCTGCAGATTCTGCACCACAGCTGTCAAATATGTAACTTACATTTGGTGGTTGTTTTTTGGCTACAAGAGGCTCATCATCATCAGAACTTTCGTCAGAATCTGCTGGTGCTGAAACAAATGTAAACGTATGACCACTAGAAGTCTTCATGCATATAAAATCTTTAAATCTATTGTCTTGGCCATCCATCCCTCAGTGGATCTGTCACACGCCCAACAGCACTCAACATCTTACTGTGTCGCAGGTGCCATGGGGACCTGGAATGTGCCCAGTACCACCATGGTGAGTACTGGTGCGTGTCCCTGAAGCCAAAACAATAACCACATTGTGTACTGTATGCAGTTTAATTCTATCAACACCACATAATTTACATACGTGTAGTGCATTAATGATCAATGTCAGTCCGGTATCTACATCACACTGATACATTCAGCTTTTCACCTTGGCCTGACAAAACCAACACAACTTTGGTGGACAGGATAAGGTGTCATAAGTCAACAGACTGAACATATGGCCCAAACCATGGTGAAGGCATGCATATATCAATTCCAGGCTGGCCACTTGTCACCTTCTGATTTTTTTTTTTTTTGACTTTATGTAACACCAACTGTTGCAAAAGCAAATGATAATTTGTGATAAATAAATTTCTTCTCCTGTTGCGGTCCAATGAGATTATCAATACCCTACGCATTGAGCATATGTAAAAGAAATGCAACTCTCTACATGCAGACATGTCTCAAGATTTCAATTCCCTTTTGTTACATGTTTGTTGAATAAATGCTGGATTTCAATCGATTGTCCAGAAGATGTTGACAATTGATTGAAATCCAGCATTACAACACATGTTCGTAAAACATAGATGCCCCCCTACCATCATTATGTTTGCCCTCATTACCTTGGGAAGTGGATGTCGAAACCAAATTCACCAAAGTGGCCTTGTGACTTTGGACATTAGCCCAAGGTCCCCCTTCTTTGAAGCTCATCTAGCCCCAATAGAACACTATAAACATCTACAATATAAGAGCTGTGGCTCAAAAACGTCTGCGGTTATTAAGCAGAAACCAAATTCAGTAATGTGGCTCTGTGACCTTGGGAATTTTTAACGGAAACGAAACAGAATAATGAATTTTTGTCACCTCTGAAACGGAATTTGCTGATTTGCCTTAATGTGTTTTACATACATAAAGAACTACTGAAACAGAATTTGGAAATTTGTGGCTGGTGAAACGGAATTTCTAGTTTTTTGAAATGGAAAAATACAGGCCCTATAGAAGGCTCTATTCCTGTGGAATATGAAAGCTCCAGGTCAAAAACATCTTTAGTTATAAACATACTGAAACCAAGTTCACTTATACAACTCTAGGTGGTAACCTTGGGAATTTGGTCAAGTTCATCTACTGCTAAGCTGATCAAGCCCTTCTTGCAGATGACTACATGTAACCATGTGCAATACTGAAGTCGTAACTAAAATTCTGAGTTATAATGCTGAAATGAAGCTCATTAATGACCTTGTGACCTTTGAATTTATGTCAAGGTCACCCATCTTTGAATTTGACCTAGCCCTGGATAAGGACTATAATCCTGTGCAATATACAGGTCCTATCATGAAAACTTTTCTAGTTATTGTGTGGAAATCAAAACTTACCACAGTACATCCATGACCTTGGAAGTACAGTCACAGTCAACCACCTTAATACTTGCTTCTACTGGAGTATTAACCTGGGCACTATCAAAGTTCTATCTCAAAAACTTCTTGAGTTTTGGTGCGGAAACCAGTCTCTCTTCCGACTGATATGAACAAAGCTATATGCCCCACCTTCTTTGAAGGGGGGGGGGGGGGGCATAACAAATTATATGTCTAAAGTACATGTATAAAGAAAATGAAGATACCACACACAATATTCCTCCGTTCAGTTTATTATGTGCACCTTACAATTTTTCCGATAGGCAAATTTAGCTAGGTTTCAGTTTCACATTGCAAGGCATGCACTCGAGGTGCAAGTTTAGAAATAAGTTGGTCACGACAAACATGAGTGACTGATCAACGTACACAGTAATACAGCTGAAGCACTATACTGCTAATTTCCACAAATGAGGAACTGTAAGATCTAGTATCAACCATAACATTTTATTGCAAACACAATATAAAATCAAGTCCTACCTTTCTTTTTGGGACCCGCACTTTTCTTTTCTTTTTTCTCTTTCTTTTCAGCCTTTTTCTCTTTTTTCTCAGCTTTCTTGGTCTCTTTCTTTTTATTTTCTTTTTTCTGTGCCTTCTTTGGTGCATCACCCTTGGTTTTCTTCTTAGGTGGTTCCTAAATTGAAACATTCCTAGTTATAGTAGGGCATTTATACGAGAATCTTGGTCAAAATGTTTTGCTGTCACCATGCACAATACATTATATTTGTCCCCAATGCATGATAGACTTCACTGAAAATGCAGGTCAGAGTCATCCATATTATGCCATACTTTAATCCCACAACACAATGCATAATTCACAATTATCAACTTAAAATGTCCAGTTCACCTGGACAGTTCCATTTTCTAATACACATGTAAGGTGTACTGTGACCTTGTACAAACAGACCAAGGTCCCTCATATTTCAGCAACTTTCATACCTTGATCCCATTCACACTGGGTAAATTTGGTAGTGCTACTCAAATTTACTCTAAAAATAATGATTTTAATGTATTTTCCATCCCTATGGTGTTAGTTTCATGCGATGCCAGAAGCTGCGTCACCAGTGCTTTACAATTGCTTTCCTTGGTGAACTTTGGGCTGGCTGCACCTAAAGTATGCCTGGTGGAGTGGCAGACCTGTACCATCTTTGTGGTCTCCGGAACTGCAGGCATGTTGCTACCTGAATGAAAGTTTACTTCACAAAGAGTAGGATTTTTGTATCTTTATTTCATGTTTGGAACAAGCGGGACTCGAACCTGCACCTTTGGCACGAGTTGCCTAGCTGAAATGTGAAACGCATATATCCACTCGACCAAATCCCCATTCCTGAAAAAGAATGGTTCAATGGAGGTAGTTATGTGCAAATGCCATCAATGCAGTATATTTACTGAATCGGCATTCTATTTCCAGAATCAGGGACTTAAATCCACCAGCATTAAGGAAATGCTGAAAATATATATTTCATGTTCAGAACAAGCAGGACTTGAACCTGCAACCTTTGGCACCAGTCGCCTAGCTGGAATGGGAAACACACATATCCACTCGACCAAATCCCCATTCCTAAAAAAGAATGGTTCAATGGAGGTAGTTATGTGCAAGTACCGTATCAACAAGATAATGCAGTATATTTACTGAGTCGGCATTTATTTCCAGAATGTCACATCCAAGCACATAAACTTTTGTTGCAAGGGGCAATGACTGACTCAGCAGGGTTTGTTTGGTAAATTTTTCATTCACAGAATTAAACTATTACTTGGTACATTCCTTTCCTGGTCAGAATAAGTCCCAAAATGCTTTCCTTGGCATGCATTGAGTGCAATATTCGCCACCCACGACAAGGAAAGATGTTGCCCTGGGCAGGCCACCAATGACAGGTCTCCTCCCTAACTTTCAGTGAAAAATGTTTTCTGTTTGCATAAAATTTAAGTAAAAATATTAAGCCAGATGACAATTTAAGTTCAGGTGCTTTTGGGTGATTTGAGCAGGAAAAGATCACATGTGAAAGTGACTTGATGTTTTATATAAGCCATTATTATTTTCTATCGATATAATCTGGGCCCCGTTCATACAGACCCCCAACTCGCTTATGAATACACTCTTTTCAAAACTAAAAATCCAAAACACAACTTACCATGTTTTGTCTTGCGTAAAATACTAGCCAGTGATACAAAGACTATACTTGTACTGTTCTGCACATGATGTGACTGAACTTAGTTGCCCTTGCATGAACAAGCCAAAAATGGCCCAACTTCATTTACAGGATAAAAATGTTTGTTACTAGTTAATAGGTTTTAAGCATTCTACAGAATTCAGCAGCCAAGATCTTTGGTCTGCCTACAATAAGTCCTTAGATGTCCACTGTGGGCACATTCATATATCTGCGTGCTGTGGCCCCCTGGTGTCATACCCATACACTTATCCACTGCCTCTCTTACCAATTATTGATGTGCAAAATTACAGCAAGGTCCGTCCTGGCTTTAAAACTTACTAGGTAACATATTTTGTTGTAGCATTGGCATATCATGATGCATGTTGTTGTCAAGTACGCATCCCAAACTAACTGATATGTGCATAACAATGTCACAGAAATCTGGCTAACTCCATCTTAGTCTTATTACTTGGACTTCAGTTTGTCCACTTATGAATTAGTGTGGAGACTTTTCTGAAGATATAACTCACTTCTGCATCTTCTTCTTCAGATTCTGACGCACTCTCCTCTTCACTTGCATCTTCTTCATCGGAGTCTGCCTCTTTGTCATCTTCATCATCCTCATCTTCCTCATCAGAGTCATCAACCGCCTCTTTACTTTTGGCTTTCTTCTTTGACCCCTTATCTTTGTCATCTCGATTCTTTGGTTTTCGCTTCCGTTTTGTTCCTTTTGCTGCAGATTTACCTGACAGAACAAACACCCGCACATGGTGGTACTTGAACAAATCATTTTTATGATAATGTCTACAGGAATTTTCATTCAACCAGATTAATAGACCGCTAACAGAAAAACATCACTTCAGTGAGATTCTTCAAAGGAATAATCTCTATAAGTTTAAAGGAAAATGAATTGTTGCCTATTAATGTGAATTGACCCAAATTATGTCCTTTAAATTTATCACACATTACAGGCAATTTCTTTATTATAGATTTTTTTTCTTTGCAATGGAAAACTCTAGCTGCAAAAACGTACCTCTTCTCTTTTGTGGCAGTGGTCTTCCAGAGTCAGTGGGGTTCAAGAGGAAATCTAAGATCCTCTCTATGATGTTATCTTTTGTCCCATTTCTTTCCAAGTCTAAATTTTCACATGTTGCTTTCAGCATTGCAGTTGTAAACCTGCAAAAGACAGTTCACACCAGTCAGCCACAATACTTAATCAACCCTATACCCTGATTTGAATGCCATGGGGGAGTTAAGACCCACCCAAGGTACATTCCCAACAAGTTTGAAGAAAATATGACCAGTGGTTTTGTAGAAGCCGAAAATGTCAATTGTGGATGACTACAAGGGATCAGCCGCAAACGACAGAGATCATCAAAAAAGATCAGCTAAATGACAAGTCAGAGCTAGGCTAAAAATACCGTTCAAAGAACGCAGTACCCTTCGGCCACCTTGAATCTCTTTTACTGTAATGACTAAAAAACTTCCTTACTTATACCAATACCACCAGTGTGCACTTGACCTTTGACCTCAAAAAGTAAGTCAAATATAAAGCTATGACCTTGATTTTCAATAGGCATCTAGATAACTTGATGAAGCTTCTTGTGTGTAAGATTTAGATTGCCAGATGCAGGCTTTCAATAGTTAGAGCAGTAATGTTGCTGAGCACATGTGACCACTGTGTGACCTTGAGAATTAGGTCAAGGTCAACTATGCTTGCACTCAAAGTAGGCCATATAGGAGTGTACTATCATGTGCAATTTGAAAGTCCTGTTTCAAAAATTTCTGAAGTTATGGTAAAACCATGGGACGGACAGACGGACGGACGGCGCAAGGTACGACAATACCCGTCGGCCTCATAAGGTCGAAGGGTAAAAACTGGTCCATTCTGATCTTGCATCCAAGCTATGGAACCTGCTAGCAAGTTTAAATGCAAAAGTATAGCTATATATTATAGTATGGCAGGATAGAGATCACGCCATAAAGTATCCCCTATGAATTGTACCCAATTCACCTGTCTGAGCTTTCCATAGCTTGCAAGTCCATATATTGTAAAGTAATTTATAAGAAATAAACCCAGTGGTTAGAATTTTTATGGTCATGTTTTCTGTAATCCATAGGTTACACATGAGGCATTCATATGTTCGTACTGTTTTTGCCTTTAAACATGTGACAGATGTCACCATTTGAAATCATGGTCACACCCTATTTATTCAATGGAAGCTGCCCCAAATTCACATTTATAGCTTGCCCAGACTGTCCACTTGGTAGTATTGGGATAGCAGGACTTTTGTAATAAAGTTACTTTAATTAAATCTCAAGCAAGCCACCCCCTCCTCTTTCACAAGGTGATCAGGCCTGCCAAACATTATCTTACTGCGCCATTGGCCTAACCAAACCAATAAATTTGGTGTAAAATGGTAAATAATGAATTACTTGGGACTATTATCAAAGGTGATGATCACAGTATGGCCTGTATCAAAGAGTAAATGATTTTTGGCCATGCCCCCTATTGGTGGTCCAAACCAGGCCCAATCTATAAGGTATTATCATGTACCCACACATGGCATGGTCATGGGACCTATGACTTCTGCCAGACATGGTCATATTATTACCATGTGCACTTGGAACGTCCCATCTGTATTTACTATTTACATATACACCTTGATCTGTTCTGAACCGGGGGCTATGGATACTATTCCCAAATATTGGCACATCATTCACAGTTAGATCATGATTTTGATCTAAAGATACTAATTTTATTTGTCATAACTTCAAACCAATTTATATACATTCACAATAGGGAATATTACTTGTAAGTCTCTAAAAATTGTTCACATGTTGACAACACATACTTTGAGCTATTGGATTGGTTCTTGGCACAAGATGGACACAATGCAGAACACCAGATCCAGGCTGCAGGTTACACTGCCAGGACATAACTGACCTAGATTCCTGTTGTATGGTTGACTGCACTTTAAACCACAGTATTAACAACTAATCTTCACACTTACATCTGGAGAATAAGAAAAAATATAAAAAATAGAGAGTCCCCCATAGAACAATCTGTAAGTCACTTTTGGGCCCTAAAACTTGAATTTCACAAGCAAAACAAAAACAAAACAAGAGGCCCATGGGCCTAATGCTCTGTAGGCATTATGGCTATATTGCACCTGTTCCTTTCAAAGCTGTGAGTCCTCAAGTGGCTTCTGAACATATAAAACTTAATGTAAAATTTTTCCACCAGATGGCACTTCACTCCACATGTAATCATAGCTTATTTGTGCAACTCCTGTGATAAATATTGTTGCATGTGCCAAGACAACAATGAATGAGTCCTTTACTTTATGCCCTCAGTGACCTTGGGAAAGAAAATCAAGGACACCCAGATCATGTAATACAAGAGGCCCATAGGCCTGCTTGGTGCTGTGCTGACATTGCCATTGAAGTCCAAGCTACAACCTGCCATTACAAAATCACCTCTTTCAGCTTTACAGGCATGATGACCTCACAAAAATACATTAAGGTCACTCATATTACATATGATTCTAGCTTTGGGCATTGTCTATACAGTAGTCCCTCCTTTGGGAGACCACTTCCTTTGAGAGACCACAGATGTCAAGTCTTTCTGTAGTACTTTTCATGTTATTTATACCTCCTTTGAGGGACCACCTGCTTTATGTGACCACCTTTTGGTTGGCACTAGGGGTGGTCTCTCAAAGGAGGGACTACTGTATATCCTATAAATTTGGCAAGTCTAATCCAATTACTTTTCAGATATGCAATTTTATATCCTAAAACACATTTGGCTCATGATTTCCATCAAATAATAGGTGACGCCACAAGTATCATTACCAATTTAGACTTTGACCTCCCCCACAATCCCACCAAAATGGGTGACAATCTGCTAAAAATTAAAGATGCTACAGCATTCACAAGATTTTCATATTTTGACCCCTACATTGCCTAATATTGTAGGTGGCCCCAACATTATTGAAAGGAACCTAGATTTTATACCCGCTATAAGTCCTGAACGTTATATTGGGCTAACTTGAAAACTGTGGACAGTACTAACGTCACAAGATTTTTACATTTTGACCTGTATATTACATAATACTATGGGTGGAGCCATCAACATTGATGTCGACAAAGACTTTTATACACTTTACAACTCCTAAACGTAACATGGGCCTATCTCAAGAATTGTGCGGGGCAGAGCATTCACGAGATGACCCCTATATTTAAACTGGCTATTGACCTTGAACTTCAACTCAGATTAAAAAAATTGTTGCTGTTCAAAATATGCGCCCAACATCCAGCTTTCCATATATAGTCTGTTTGATCAAATCGGGTACTAACTTTTCGAGTTTTTGACGAAAAACAATAAACTTGGACAAGCCTCAAACTTCATAATTACTGGGTCACAGTGACCCAAAAAGCATGTCATCAAGTACAGTTTTATGTATTGTGTAATCATGAGCAATTTTGATCTGGAGGCTCAATTCTCTGCCATTGATGTCGACGCTACACCCAGCCATTACAAAATCACCTCTTTCAACTTTACAGGCATGTTGACCTCACGAAAATAGGTCAAGGTCACTGATATTACATAACCTTATATCTTTGGTCATGGTCTATATATCATAAATTTGGCAAGTCTAATCCAATTTCCTTTCCAAATATGGAATTTTACATATTAAAACACATTTTGGCTCATAATTTCAAATTATAGGTGGTGGCACTACAGTAGTCCCTCCTTTGAAGGACCACTCCTTTGGGAGACCACCTCCTTTGAGAGACCACAGTTGTCAGGTCTTTCTGTAGTACTTTTCATGTTATTTATACCTCCTTTGAGAGACCACCTGCTTTATGTGACCACATTTTGGGTGGCACTAGGGGCGGTCTTTCAAAGGAGGGACTACTGTAGTATCATTAGCAACTTACACTTAGACCTCCCCCATAATCCCAACAAATTTGGTGAAGATCCACCAAAAATCAAAAGATGCTAGAGTGTTCACAAGATTTTCACATTTTGATCCCTATATTACATAATAATGTAGGTGATGTCACAAACATCGAACTCAGTCTGATTTTCATACACCCCGTAAGTCCTGAAAGTTATATTGGGCTAACTTGAAACAATGGATGGTATCACGCTAACGAGCAAAAGTTTTCAGACGGACGGACAACTTGAGCGGTCGCAAAAGCTATGCGACCTTTGGTCAGCAGAGCTAAAAAACCCAGGCTAAGTGTGACTCCTCTTTAGTCTTTGTAAGAAAACAAAATACCAAATCCAGCCATCACTTATCAGTTTCATTCTAAAAATTTTCGAGTTTTTAAGATGAATATTGCAGGAAAATTACCTACAACATGTTCAAACTAGACCTTCCACAAAATCTCCATTTCTATAACAAAAATTTAAATTGTCCTCTTTAAAGGACATATATTTAACCTTCATATCATGGCCTACAAGATTACATATAGTTTTACAGGCCTGAAAAATCAACTCAAGGTAACTAAGACATTTGAAGACAGTGCAAAAAGCTTACTTTTGAATTTGTATTTTTAATATTTTGCCAGTTTCACTGTTCTCACTGTCGCAGCTTGAACCGTGGTAAAATTTGACAATTTTTTTGTGAATTTGCAAGTGACAATAAGCATAAAATAAAATTAAGGGTAATTGGTTTGTCTAGGCCTTTCTCTGTGCCTTACAACTGACGAAAAAAAAAAAGTTTATAGAAGTTATATTCGGACAAGTGGATTTTGCATACGGGCAAGTGGAATTCGGAATCTACTTGCCCTGGGGCGAGTGATTTTTAAAACAAATTGTCGAGCCCTGCCTATACATGTTATTGTATCCTTACATACTTCACACACACATATTCTTACAAAACACCCGTACCTGTTTAATGCCTGTCGTTTCTTTTCATATTCATCCGATCCAGCTGTGAATGCAAAACCACAGAATTTGCGTATGTTTTTTTTCACCTCTTTTGTCTGAAAAAGAAAAAGAGAAAGAATTAGAAGCTTCTGAAACAAGATATGTTTGTAAAACATAGATGCCCCCTGCCCTTGATACCCTATTGATAGTGGTAGATGGGGCACTCATGACCTTACAAAATTAGTGGAGGTTGATCATACATCAATGTCACATATCTTTAAACTTTAACCTAGCCCTTAACAAACTAAAAACCTCGACAATATACAATTATCGCCGAAAAATTAGTCATCAATTAGAAACCATATTCAGCAAAGTGGCTTTAAGACCTTGGAAATTAGGACAAGGTCACTCATTTTCACTTGACCTTCTTCAGTTGTTGTGCAAAAACCACAGGAAGTCTACTGTCTGTGTGTGACCCTCAAAACTGGGTCAAGGTCACCCATCTACAAACTCAAACTAGCCCTTATAGGCAAACATAAAGCTGTGCAATATAAAAATGCTACCTCTAAAATGCAAGTTATCATGCAGAAACAGTATTCAACCAAATGACTCTGTGACCTTTGAAATTAAGTCAAGGTCACCCATCTTCAAACTTGACCTAGCCCTGATTACGGAAAATTATGCAGTGCAATATAAAAGTTCTAGTTTAAAAACCTCTTAAGTTATCATGTGGAAACCCAAATTAACTCAGGTACCAACATGACCTTGGAAATTAAATCAAGGTCACCAAACTTTTAACTTCTTCTAGCCCTTAGCAAGAACTATAGACCTGTAGAGTATCCCATTCCTAACTTTTAAACTTCTTGAGTTACTGTGCAGAAACCACAGGAATTCTACAATCTCTCTGTGACCCTGAAAACTGGGTCAAGGTCACCCATCTTCAAACTCAACCTAGCCCTTACAGAGAACCATAAAGCTGTGCAATATAAAAATTCTAGCTCCAAGGTGTAAGTTATTATGCAAAAAGCATGAAACCATATTAAGTAAAGTGGCTCTGTGACCTTTAAAATGATGTCAAGGTCACCCATCTTCGAACTTCGCTTAGCCCCAAATATGGACTATAATCCTCAACAATATACAAGTCCTTGCTTAAAAACCTCTTCAGTTATCGTGCGGAAACCAAAGTTGACTCAGGTACCACTGTGACCTTGGAAATTAGGTCAAAGTCACCCATCTTCGAACTTTGCCTAGCTTTTGCCTAGAATAATACACCTGTACAGTATCAAATCCTAGCTAAAAACCTTCTTGAGTTATTGTGCTGAAACCACAGTCTACCGACCGACAAGTGCAACGCTATATGCCCCACCGTCTTCGAAAAGGGGCATAATTAATGACCCAGTGGCAGATTTAGGAATTCTGAAAAGATTGGAAGCAGAGAGGTGTGTTTTGTGTTGGAAGAGAGAGTGAGCGAGAGATGTTTCTACATGTACAGTACAAGTTCCATGATAGTATATCAATTTTAACCTTGAAAATAGGTCAAAGTTGCTGAATGTGGAACTTGGCCAAATGATAAAATCGATAAGATGCTTTTTACAGTACAACTTTTAAAAAAGTAGGTCAATTTTCTATAAGAAAAAAAAAAAAAAAAAAAAACTGTATCTTCAAGGGTAAAGGATGAATGGAAGAACATACACACGGATATGACGCTGACAATATCTTCTTCGCTGAGGGGGTAAAAGATTAATATATTTACCACTGAAAAGATGCTCAAGTAAAATAGAAGAAACAGTAATGCTGAATGTTTTAAACATGAGAATTAGACCAGTAAATGTGGCAAATTCAAATATAAATCAATAGGGAAAAGGTAACTGGTCAAAGACCCAAAACATGTGGGGTACTTTTGAGACAAACATGAGCAAACGCTGTCCAGACATTCTTGACACACTGTAACGTCCAGTGGGATGAAATGCACATTGCACAAAATTATCTGCCACAAAGCTAGGCTAGTGACCAACAAATCCAATTAGCTAAAGTAGTCCTGAAATTGAGTTACTTTTGTGTCACTGTGAGCATATCAATCCAAAAAGCTGTCATATACAGTAGTATTTTATATATTTATCTATTGAGGAGGCAGAACATTTCCTACTAGTGGGTCACAGTTGCTGAAGTAGGCCAATAAGTTCTGTAAAATATCAGGTGCTCAAAGATGGGCTGAAGGCATTTTCTGTACGGATATCTTGGAGGTCTAAATGGCTTCACAGGTGGTCAAAAGTCGTCTGCTTCAGCATTTTCCACTAATTTCAACAGAAACTAGAACAGACTGATTTTCCAACAGAAAATCAAATGTCTCCCGGTGGAACACTTACGTCTCTGAATAAGCTACAGGTGATAACAAATTACAAATGACCAAGTTTGCTTGAAAATTACAATCCTATTTTAGCTCTCACCTAGATACATTACTCTAGCAATTTTCATCAAGTTCTTCAAGACTTATTGAAGAGAAACCAATTTCACATAAATTACCCTGTGACCTTGAAAATTAGGTCAAGATCACCCAAATACAATCCCAACCTTGGTCTTACCTTGATACATAATCCTACCAAGTTTCATCAAATTCCATCATGTTCTTCATGACTTATCAAACGGAAACCAATTTCACATAAGTGACCCTGTGACCTTGAGAATTCGCTCAAGGTCATCCAAATACAATCCCAACCTAGGTCTTGCCAAGATACATAATCCTACCAAGTTTCATCAAATTCCATTAAGTTCTTCAAGACTTATCGCACGGAAACCAATTTCACATAAGTGACCCTGTGACCTTGAAAATTAGGTCAAGGTCACCCAAATACAATCCCAACCTAGGTCTTGCATAGATACATAATCCTACCAAGTTTCATCAAGTTCCATCAAGTCCTTCAAGACTTATCGCACGGAAACCAAGTGTTGAAGAACCTGAACAACAACAACAACAAGCGGAAGAAACGGGCACTAAAACAATATGTCCCCCGGCTTCCACCGGGAGACATAATGAAAAACAATTTTGACTGAGAATTGTAGTTGAGCCCTATTAAGATCACAGGACCCAGATCAACAATTCAAGGGGGAAATGGTTAAATCCAATGATGCATGTTTAAGGTCACCTCTGACTGCCCACTGGTCAGAAAACTTAGCACAATGAAAAGTAGATGCATGTTTATCACTCAACATGATAACACAACTGATAAAGAGGTTAATGTGACAAAATCTAGTTTTATTTTAGCCTCAAGGTATATGCGTGTCAAATGTCCTAAGTTTCACAAAATTTCTATTTGAAAAGTGACACTAGTCCTACGTCCTCCCATGGTTTACTTGTCAGGTGCATTGCATAATTTTAATTGATACTTGCCAACCCATTTCTCCCATAAAGAATTCTGTGCAAGGGCTTGAGGTCATCTGCCAGTGTACGTGTCACTTGGAATTCCACTACAAACATAAAATCAGCAGTCATCTTTATGTAGCATGCTCAAAATATACTTCATTAGTCATGTGTAAAGGTCAAAAAGTAAGATACCAGGGGTCACATTAAGGATTTTTCAGTATGGGTCCGTTGGACCCATCTTTTTTCTTTTTCAGGAAAAATGGTTGGTCCATGAACTGAATTGATGGGTCCAGTCTGAAATTGTGCAAACTGGACTTCATTTGATGTGATATGATTAACTGATTTTATTTGGTATAATCAACATACATCAAAATGATAAATAAAACATGCAAGTAACTTAAGCCTAGAAACGGACACAACATAGGGTCCATAATGAATGCTCACATAGGTAACTCATTATTATAAAAATTAAGATTGAATAAAAAGTTACCAATATGCCAACTTGATATAGAAAGGTCTAAAAGTTGTTGACTGTACCAAGGATGGATTCAATCTACCCATGAACCTGCTATTAAGACTAAAGTCTATAAGTTATAACACATTCTTGGTCTACCAAAAAAAAATGGTTGTGAAGGGGGCTCAACACGTAGCACGCAGCAACTGTGCCAGTATCTGACATTGCACACCGTGTGCCACCGAGAGTTTTTAACTCGCTCGCACGAAAAGCGGTATGCATGATTGAACATTGATTTACAACTACATGATTTATATTTCTGTGCACTTTCTACTTCAATATAGGGCCTACCTGAAAAATTTGGTGCCATAGGCTGTGTTAAGAGTCTGATCTTAAGTGCGGTCACTTTTTCACCAAGCAACAGGTAGGTAGGCCTACAAGCCGTGTAACACACGAGCGAGTGTACACAGCCTGTGACGAGCATGCACCCAGGCATGGTTTTCCGCTATGTTGAACGTATATTTTTTCCGGCCTTCGATCATAAATTTCATTCCTATCATATTTGTCATACAGATTTGTTCCATTCAAACATTCCAATAAAATCAAAACAACCAAATCATGGACATAATTCCTCCAAGGGCCTAGCTAATGCAAATGTTCTCTTTGTCCACTTGTAACTGTGAGATGACTAATCTGCATATTTTCCTTGCCGTCCGTAATGAATATTCACTCGTGCCTTTATCTGTGTCTAGATTGTTCGATAGAAGTGTTCTTGGTGAAAACATGATGTGAAAATTTAACATCTGGGTCCAATAATCTTTGTGTAATACGACTTGTACCTTCCCTACATTGCGGCATGAGACAAGCACATGGGCAACAACGAATTTGATTGGACAGTGAGCTGTACGTGATCAAATCCATCCAATGAGGAGCCTGGAAGTGCTCTCAGTGCATTTAAAATGAGGTGAAATGACGTACATGTACATCCATTCCACTTCTGGGGAATTTTTGGAGGGATACCCCAGGAATATTTTTTCTTAGCAAATAAGAGAGCTTGTTACATAGAAAGACGAACATCAGAGGATTCCGTCAGTATAATACATAATCATGATATGGATAATGGTCGATGCAAACACCGTGACTGCTTGGGTAATTTTTGCAGCTGTATCATTCAAAATGCATGACGTTTTTTTGTGCATGCGTCCACAGAGACGCAAAATGACAATGTTTCATTAATTTCCAGGCGTTATTTCTTTTTTTTTTTTTCGTCTATGACGCAGGACGCAAGTTTAATGTAACCCCTGGATACTTTTAAGCACGTAGTGTTCCAGATTTCAAAAATCTGTAGCCAAAATTAGATATATAGGCATAACTAACAAACATTCAGAGGTGGCCCCTCAATAATTCATTTTAAAATATTAGAGCCATTCACACATTTCTTTAGCCAAATTCAAGAAACATTAACTAGCATGGGGCCAATTGGCTAATGGTCAGAAGGTCCTTGTTATGAACATATTATATGAGTGTTCCACACTATTTTCCCCTGGCAGTGAAGGACTAGCAACAATGGGCATGACAGTCAGGTTCTGTCTGGCTGATTGCTGAGGCTTGCATCCATGTTGACATGTAGAATCATTCTGACCCCATTTACATAGACTTTTGTAAAAGATCTAGATTTTGGCTAATATTGGGAGATACATTGTGGGGTCTTTTTTTTTTTTTTTTTACAATTTCTAGGGGTAACGGATCCAGGACCCACCCTTAATTTAATCCCCAATATATAAAAGTAACAATGCCAAACAGACAAAGACATACTTTCTTACCTCTTGGAATATCTCCCAGTTTTGTTCCTTTGCCTTCAGGAATTTCAAATTTTTTCTCCTTTGTTGAAACTGACAGTGATATTTCCAATCGTTCAACCTTTTTCTTTTCCCGTTTTCCTGATTCTATCACAACCGGTCGTTCCAATAATCCCACTGCAATCAATTACAAAGAATTATATTACAAGACAAATGGACGAGAGGGAAAACTGCTGACCTGGAAATATTCACCCCAAAATAATTCCCTAGTCCAGTTATTGATCACACAAAGTTTGGGCCAATGACCAACAGAAACACAGCTATTTGCCTCACTTTTTTTACAGATTGCAGGATTCATTCTAGACCATGACTTTATGGTTCAACCATCATCAAAATGCTGGTAATCGGTGAACAGCTCCACCCACTGTGTCACAGTGCCAGGTTTGTGAAGTTCAAAGGCCTTCCATGTTGATCATAATTCATTATCATATTCACACAATCACTAGGTTATCAATGGTGACAGGCAAGAGCAGCCAATCAGAAACTCAGTAAAAGGTATACTAAGCTGATTTTCATAAAGTTTACAAAATTTCTGGCAGATTCTATATATGGGCATATTTACTATGAACAATTAATGAAATACTATCACTGTATGTCTTTTAGGCAGAAATTCCTATGATTAGTGGGAATTTATATAAAGGAGTGAGTAGGACTAAAATGCTACTTTTACCACATAATACTTGTGCTTTACCAAACTGAGTTGATGAATTAATGTAAATCATTTAGTGCTGAAAAGGATACAGGTTAAGAGTTCATTAATTCGACAAAACAGATCTGATTGGTCGACAGGAGTACATGTGAAGCCACTTTCAAGTCAGACTTCTGGGAAGTGGCTATTTTTAGCTTCAGCCATACAAGTAAATGGCTAGCTTACCACTGATTTCCTTGAGGTTCTATAGACATAGCCAGGGCATTGTTGTAAGGTGTTCTTGTACTATTGACAACAGTGAACTGTGTTATATTCTCTTCATGGAACCATCATAATATTTGATGTTTCTTATAACAGCAGAGCACCACAAACTATTATTCATTCTCTCCATATGCTTATCTCTGCGTTTTCTCCAGGGAGTTACATCTCTCAGTGATCAACATTAGATTGACTTTGACAGAACACGCCTGTAAACTTATTCCTTTGTCCAGACTCTTAAAATATCTTTAATAGCGTTGAGTCCACACATGTCATTTTAAGGATGAGCATCTGGTTCAGTGCTATTTTGAGGTTGCGTGTAAAGATTCTATCACAGAATAATCAATATGCATAAAAACTGCCACAAACTACATGTATACATCTTCGGAAAGCTAATAAACTACTAGTTTGTTTTCTCCCACTGTCATGTGTGTGTGTGTTGTACTATGTTTATACAGCAATCTACCAAGTGCTGTCCTCTTTTTCAACGAACCTTGAAGAAACTTCAATTTTTGTTTTTGTTTTATGATATAAAGACATTTAATTTGGGGCATAACAGTTTTCGCTGCATTCATTTCCCATTGAACAATAGGTATTAAATGGGTCCTGAAATACCACCAAATAAAGCCTAGACTTCCAACATTTTTAGGGAGGCATGCCTTGGGACCCCCCTGCCACTCCTTGCCATCTCATCAATCACAAACCCGGTGCTCTGAAAAAGAAATAATATTTGCACCATAAGTTCACTTTTGGTTAGCAGTAACTATTCCCAAAGTTTTTCCCCTGTTAAATCAAACCCTAAAGATACAGAAATCTGGACAAAAATTTAATCTAATTGTGGTCATTATTGATATTATTTGGATATTGCAGATATTTTATCAGGGTAAAAGCATCAACAGTAGGCCTCCAAACATTGCATCATATATTTTTGTTTGTGTAGTTTAGCGGTGGAGTAACCCATTTACGTACACGCAACTTTTGGTGCAGAGACACTAGGGCCTGTATTTTTCCGTTTCAAAAAACTAGAAATTCCGTTTCACCAGCCAGAAATTTCCAAATTCCGTTTCAGTAGTTCTCTTTGTATGTAAAACACATTAAAGCAAAACAGCAAATTCCGTTTCAGAGGTGACAAAAATTCATTATTCCATTCCGTTTTGGTTAAAAACGGAAAAGTACAGGCCCTAAGACACGACCCAGTTAAAATGGGTTATGCAAAACAAGAGGCCCATGTACCTAATGCTTAACTGAGAGTATATAATCTGATGACCATCACCAAAAAAATCATTTCCTGAAATGTAACCCCTCCAGAACCTTGAAATATCATCCATGTTATGCAATATCAAACTTCCCCACGATACAGATTTTATGGTTTATTTGGTATCATTCCTCTTAGATTGAATTTAATGTCCTTTTCTTAATAACAAGTGCTTAATGACCTTGAGAAATACGTAAAGGTCACTCATAATTTTACAAAATTTGACTATTGACCTAATGCACAATTGGTGCAAATTTTTGCACTCTCATCTCATTTACCACCACAAAAATGATTCATCCGTGTTTTTGATACCTATGATAGTTGCTCCAATGTAGTTGGCTGTTTCCCCGGGCAGCCCGTTGGTCGCCCATAGCATGACTGCTGACTTCTTGAAGGTCTCACGTCATAGTTATTGATTTAACATAGAAATATATGTTTTTGTTGGTGCTGATGTGCAGATTATACATCTGTAAAAATTTTTTTTCAGTGTTGCACCCTTTTAGCACAAACGACAATTTTGATAAAGGGTCTGATCTGAGGATTTATTGGGGCTCATTAAAAAAAAAACAAGAGGGCTGTGTGAACAGCCCGTGCCTAAGCTGATCTTGACATTCATCACACTTGCAGCTCTATGAACTTGGGAAAGGATCAAGGACACCATGTTCTGAGTAAGTCTGACCTTTAGAGAAGAACACTTACATGTACAACATCAAAGTTCAAGTAGTTCTCAAGTTATAATGAAGAGTAAAATTCATGTATGTTGCACTGTGACCCCACAAACGAGGTCAAGGTCATTCATGTACTGTCTCAGCATGACCTTCATACAGAATAATTAACATGTGTAGCTAACTCAAAACAGATCTCAAGTTATCAAATAAACAGTAAATTTCGTGTCAGTTGTCCTGTGAATTAGCATTAGAATGCCCATTGACTTACATAGTAATCAATAGGAAAGCTCCACTGACTGGTAAGTACCATAATTGAAAATCCTTAAAAATCAGGAATCCAAAGCAGTGCCACCTACAAAACAACTGTTTGACCCTTCCACAACAACATATCCATCACATTTCAGCTTAATCTGAGGGACAGTTCTGAAAACAAGTGAAAAATAGCAAAACCATACAAAAAATTCATAAAAAAAATGCAGCGCCACCTGGTGAACAAATTGGGAACTAGGTGTCCCTGGGAGTGTCTATGAACTATATCAAAGCAATTGGGTGAGCGGTTTCAGAGGAGAAGAATTTTGAAGGTTTGCCCCTAAAAAGAACAAACAAATTCATAAAAAATCCAAAAATCAATAGAGCATGACCATTTGAACATACTTGATAGAGATCTACCCAAGGCACATCCCCACCAAGTTTGAAGTAAATCTGGTCAATATTATTAAAGTTATGACCATTACAAGAAATTCCCATGTTAAACTTTCCTATTAAAACTTTTGTAGAGATTTTTGAAAAAAAATCATAAAAAAAATCCAAATTCATTGGAACATGACCATTGGAACAAACCTAGTAGACACCCACCCAAGGTACATTGCCACCAAGTTTGAAGCAAATCTGGATGATGGTTTTGGAGAAGAAGTCGAAAATGTAAATTAGCATTAGAATGCCCATTGACTTATATGGTAATCAATAGTAAAGGTGCATTAAAAAAAAATATAAAAATCAATGGAGCGTGACCATTTGAACAACTTGGTAGAGATCCACTCAAGGTGTATCCCCACCAAGTTTGAAGTCAATCTGGATGACGGTTTTGGAGAAGTCGAAAATGTGAATTAGCATTAGAATGCCCATTGACTTCCATAGTAATCAATAGGAAAGCTGCATTGACCGACCAGTACCAGAATTGAAAAAATCGTTAAAAATCAGGAATCCGCAGCATTCCCACAAAGTGAACAACTTTGTTTGACCCTTCTACAAGGAACATATCCACCATGTTTCAGCTTAATCTGAGTGACGGTTCTGGAGAAGAAGTAGAAAATAGCTATAACACACAAAAATTCATAAAGAATTAGGGAAAAAATCGCAGCGCCACCTGGTGAACAAATTAAGAACTAGGAGTCCCAGGGAGTGTTCCTGTGTGATATCAAAGCAATTGGGTAAGCGGTTTCGGAGAAGAAGATTTTTAAAGATTTACCCGAAAAAGAACAAAAAAATTCATTAAAAATCCAAAAATCACTGGACCTTAACCAATTGAACAAACTTGGTAGAGACCCACCCAAGGCACATCCCCACCAAGTTTAAAGTGAATCTGGCTGACGGTTTTTGAGAAGAAGTCGAAAATGTGAATTGTGGACGACGGACGGACGGACGACGGACCCTCAAAAAACCTCAGCTGACTGACAAGTCAGCTGAGGTAAAAAACTGACTTGAGAGGTGTGAAAATTTACATCCTTAAAGTCCACATGGTTATCCAGGACAAGTTCTCTTCTTTTCGTAAAATTCATTTTTTTTTTACTGGGTATTCACTTTTACTGGGTATTCATTAACACAGAAAAGTCCAACATGTTCAGGGTTCTCAAAAACCGAGAATTAAAAAACACATAATCCCAACACTAAACGAAAGGGTAAGTTCAAAATTTGGAAAGTCACAAAAAATGTTGAATCTGAGAAATCTGAGGTGACAGCAGTGCGTCAATTTGCTGAGATAGGGCCATTACTAATTGACTTGAGCTGTACTGGCTCCCTTGCCATGAATCTCCTAACATGAGCAGTAGACACACATTGCTCTACTTTGTTGATGTGTTGTCATTAAAGAAGCTTTTGAATTTGTCAAAAATTAAAATTCTTTGAAGATTTTGGTCTCAAATGTGAACCACTCTGATTTCTGCCTTGTAGTTTCACACCAGCCTGACCACAAATAGGTGAGGGTGTAGGGTGTGATTTGTATTTATAATCAGATTAATGCCATGGCAACTAAGTTCCAAAATAGAGGCCCCATTCAACAGCATGTGGTGTTGGGTCTAATTTTTTAGAGCCACTGTTCTGTCACAGCTGTGACACCGCTCATGTCTCCTGAGTTTGAGTTTTGGTGGATCAAAGAGTCAAAGGGCTTTACCTATCACAATGTGAAAGCATCAGCATGCACTGTGTGCTGGAAAATTGCCAGGTAAACTTTCAATTGGAAGCATTCCAGCAACTTTTTTTTTTTTTTACTTGTGTGGATCTTGCACACTTATGAAGGAGAACCCTGTTGTAATTGTTATGCAAACACTAGACCTTTCACTGTGAAACACCTCAGCAACAGTTTTTACTGATATGATAAACCTTTATTGTATCAGCGTCCTCTTTGGCCATTGCATACATTTTCAAGGCACAGCCTGGGTTACATTGGGGTGTTCCCAGGCTGCACAAACTACACTACATAGTTAAAATATATTGAGAAAAAAAATATGATAAAATGAATAAAACACATAAGGTATCCAGTCATTATTTGGTAACATGATTTTAACATGATACCTCCAGCTTTAGTGTCCATAGCACCGGATACTAATGGTAGTAGTGTCCATAGCACCTGGAACATTTCACATTCAATAAACAGAAGTATAGTGATTTGAGATTCAATTAAGTGTACCTGTAATATCTACTGTGTTGAGCAAAAACGACCTGTGTCTTAAGGAAAAATCAACATAGCTTAAAATGGAAAGAGAAAGCGAGAAAAAAAAACTGGCTTAAAACATTGGAATCGGTACACTATCACCTGAAAACCCACTACATACATATGTATTAACATAATAGATTGAAGAAAGGTGAAAAAAAATACAAAAAGGAAAAACTCCCTTAACGCAGTGGATGCAGTATATGTATATATATAGATTTTTAACAGTGACTAGGTGCATGCACCAGCTTTGAGCTTCTCAAAAGCTAAATGACAATGCACATATTTGGCTGTGGCTTTAATAACTTCTCCCCTTGTATAATTGTGCATTATGCGTTACAAATCTATGTAAACAGGCAAACTGAAAACTTTGTATTCTTGTCTCAAAAGTACATCTGAAAGGTAAAATATGAATTTTCCCCGTTATCTTCATTTGTATTAAAATATTCCATCCAATGTTGCCAAGCTGTTGGGGTCTGCAAGTTATTAGAATATATTAATGTCCAATAAAATTCTTTACATTGGATAAAATTAATTCTTCTCTTTTTCCCTTCAATAGCTAGCACTGGCACATCTGAAATAATTTTATGGTGTTTAATCAATAGAAATTGTTTCCATTTTACTGGTATAGCACATCGAATGGATAAACATTCTAAGTTCGTCTGTAGACCATATTTTTCATGTAAGGTTTCCTGTGACAAAAAGTTACTCTCATCGTCAAGAAGATCACCAATTCGCTTAATACCTAACTGATACCAATGTTTTAGAAAAATAGTTTTTTTTCTGTATCAAAATAGAATTATTAAATTAATAGAATCGGAACAATGTATTTTTTGCGAGGAAAAAGACACAATTATTCATCGATTCTGTAAGTGTGATCATGTAACAGGTTTTGGGGAACTGTTTCAACAGTGGTGGAATTCATGTAATCATCATAAGGTCATAAACTTGACAGAATTTTATATAATGTTTGGATTTTTCAATGAGCCAAAAATGTATGCTCTGAACAATTGTTTACTACAAGCAAAATACTTTATTCACTGTTGTGTTTGCAATAAAGAAAGAGTCTCATTTTGAGCCTTACTTCGTTATATAAGAAATAAGCTCAATGCTGAACACCATATTATGTATAACAGGAATCAGCAAGAAGTCTTTGCATCTTGATGTAATTTGGTAGCTCAGACTTTATCTATTGTATATTGAAAGGCCAATAAAATATTATTTTAAAAAAATAAAAATAAAAAAATAACTTCTCCCCCTGAAGTCAGTAAGTACTGTAGCTTTTGTTGATCAGTTAATGACATGAAGTTTGGGCATAAAGTTGTGGCCAGATAAAACAATTCATTTCTTTCAAGCCTGTATCTGGGGCACTTAACTAGGAAGTGTGTCCATCTTCCATGATGTCACATATGGAGCATACCCTGTCTACTGCTGGTATTTTTGGTCTGCAGTAATGTCCGGTTTCAATTGCAAGTTTATGACTGCTTGATCTTAACCGGGTCAGGGCTTTCCTATGGTGTGCATTAGGGATTATATCCAGATAGTTTTTTAAAGTCAAACCTGTCTTCAATAGGGCATATGTTCGCAACTTACAATTTGGAGTTTCCACTGATTTTTTCCATGTATCCCAAAATAAGCTCTTGCATTTTTGGAATTTATTTCCATGCCCTAGCATCCATTGATTGATTTGGCAGAGATGGGATAACCAACATTTATGATCGTTTCTCATACTATTTGAATTGCAATTTTTGCTATGAAGCATTTTTTTTTTAAATTTTTATTTTAGATTTACATGAATAGAATATGTCTACAAAATTCCACAAAATTCCAAGGGACAAACTTAAAAATTGTTGATGCTATCGTGTTGACAAACAATTGTTTCCGGATGGACAGACGGATTTGTGTGACTGCATAAGCTCTATAACCTATAGTCAGCAGAGCTAAACTAAAAAGGGTTGCACATTTTTTTTTTTTTTTAGCATAACCCATTTATTTGTTGTGCTAAATTGTAATTGTGCATGCCTGCAAAGACAATGGATAGGGAGATAGTACCCCAGGCATTTACTGTGCTGAGAGTAAAACTAAGTTTTCACATTTTCCCAACCACACTTATCCCCAGTTACACTGCAGTGTTGCCTGTCTTGAAAGACCAAATTTTTCACCATACTATGGTTGGTAACTTTCTTGTTACTATTTCTTATGACAAGATTCATATTTCTTTTTTTAACTGTAAAAAGAAAAAAACAAGATATGTTTGTAAAACATAGATGCCCCCTGCCCTCATTAACCTTACCCTATAGATAATGGTAGATGGGGCTCTCGTGACCTTACAAAATTAGTGAAGGTTGATCATACATCAATGTCAGAAAACTGTATCAAGGTCACCCATCTTCATTCTCAACCTAGTCTTTATAGGGAACCATAAAGCTGTGCAATATAAAAGTCACAGCTCTAAAGTACAAGTTATCATGCGGATATCATGAAACAATATTAAGTAAAGTGGCTCTGTGACGCTTGGAATTTGGTCAAGGTCACCCATCTTCGATTAGCCCTGAATATGGACTATAATCTTCTACAAGAGAAAAGTCCTAGCTTCAAAACCTTTTCAGTTATCATGCAGAAACCAAAGTTAAATCAGGTGAATATGTGACCTTGGAATTTAGTTCAAGGTCACCAAACTTTACATTTTCTTTAAGCCCTTAACAAGGACTATATTGCGGTGCAGTATCCAAGTCCTTGCTCGAAAACTTCTTCAGTTTCGGTACAAAAACCACAGGAAGTCTACTGTCTGTGTGTGACCCTAAAAAAAACTGGGTCAAGATCACCCATCTACAAACTCAAACTAGCCCTTATAGGCAACCATAAAGCTGTGCAATATAAAAGTGCTACCACTAAAATGCAAGTTATCATGCAGAAACAGTATTCAACCAAGTGGCTCTGTGACCTTTGAAATTACGTCAAGGTCACCCATCTTCAAAACTTTAAACTTCTAGCCCTTAGCAAGAACTATACACCTGCAAAGTATCCCAGTCCTAACTTAAAAACTTCTTGAGTTATTGTGCAGAAACCACAGGAATTCTACAATATCTCTGTGACCCTGAAAACTGGGTCAAGATCACCCATCTACAAACTCAAACTAGCCCTTATAGGCAACCATAAAGCTGTGCAATATAAAAGTGCTACCACTAAAATGCAAGTTATCATGCAGAAACAGTATTCAACCAAGTGGCTCTGTGACCTTTGAAATTACGTCAAGGTCACCCATCTTCAAAACTTTAAACTTCTAGCCCTTAGCAAGAACTATACACCTGTAAAGTATCCCAGTCCTAACTTAAAAACTTCTTGAGTTATTGTGCAGAAACCACAGGAATTCTACAATCTCTCTGTGACCCTGAAAACTGGGTCAATGTCACCCATCTTCAAACTCAACCTAGCCCTTACTGAGAACAATAAAGCTGTGCAATATAAAAGTTCTAGCTCCAAGGTATAAGTTATTATGCAGAAAGCATGAAACCATATTCAGTAAAGTGGCTCTGTGACCTTTAAAATGAGGTCAAGGTCATCCATCTTCAAACTTCGCCTAGCCCCAAATATGGACTATAATCCTGTGCAATATTAAAGTCCTAGCTTAAAAACCTCTTCAGTTATTGTGCGGAAACCAAAGTTGACTCAGGTACCACTGTGACCTTGGAAATTAGGTCAAGGTCACCCATCTTTGCGCTTTGTCTAGCTTTTGACTAGAATGATACACCTGTATAATATCAAAGTCCTAGCTCAAAAACTTCTTGAGTTATTGTGCGGAAACCACAGTCTACCGACCGACCGACATGTGCAAGACTATATGCCCCCCCCCCCTTTGAAAAATAAAAATCAATTTTCTACATTTTTCAAGCTTTTGTGTGCACCCTGTATGAGGAAACTCCTCCACAATTTGGTCAGTCTGACAGTGATCTTTAAAGACGGGCTTTGCCGTCAATTGTGTGAATATTTACATCTGGGTTCCTCCTCCTCCTCCTCATCTTCCTCTGCTTGCTTCTTTGTCTTCTTTGGACCCTTTTTTGGAGACTTTTTCGGTGGAGGCTCTTCTTTTTCTTCTTCCTTCTGTTCCTCTTTTATCTCCTCTTCTGCTTCTTCTTTCACTTCTTCTTCCTCCTCTTCTTCCATTGGCTCTTCCTCTTCTTTCTTCTCTGGAGGATTTTCCTGATACAAATAAGTGAATCAGCATCACTACAATTGCACTGGTCAACAAACATTAAAAGTTACTTCCCACACTCAATTTCTTATCTTGTTACATGATAAATGCTTTTCTTTGTCATTTTGTGTTAAACCAGCTGCAAATACTTCCAAACCTAAGAAACCAGTGAATGGGATATGCAAAGTTTGACCATGACTTTTTCCTGCTATCATTTCCTTCATGTACTATATCAGAGACATATATACACACATGTACTTACCTGATTTCATATATATCTTAAAATGCATGAAAACAAGAAGTTCTGATCCTGGTCCAGGAATTAAGCATTTGCTATTATCTTGAAAAAAAAAGTGGGAGCCAGCCCTTGTGCAAATTCACTTATTTTGAAATTTTGCTTATTGGTAAACACACTATTTTGGGTAAAGGCACAAGTTTATTATTCGAGTAAGAAGAGGCATACAACAGCACTAGTAGTGACTGCCATGTAGCACTTGCTTTTATTTTCTTTCAGCACAGACAATAAGGAAACAGCTTCGGTGTTACTGAACACTGGGCCAGTTGCTGTATGCCTGTCTGTCTGAATGATTTTGTTTGGATACAACCTGAATATCTCCTCCAGGTTGAGGAAAATTGTTTGTTTCAGGCAGAGCTTTTATAAAGGATAATACCTTTGGTGTCAACTGTCACTGGGCCACTTACTGTACACCAATTTGTCAGAATAATTTTGTTTAGGTACATCCTTTGGCTTTGGGAGAATTATTTGTTTCACTGACTAACTTTCAGGCAGAGATAAAGGGTAACAGCTTCAGTATTAACTGACCCTTGGCCAGTTCCATTACACCCATTTGTCTGAGTAATTTTGTTCATGCACATCCTGAATCTCTCCTTCAGTTTTGGGAGAATTTTTGTTTCAGGCACTGATTAAAGGTAACAGCTTCACTGTTTACTGACAGTCAGCCAGCTGCTGTACACACAGCTTAAAATTAGCTTAACATTTTTACCCATCAGCAAAAACAAAACCGGACAGGATTTATTTCATTCTCATTCAAAATATCTGTTGTAATCACCAGCTAATTGCAAAATTTACCAGCATTTGGCTGCTGGTTGGTGCTAATTTTAAGCCCTATGTACACCCGTCTCTCTGAATAATTTGGCTCAGGTACATCCTGAATATCTCCTTCAGTTTTGGGAGCAAGTTGACTCTATGCATAAATTAAGCAAGTCAACCTCAGTGTTACCGCTAAATAGGTCAAGTTTAATTGAAATGTCAGAGAATAGATGGCTGGCGCAACAGAGCCTGTGTTATGACCAGGGTCATGAAGTAAACATAAGGGTGGTCATGAGTATTTCAATGGTTATCACTGTGGGTCCATATTTCATTCAGTTTCCAGCTTGCCTAAAACCAAAAGCAAAAGGAAGTAACTTCCCGAGGCCCTCAGACATGGAGCAAGCAGGCCCAAGTGGGGAACTCATATTCTGCCCCAACAGCAAAGGAGCACGGAGTTGAGACCTGACGTCCTTGACCTGGCAGCCTAAATACACAAAGCAATCACCCAGTCAAATGAAAGTGTGTCACTGCACGACCCTTCTTCTGCTATTTATTTTTCAGGGGTTAATTGTCTATCACGCAAAGTTTAATCTTGAGATCCCTCAACAAACAGGATCTTCAGGCATCCACATGGATGTTTATTTACAAAACAGCTTAAAAAAAAAAAAGAAGCAGATTTAAAAAAAAAGAAGAGATATGTGGACTTTAAACATCTTTTGGTAGCAGCACATAGGCCAGGTGCTTTATTCAAAAGACCAAAATCCAGAAACAAAAAACGGAACACATATCATATCAATTCTCTTACTGATTGGGGTTCAGCCTTTAATTTGTATATTCCTGGCCTCACTCATTATGGGTGTCAACTTCTTAAAAATGTCCCATCTGAGACATTTGACTTTTTAAAGTTAGTCACATTCAAAGACAAGGACATATTTCAAAAACACATTTAGGATCCTTTAATAACACCACAAGAGTATTATAACAAAGCATAAGAAAAAATAATGAGCAAAATGTAAACTTTGATTTTAAAGAAAAATTTTTAATGTCAAGGGCATTTTGTCGCAGATGGGCCAGTCTATCATATGGAATACACATTAAATCCCAAATATTTTTATTGTTTTATACCCAGAACATAAATTTATGTACAGTGGTACCTGCTCTAAAGACCACCTCTCCTGCATGACACTACTTTTCAAGACTGATTTCAAGACACTGGCCTTTAATTTCTTTGCTAGCTTACCTGGAGTGAAAGACCACCTGTCATATGTGACCACTTTTGCCTGGCCTTAACTCTTAGCACGCCAGTTTCTAGTGCACTTGCACAGCGTGCCATTGCATATCGCCACCAATGAGGAATACACAAGAACTTTTGAAGTGGCTGATTCAAGGCTGTCTCAAATTCCTGGGGTTGTTTATTTACATGCAAGCATGCACATTTTATTGTAGAGAAACATAAGTTCTTACCAATGGCTACTTTGATTTTGTATTAAAAATGAATATTTTCCTTCTCCAATGATTTAATTCCATGATCTGGCTGTTGTTTGTGATGATTTGAATGATGTAACTTTGCAAAACTGTACAAAAATTGGGTGATTTCATCACCACGGCTTCCATCATTTTTTGGCTACCCGCTATGTTATTTGCATCATCAGAATGCTGAGAACCTTGTCTATTTTAAGAACACGCTCTCACATTGGAAGAAACAGCGGTATTTTGGGAGAAACCCCACCAAAACTCTTTCTATTTCAAACAAATACATCTTTGTTTTAGTTCAAAACTGCTGAAGACGATTTTCCAGAATGTTCTAGGTCAGTCAGGGGGCCAGAATCCATCACATGGTGTACGCCATCCAATCAAATATGTCGTTTTTTAACCGATGTTTCGTTCAGGAATAAAAGCTACCTCGTGTTATGGAGTCTGGCCTGAAGGATAGTCCACATTTGTACACAAGTTAAGATTACAGACAATTTATTAGAGCGAGAAACAAATTTTAACACTCTAAATTGGTCAGAATGATAATATACTACCAGTCTTTGGGAACAATAGAGCAGAGGGTCCAATTTTTTCATGGAAATATAGTAAAATACGCAAGCCGCAGGTAAACATGGCAGGGGTGAAAACACCGCTGCCACTTGTGTTGATTATGCTGACAGCTTATCAGTGACTGCGATAAAGTGCGTTTACGTATGTAATATTTACTGCACCAACAGACAAACAGGTTTCAATTTAATGGAAAAACGTTGGGGAGCATTCCTTGCTTCACAAAATTGCAATTGACTTGCATTTTACTTAATTTGCAGAGCTACAGTAGTACTGTTGAAAGAAAGTCTGAAGTGAAATTTAGAAAACAAAAGGAGTCGAGCCGGACGTATTAATGTTACGTGTTATAATACTAAATAGATTCATGTACTAATATGGATCATCACCCATAAGGGACAAACACTTGCACAGAGCACTGTCACAGTTTACGGTTTGTAATAATATTACAAATCTTAAACTGTGACAGTGCTCTGTAGGTCCTGCCTGCAAGCTGTGGAACAGATTTAGAATGTGTTAGTGGTCTGTCATCAGATGATAGTGTGTGACTGTACACTGAGTGCAGTCAATCACACATTATTAGGGACCACTCCAGTCACCTGTTATTTCTTCCAACTGTAGTTAATACCAGCCTCTGAAGGGGACAAGGACAGTAATTAACAATTATAATGCTGACAGTGACGGCTGTAGTAATAAATTGGACTGCTCCTGTTGAAGGTAGTACTTGCTGCAAATTGAAATGCATAGTTCTAGAAGATGGCAGGAAGTTCCTTTTAGAAAATTATTTACATTATTAAAATATCATGCTTGCACTATGACTTGTGAACTTGTAAATTTTGTGAAATTAATAAATTTTGATTTTACAATAAATGACTTGGGCTATGTTCTTCAAGACTAAGAGAGCAGTGCTTTAAGTTTATTAGTCCTTTTAAACTGGAATTTCAGAATTGTAAATAAAATAATAAACTAGAACACACAGATTTTCCTACAGAAAATCAAATGTCTCCCGGTGGAACACTTACGTCTCTGAATAAGCTACAGGTGATAACAAATTACAAATGACCAAGTTTGCTTGAAAATTACAATCCTATTTTAGCTCTCACCTAGATACATTACTCTAGCAATTTTCATCAAGTTCTTCAAGACTTATAACAGAGAAACCAATTTCACATAAATGACCCTGTGACCTTGAAAATTGGGTCAAGGTCACCTAATTACAAGCCCAACCTTGGTCTTACCTTGATACATAATCCTACCAAGTTTCATCAAATTCCATCATGTTCTTCATGACTTATCGAACGTTAACCAATTTCACATAAGTGACCCTGTGAATTCGCTTAAAGTCATCCAAATACAATCCCAACCTAGGTCTTGCCTTGATACATAATCCTGACAAGTTTCATCAAATTCCATGCTGTTCTTCATGACTTATCGAACAGAAACCAATTTCACATAAGTGACCCTGTGACCTTGAAAATTAGGTCAAGGTCACCCAAATACAAGCCCAACCTTGGTCTTACCTTGATACATAATCCTACCAAGTTTCATCAAATTCCATCATGTTCTTCATGACTTATTGAACGGAAACCAATTTCACATAAGTGACCCTGTGAATTCGCTCAGTCATCCAAATACAATCCCAACCTAGGTCTTGCCTAGATACATAATCCTGACAAGTTTCATCAAATTCAATGCTGTTCTTCATGACTTATCGAACAGAAACCAATTTCACATAAGTGACCCTGTGACCTTGAGAATTCGCTCAAGGTTATCCAAATACAATCCCAACCTAGGTCTTGCCTAGATACATAATCCTAACAAGTTTCATCAAATTCTGTCAGGTCCTTCAAGACTTATTGCACGGAAACCAAGTGTTGAAGAACCTGAACAACAACAACAACAACAACAACAAGATTAAGAAGAAGCGGAAGAGACGGGCACTAAAACAATATGTCCCCCAGCTTCCATCGGCAGACATAATTCATTCTGAGACTGATTATGAAATATCTTTCAATATGAACTGACTGGCACCTTTAATTTAATGTCACATCATTGTGGCATCAAATAAACTGAAGACCAAACAAACCACTGAAAAATGAAATTTAATGGGGGAAACTTTAATTTTTTTCTGCAGACAACTGACTTGTTAAGTAATGAGTACAGTCTGCAGGGCATCAATTTGCCAAGTTGAAAACAAGTGGCATATACAATTACGGGCATGATTTAATGATGCCGGCATAAGACAAAATATACGATCGACCGTCGTGCCGTTTTGTGACTCGTATTCCAGCCAATATTTAGTGCTATTTACTGTCCTTCGCCCTTGTTGCACGGTGTGGACTCCAACATTCAACACAGTATGACAAATTCTTGAAATAAACCTCCTTAAAATCAAGTTTGCAATCCATCCACAAGGATAGGCATCCCCAGCAACGCACCTGGCACGACTTTGACACAAAATGGCTTCTCTTTTTTTCAGGCCAATCAGACAGCCGCATTTAAACAAACAGCCACATGAGCGGGAAAATTTTTAACTAAAATATTGATTCCCCCCCCCCCTGCAGGACCAAGTGCACATGTACTCAGTCACTGCAATGTGGACGACTCGGATAATTATACCATTGACAAATTAAATTGTAATCCAATATTATATATACATATATATATTTTTTTTTCTACAGGAACTAAATTCAAGCTGGTCAAAAGTTTAAAATTTAACTGCTCAGATCATTTTTTTCGGGGAAAAATTTGAGGTGCAACTTTAGCTCCAGTGAAGTAAATAAGCATAGCATTTAGGCTCTTTTTGATGTGCAATTTGCAA
The DNA here is from genome assembly GCA_964020975.1 of Hermodice carunculata. Lineage (NCBI taxonomy): Eukaryota > Metazoa > Annelida > Polychaeta > Eunicida > Amphinomidae > Hermodice > Hermodice carunculata. The sequence continues at coordinate 5,954,837 of OZ026630.1, forward strand.
TGCGATACCGGTTAAATCGAACCCTGGACAAACTTTACCACAATAATGTAATGACAATCATGACCCACAACCAAATTTTAAAAAAAAATAAAACAGGAACCATTATTCATGACGCTAACCAATTAAAATGCCTGGACCGGTACCAATGCAATTGTATTCACAAAGGCTTGACTGTTTTGATCAATTTGTGATTGAGATCGATGTATTCACTTTGCTAGGGTGTAGCGCACCAGGTTTTGTTTCAATTGACATAGAAACCACCTAGAAATGTGGAGAAGGTCATACTCAACACAAGTCATGTTGATTATTTTGCATGAATTGCAAAAATAAACAAGAGGGCTTGCCCTTTTCACAAGGAACATATCCACCAAGTTTCAGCTTAATCTGAGTGACAGTTCTGGAGAAGTTGAACAGCAAAAACACAAAAATCATTAAAAATTATAAAAAAAAAAAAATTGCAGAACCACCTGGTAAACAAATTAAGAACTAGGAGTCCACAGGAGTGTTACAGTATGATATCAAAGCAATTGAGTGAGTGGTTTCGGAGATGATTTTTTAAGATTTGTCTATTGTGAGGGTCCATTGTCTGTCCACAAATAAAAAAAAAAAAAAAGTCCAAAAATCAATGGAGCATGACCATTTGTACAAACTTAGTAGAGACCCACCAAAGGTACATTGCTACCAAGTTTTAAGTCAATCTGGAAGACAGTTTCAGAGGAGAAGCTGAAAATATGAACCAGCATTAGAACGCACGTTGACTTACATATAGTAATTAATATTAGAGGTGCATTTAAGTACCTGAATTGAAAAAAATGTTAAAAATCAGGAATTCACAGCAGTGCCACCAAGTGAACAAGTTAGTTTGACTACGGAACATATCCAACAGGCTTCAGCTCAATCTGAGTGATGGTTTTGGAGCACAAGTCGAAAAATAGCAAACTAGAGGATCAGGACTGATCCTGTGCTCAGGTGAATCATAAGTTGACATTGCCACCAAGTTTGAAGTGAATCTGTCCAGCAGTTTCGGAGAAGAAGTCGAAAATGTGAATTAGCATTAGGGTGCCAATCGACTTAAATAGTAATCAATAAGAAAGGTGCATTTACCGATAAGTACCTGAACTGAAAAAATCGTTAAAAATCTGGAATCCACAGCAGTGCAACCTGGTGATCAAACTTTTTTGACCCTTTTTCAAGGAGGGTTAGGCATCCGTCGTCCGTCTGTCGTCCATTCACAACTCACATTTTCAACTACTCAAAAACCGTCAACCAGATCCACTTCAAACTTGGTGGAGAAATGCCTTGGGTGGGTCTCTACCAATTAATTTGATATTACACAGGAAGACAGCTAGGGACTCCTAGTTCTTAATTTGTTCCCCAGGCGGCCCTGTAAATTTTTTCAAATTTTTTTAAAGATTTTTTTTTTGTGTGTGTGATAGCTATTCTCTACTTCTTTACCAGAACTGTCATTCAGATTAAGCTTAAACATGGTGGATATGTTCCTTGTGGAAGGGTCAAACAATGTTGTTCACTTTGTGGGAATTCTGCGGATTCAATGGGCATTCTAATGCTAATTCACATTTTTTACTTCTTCTCCAAAATGTCATCCAGATTAACTTCAAATGTGGTGGGTATGTTCCTTGTGGAAGGGTCAAACAATGTTGTTCACCGTGTGGGAATTCTGCGGATTCAATGGACACCCTAATGCCCATTCACATTTTTTACTTCTTCTAAAAAACCGTCATCCAGATTAACTTCAAACTGGGTGGCAATGTACCTTGGGTGGGTTTCTACCAGTTTGTTCAAATGGTCATGCTCCAGTGATTTTTGGATTTTTAATGATTTTTTTAAAATTCTTTTTTGGACAAATCTTAAAAAATCTCTGAAACCGCTTACCCAATTGCTTTGATATCACACAGGAAGACACCTAAGGACTCCTGGTTCTTAACTTGTTCACCAGGTGGCGCTGCAATTCCTTTCTAATTTTTATGAATTTTTGTGTGTTATAGCTATTTTCGACTTCTCCAGAACTGTCACTCAGATTTAGCTGAAACATGGTGAATATGCTCCTTATGGAAGGGTCAAACAAAGTTGTTCACTATGTGGGAATGCAGTGGATTCCTGATTTTTAATGACTTTTTCATTTCGGCTCCTTTGCAGCAAATGCATCTTTCCTGTTGATTACCATGTAAGTCAATGGGCATTCTAATGCTATTTTACAGTTTCGACTTCTTCTCCAAAACCATCATCCAGATTTACTTCAAACTTAGTGGGGATGTATTTTGGGTGGGTGTCTACCAGGTTTGTTCCATTGGTCATGTTCCAATGAATTTTGGATTATTTTATGATTTTTTTTTTCAAAAATCTTTACAAAAGGTTTAATAGGAAAGTTTAACATGGTAATTTCTTGTGATGGTTATAACTTATTTCAAACAAAGTTGTTTACTAGGTGGCACTGCTTTGGATTCCTGATTTTTAAGGATTTTCAATTCTGATACTTATCATTCAATGCAGCTTTCCTATTGATCACTATGTAAGTCAATGGGCATTCTAATGCTAATTCACACGACAACTGACACAAAATTTACTGTTTACCGATAACTTGAGATCTGTTTTGAGTTAGTACCGTGATGCTGCACATGTAAATTATTCTGTATGAAGGTCACGCTTAGACAGTACATGAATGACCTTGACCTCGTTTGTGTGGTCACAGTGCAACATACATGAATTTTACTCTTCATTATAATTTGAGAACTACTTGAACTCTTTGTTTTCATACATTTTCAGAAAAAAAAAGTGAATTATTGCTGATAAGTGAAAATTTTGAACATTCATCAAAGGCCCTTGCCTCCTAAGCAGACTTTCTTGGGGCGATACACTATGTTGGCCCCCAGCGAAAGTCTGCCCGGCCGTGTCGCAATACCATTTCAAGAGGCAATTAGCAGATCTGGCGATAGCGTTGTCAGGCGCCGCTGGGCCAATGAATTGTACTTCACTTATCGTGAAAGTTGCCTACTGCATTATTAATGAGCTGTGCGTCGTCCAATCAGATGCGAGCAACACGTCACTTCCCACACAGCAGTCAAAATAACTCCACGAGGTCGAGGACCCAAGGGAGTAATCCAATTGACACCTTCTCAAACGTGGTTTACCTGCTTGTGTATCTGTGACTTACTGGAGTAAAAGATGTCAGAATGGAACAGGGCGCTGTGTATTGCGATCGGGAAATGTTCCCAGCGTCACCTTCACCAAGAATACAAGGCGACACCCCTAACTTGCTCAGTTCTTGTTGATGAGATTTCGTTAGACTTACGAGCGGGCAAACTAAGATTACTACAGTACAGGTTTGGCTGGAATAGGCGTTTTCCGTTTCACCAGGTCAGGTATCAGTTGGAATATTCGGCTTTTTCCACTGCCTTTTGGTAAAATTACAAAAGTGTCTTTCTTCTCAACAATAACATTAAATAATGCTTGCTCCTGGTGTTTGGTCGCCTGATAATTTACTCCCATCTCTTGCCAACAATCCTCAAGAACTTCCCGGAATTTTTTTTCATCCATTTTTTTTCCCCGTGACACTGACGCTGTTCGTAGGCAGCTAATTTAGTAATTACAACTGGGCTGAGTGCGTAACACAGTTGCCATACATGGCAGAACAGTAGCTGGATCAGGGGTCACATTAAGCTTGCGCCCTGCGTCATAGACGCAAAAAATAAAGAAATGACGCCTGGAAATAAATAAAACATTGTCATTTTGCGTCTCTGTGGACGCACGCACAAAAACGCGATGCATTTTTGAAAGATACAACTGCAAAAATTACCCTAAACGGTCACGGTGTTTTGTATCGACCATTATCAATCTCGTGATTATTTATTATGCTGATGGAATCCTCTGATGTTCGTCTTTCTATGTAACAAGCTCTCTTATTTGCTAAGAAAAAATATTCGTGGGGTATCCCTCCAAAAAGTTGCCAGAATGGGAATGGATGGACGTCACTTCACCTCATTATAAATGCTGAGAGCACTTCCAGGCTCCTCATAGGGTGGATTTGATCACGTGCCGCTCACTGTCCAATCAAATTCGTTGTTCCCCATGTGCTTGTCTCGTGTCCGCAATGTTGGGAAGGTACAGTCGTATCACGCAAAGATTATTGGACTAAGATGTTAAATTTTCAAATCACATTTTCACCGAGAAGAGTTCCATCGAAAAAATATAGACCCAGATAAAGGCACGAGTGAAAATTCATTACGGACGGCAAGGAAAATACAAAGATTAGTCATCGCAAGGTCACACGTGGACGAAGCGAAATTTTGCATTAGCCGGCCTAACAGCGTAACACGATGTTGTTCATCATTGTCTCCGTTGGTTCACGTGGTTATTGGTGTTTTTGAAACAAAATTTGGTTGTTTTAATTTCATTGAAATGTTTGAATGGAAAAAATCTGTAGGAATTAAAAAAATTTATGATCGAAGGCCGGAAAAATGTGTAGCGGAAAACCATGCCTGGGTGCATGCCCGTGACAGGCTGTGTACACTCGCTTGTGCGTTGCACGGCTTGTGGGCCTGCCGTGTTGCTTGGTGAATTAAGTGACCGCAATTAAGATCAGACTCTTAACACCGCCTACATCAAATTTTTCAGGTATATTGAAATAGAAAGTGCACAGAAATATAAATCATATAATTTCTGACAATTTCGTCACGTGGAATCAATCGCAAAAATAACAGAGCCCAGACATGTTCAATCACGCATGCCGCTTGTTGTGCAAGCGAGTTAAAAAACTGTCCAGTGGCACACGGTGTACAACACCAGATACTGGTATACAGTGGCAGCGTGCTAGGGGTTAAGCCCCATTCACAACCAATTTTTTGGTAGACCAGGGATGTCCTATACAGACTTAGTCGTAATAGCAGGTTCCTGGGTAGATTGAATCCATCCTTGGTACCGTCAACAACTTTTAGACCCTTTTACATCAAGTTGGCATATTGGTAACTTTTTATTCAATCTTAAATATTTATATATTTATCTTGTGATATATGTTAGTTATACCAAATAAAATCAATTAATCAAATTACATCAAGTGAAGTCCAGTTTGCACAATTTCAGACTGGACCCATAGATTCAGTTCATGGACCCACTATTTTTCCTGAAAATGGAGAAAGATGAGTCCAACGGGCCCACACTGAAAAATCCTTAATGTGACCCCTGCTGGATATCGCACAGCAGAGGTGTTAATCCCGTTACCCCCATTATGTTGTTCGCACCTTCCCAGGAGGTGAACCCAAACAGTTAATTGAGCGGCGTGTAGTCAATACCCACTGGGCCGTGTAATAGCCTAGAAACAAAATGGCGTTCACAGAGTCACTATCCCACAATCCACTGGGCGCATCCCCACACCTGGCCACTCGCTGGCTGCCATGCCAGGACGGCGCTGCCTGCTTCCAGACAGTGACGCTGCCAAAGAAAGGCAGACGTTCGCTGGGGGGTAGTAGACCGCCAAGAACGGATGTTTAGCAGGCAACAAAGGCCCTAAATATCAACAAATACATTTTTATAGATGTTGATATCAAGCTGTTAATGACCAAACCATGGTAATAAAAGCCTTAAAATGTGCAACGTAAAACCCAAATCCACACGTGTGATTTCATGCAGCTAAGTCCATTTGTCAAATCCTGTGACACCATACTGCACTTACATCAGCTCTGAATAGGGGGCAGCACTCTCATCTTAGCTGCATTGCATTTAGCTGTCTGCCAAAACACGCATTGAAGAGTTTCAAGGCAGGGTAGGCCTACATTAAGCCTGGTTTCATTTAATTTCAAAATGAATATGCAGATGAACAAATAACAGCAGGTAGGACATAATACAGTTCATATTATTTATAAAACATTAGCTCATGATATCATTTGACAGCAATCTTGTTGGAAATATTTAAAGCTTAGATATGTTTTTGATTTATTTTTAATCAGTGAGGCTTTATAAATTTGATAGGCTCCACATGAACATGATGACAGCAAAGAAAGTAAATGGTAATGATATTTCAGTTGCACATTAATCATAATCTGAATCACAAATTTTTAAAGAATATAAAATTTTAATAAATTTCATTGTAAAGCTTTTCAACTTTTTAGCTTTACATTTCTGAATTATTTTACATTTGAAACATTTATCATATTATTTTACATAAGCAAATATGAAATCTATCGTTCATTTAAACAAGAGAGCTGTGTGAACAGCCCGTGCCTCAGCTGATCTTGACATTCATCACACTTGCAGCTCTATGAACTTGGGAAAGGATCAAGGACACCATGTTCTGAGTAAGTCTGACCTTTAGAGAAGAACACTTACATGTGCAACATCAAAGTTCAAGTAGTTCTCAAGTTACAATGAAGAGTAAAATTCATGTATGTTGTACTGTGACCCCACAAAGGAGGTCAAGGTCATTCATGTACTGTCTTAACATGACCTTCATACAGAATAATTAACATGTGTAGCCAACTCAAAACAGATCTCAAGTTATCAAGTAAACAGTAAATTTCGTGTCAGTTGTCCTGTGAATTAGCATTAGAATGCCCATTGACTTACATAGTAATCAATAGGAAAGCTGCATCGAACGATAAGTACCCATATTGAAAATCCTTAAAAATCAGGAATCCAAAGCAGTGCCACCTAGTAAACAACTGTTTGACCCTTCCACAACAACATATCCATCACATCTCAGCTTAATCTAAGGGACTGTTCTGACAACAAGTGAATAATAACAAAACCATACAAAAAAAATCCTTAAAAAATTGCAGCACCACCTGGTGAACAAATTGGGAACTAGGTGTCCCCGGGAGTGTCTGTGTACTATATCAAAGCAATCGGGTACGCAGTATCGGAGAAGAAGATTTTTTAAGATTTGTCCAAAAAAAAAAAGAACAAAAAAATTCATTAAAAATCCAAAAATCACTGGAGCACGAACATTTGAGCATAATTGGTAGAAACCCACCCAAGGTACATTGCCACCAAGTTTGAAGTTAATCTGGATAACGGTTTTGGAGAAGAAGTAGAAAATGTGAATTAGCATTAGAATGCCCATTGACTTCCATAGTAATCAATAGGAAAGCTGCATTGACCGACAAGTATCCGAATTGAAAAAATCGTTAAAATCAGGAATCTGCAGGATTCCCACATAGTGAACAAATTTGTTTGACCCTTCTACAAGGAACATATCCACCATGTTTCAGCTTAATCTGAGTGACGGTTCTGGAGGAGAAGTCGAAAATAGCTATAACACAAAAAAATTCCTAAAAAATTAGGAAAAAATTGCAGCGCCACCTGGTGAACAAATTAAGAACTAGGAGTGCCAGGGAGTGTTCCTGTGTGATATCAAAGCAATTGGGTGAGCGGTTGGGGAGAAGAAGATTTTTTAAGATTTACCCAAAAAAGAACCAAAAAATTCATTAAAAATCCAAAAATCACTGGACTGAGACCATTTGAACAAACTTGGTAGAGACCCACCCAAGGCACATCTCCACCAAGTTTCAAGTGAATCTGGCTGACAGTTTTTGAGAAGAAGTTGAAAATGTGAATTGAGGACGACGGACCCTCAAAAAACCTCAGCTGCCTGACAAGTCAGCTGAGGTAAAAATTAAGAGCATTAATTTAGAATAAGTGATAAAGGAGCACATAAATTTAATTTATATCCATTTTTCAGTTGCATGTATCATATAGTGACCCTTGTATCCAGATGCGTATGGTATTGTGAGAAACTGTATTGTTGCAACCCTAATGTGTTGTTGATTGCGGTCTCCCATGCATCACGTCGTTATTTGTGTATTTTTCACAAAATTTTGTTATTTTGATTTTTTAGAAATGCGTAAATGGATTAATTGGCGTGACAAAGCAAGATAGGAATGAAATTCATGATAAAAAAAAAAAAAAAAATCATAAAAAATCCAAATATTACTGAAGCATGACTATTCAAACAAAAACTAGATAAAGACCCACCCAGGGTACATTGCTGCCATGTTTGAAGTCAATCCAGATGACAGTCTCGAAGAAAAAGTTGAAAATGTGAATTAGCATAAGAGTGCCCATTGATAGTAATCAACAGGCACTGTGCCTTAACTGAGAAGTACCCGAATTAAAAAAAAAAAATCGTTAAAAATCAGGAATCTGCAGCAGTATTACCTAGTGAACAAATTTGTCTAACCATTCCACAAGCAACGTTTACAGCAAGTTTCATTTTAATCTAAGAGTCAATTCTGGAAAAGAAGTTGAAAATACAGAACACATAAAAAATCATAAACAAGAGGATCATGATTATCCTGTGCTCTGCTGACTGATATATGCTTATCAAGTATTGCAACACATGCAATATAGTCTACAGTCCATATGGCTATATGCATGTACAGTGGTAGCAAAGTTTGATATTTAATTTATAAAAAAATAGCAGTGCTACCTGGTGGCCAAATAAGTACTGAGTGACCCCGGGTGACCCTATGTGCAATATCAAAGCATTTGGAAGTTACTGAGATAGTAAGACAGTTGATTGAAAAATTCATAAAAAATAGAAAAAATTATTGCATCATCTCCTTTGCAAATTTTGTAGAGGTCTACCTGGGAAACACCCATGTGCAAAACCAAAACATTCCAAGCTTCCCTTTTTGACAAGTTGAAAAAGTAAATACAATAGCCACATATACTATACGATGGTAACACTTACCTACGGTCACAAAGTTTGAATTTCCATAACTTCATCAAAAATTAACATATCCATATCATTTTCGCAAATTTTCATTGTCCAAAGTCAAATTACATTCTGATAAAATTTTAAGCAATTCTGTTCTGCCGTTCTGGAGAAGAAGTCAAAAACTTCTGAAACTCACAAAAAAAAAAAAAAATAAAAAATACAGCCCCACTCGGTGGCCAAATTGAGAACTAGGTGACCCCAGGTTACCCTATGTGCAATGTCAAAGCAACAGGGGAGAGCAAGAATAGAAGCTTCTATTGCTCTCCTGTAGAGGGCATTTCAGTCATTCAGGGCTAGAGTTGTGTATTCCTATAACTTTCCATTGTAATTTACAGCCTAATAACATTGAAACTGCTTGTTGCAGAAACACCAAAAAATAAATTTGGTTTAAAAAATAAAGTTGACTAATTTGGTTCTATGGTGGAATGCATGACCCACCTAGTTGATACTCCACAGCCCGGGCATCACATCATTCAAAATAATAATAGTGGATGATCATTTAAAGATTACCCTGTTATGACATTATTTACAATTTCAGAGCTTTAATTCATCCATAAAAACTGGAGACAACTGTAACTTAAGAGTTGCTGAAAAACTAAAATGCAATTTTCTTACTTAGCCGCATTAACTAAACTTACAGGTTACAGCTGACTCATGCAGTCGTCTTAACGTCAAATCAAAATTATTCAATTTCTAAGAGTATCTCTGAACAAATGACATTGGCATTTTATGGCAAAATAAAAAGAATAGAATCCCCTTATGGGAATGGGGTGTTCACACCAGTTATGGCTCTTAGTTGCATTTTTGCTGCCATTCAACTGCTCCAAAATCTGGCAAAGTTTTAGTTTGACCTATTCTTTCCCATTGAACCTCTCAATATTGTCCACCGAACAGACTTTAGCGTTTGTTGACAATGGGCACGTGCCTTAAATAGAACAAACAGGTCAGCCTCATTTCAATTTGGTTCAAGTTGACCTCATTCTCGGTCAATACCCATGTCTCCCATGTTTCTTGACGGGTGGCACGCGTTTTTTGGCGCATCTGTTTTGTCCAAAATAACGACTTCACAGTCCAGCACAGTCATATCAAACTACACGGCGCAAAAAACATGCTTCAGCGTTTAACTTTTCATGGACGCTTGTAATAATAAGCGCAAATGTTTGGATGGAGCGCTCTCTGAAAATGACATCTGGGACGATCCATCATCCGGTGAAAATACGCTAAGTGCATGTTGCGCATCCAAAACGCAAGCCCCTGTTCAATGGCCAAAATTTCAAGATTTAGGCACAATATATCCTTGTAACCTACAAGATGTACTTAAACCCACAATATGTGACAATACGAGAGCACGAGATGTCTTGACGTGTATCGCTAATGCCAAAATGGGCCCTCTGAAAATCGATCATGTAATTTTACGCAGACCCCGGCAGCCATGTTGTGATTCTGAATTCGAGAAGGCGATTTCGTCGTCTCTTTTAAACAAAAGTACGCAACTCCCAAGCATGATATTTCCTCGTTCACCTCTAGATATACTACTTAATTGAATACATATGAAATTAGTATAATTATTTACCTCCTTTGCCGGGGAAAGGCCGTTGTTTTCGGCGTCAGACATCGTTTTGCAGCTGGTTTGAACGGCGGCAAAATGGCGGCGGGAATGACATAGCCAATCACGGCACAGTTAAGAACACCTGCTTGTCTTGTCCGTTAGCCAAGTAAATATGAACGCGGCTCTTTCATTGGTACTATCACATCAAGGGTCTCTGTGTCTGAAACTGAGGTGACAGGGCTCACAGTGTCAGGTGGAATCAGATGTGATTCCTGATTCCATCTCTATGTATCAATAAAATTCTTACTGTTTTACTGTATGTGCAAAAATGGCAAAGGAACAGCGTGTATCCACATTACAAGTGGCAGTGCTGTTGTTCAAAACACTTGATAGCTACGACCTTCAAGATTGACTGTATTCATCTGCTATGACGATGTCGAAGTCATCCCATGCCGTGGTACTTTGTGTCAAACTGGGGAGCATAAATGCTCCTAGCCCCAAGGGACCTCCCCACGCTCTGTAACTTTGTGCAAGCTTGCGGTTAGCAAGATTACAGAGCCAGGGGAGGTCCCTTGGGGCTAAAATGCTCCATGGTCAAACCAAGGAGGCTACGTGTAGCTTCCTTAGTCAAATCAGCTCCGAAAAATCCATGTGAAGTTTTGTAAATGTGCAATACAATGCAATACAAATCTTTATTGTACAGTCACTAATCACGGGGTACACCATAATGGTACAAGAATAAATAAAGTAGCAATTCTGGTCAAAAAGTATCAAAATTTGATGTAAAGTAGCAGTTCTTGCAAGGAACCGACAATATAGATAATAGCAATTGCGGCCAGCTGTATCAAATTTGGTATAAGGTACGATTTTGGCCAGAAGATTAAATTTGATATGAAGAGTAATGACAATTCTGGTAAAGACAATCAAATTTGATACAAAGTAGTAATTGTGGTCAAAAGTATCAAATTTGATGTCAAGGAGGATCAAATTCCATGTAAAGTAGCAATTCTAGTCAGTGTAAGAATCTGATTTTTCTTGAATGGAGTAGTAGTAGTAGTAGTAGTAGTAGTAGTAGTAGTAGTAGTAGTAGTAATAATAATAATAATAATAATAATAATAATAATAATAATAATAATAATAATAATATTTTTTAAAAAACCCCGAAAGACGGGGAAATAAAAGTATACAGTATATAAATCAAACACAAAATGCGACACGACATATGAAAAGTAACCCAGGAATAAGCTAAAAATAAAAGTACGTAAAACTCAACTCAAAGGTACAAATACAGAATTGCATATTAAAAGCATGACTGCCGGAAACCGGTAAGTTATATGGTACAGCTCGACCTCAAAAAAGGGATTTAAAAAGACTTTGTCAGCAGAGATGTGAGCAGATACTCGGCCGACCAGGGTTTAAAATAGTTGTCAGAAAAAAAAAAGAAAAAAACAAGTTGCTGTAGTTAGTCGACTGTACCATTAATGCCTGGAATTATCTCCGATGAAATTCATAGCGTTCGTGAAAGAGAAAAAGTAGGGCCAATCAAATTAGAATTTTTGATGCTTCTGTGAGTGAGGGTGCTGGTTCCATATGGTGACTTAAATGCCAGAAATAACACTTTTTCGACTGAACAAACGATTTTTTTCTGAATATATCTAGCATCTTGTATGTCTTAAAAGTTAGTGAATTACTTGTCTTAAGCTTTTTGCTTTTTCAGTTGTTTCTTTTATCATAGAAGCTCATATGAATGTGCCCAAGTTCCTGTCGAGTTCCTTACTGCAGCCTAGGTGGCAACACAGAGTCCCAAATAATATGAATACCTTTTATTACATCACGTGTAAGACACTATATTGTCAATGACTACAACACTCGACATCGGCTGTAAACGTGCAAATATGTTTAACGTTGGGGTGTTTAATCCCTATGTCAAGCCAAAGGTGCAAATATTCACAAATACAGATATCTACTGGTATATTTCTAATAATGTTATCTGTATTTCTAATTCAGATATCTGTGATATCAAGAAATCGCTTTTTGATATCAAGAAACACTGATTAAATAGTAAAACGACACCCCATGCATAGATATCTTAAATAGAGGTATAGATATCTCTATTTGTGAATATTTGCAGCTTTGGCTTGCTATAAATCCCAGCTCAATGTAGGAGCCTATTGTTCACCGGAAAGCCACAGACTCGGCGGTGATAGCTCCTTCCCAGTTAAGACACCATGGAATGGCCTAAATATTACACTTGAAGTTATAATTTCAGTAATCTTATAAATTAAGATAAACTTCGGTTTCTAGAGACTGGTAACAAATAGCAATTGATATAGATAATGATGATCTTTTATTGACATCATTATAAGGTCAATACTGACCTATTTGTCACAATCTAAACATGTGAGTCAACATTCAAATACAAACTATCCATTCAAAAGTTAAAGATATTAGAGACTGATTAAAAATGATCATGTATACATTGCTTAATGCACATATGTTCACAAGTGTACGCTTAAATGTCTACATTACCATTCAAACCACAAAAGTCAATATCAACTTTCATGCAAAAAATAACATGAACGGCATAATTTAAACATTCAAGTGAAAAGTCAAACACAGACTATCTATTCAAAGTCTAACATATATATCATCTGGGTCTGAGAGATTAAAGTTGAGCACATCTTGACTCTCATTACCTGTATATACATTGCCAAGAGCACATATTTACATGTATATCCTTCAATAGTTCACAGTAAAAAAAAAAATCACTTTCCCCGACCAAGACTGCCTAAGAAAACCAAGAAACCACTCCACATGCACTCTCTCAAAAACAGAACCAACTACCCACAACAAGAATGAAAAACAGAAATAGACTCCCACGACCCCTCAACTCTCCCAATCCAAAAGGAAAAATCTTCTCCCTCCCCAAGACCCCCCAAATCTAACCCCCCCCCCCAAAAAAAAAAAATCTGAAAAAGTCCTTCTTGGGACAAGACCCGGAAAATCCCGGGAGCGAGAGAGTACCTCCCCTCCCAAAACAGGAAAACCAAGAAATCACCAGAACACACATCCACACTCCACTCCCAGCACAAGAAACCAGCTCCCCTCTAAGAAAACGCAGAACAACTTTCCCAGTCATCCCTAAAAATCACAGCCAAGACAATGATCTCTCACTGTGTTACATACATTACAATAGTATATAAGCGTGAAATGCATGAGTGAACATGAAGAACAATCAAAAGTCCTGCAAACTTTGATAAATTTGAATGAAGTATGTATTCCACCATTGACTGGGCATTTCATTATTTAAGTATGTAAAGCACTAAGTGTGACTGAAAAACTTTCTTTTCAGCATTTTTCATACAAAGTGTGTCCCTGGTTTCTGTGGGCATTTTTTAGGGAAAATGTACATATTGCTAGTGTATTTCTTTGTAAAATACACACACTCTTACAGGACATCAGGCAAGACCATTGGGCCATTGTTCTTGTATACTCGCACATGGGTTATTCAGGCTGCAGAAACCTGGGTGCACATATTTACCAGGTTGGGTTGCAAACATGGGGTCAATACATACCATAATACTCAGACTCAGATGACATTTATTTGACACATAAAAAACAATACATACATGTGGAAATACAAGTTTCAAGATTATGATATCACAGCAGTTACCATTATTTAATAAAATTATAACAAGTAATGTGCCAGGATGACTCCTGCCAAGGAAATAAGTTTCCGCTATCAAAGGAGCCACCTGGATGAGATATTAACAGATGAAAGATAATTGATTTAAGAGTTACAAACATAGCAGTTGGGTATGGTACATACTTTTGAGTATAGATTCACATAGTAATTTTTTATATATGCTGAAAACCCTGAGTGAATGAGTATGTAATTTATCAGTGATACAAAGGGGGGGGGGTGATTTAGGAGTAAAGTTGGTATGAAATACCTGATAGACTGTTTGGATCTAGCTCTCGTAGGTACTGGGAAATGTGCATTATTACGACCACGGGTGAAGTAAGTATGATACGGTGGAGGGATCTAAATTACATAAAAACCTTTTAAAAACTGGATTCATAGCTGGTGCTTCAAAATGTATAACAAAGCAATTATCAAAGGAAGTAACACTGTGTTTGACTGCAATAAGGAATCATTTCCGTAAATACCGTAATGCAATTTCTAGAAACTGTAAAATAAATTGTAGGAGTATTAGCAATTCTTCCGGGTTTGTATCTAAAATCAAAGATTTAAAAGCAAAAAATGTCAAATGTTTTGATTTTTCCATACTGTACACAAATGTACAATGCACAGATGAAGTCAAAAGATCTCTTTCAGGATTAATAAGCAAAATGTTTAAACATAGTGGCAAAGCATACATAAATATTAATTCATATACAAAGAAAGCATATTGGTCACACAATAAATATTCAAAAAGTGACGTTAAATCTTACACTGTTGAAACTTTTGGACCATTGATTTTTCAACAAATAAAAGGCATTCAAATGGGTAGCAACTGCTCCCCGTTGCTTGCAGATTTATATTTAACTTGGCTTGAATTTAAGTATATGGATAAATTGATGGAAAAGGACTTTCAAATGGCTACAAAATTATCGAACAACGCAAGATATATTGATGGCATTGCTTGTGTAAATGTACAAAATTTCAGTGAAATTGCAAAAGAAATTTACCTAAAGGATAAGTGTTGCCCAATGGATGTTTGGTGCTTATTACGAATGGTGGAAAGGTGTTGGGACAGCCTGCTGGCTAGGGGTTGTGCGGTTTGGCCCACATATTGGGTTTGGCATTTGACACAATTGATTAGGTAGATGACATGTGAGGACCAACAGGAAAGGTGCTTTTGGATACGAAAGATCCTTGGGGAATGGTAGCCCTGGAATGTGTCGCCTGTCTGCATATATTTGCAGGTATGGCATTGGGGGTACCTCTCACAGGAGTAAACTCCTGGGAGTGGGTTAAGTGTTTCTGGAGTTCCATTGAGGGTGGTTTGGGATTTTGTTGGGGGGTGGGTGGGTGGGTGGGTGGGGAGGAGGTGGGAGTGCATGCTGCTTTGACCAGAAATTCTTTATTATAAAGTTTTTTTGGTTTTCTATATATCTTATATATATATATATATATATATTGTATTTGTGTCTTTTTGCCCAGAACCACTTCCTAGTAGTCAATATCCTATTCCGCAGTTCGAACTCTTTACTCTCCATAAGCTAACCTGTCCCTGTCTAACCTGTATACATATGGAATTACTATTGTCTATATTGCACACGTTCTTCTGTAAAATTTTGACATAGGCTGTATCAGCCCAAATAAATTAAAGGGTCTTCAGCGGGTAACTACTCAACATGTTTCGGAGCCTTTTACCCGTACATGTCTCTCTGAGTAGCGGCTCCTTGTCTAAGCTAAATATTCAGCAAAGACAACCCACATAATAAAGAATAAATAAGAACGTGGCAAATGATGAATTAGCTAAATACGTGAAGTTTTGCTTATAAATGCAGAGCTTCGTTATGAAAGAAGAACCCCTGTCAAACAAACCATAATTACTAAATTTGTATAGTACAGGTTCAGATAAGAACAATTTGACTTACCCCTGAACCAATATGTACCCTTTCTGGCTGGACAGTTTATCCTAGTTAAACCACCCGCCAGTGTATAACTGAAGTGGAAACAAGCTGGGGCCTTATATTCAGTCCCAGTGATAGTAAAATAAACAGTTGCAACTACACCACCTGTACAAACCAAGGGAAATCCCAACAAGGACTGTAACAATGGACATCCTGCACCAGAAATGTAAAACAAACTCTGTGATGACACCTACCCCCCAAACAATTAAGCTCTATTTAACTGCCAACTCTGAGTCAATGTATCAACTTAATGTGTCAGGTTTGTGACATTTAAGAAAATACTGTCAATTTTGAGTAAATGTGCATTTAGGCATGTCAGAAAAGAATGAAAGTCATTAGCATTTATGTCAAAAAACATGTTACCAAAACAATTTTTCTTAACAGGATTTTGAGTACAATTAGGCAAGCTTGTAACTGTCGTCAGTAGCTGCTTGCTACCTATAGCCCCTGGGGGGTTTGACCTAACAGAAAACAAGCAATCCTAAAATGTCCGAAAGGTGAACATTAAAACAGAATGATGCCAAAAGATAAAGTTAAGTAGCAAAACCGACAAGTCTAAAAACTGTAAATTATTGTAGCCAAACTTTCTAATAATCTTTGGATATTAACTGCTAAATTATAGGGCAAGTCAGAAAAGAATGAAAGTCATTATTTGTACTTAAGTCAAGAGAATACAACGAAAATGTAATATTTCTTAAACAGATATCAAGCACAATTAGGCAAGCTTGTAACTGTCGTCAGTAGCTGCTTGCTACCTATAGCCCCTGGGGGTTTGACCTAACAGAAAACAAGCTAGCCTAAAATGTCTGAAAGGTGAACATTAAAACAGAATGATGCCAAAAGATAAAATTAAGTAGCAAAACCGACAAGTCTAAAAACTGTAAATTATTGTAGCCAAACTTTCTAATCTTAGGATATTAACAGCTAAATTATAGGGCAAGTCAGAAAAGAATGAAAGTCATTATTTGTACTTAAGTCAAGAGAATGCAACGAAAATGTAATATTTCTTAAACAGATATCAAGCACAATTAGGCGAGCTTGTAACTGTCGTCAGTAGCTGCTTGCTACCTATAGCCCCTGGGGGTTTGACCTAACAGAAAACAAGCTAGCCTAAAATGTCTGAAATGTGAACATTAAAACAGAATGATGCCAAAAGATAAAATTAAGTAGCAAAACAGGCAAGTCTAAAATCTCTAAAATTATTGAAGCCAAACTTTCTAACCATCTCGGGATATTTACAGCAAAATTTGTAGAAATATTTGATCAAAAGTACATCTTTGAATCCTCTTGACTCAAGTTTATTGTAAATAAATTTGGTTCTAGATGCAAAGTCCTGAAATTTAGAACAAATACGACCAAATCTCAAAATCTGTGACAAAAACGTATTATATCCAATAGTTTCCGAAATATTACTGTCCGGGAAAGGATAATTAACCACTTCAAAGTTAAACTCATCTATTTTGTGATAGACTTTAATACAAAACCTGTCATTAGTGACCTGAATATCCAAGTCCAAAAACACATCTCTGAAACCATCTGAATTGTTACCCTCCAAAGGGATATCTTTTGGGTAAATTTCTTTAGCAATTTCACTGAAATTTTGTACATTTACGCAAGCAATGTCATCAATATATCTTGCGTTGTTTGATAATTTTGTAGCCATTTGAAAGTCCTTTTTCATCAATTTATTCATATACTTAAATTCAAGCCAGGTTAAATATAAATCTGCCAGTAAAGGGGAGCAGTTGCAACCCATTGGAATGCCTTTTATTTGTTGAAAAACCAATGGTCCGCATTGAACAAAAGTATTATCCAAGAGAAATTTTATAGCATCTATCAAAGTTTCAACAGTGTAAGATTTAACGTTACTTTTTGAATATTTATTGTGTGACCAATATGCTTTCTTTGTATATGAATTAATATTTATGTATGGTTTACCATTATGTTTAAACATTTTGCTAATTAATTCTGAAAGTGAACTTTTGACTTCATCTATGGGTAGATTTGTGTACAGTGTAGAAAAATCAAAACATTTGATATTTTTTGCCTTTACATCTTTGATTTTAGATACAAACTGGGAAGAATTGTTAATACTCCAAAAACAATTTATTTCACAGTTTCTAGAAATTGCATTACAGTATTTACAAAAATGATTCCTAATTGCAGTCAAACACAATGTTACTTCTTTTGATAATTGCTTTGTAGTACATTTTGAAGCACCAGCTATGAATCTAGATTTAAAAGGGTTTTTATGTAATTTGGGTATCCAGAACAAAAGTGGAATAGAGGAGTCCTCTTCAGAAATTTTGATATTAAAATTCCTTTTCATCTCATCTTTATGTGTATCTATCAAATTATCAATGGATTGTTTGTGTAATTTATAAACGTCATTTCCTCTTATGTCTGAAATATTGTTTATACCAAGTTCCTTTTTCAAAACATCCAGATAATATTTTTTGCAGATGATCCCAAAATTGTTACCTGCCTTATCTATGTTAGTGACTACAAATCTATCATGTAGTTCTTTGACTGCTTTAGAAACTTTAGGCTGTTTTAGATTAACCGTATTGAAATTCTTAATGTGGGATTTGTAACGATAAATTCTATTTCTAAAGACTCTTTTCAAGTTTGATAACCATCCTTCAAATTTCTGAAATTCCATTTTTTCTTTCTTTGCCCATTTCATACAGTAGGAATCGAGTGCATCACATGTATCCTGAAAAATACTGTCAATATTCAACTTGGGACATATCCGAAATTTTGTACCTTTTTTCATTATTTCTTTTAAATCTGAATTTTGTATTATATCCAAGTTACCTGTAAATACATGTTTGTGGTGTGCATCAACAAAATTAGAATATTTACTATTAGACATACAGTCACAATTTTGATTTGCTGCGATGTCCTCAAGAGTAATTGAAGCCAGAAATTTTTTGTAATTCATGATACTTTGTCCAATATTGTTGCCATATTTATAGGAAATGATGGGGGGATCTTTTATTTTGCATTCCTTGGGAAATATAAAAGCTATCATGGGGTAATCTCTAAGGAGCGGGGACAGCAGTGGATCAGAGAGTAAGTGCTTTTCCCAGAGTACCTTAATATTTTTATGGAAGATGTTGGAGGTTCGGGTGGTAAGTGAGGACTAAGAC
Source organism: Hermodice carunculata (assembly GCA_964020975.1). Lineage (NCBI taxonomy): Eukaryota > Metazoa > Annelida > Polychaeta > Eunicida > Amphinomidae > Hermodice > Hermodice carunculata. The sequence continues at coordinate 5,973,909 of OZ026630.1, forward strand.
TGGTTTGGGGATAGTAGTCTTTTTGCCTTTCTGTGTTAAGGTCTGTACTCTGGGAACTTTCTTGGCTTTGTCAAACTGTGGTCTGAGGTTAGCCTGGGAATAGCCTCGCTGACAGAATGTTGTTTCTAAGGAATGGAGTTCCTGTTTTAATATGTGTGGGTCTGTGATAATACGCCGGTAACGGAGGGCTTGGCTGTAAGGGAGGGCATTTTCAGTAGGGGGTGGGTGGTATGAGGATTTATGGAGAAATTGTTGGCGGTCAGTAGGTTTTTTGTACAATTTAGTTTGTAATTTTATACGTTGTATATAAACTAGTGTGTCTAGGAATGGGATTCCGAAGAGAAAAAATTTAGTTCAAATTTGATGGACTTGTGGGATAGGTTGAGATGGGAATGGAACTTTTGTAGCATGACTGAATTGTGCGGCCAGATGAAAAAGAGGTCATCAGTGTGTCTATGGAAGAAAAGGGGTTTCAGGCCAGGAATGTCTAACATAATTTTTTGTAACAGCTTATGGATGTAAATGTTCGGAATAATTAAATGCAAATTTCACTCCCATAGCCGTGCTACAAGTCTGTAGGTACTGTTTACCATTGAATGTAAAGTTATTTTTTAGTTAGGATGAGCTTTATGAGGTCCGAGAGAACTGCAGGGGGAAGGGGGCGGGTTGATTAGTGTTGTTGGGTATGTGTTGTAAGTGGTCTGTATAAAATTCAGTGACCAGTTCTATGCCATCTTTGTGTGGGATGTTTGTATATAGAGATGAAATGTTCATAGTGCAAAGTAAACAGCCATGGTCTGGAGGCTGGAATTGAGAAAGTTTATTAAGAAAGGCGGTTGTGTCTTTGAGGAGGTCCGGTACGAATTGAACAATCTGTCCGAAATGGAAATCCACCAGTTCATTGATTCTGCTAGTGGAGACTATGGTTCTGCCTGGTTTCCGTGGGGCCTGGTTTGTGTAGTTTCGGTAGGTGATAAAAGATAGGTGTGCAGGGTAGGAAGGATGTGAGGCATTTAAAAGTGTCTGGAGTGATTAATTTTTGATCTAGGTGGGCTTAGGTAATTATCTATTTCTGCCTTGTGTTGTTAGGAGGGGTCTGTATGTAATTCCTGACAGTACTTGGGGTCGTTTAACTGCCTGTGGTTTTAAGGAGAACTGAGATGTTAAAAACCTCAGTGTCTGGAGAAGTATCTGGGCTGGTTGGGGCGTTGCCCATGGAGAATATGGAAAAATCTGCTGTGCTCCCTGGGAAAAGCGAGAGGCGGCCTACGGTTGAGTTCCGGGTCCATATTCATAAAATTTGAAATTTAGAAGAAAGTTCTAGGCGTTATTAGCCTTTAAAAAATCGGGTCATCAGCGGGGAACCAGCGCAAGACTTGTTTCGGTGCCATTAATCCCCGGACAAGTCATTCTGCTAACTGGCAGCACCATGTTTGCGTTTCCAATACAAACATCCCGAGCTGATGTATTACGGAATAAAGCGATTATGATGTTCCTTTGTTACTAGGCCTACTTAAAAACGTAGCCCACATGACATAAAGATAATGAAACTACACCTAACACTTATGATTAGGCCTACCAAAATTATGTCATATGATACGTTACGTCATATAATATGTTACGTGAAGTGTATCATGCAGGACAAAATAATTGGTGCTAAACTGCAGTGAAAATTCTTTCTGATGCTGAGCTTACTTCTTCCTGGCATGCTCAATCAGTAGAGGATGATCATGTGTTTCTAAGACAAGTAAAAAAAAAACTGTATGGAACCTACATCAAGAATTGGGAATCTCTGCTGCACTCAATTGAAGAGAACAAAAAACTACGTGTATATAAAGACTTCAAGAGAGAATTCTGTTTAGAATCATATTTATTAAATTTACCAAGTGTAACTTATATTCAGTGTATTGCTAAGCTAAGATTGAGTTCTCAAACCTTAAAAATAGAACTGGGTAGACATGCTAAACCTAACCCCCCCCCCCCCCCCCCCGCGGACCGCATCTGTGTAAGATGCGATATAGGAGTTGTACAGGAGTTGTACATGACGAACTACATTTTATTATTCAGTGCTCAGCCTTTACTGATGAACGTAATGAGCTGTTCAAACAAGCACAAGGTCACTTTCCAAACTTTGTTGACATGAATTTACGCGAGAAGTTTATTGTAATTATGTCGTGTATGGCTACCAGTATTCTTTTTTCTTCAGGTAAATTTATTCACAGGTGTCTGCTAAAGTAGTAATCAGAGAAAAGAAAAAAAATGTACATACAGAACCATATTTATGACCCACTGTAATCAAGTACTATTTGCTCCGGAATTAATTTACCACATAAAAGGTGCTATGGGTGCAAGCTTTGTATTATTTCAATCCATTAATAGTACAATAATTGCCTGATGGTGTGCTCGAATTGCATGCTGTGCAGTAATCCGTAATATAATCCACTGTTTTCTGGATATATAATCCACACTATGTGAGACTAGTCTTCAGGTGTCTTGTATGGTACAAGTTTGTAATGTCACGATCATTAGTAAAGCAATCCTAGTCAATCTATACATAGAGCATATCTTTTGAAAACTTTATATAAACATGTAGGATTTAGTTTTTCTTTGCCCTTTTCTCACATCTTTTGATTCATGTCTGCAATATCTTGATCATTGTAGAACTGAGCCTTGTCAATTTCTTAAAAGTTTCATATTTTGGAATTAGCAAATAGCCTTATAGGTGTACAATGTAGTTCTGTTCATTAATTTTTACATATGTGTCCTCAGTCTTCTGGTCATTTTATTTTGGTGCTGCGACACTACCAAGACAATATTATATATGGTAGACATATGTGTACACTCTAGAGCTATTTATATAAGTTAGGTGATACTTTGATACTTAACAGCCGTAGAGTTTTTTGTTTGTTGTTGTTTTTTTCTATGTAATTGTATAGGCTAGTGTTTTCCTAGATCTTTCATGTCGACAAATATAGTTAATTGTAATTAGTGATATGGATTGTAATTCCTGGTGTGGCTTATACATTGTTATTATATTGTTTTGTATTCCAGTGATTACTGTACTCTTTGTATGACGTATGAGTCAACATTGACTCCACAAAGGTCAATAAAATTACTTACTTACTTACTTACTTAGTATGGCAGTACCACCTAGAATGACGGGGGATTCAGATTCAGATTCAGAATGCTTTTATTTGATCCAAAGAATACAAAAATTTAGACATATAACAATTCCCGTGGGATGGTGTGCTTTGTCGATTTTAGCAGAGAAAATGACTGATATCGATTGTACACCATTGAAAATCAAGCTCCATAACTTACCCCCAATGATTTTGGTTCAAGCTGAGTCTCCAGGGTTTTGCACTATTTCTAGTATATGCTGGTGTTATCAACGAAGATACGGACAATACAAGTTAAGACATCTTTAATATCGTTTATGAATACAAGAACTAACTAGAAAAGATGATTTGCTGCATAGCAAATCAGTGTGTGTGTCTTCAAAGCACATTGGTATGGCAATGTACAAGTATTCCATAACACAGGAGTTGAAGTTGGAATGGCATCTCTATCTTTTATAACTTTGAAGTTCTTCAAGATTTAAAATTTGTAATGGTGCTATTTAGCATAATTTAAATTGCTACAACTTTTATTTTTAATTCATTAGCTGCCAAGCGCACAATGGTCAACAACCCCCTTGTAGAAGTTGGAATGACATCTCTATTATAGTGTTAAAGATATTCAAGATTGAAAATTTCGAATACTGCTAATTAGCATAATTTAAATTGCTACGTTTTTTTTTAGATTCATTACATGCGCAATGGTCAATAACCCCCTAGTAGAAGTTAAAATGACATCTTTATCTATAATAGTTTTGCAGATAGTCAAGTTTTAAAATTTCAAATGCCCCCATAAAAGAAATAAAGAATTCCTAGAAAAACAGTATGTCTGTGTTGGCACACAGACATAAAGATTTGCTTCAAAGCAAATCTGCCTGAGTGCCTTCAAAAGTTGTAAATATTAAATGCTACAGCTTTTATCCTTTGGTACTTCACATTACATTAAGCTTATAGCTGCATACAAATACAGTGTTACAATATCCAAAATTTAAACTCAACATGAACCAAATCGGATGAAAATCGACCAAGTTATGGCAAGATGAAACTTTCAAAGGGCTAAATGACCTTGACCTTTGCCCTTTCGAGGTTACATGTTTTTATAAAAATGTGCACTGTTGCAATGACTACAATTTGAGTCCAACATGATTAGAATAGGATGGAAATTGGCTGAAACTTTCAAAGCTCCGCATGACCTTGACCTTTGACCTTTAGAGGTCACATGCAAATTTAAAAAATATGCAGGGTTACAATAGCTACAATTTGAGCCCAACATGATGAAAATTGGATAAAAATTGATCAAGTTATGGCTAGCCGAAACCCACCATGGAAAGTGGCCTTTGACCTTGAAATGACCTTTGACCTTGAGATGACCTCTACCTGAAGTGAACCTTGACCTCAAAAATGACATTTTGGCTTAAAATTGACTTTTGACCTTGACATGACCTTGACATTTGAGATGACCTTTACCTTGCTATGATCGAACTCCTATACACTCGGAACCACATCTACTATAGCATATGAGATATTGAAGATTTAAAACTTTAATTAGCCCTCATTTGCATAATTTTGAAAAGCATGAACTCTCATTATAAAAAGGCCAGACTTTATTCATAGAAGTATAATTGTGCCAAGTTTGGAGTTTCTACATGTAATACTTTTCAAATGAAATGTCGGACAAATTTGCCTGTAAAGAAAGAAAGAAAGAAAGAAAGAAAGAAAGAAAGAACTAGAAAAGAAGATTTGCTTCAAAGCAAATCTGTCTGTGTGCCTTCAAAAGTTGTGAATACAAAATGCTACAACTTTTATCCTATGCTACTTCACATCACTTTAAGCCTATGCCTGGATGCAAATTTCAAAGTCCAAATGAACTTGACCTTTGACCTTTACAGGTCACACGTTAATTGCACAGTGTTACAATACCCACAATTTTAAGCCCAACATGAACCAAATCGGATGAAAATTGACCAAGTTTTGACAAGATGAAACTTCCAAGGGCCAAATGACCTTGACCTTTGCCCTTTTGAGGTTGCATGTTCTTATAAAAACGTACAGTGTTGCATTACCTACAATTTGAGTCTAACATGATTAGAATTGGATGGAAATTGGCCAAGTTATTGCTGGACGAAACTTTCAAAGGTCCAAATTATCTTGACCTTTGACCTTCAGAGGTCACATGTAAGTTTAAAAAATGTGCAGTGTACAATAGCTACAGTTTCAGCCCAACATAATAAAAATTGGATAAAAATTGACCGAGTTATGGCAAGAAGAAAGCAACCATCGAAATTGGCCTCTGACCTCGAAATGACCTTTGACCTTGAGATGACCTCCACCTGAAGTGAACCCTGACCTAAAAAATGACATTTTGGCTCAAAATTGACCTTTGACCTTGACATGACCTTGACCTTTGAGATGACCTTTTCCTTGCTATGATCGAACTCCTATACACTCGGAACCACATCTACTATAGTACATAAGATATTGAAGATTTAAAACTTTAATTAGCCCTCATTTGCATAATTTTGAAAAGCATGACCTCTCATTATAAAAAGGCCGGACTTCATTCATAGAAGTATAATTGTGCCAAGTTTGGAGTTTCTACGTGTAATACTTTTCAAATGAAATGTCGGACAAATTTTTGCCTGTAAAGAAAGAAAGAAAGAAAGGAAGAAAGAAGAAAGGAAAGAAAGAAAGAACTAGAAAAGATGATTTGCTGCATAGCAAATCAGTGTGTGTGTCTTTAAAGCATATTGGTGTGGCAATGTACAACTATTCCATAACACAGGAGTACAAGTTGGAATGGCATCTTTATTTATTATAGGTTTGAAGTTATTCAAGATTTAAAATTTCTTATGGTGCTATTTAGCATAATTTAAATTGCTACAACTTTTAGTTTTAATTCATTAGGTGCCAATGGTCACATGTAGATTGCGCAGTGTTACAACACCCAAAATTTAAACCAAACATGAACCAAATCGGATGAAAATTGACCAATTTATGGCAAGATGAAACTTTCAAAGGGCCAAATGACCCTTTCGAGGGTACATGTTCTTATAAACATGTGCAGTGTTGCAATACCTACAATTTGAGTCCAACTTGATTAGAATTGGATGGAAATTGGCCAAGTTATGACTGGATGAAACTTTCAAAGGTCCAAATGACCTTGACCTTTGACCTTTAGAGGTCACATGTAAAATTCAAAATGTGGAGTGTTACCATAGCTACCATTTTAGCCCAACATGATCAAAATTGGATAAAAATTGACCAAGTTATGGCTAGAACAAAGTTACCATGGAAAGTGGCCTTTGACCTTGAAATGACCTTTGGCCTTGATATGACCTCTACCCAAAGCAAACCTTGACCTCAAAAATGACATTTTGGGTTAAAATTGAACTTTGACCTTGACATGACCTTGACATTTAAGATGACCTTTACCTTGCTATGATCAAACTCCTCTACACTGCGAACCACATCTACTATAGTATATAAGATATTGAAGATTTAAAACTTTAATTAGCCCTCATTTGCATAATTTTGAAAAGCATGACCTCTCATTATAAAAAGGCCAGACTTTATCTATAGAAGTATAATTGTGCCAAGTTTGGAGTTTCTACGTGTAATACTTTTCAAATGAAATGTCGGACAAATTTGCCTGTAAAGAAAGAAAGAAAGAAGAAAGAAAGAAATAACTAGAAAAGATGATTTGCTGCATAGCAAATCAGTGTGTGTGTCTTCAAAGCATATTACTATGGCAATGTACAACTATTCCATAACACAGGAGTAGAAGTTGGAATGGCATCTCTTTCTATTATAGCTTTGAAGTAATTCAAGATTTAAAATTTCAAATGCCCCTAATTTGCATAATTTTAAACATCTGCATTTCTGTGTATTAAACGGCCAAACTCCTTATATCGAGGTACAATCATGCCAAGTTTGCAGTTTCTATGTATAATAGTGTCTGAGAAAAGTGTCGGACAAATTTGCTGGTAAAGAAGAAAGAAAGAAAGAAAGAAACTGGCAAAGAAGATTTTTTTTAATCTGTCTGTGTGCCTTCAAAGGTTGTAAATATTATATGCTACAACTTTTGTCCTTTGGTACTTTACATTCCATTAAACTTATGGCTGCATGCAAATTTCAAAGTCCAAATGACCTTGACCTTTGACCTTTACAGGTCGCATGTAAATTGCACAGTGTTACAATACCCACAATTTGAGCCGGACATGAACCAAATCGGAGTAAAATTGACCAAGTTATGGCAAGATGAAACTTTCAAAGGGCCAAATGACCTTGACCTTTGCCTTTTTGAGGTTACATGTTCTTATAAAAATGTCCAGTGTAGCAATACCTACAATTTGAGTCCAACATAATCAGAACTGGATGGAGATTGGCCACGTTATGATTGGATGAAACTTTCAAAGGTCCAAATGACCTTGACCTTTGAACTTTAGAGGTCACATGTACATTTAAAACATGTGCAAGGTTACAATAGCTACAATTTGAGCCCAACATGATCAAAATTGGATTAAAATTGAACAAGTTATGGCCAGAAGAAAGCCAGCACAGAAAGTGGCCTTTGACCTTGAAATGACCTTTGACCTTGAGATGACCTCTACCTGTAGTGAACCTTGACTGCAAAAATGACATTTTGGTTTAAAATTGACCTTTGACCTTGACATGACCTTTGACCTTGACATGACCTTGACATTAGAGCTGACCTTTACCTTGCTATGATCGAACTCCTACACACACGGAACCACATCTACTATAGTATATAAGATATTGAAGATTTAAAACTTTAATTAGCCCTCATTTGCATAATTTTGAAAAGCATGACCTCTCATTATAAAAAGGCAAGACTTTATCCATAGAAGTATAATTGTGCCAAGTTTTGAGTTTCTACATATAATACTTTTCAAATGAAATGTCGAGAAAGAAAGAAAGAAAGAAAGAAAGAAATAAAGAATTCCTAGAAAAACAGAAAAGTGTGTGCTGACACACACACACTTTAAATAAAGAATTCCTAGAAAAACAGTATGTGTGTGTTGGCACACAGACATAACTAGAAAAGAAGATTTGCTTCAAAGCAAATCTGTCTGTGTGCCTTCAAAAGTTGTAAATATTAAATGCTACAGATCTTATCCTATGGTACTTGGAATTATATTAAGCTTATGGCTGCATGCAAAATAAAAAGTCCAAATGACCTTGACCTTTGAATTTTACAGGTCACATGCAAATTGCAGTGTTACAAGACCCACAATTTAAGCCCAACTTGAACCAAATTGGATGAAAATTGACCAAGTTATGGCAAGATGAAACTTTCAAAGGGCCAAATGACATTGACCTTTGCCCTTTTGAGGTTATACGTTCTTATTAAAATGTGCAGTGTTGCAATACATACAATTTGAGTGCAATCATGATTAGAATTGGCTGCAAATTAGCCAAAATGTTACTGGATGAAACTTTCAAAGGTCCAAGTGACCTTGATCTTTTGAACTTTAGAGGTCACGTTTCGAAATATGCAGTTTTACAATAGCTACAATTTGAGCCCAACATGATCAAAATTGAATAAATATTGACCAAGTTATGGCTAGAAGAAAGCCACCGTAGAAAGTGGCCTTTGACCTTAAAATGACCTTTGACCTTGATATGACCTCTACCTGAAGTGAACCCTGACCTCAAAAATGACATTTTTGCCTAAAATTGACCTTTGAAGTTGACATGACCTTTGACCTTGACATGACCTTGACATTTGAGATGACCTTTACCTTGCTATGATCGAACTCCTATACACTCGGAACCACATCTATTATCGTACATAAGATATTGAAGATTTAAAACTTTAATTAGCCCTCATTTGCATAATTTTGAAAAGCATGACCCCTCTTTATAAAAAGGCCAGACTTCATCCAGAGAAGTATAATTGTGCCAAGTTTGCAGTTTCTACGTGTAATACTTTTCAAATGAAATGTTGGAGAAATTTGCCTGTAAATAAAGAAAGAAAGAAAGAATTCCTAGAAAAACAGTATGTCTGTATTGGCACACAGACATAATAAAGAAAGAAAGAAAGAAAGAAAGAAAGAATTCCTAGAAAAACAGAAAAGTGTGTGTTGATACACACACTTTGATAATGGACATAATATGGAGCTTTGAAGATCTCTGGCCCAAACAGATAATCACGAGGATGTTTGAACATGAATGGTTACTTGTTGAAAACGGTCAGAGAGGCAACTGTCTAATCC